>OX578137.1:132403094-133078094 GCA_951213105.1 Amaurobius ferox
AATTTATGATTTTGGTTGGTCTTTGGGTCAGCGTGTCGTAAACACTGGCGTCATTGAGACTGAGGGTATTGTCTGACATTTCAGACACAATAAATTACTGGCATAAAACTGTCTCACAATAACTTGTGTGAGATCTATTTCTGGTCTCACAGAAATAAAAATATTTATAACGAGCATTTCTTCATTCTAGTAAAAACATATTTTACTTTCCCTGCAATACATGGAAATTTATAGGGAGAGTATTGGAATCTTGCCGAAAATCGCAACTTGAGTTTTCGACAGATCTACATGTTTCGAAACCTCTAGAATACGAAAAAACTATTTTTAGCGTGGCATCTGTGTGTGTGTGTGTCTGTCTGTGCAATGCATATATCCACTCTAACTCAAAAACTAATGGACCGAATTTCATAAAATTTGATAGATAAGTCACTTGGGTGTGACCCTGCTGCTGATTAATTTGTAGTATGATTCGGGTAGTAAAACGAACCCGGCCTTTTTTACGAAATGGCCCGCAAAAGTTGCCTGTATCCATTCTAGTTGAAAAACTAATGGACTGGATTTCACAAAATTCGGTATATGTCGATTGTGGGTTACCTTAGTGCTGATTAGATATTGGTACGATTCGGAAAAAAATAACCTGCCTTTTTTTGCAAAATGGCTCTCAAAAATCGTCAAAATTTAAAATAAAAAAACTACGTATGCTCAAATATATCCATTAAATGCTTGTTTTATACGTAATTGTTAACGAAGAAAATAATAAGATCAACCCCATTACAGTAGGACTAGACGTTCTTAAGATATTTTAGTTTTTTCGTATTTTCTCTAAGCCGCCTTTGAAAATAAGGCCAGTTATCAAATGAGAACGAAAATAGAATTAAAAGTGAATTACATTTAATTAAAATAAAGAGAACGTGGATACAAGTCTGCAGGGAAAGTCATGCGCTGCCCTCATCAGATTTTTTATTTTCAGTACCATACATAGAAATGGATAGGAAAATATTGGAGTGGAATTGGAAATAAAAGTTTGAATATTCAATGAATATTTAAATTGGACATTCTACAAGAGGAACCCACAATTACTTAACGTCTGTGTTTGTTTGTTTGTCTGATGTAGATATCCACTTTAGTTCAAAATGATGATCTACCCTATTAATTTAATATGACTGCATTTTTATTACGTTGAACAAAAAATCATTTGATGCAAAATCAGGCAAAAAATGACAGTGGCTCGTGAAATAATTTTTTTGATACTTCAAATAATGGATAGTTTTAAATACAGTATGTGAGCTTGCATTATCATGATGAAAAATAATACGACGTTCTGCATTATTTTTCTGATTTGAACAACGATTTCGGTCAAGCGATTTGTTGTATACCAATCAGTATTTACTGTTCTGCGATCCTCCAAAGCAACGATTGCAACATAGCCGGATTTACCATTAAAAAGAAGCAGTCTTTGAAACACTTCGTGAACAAATAACTTTTGTAGGATTCAGTTCATTTCGAAATACCCAAACAGTACATTGTTGTTTTGTTTCGGGTTCATAAAAATAAATTAATGTTTCGTCAACTATTATAGTATCAAAGACATGTTAAAGAACCAGAGTTGAATCTTTTGAGATTTTCATTGCACCATTTGTCACGAGTATCCATTTAAGCTTGAGTTAAACTGCGTGGAATCAAATGCGCACATACATCTTTAACTTTTAAATGATCCCATAGAATTGGATGAATTCGGGTACTTGAAATGTTCAAGGATGCCTCAATTTCGTCATATGTGACATATGATCTAAAGTGAGCATTTGTTGTTGTTGAGACTCAGACCATCCGACCTACGAGAAAGGTGTAAGGTAACTCTTTGGACGGCCGGGAATGTTGTAAAACATCGCTGTTTTTTGAAGTCACAGCAGTTCTTGGTCGACCTTCACGAAATTCATCACTGAGACTCCTAGGTCGAAGATGAAATTCTTTAAACAGTTGTAAAATGTTGCATTGGATGATGCTTCACTACCGAAAATCGAATTAATTCGATCGACACGCTGTTGCTGCGTCAACCCTTCTTCTCCGACCCAGAACGTTCGACCTACCCGAATGTTGAAGCCCCAGACCACTCGGCTGGCCCTTAGGCTTGCAGCAGTTTTATGAGTGGCCCGGAGAGGACCTACCCGAATGTATAAAGCATCTGTTTAGACGGCCTGGACATGTGTCCAGACCGGGGGGATCACAGAGATGATTTAGAGTACCTGTTTCCAGGCCAGAAAAGGGAAGACTCCCAAACACGAAGAAGCAAAGAGCCACCCGAACCCGATGGACAGAAGCAGACGCCGACCCCGACATGCACGCACTTCCAGTGAGGCTAAAGGGACACACCAGACCCAGATTCTATGGGGTCCTTGGTGAACTTGGTAAGCTCAGACAGTGGTGCCCGCCACGAATATATGGGGTCCTTGTTGATAGTCATAATAAATCATAGCTCAAAAATCCCTTTGACTGATTAACTTCAAAACTACGGCATAAAGAGAATTTTATAGCAGTTCTCTTTCTTTAACAGCCAATGTTTCGTATCCAGCCAATACGTATTCAGGAGTGCTTTTTATTCATACACGTTTCTGTTCTTTGATATTCTAATTTTAGAAACTAGTTCTGCAAATTAGTTTATAGAACTGAACAACCTAGTCATATAACTAATATTTCATAGAAGAAAGCAGGCATAGGAAAACTATATTTTCATCGAAAACGTTTAGGGTCCTTTTCTTGTGGTCAAATACTGTGTGTTAAACAAGGAAACTTTTAAAAGACCTGTATTCGTGCTAATGCAGAAACAGGGGTCATAAGCAACAATAACAACAACAACAACTTCTAAAAGTAAAAAAAAACAGGTTTTTCTAGGTTGTTAATAGCACATTGTTTTAGAGAGCAGCATGGCTCTAAATGTCCTCAAAACTTATATAGTCACCTAGCTTCCTTATGTCTGTTTTATTAAACAAAGTATTAAAAATTATTTTCTCTCAAGCAACAGGTTTATTTATTGTAACCTAGTCCTAGTCTAATCCTTGAAACTTTAAAACAACTATGTAATCATAAAACTACAAACTAATTCCTGAAAATAATAAACATTTGAAATACCTAAGAAGCGATATCATTTATCACTGTGCTGAAATAGATCCCTAAAAAGCCATTACCATACTTAAGATAACAAAGAAAACTCTAAAAGATCATTTGTGATTTGAAAAAAGGAATCTTAAAAGATAAAAAGGACAAATTCATGTCCTTTGTTTTCCATTAGTCACTGATAAAGTTGTTTTTACTTTCGAAGCCGGTAGCACTCAGCTTTGAGGGAATTAAATTGTGAAACTACAGTAAGATCTATCAACTGATTTCTTTTACCTTTTAAAAAATCTGTTGCGTCCAATATATAACTTTACCCACAAAAACAAAGCACCATTTTTTTTACTCCTACCCATTTCAATAATTTGTATCCGTGTTATTGAATCAACATTACTCAGAAAATAAAAAAATTTAAGTTTGCATAGAGTTTGCTATTTTTAATGTTGTTTCTACTTCATGATGGTGACATTTTGGTTGGCGCTGGTTCGCAAAATATTTAATCAAATTTTAAAGAAAGGGCTATTAAAACAAATTGCAGAGTGTTTAAAGTATTTTTGCATTAAGTGTGAGCCATCGTTATTTTAAATTTTGCCACTTACCAGTTAAAGGTAGGTGATTTCAAAATATGTTATCACCCTTTCTTGCCGAGCAATAACATCTAAGAAACTTGTCTATGATCAGAGATTGGTTACCAGGTGATCACTTGGACATTTATATCGATCTCTTATAGTCAGAGTTGTTTCGATCATGCCCCGAGAGCTGGGATAAAATAATGTCCTAGAGTAGATTACCGTTCACTGAAAATAATTATATTATAACTCACAAAAATTTTTTAAAATCCATGTTTACAATTATTTTCAATTTTTGTACTATTATAGACAAACTATTATAGACTGTTATAGACAGATTTACTAATACGTTTGTATTATTATTGACAAACTATTATAGACTGTTATAGACAGATTTACTAATACGTTTGTATTATTATAGACAAATTTACTGATACGTTTGTATTATTATAGACAATTTTAAATATTAAATCATGATCCAAGTGTGCTACCAAATTGATCAGGTGAGCATTGTGTTAATTAGCATTACCTAACTGCCATAAGCGCTTCACTTTTATTCAAGTAACGGTTTATCTTAGAAGAAATATAGTGCCAGAATTAGATCCCTTATGTACTTTAAAAAACTATTTACTTGCTTTTTAAATATAGTTACACTTTTTTCTCCTTTAGGTGAGTAACATGGATTACAAAAATGTTTCGTTATTTTCATTAAGTATCAAAATCTTATTAGATCACATCTGGTTGCACCTTAACCATTAGAAAATATTACTTACAGCAGATAACCTAATAGAGCGATTTATTGGACACCCTATAAGATAATGATTTTTCTGACAGTTACATTTCCTGTTTATTTTTTATAACATTTATGTAAATAAATTTTATTGAAACATGTTTCTGGAGACACAAGAACGTCCAATACCCCCGTATGTTTCACGACAAACGGGATGAACTATCGCCCACTTGACAAATTCCGAAAAATGTCACCAAGTTTGCGATAATTCAATATCTCCAATAATACAACTAAATTTATTTGATAATTCAAATATTATCAATTTAATATTTTTAATTCAAAATACAGTGTTTTTAATTGCGCTTGAGAGGAATATAATTAATAATACTGATCGCGAATGGTGCGCGATCTGCGATCGTCCGATATTCAGGTGTGCAGGTGTTGTTGACGGGTATATTTGAGCTAATTACGTAGCTTTATGCGCTTCGTCATATGCAGGCTTTACATTAAGTTCTACAGTATTCATCTATCGGAAATAATAGTAAAATCACTCCAGTAAGGAAGCAGTACCCCTGCCTTCCACGGGATAGCTGGATTTCTTTACAGTTGAGTTCATATCGTTTAGTATAAAACAGTAATTATTTTAAATGTATTTCATTCAAATACGTTCCTATATATAATATTCGTATTCTATAATATTCAACTAATTATCAAAAATAATAACGATTGGAAATAATAACAAAGAGTGAACAATAATTTATCTCCGTGGGACAATTTCCCTAAAAAGTCATTACTGTACTTAAGATAACAACAAATAAATTATTGTGATTTAAAAAAATGTGAAACTGCAAAAGACTAAAGAAAAGTTATATAAACGTTTCTTGTTATCAATTGCTCACTGATTCCGTTATTTTTACTTCCTAAGACTTCATATCACGCAAATTCGAGAGAATTAACATCAATTTGGCGACATTTAAAAACTCGCCAAGTTTGCGATATTCCGCCAAATTCGTCACTAAAATTTCGTCAACCATTATCATCCGAGAAATACGTTATTCTTATAGCAGATGAACGACTAATGGCGCCAGCCGCCCAGGCAGTGAAGTGGACAGCGTCTTCGACTGGATGTTTCTTGAGGATAAAGTCAGTCTTCCGCTTCCTGGGACCTCGTCAAAATGTAAAGCTGCACCCCCCTCCGACCTTCCTCAGTGATGCTTTCATGTAATAAAACTTCTCTCGTCTTGTGTCTTTCTTCGTCCTTTCCTGAGTCACTGGTCCTGAATTGGCTCCGCCGAAACAGGAGGTCATTTAGTCAACAACAACAACGACTAATGGCGTCCAAATACAAAACTGTTACCCAAAGTATCTTCTCTTATAGTAGATTCTTATTTTTTCCAAGATATTGGATTTTCATTTTGTCTTCATTTTCATTGATTCAGCGTCATTTGTATCAATTTGGTGACATGTGTATCAATTTCGAGATATCTTCGTCTATTTGGCAACATTTAAAAACTCGCCAAGTTGGCGATATTTCTCCGAATTCGCCGCCAAAATTTCGCCAAGCATTGTTTATGGAGAAATAAGTTAGTCTTATGGTAGATAAACGACTATAGTTGTTTATGGAGTCAAATTACAAAGCTCTTACCCAAAGCATCTTCTCTCGTGAATGGTACGAGTTAGATCTACGAAAATGATGATAATACATTTATCGCATAAGTGAACAGATTTCACAATAGTTAATATTTTATTTTTAATTTTATGTGATTTTTTGATAAATTTATTTGAAAAATATGCAATATCTCGAGAACGGTTCATGTTAGCAGTTTATGTCAATCACTGTTTTTAATGAGAAATTATATAAGACATGTATATTTACGTAACTTTATTGAATATTTGAATTTTTCTATGATTTTTTTTAAAATTTCATCTCAAAATTTAGGAGGGTTTCTGAACATTCGGTTGCAGGTAAAAACAATAGCGTTCTAGTATTCACTGATTGTAATATGTGTTTCAAATTCGATTCGGATCGTTTGATTCATTCGTTATATATCGTCTCCATATACACACACACAGTCGCGCGTACATACTCTCGCACACACACACACACACATACATTACCTCAAAAACGTCTGATTCGTGTTCAGGAAACGTTTTCTCCCGCCGAAAACTCGAATTCGAATTTTCCACCCAGTCACAACACGTCCCTTATATATTACACTATGTATATAAGAAAAGTAAAAATAAATCCCTTTCGAAAGTATCAGATTGTACCTTGAAAACTTAAGCTGATTTGTTTTTGTGATCATGAGAAAATTGATCCGAATAAGTCCCTGAACAATAATCCCCTTAATTTGGTAGGAGCAAGAAACCGCTGAGTTGGAATAAATGTTGAAGAAATCAACTGCAGGCTAATTGCATAGTTTTTACTTTCCCTACAATACATAGTATATACAACGTGTCCCAAAAAGATTGAAACGCGCTTTATTTCTTTACCTGTTGGAGATAAGAGGGCAATGTAAATTGCAAAAATGTTAAAAGTAAGGTAGGAAATAAGGCTACGTTAATGAAATAGTCCTCCCATTAATTTTCAAAACGTTACACTTTTTAAATTTTTATACAACCCCCTCACACAAATTTGATCAATCAGAAAATGTTTATTTTTAATGCAATAAGATCATTAAAAAAACCCAAATCTGTATCTTTAAAATTGAGCGAGTTATATTTATTTGAAAATTGATCATTGTGAATGGGAATCATATATCAAATTAGAAATGTAAATTTGTGACATATCACAAAAAAGATAAAACTGGATGATAATACATAGGATACCCAACCGTGTAGTGAGTATCACTGTTTTATATGAACTCTGTCTGTGTAATGCTTTATTTAGATGCATTTGTGATGAAAAATGCTGACACATATTAACGTATTGCTGATCTAAACAATTTACATCGTCAATTTGTTTATGATCAATATTTTCACTGATGAAACAGCCTTTACCATGGTACGGAAAAGTGGCATAGTTCAGATTTTTTCCTTTATCATAATTCAGTTGAATTTAAAGTTACAGATATGCGTTTTTTCTAATATTGCTACATTAAAAATAAAAATTTTCTGATAGACCAAATATGTCTAAGGGGATCGTATAAAAATTTAAAACGTATAACTTTTTGAAAATTAATGGGAGGACTATTTAATTAGCATAGTCTTATTTCCTACCTTACTTCCAACATTTTTCAATTTACGTTGCCACTTATCTCCAACAGGTAAAGAATTAAAGCGCGTTTAATCTTTTTGGGACGCCCTGTATACCGGAAAACTATTATGATACAAACAAAATTACAACTATCGGATTTTAATAGATTTACACGTTTTATGTATCCCGGAATATGAACCACACTTTATGAATTGCGGCTTCTAAAATAGTATATTTACGAACCTTATTATCAAAAATGCGTGTGTGTCAGAGAGTCAGCAATATGTATATATCTCAAATAAATCACACACACACACACTCTCTCTCTCTCTCTCTCTCTCTCTTGCATATACACGCACACACACACACACACACACACACATACAAACTAGATACTAGGCTGTCTCTCGTGAACTCTGTGGCTCTTTGAAGCAAAGCAGGGTTTGAACCGAAACTGGAGCAGCATAACTACATGTTTAATACCTTACATAATGAAAAGAGTACAAAAATCAAAGTAATTAAATGATATGATATTGATATTCAAATGATACCAATAATATTCAAATAGACTGTAAACAAGTAGAAAATTCTGCGTGGATCACGAATTGAAATTAATTTTTCTCCATCAACTTAACATTATCTGACATTTGACTTCCAATAGCTCAATACATAATTTTAAATTTTAAATTCGGGTTTTCTCATGTCCTAAAACAGGATTAGTTCAAGCTATGCATGTAATCTTATTTGAATCAGTCGAGTTTCACTATGTCAACGAAACTTTGGCACACAATCAGATTTGAGAAGGTGTTAAGGAAGCTAGCTCGAAAATCGCTAAGCTTTAATTATTAGTATTAAAACGTTAGCCGTTAAAGCTTATATGACACTTTCTCTCCTCAACTGCCTCCTTTCCTCAAAAATTGGAATTCATTAATCCGACGTCAGTTAATTCAAAATCAGTGGAAAATAATTATATCACATTTGGAGCGCTTGGTTGTGGTAATGAAATAAGTGTTTCGCAAAATGTTCAGCGCGATAAGTAAAATGTTCCCAAAATAGAAATAAAAAAAATTACCGTAGATAATAAACCTAGTATGCAAAATATAACCCGCAACCAAACATTTTAGACAAATAAATGTTGGGAGAAAAACCCTTCTCCATTTACTTACTAGAAGAAACATAATAGACCAATTAATTAAAAACATTCGGATAATTCTACTGAACATAAACGTGTCATATATAGAACGTTTGCTTGTGGTGATGGAATAAATTGTGTGTGAACAGTTGTAGGAAGATAAGTAAAAGAAATCTGATTTGACTTACCCTGCAGATTTAAATTAATTTTCTCTTTATCTCAATAATAACTCACTAAGTTGAGTTTGAATTCCACTAAATAACAAGGATAATTATTGAAATTACACTGAACTTACACTTTTAATTTCGTTTTCGTCTTCATTTGCTAACTGGAATTATTCTCAAGACCGGCGGAACAAAAATGCGAAAAAAAACTAAGATATTTCGAGAACGGCTAGTCCTAAAGCAATAGGGTTGGTCTTAATATATTAATTGTTAAAAAGTACATGTAAAACAAGCATTTAATTAATATATTTCAGCATACGTAGTCTTTTAATTAAGATTTTGACTAATTTTTCGGGTCATTTTGAAAAAAAATAGGTTCATATTATTTCGAATCCCACTGAAATCTAATCAGCACACCCAGGGTCATGCACAAATTTCTTATTTACCCCACTTTTGGAGAAATCTGGTCTATTAGTTTTCCAGTTAGATTGGATACAGGCAACTTTTGGGGGCTCTTTCGCAAAAAAAGGTAGGTTCTTTTATCCCGAATTGTACCAAAATCTGATCATCACGAGGATCACCCACAAGGAAATTACCTATCAAGTTTCATGAAATTCAGTTATATAGTTTTTCAGTTAGAGTAGATACATACATTGCACAGACAGACACGCACACACACACACATGCGTCACGCTAAAAATAGTTTTTTCGTGTTCTAGTGGCTGTAAAGAACCTTGCTGCCCAACCGGAAATCGAACCCCGGATCTTCAAACTGGCCAGCCGACGCTCTACCGTTAAGTTACTGGGACGAAATCACAGGCTCTTATCGTCAAAGTCGACTCTGCATTCTTCTCCCTCTACTGTCAGATTGGCCGACGTCTGATAATCTAACAGACCACCTCCTGATATTTTTACTTCAGGTTAGCTACCTACTACTACTATTTTTATCTAGGTTAGGTTCCTACATGATCATTATCCTCCTAATTTGGAATCGGCGCTCCATATCCTAGAGTCCACAAAATCCGTGCTAGTCATACTAGGGTCACTTTCAGACCTCCGACATGTGCCTATTTTTACTTTCCTTATATGCATAATGTATAAGGAAAGTATTGTGACGGGGTCGAAAATTCGAATTCGAGTTTTCGACGGGAGAGCACGTTTCAAGCATCCCTGATCACGAATCAAACATTTTTGGAGTGATGTCTGTGTGTGTGTGTGTGTGCGTGTGAAAGTATATGTGTGTGTGTGTGTGTGTCAGTGGGTCTGTGGAGACGATAACTGACGAACGAATGGACCAATTTGAACCAAATTTGGTACAAAAATCACAATCCGTAAACACTGGAAGCCTATTGTTTTTATACGCAATTGAATGTTCAAAGCCCCCCTAAATTTTCGAATGAAATTTTGAAAAAATCGTCAAAAAATAAAAACCACTAATAAAGTTACGCAAATAGACATTTCTTATGTAATTTTTCATTAGAAAACGATTGACATAAATTTTAGAATGCTATCACGAATCGTTCTCGAGATATTGTACATTTTTAAAAAAAATATCAAAAAGTCATATAAAAACAAAAATATGCCCTATTGATAAACATGTTCACTTTTCATATGTAATACCATGCGATAAATTGGGTGACATCATTCTCGTGGATCTAGCTCGTTCTATTCAGGAAAAAAGATACTCTGAGTAATACTTTTGTATTTGAACGCCAATAGTCATTTATCGGCTGTAAGAATAGCTTATCTCTTAGTGCATAACGCTTGGCGAGATTTTGGCGACGAATTTGGCGGAATTTGGCCAACTTGGCGACTTTTTGAAATGTTGCCAAATTAACGAAAATCTCGCCAAATGGATAAAAATGACGCTAAATGAATGAAAATGACGACTAATTGTCGAAAATTCAATGTCTTGGAAAGAATATTAGTATCTACTATAAGAAAAACCTATTTTTTTACTGTAAAAATAGTAAATTCATTACATTATATAAGGAAAGTCATGTGTTGCCCACATCAGATTTTATTTTTCCTTTTCATATATTTTCTTTTTACACATTTACCAAATTTTACTTTTAAAATGTTTTTATTTTCTTTAATTTTAATCTATTTTTCATTATGTTACTATACCTCACTCTAAATTTTATTTTTCAATGATCTTTTTATCTATATTCGCAATAACCCTTTTCCCATTTTTGAAAAATGGACGTACATGCCAAGTTCAAATATAATGGAAAACTGTGTATTTAATCAAAATATTTTTCATCAATTGTTATTTTTTAGATCTAAATAAATTCGTTTGGCGGGATGATAGACCTTGGGTGCCTCCTGAGTGCAGGAGGTATCCTTTCCCGGCCGTGCAGCTAGCTACTCTAAACCCACTATGTGAGTCGCACTGCCTGGGATCTTCAGACCTCTGACATCTTTGCATTAACTTACAAGGTTGATTTTTTCGGGCGTCATTGTAAAGAGCCTTGCTGTCCCAACCGGGAATCGAACCCTCGATCTATGAACTGACCAACCGACGCTCTACTATTTTGCTACTGGGACGAAAATATTTACGAAAATAGCATTGCGAAAAAAGTAGAGATCCCGGAAGTCGTCTGTAAATCGTTATCGCTCAACCACCTATCAAGTTTTAATTTCTGAATTACACAAATAATTGGTTAAGTCTAAGTTTTATGTTATTAAAATTGGTTGAAGAAATCTAAGTTTATATCACATCAATATGCACGCAATTTGTGTTGACATATATTCTAAAAGTTTCCATAGGATATCAAATAGGGCACCAGAGTTTTAAGTATGTAAGTCAACAAAGGATGTCAGTTCTGCACAAATCGAAAAACTATATGTTATTAAAACAGAAAAATTTAATGATATTTGAAATTTCACATCAAATTACAAAATTTATTGAAGTTCGAAGTTTTTTTGCACATTTATCTAAGAACTTTATTCCATGTAAAATTACTTGTTCTAAGTCCACATATTATTAAAGGATTTCGTAACTCAAGTATTTTTTCTTGTGTATTAATTGTGAGGACGATTTAAGTTTGAGAAAGTTAAAATGAAGAAAACCGTTCAACAAAGCTTATGTTAATTTGCAAAAATAGATCAGTTTAAACAAGTGGTGAGATTTTCAACAGATATATTTGTTAAAATAACACTTCTTATATAGCGAAGCAGGTCACCTCTGGTTCGTACTATAGCGAAGCGACTTTAGAATTATTTCTGGTAGAAGCATGCACTTAGAACTCAGTAACGATGTAAGGCACTACTTTAGTCCCATCGTTAATACAATTTTAAACGTCCAGGATTACAACGAACCGACTTCTGCTGCATGACTGGGCGTTGCCTAAGAGCAGAAAATTCAAGTTCATAAAATCAAATTATATATTTCTACAAGAAAAATTGTAAAATCCTTTCTATAAATAATTTGTGCTCAGTAATAATATCTTATTTACTTTTCTAAATACTAGCATTTTTCCCCATTAGAGGGATTATATACATTAATTTAAGTTTTATCGCTAAATATAACACATGAAATAGGTATTTTCTAAAAATGTTAGTAAACTTACGATAATCTGGTGCGTCCAAAACTTCAAAGGTGCCGGATAACCGGATGTTAAACAAAAATGGAGTAAAAATGGAAACAAGAAATATCAATCATGCATAAAACATTAATTATGAAATACTTTCCAACTGAAATGCAAAATACGATATATTCAGCGGCTATAATATTTTAATTATCACAGAACTACAATAATTTATTTCACTTGAAAACATAAAAATTCATGAATAATGAATTTTTTTCAAATAACGTCATCAAAATATAAATCGTCTGGTTCTTTACGTAAAAGCAATGAATTTTTCATTCATACACTTTTATTCCATACTCCAGAGTTAACTAATATTGCGTGAAAAAAGTTCAGCAATTCATACACAACTCATCTTTGCAATCACTTGTTTACATTCTGCATCCATTAAAATTAGGCTTCGTTGTAGATATAATCAAAGTTTGATCATTTAAACTCAAAAACATTGTAATTGCGTTGGCGTAGAATATACATGTATAGAAATTATACAAAAATAAAGTGATATTAGGACAGAAGCAACATTACATATAAATTTAATAGAACTTTAAAATTCACGATTTTGACACTGGGAGATGAGATGGATGCCATATTTTTTTTTTAAATGAGTCACGTAAGCTCTTCATATTGTATGAGTGTAATTAATATTTTATTTTTTATTTAAAAAAAATACCGAACATAACCTGCTGAAACTTTTGTAATATATTTTATGGGATAATTTGAATATTTTCTAAAACTTTTGAAGCTATTTGTGAACTCTAACTCCGCTTAAAAAATCTTTTGAAAAATTAGGTGCCGTAGGGTTCAGTGTACTTCATTTTTTCAACCCGGGTTCAATCTAAAACAAATTGGTTTATGTTATTCATTTACATTCCCATATGTCCCACAGACCGTCTCAGCAACATACTAAAATTTCGTTTTTTTAAAGCCATTTTTACGGAAGTTATCGTGAAAATGGACAGACAGACATAATGAACAAAGTCATAAACACTTTTCAACTAAGTTGAAAAGTGTTAAAAAATGAACATAAAGGCCAACAAATGTGATGTTTTGCTACACAAAACATTACACAGACTGGATTACACTGTACAGTATGTAAAAAAATGAAATTAATTTTAAATTTATAAGGTAATGAACAAAAAACTGCACGAAAATAATTTAGTCTGCAGTAAATAAACATCAGTGCAGCTGAATGAACCCGACTGCCATTCAAGAATCGTGCCGGTCTATGGGAAGTATCGAACAATTGGATACCGGATTAACAAAAGTTCACTGTACATCAATTTTGAAGTTTTAAAATAATCTCATTCAGCTTTGAGATACTTGGCGCATTTTAAGTCACAAAAATTCTAAAATCTGAAAGCATTTAAGCATGGAGTATTGTACAGTATTAAAATGGGTTCCTTTTTGTTGCCATAAAAAATTACGTTTGAAACATGTATTTAACTAATACATTTCAGCATATTTTTACTTTTGTTTCTATTTTTACCGATTGTGGCCAACAATTTTTAAAACTAATGCACTTTTATATATTTCCTGATTGAACCAGCATCAGAGTAACAAAAAATTGGCTTAACTGCCAGATTTTATGAAATTTGGTCTGATTGTTTCATATTCTACAGACACACTCGCATACAGGCTGAACTCCAAAAATAAATGATTTATGTTTTATAATCTTCAAAACCTGTAGCGTCGCCAAAAACTCGAATTCCAATTTCTGACCCCTTTCTAAAACTTTCCATATACAGTACTATGTATAGTACAAAAATTAAAGTCGACAATTTAATTTCATACATAATGCAAACTGCATGTCATAAAACGTGGACAGCTAATGAGATCGTTCGCATGCCACCATTGGCGTAACTAGGAATTTTAGTCTCTTCAGCAAAATATGTAAAAAAGGTGTGAAGAATCTTGAGGCCAGATCCAGGCAGCAAACCACGGTTCTTCGTACTGGCCAGCCATTGAGCTACAGAAACGGTATTGTAACCTCATTGTTGAAGAGAACTCTGCAAATGTATATTTTGTATAAAATTTTGTTTTAATATGTATCACAAAAATCCGTTTTATTAATCGGTAGTAACTTGATACGTGTAATTCTTATAATAACAAAAATATGATGTGGGCTACACATGACTTTTCCTGCAGACTTATGTCCGCGTTCTCTTTATTTTATTTAAATTTAATTCACTTTTAATTCTATTTTCGTTCTGATTTGATAACTGGACTTATTTTCAAAGGTGGCGTAGAGAAAATACAAAAAAAAACTAAAATATCTTATAACGTACCTACTGTATACTACGTACTACGTAAGTCCTACGTAATGGCGTTGATCTTATTATTTTCTTCGTTAAAAATTACGTATTAAACAAGCATTTAATGGATATATTTGAGCAAACGTAGTTTTTTATTTTAGATTTGAGATTTTTGCGGGCCATTTTGCAAAAAAAGGCAGGTTATTTTTACCGAATCATACTAAAATCGAATCCGCATCAGAGTATCCCACAAGTGACTTCTCTACCAAATTTTGTGAAATTCGGTCCATTAGTTTTTCAGCTAGAGTGGATACAAACTTTTGCGGAACATTTTGCAAAAAAAAGGCGGGTTCTTTTATCCCGAATCGTACCCAAAACTAATCTGCACCAGACTCGCTCACAAGTAACTTACCTACCAAATTTTATGAAATTCGGTCTACTAGTTTATTAGTTAGAGTGGATAAAATATCTGCACAGACAAACAGACAGACAGACAGACAGACACACACACAGACACACAGACTGACATGCACACAGACGGCACGCTAAAAATAGTTTTTTTGTATTCTAGATGTCTCGAAACGTGTAGATCCGTCGAAAATTCGAGTTGCGATTTTCGGCATGATTCCAATATTTTCCCTATACATTATCATGTATTGCAGAGAATGTAATAAATAATGATAAATAAATTTTCGACAATTTTTGAGGAAATATTTATATTGTTCTAGCAGCCGAAAATATCCTAGCTCGCTCGGGGCACCTTTGTTTCTTAGATCTTTAAATTCGTCTTAACAACTGATCTAAATCCAACTGATATTATTTGTTTTATTTCACAAAATCTTATACTACTGTTTTTCACGCAATGTCCCATTTCTTTTGAAATTGACCTTGTTTTTGCGACAACACATGGATAAAATTCTCCTGCAGAATGCAATTGTTGGGATATAAATGGAAGGGAAGGCATGTTTGGAGGAGTTAACAAAGAAAATAATGCGCTTTCTTCCTGCATCTTACAGCTAATTTGTTTTCGTGATCGAAGGATAATTGAGAGGAATGACTTAACAAACACAAATCCTCTTAATGAGTTGGAAGCTTAGTTGGCATACGAAAACAACTGTGACCTCATTATTTCGCTTCTTATATATCCCACAGTACATATTACAGCAATAAGGAATAAACTTATGTTGGCAAAACTAGTCTACAGACTCATATTCACTCAAATGTTTTCAATAATTCATTAAATTTAGTTGTTTAATTGCACAAAATAACACGCGGAATTATTTTAAATTACATTGAATTTGCACTTTTAATTCAATTTTCGTTTTCATTTGATGACTGGACTCATTTTCAAAAGTGGCTTAACGAAAATGCGAAAAAACTTAAATATTTCTAGAGAGGCTAGACCTAGAGGAATGTGGTTGGTCTTATTCTTTTAATCGAGCAATTTAGTTATATTAACTATGGTGGATACAAACAATTTTTGTGGGCCATATCGTAAAAAATCTGATGTGGGCAACACATGACTTTCCTTATATATTGTAATGAATTTACTACTTTTAATGGAAAAAATAGGTTTTTCTTACAGTAGATACTAATATTCTTTCCAAGATATTGAATTTTCGACAATGAGTCGTCATTTTCATTGATTTAGCGTCATTTTTATCCATTTGGCGAGATTTTCGTTATTTTGGCAACATTTAAAAAAGTCGCCAAGCAGGCGACATTCCGTCAAATTCGTCGCCAAAATCTCGCCAAGCGTTATGGACAAAGAAATAAGTTGTTCTTACAGCAGATAAATGACTATTGGCGCTCAAATACAAAAGTATTACTTAAAGTATCTTTTTTCATGAATGGAACGAGCTAGATCCATGAGAATGATGTCACCCAATTTATCGAATGATATTACATATGAAAAGTGAACATGTTTCTCAATAGGATTTTTTTTTCTATTTTATATGACTTTTTGATAATTTTTTTGAAAAATGTGCAATATCCCGAGAACGGTTCATGTTAGTGTTCTAAAATTTATGTCAATCGTTTTCTAATGAAAAATTACATAAGACATGTCTATTTACGTAACTTTATTTGTGGTTTTGATTTTTTGACGATTTTTTCAAAATTTCATTCGAAAATTTAGGGGGGTTCTGAACATTCGATTGCGTATAAAAACAATAGGCTTCCAGTGTTTACAGATTGTGATTTTTGTACTGAATTTGGTTCGAATCGCTCCTTTCGTTCGTCAGTTATCGTCTCCACAGGCCCACTGACACACACACACACACACACACACACATACTTTCACACACACACACACACACACACACACACAGACATCACTTCAAAAATGTTTGATTCGAGATCAGGGATGCTTGAAACGTGCTCTCCCGTCGAAAACTCGAGTTCGAATTTCCGACACCGTCACAATACTTTCCTTATACATTATGTATATAATGAAAGTAAAAAGGGCAATTTCTCTTATTCCGATTCTCACCAAAATCTAATCAGCCTCAGGGTATCCCACAAGTGACTTGCAAAGTACAAACATGTCTTTATCCTTTTTAGAGATCGTTCTTGCGGATTGATCTTGGATATGTCCAAAGTGACTTAACTCAAAATTATTTTTTTAATATTTAGACCATTCGGTCCAAGCGGAATAACATATGACTGCAATGGATGGAATCAAACTAATATTTATTGTGAACTTCATAGAATTAACAGCACCTGGATGTTTAAAGCAATTGATGACCTAGGCAATAATTATTATTGTACACGTCCAGAATAATTTACAATATATATATAAGTATTACAGTTAACTGGCCTGTTGCTCATACTTAAATGGATACCATCCTAAAGCTTTTATGCTTACCACAGGCATTCTTTCAAAACAAACACACTCAAAGCTAAGACCAGCCCAGGACAAGAACGAACTCTCGTAAGACAAGAACCCACAACTCAATCAAAAGCAACTGAAATCTCCCGTTCCGAAACTTATCCTACTCTAAATTAGGAACGCACAAAATGCTGATTAGGCCGGTAATTCGTCTAAAAACCAAATCAGTTGAGATCATTATGTTTAAATAAGCAGAAATTATAATGAAATCTGAGGAAAATAATAATCGAAAGGTTATTTAGATCTAACAGACTTGCCTATAAAATTTTATGAAATTTGGTCAGTTAGTTCTTGAGTTAGAGTGGATACATTCATTGCACATACAGACACACTCAAACACACTCACACTTACACACACACACACATGGGGCGCGGTAGCCCATTGGTTAGCGCGCTGAAGTTGCACTCGGTAGGCCCGGGTTCGATTCCAGCCACTGCCAAAAACTGCCGCCGTGTTCATGCGGAGTACGATCACGTTAAACATGTGGGTCCGAAAGTCCTTCCGAGAGGTTGGTGGTAGGGGAAGGAGGGTACGGTCCCTGTGGATGCCTCCCCCACTGGGTTCCGGTCTAAATTGGGTGGCACTTCCCGACCGTCCAAACAGTTACCTTACACCTTTCTGGTAGGTCGGACGTTCTGGGTTTCAACAACAACAACACACACACACACATACACAGACGTCACGCTAAAATTGGTTTTCCGAATTCTAGAGGTCCCGAAACTTGTAGATCCGTCGAAAAATCGAGTTACGATTTTCGACATGATTCCAAAACATAATCATGCATTGTAGGGAAAGCCTACCATCCTATATATTACCATGCATTGAAGGGAAAGCTTACCATCCTATAGTACCATGGATTGCAGGGAAAGTAAAAAATGAAAAATGTAATATAGGTAGTTCATGACAATATGCAAAGACTTTAATTCTTTTACAGCTTAACAATTATAATGTACATGGCACACGGTATACTTATTGTGGTTTTGAATTAAAATCGGTATATTAAAATTTGAACTTTCCTTGATAACAAAATGTAAATCATTTTCGAAATACCCAATTAACTTGCATTTCACGCAAATCTAACTTAGCAATTAGAAAAATTGATAACATCCGCTAAGTCAAATGGACAAATATCTAAATATTCGACATGAGGCGCAAAATGTACAAATAAATGCATAAAGCCATACGACAATACTGTTGGCCTTTAATAAACATCACGTCAATTGAATTCCTATGTTTTTGGAGAATCAGTTATTAATCTAAATGGTATGACTTATTAAAACTTAAGAAAAATTGTCATCAAAAGGGAAAACGCATTTAATTAATATTTCATTAAATAACTTCTTTTGCATCAAAATATAAAACTGTTGCATAAAGTATATTTTCTAGTACATAGAACGAGTTATCACTCAGTAAGTCTCCGGTCTGACACATATATGGCAACATTGTTGACAGACCCATATGATTTCTGGATAGTACCAACCTTCAAACTATACGTGTCAAAATTCCATGACATTCTGACAATTAGTTTATAGGTTACAGTGGTTTTAGTGACCCCAGTTTTGTAATTTTCAAAACAATGGATAAAAAATAATTTCGTGTGTTGATTAAATATTGTTTTTTGATGGGGAAAAATACTGTTGAAGCCAAACAGTGGCTTGATAAGCGTTATGGAGACTCTGCACCAGGGAAATCAACTATTATTGATTGGTATGCTGAATTTAAACGCGGTCGTACTAACACCGATGATGCTCAACCCTCTGGTCGAACAAAATCGGCAGTTGTTCCGGAAAACATAAAAAAGTCCACAAAATAGTTTTGAAAGACTATAAAGTGAAGTTGCGTGAGATCGCTGACACCTTAAAGATATCAGAAGGTAGTGTGTTTACAATTTTACACGAAAATTTGAGCATGCGTAAGTTGCTTTTGAAGTGGGTGCCGCGTTTGTTCACACCGAACCAAAAACAGCAAGACATGCCCCGTGTCACAAGTCGATGAAAACGATGGTTAAATTATATGAATTACGCTTCGAATTGCTTCCGCAACCACCGTACTCTCCAGATCTGGCTTTTAGCGTCTACTGGCTTTTTGCAGACTGTGGTATGACAATCACATATTTTTATACATAACCCTGGGAAAAGGGAATGATGTAAATATATTGAAATGTATACTATGTTTTGTGATTTATGTTTATAGCTAGGCCTTTGCATAGACGGAATTGGGATTTTTTGGCGGCGTTGGGTTGTGTGCGCACTGACATGGATTGTAAATATTCAGAGATTTAATTGCAGCAAAATGTCAAAGTTGAGCTACAAATCTTTGAAAATTTATAGCCCTGTCAGGTGTGGCTCGCGTCGGGGTATGTCCTTGGGACCACCCGGTTGTCGAGAATGCCCTCTGGTTCTTGTATTTTAGTGGAGCGCATAAAAAATGAGCGTCGCTTCTAAAACCAATGGTATGAAGCATTTTTGGACCTCTTTTTTGTTGCGCCTGGGAAGCAGCGAATAGGAATTGGGGGAAATTCCTCCCTGTTTTTTGTCGCTCCCCTTGTTTTAAAATTCTGGAAGTTTTTAGAAATGTAAAAATAGTTAGTTGCTTTTCTGAGCTCAAGTAGAGAGCACTCCAAGTGCGTGGCACTTGTGTTTTTGTGAAGTCCAATCCGGCAATGCATTTTTGATGCATCTCTGACCCGGCCTCCGCGGTCCCTATCTCGGGCGGCAAATGCCTTTGCCGAGGAACCGACGTAGTGAGTCCGGTAAAGAAGGCGACTCGTAGCCAAGACGAGCCGAGCCTAACTCAGAGCGAGGGCGCATTTTCTTCGGGCGGTGGCGACCAGAAAATGGAAGAATGTCGTCATGTTTTTAATTGGTTGCAGTACACACAGCTCTACCACCAAAACGGCGCGGTGTAGGACCTTGCTCCTTCAGCTGCATTTAAGCCGTGGTAACTGCAATACTGTGGGTACGGAATATTTGCGGAGCATCAATCCAGGGCTCCTAAGCAGCAGCCAATTTCTACAAATAAAGTATCTGATCTCCACTCTTTAGGCAAGGGCCTGTACGCATGCTCACTCAAGAGCCGCTGGGACTTAAGCCGAAATTAAGAGGAGGAGATGGCAGGTGGACAGTGTGCCCATCGTCATTGTTTGTGGTTGCAGTGCAACACAGCTCTGCCTCCAAAACGGCGCGGTGTAGGACCTTTGCTCCTTTAGCTGCATTTAAGCCGCGGTAACTGTAATACTGCGTGTAAGGAGTGTTTGCGGAGCATCAATCCAGGGCTCCTAAGCAGCAGAAATCTCTACAAAATATCTGATCGTGAACTTCGGTGAAACCTGTACGCATGCTCACTCAAGAGCCGCTGGGACTGAACCGAAATTAAGAGGAGGAGAAGGGAAGTGGACAGTGTGCCCATCTCCAAAACAATACTTGGCAAAAATTTTCGTCACCTGATGATACGCAACGGTGTTTTCTCAGACTGGTAGTGTTTTTCATGAACTATTCAAAAATGAACCAAACTTCAATTAATCGTGCCACCCATTCCAACGTGCAGAGGTCAGCTACAGCACTCAGTGGAGTTCGTATGTAATGAAGGTATGAGAATTATATATTGATTTTAAAATGTGTATATGAATGTTTAAGCTTAATTTGTGTGAGCGAATAGTGTAAGGGCAAAGTTATGCTAAAATGGTAGATTTGTAAAATTGAATATATATATATATATATATATATATATATTGTTTCCTTAACCAAAAGTAATTAATTACAACTTTGGATGATAAATAAGATAAATATGCAAATTAATGCTAAATAAACTGTGCACCCTGAGGTCAAGCAGAGGTAAATTGGGAACTCATTTGTAATTGTGTATTTTGTATTCAATGTTTAAAATTGAGATTTCATGTGTTCTATAAATAAATTGTTAGTTGGCCACAAAAAGGGAGTGATTATTTAGTCTTAGTAAATGCAATGTACTTGGTCCAATCGGACCCCACTATACTTTAACGCGGTTGAGCCTGGTGGAACTATTTGGTGAGTATCTTAATGTATTTATGTGTTTAAGTTTTATTGTATTTATGTGTAAAATCCACCTCACCACACAGACATCAAAACGATGCTCCTAGGAAAGAAATTTGGCTCAAATGAAGAAGTGATTGCCGAAATTGAGGCCTATTTTGAGAGCAAAGAAAAATCATTCTACAAAAAGGGCAGCGAAAAGCTAAAGGGAGCGTTGGAACGAATGTATCACTCTTGAAGGATAGACCGGAGACTTATTGAGTGACGTAATAGATCTACGAGAAGGATATTAACACAACACGGTTCATGCTAGCTTGTGTCATGCATTTTCTAACAAAGTTCATCAAAGTAAAATTCGTTTTAACAATATTCAATATTGAAGGCCCTGATTTGTTAATGATGTCTTCAAAATTTCACTCGAAATTGTAGCTGTCTTCCAAACATGCAATCGCGTTTAAAATCCATAGTGTTTCAATATTCACCAATATCTACGTTTATTTTAACATATGCCTAGCCTAGCTTCATTTAAATACATTCTTTTCATTTTAAATTTCATGGGGATATTCGTAAGCAATTTATTTCGCATGCATATTTCATGTTGAGGGAACCGAGACACACACACAGAATTAAAAATATACATTCTTCGCTTGCACAATCTTACACTTTGACGAATATTTTATACAGGATATCATTTCAGTTTACTTTCTCACTCGAGATTTGAAACAGGAAAGAAATGTTTAAAAGTTTTATTTCCGCATTTAAAGCACCAATTTTCGATGTCTTGAAGCATCTGAATTTTTCTCAGCATTTTCTTCAGAAAACGTTTCATTCTGAGAATTTTGTTCAAAAATAAAAGAAAACTTCTGGGATTCTGAAACAGAATGTCTGAGTATTCAATATCTCATGCAAGCGATTTATTACAGTTATACTTTAAGTTTTCAGAAAATTCTATCTCAACGTCATATATTCATTTTGTTAAATTTCTTATACTTTCAGTGGTATTATTAAACATGAAATATATTCAAGAAATATACATAGAAGGTTTATAGTTAATGATAACAGTTTGACACGATAAAGGTGTATGTAGACAACACATGGGTTTCAATTTATTACTTTCCTTATATACATAATGTATAAGGAAAATATTGTGACGGGGTCGAAAATTCGAATTTGAGTTTTCGACGGGAGAGCACGTTTCAAGCATCCCTGATCACGAATTAAACATTTTTGAACTGATGTCTGTGTCTCTGTGTGTGAAAGTATGTGTGTGTGTGTGTGTGTGTCAGTGAGCCTGTTGAGACGATAACTGACGAACGAATGGGCCGATTCGAACAAAATTTGGTACAAAAATCACAATCCGTAAACACAGGAAGCCTATTGTTTTTATACGCAATCTAATGTTCAGAACCCCCCTAAATTTTCGAATGAAATTTTGAAAAATCGTCAAAAATTAAAACCGCTAATAAAGTTACGTAAATAGACGTTTCTTATGTAATTTTTCATTAGAAAACGATTGACATAAATTTTAGAACGCTAACATGAACCGTTTTGGAGATATTGTACATCTTTCAAAAAAATTGTGAAAAAGTCATATAAAATAAAAAAAAATATTTCCTATTGCGAAACATGTTCACTTTTCATATGTAATACCATGCGATAGATTGGGTGACATCATTCTCGTGTATCTAGCTCGTTCCATTCAAGAAAAAAGATACTTTAAGTAATACTTTTGAATTTGAACGCCAATAGTCATTTATCTGCTGTAAGAATAACTTATTTCATCATCCATAACGCTTGGCGAGATTTTGGCGACGAATTTAGCGGAATGTTGCCAACTTGGTGACTTTTTGAAATGTTGCGAAATTAACGAAAATCTCGCCAAATGGATAAAAATGACGCTAAATCAGTGAAAATGACGACTAATTGTCGAAAATTCAACATTTTGGAAAGAATATTAGTATCTACTATAAGAAAAACCTATTTTTTTATTGTAAAAGTAGTAAATCCATTACATTATATAAGGAAAGTCATATGTTGCCCACATCAGATTTTTCCTATTTGTTTCTATTTAATTTGTATATTTCTATTTCTTTTGAAGCACAAGAAATTCACATTCATTCTTCCGTTTTTTATAATTTCTTTGAGAATTTTACCGCACATAAATAGTAAATAAATGTTGGAAAACCACTTTTCCTATGCTAATGATATTACTTAATGGGATGAACCAGGAACCATAGAAACTTGTCGCCTGCGCAATTTACGTCAATAGCTGGTCACCTCATCCCACATGACGCAGCTAGTCATCACGTTTAGTTCTTACCGTGATGTGATCAATATGCGCGCTGCTATAAAGTTCACACAAATATGCGATCTCTAAAAAAATGTAGGTGCTCTTTGTACCAGTTTGTTTCATTTATTTGTGTCGCGAGAAGGAATTTATTTCAAAACAGACGATTTGGAATTTGAGTGCTACTATCTGTATCCGTATTCTAAGTTTGTAGTGGGGACTATAAGTTTGTAGTGAGTACTATATGTTTGTAGTGGGCCAACTGGAAAATGCACCCGACTTTGCCCGAGATATGAAAGAAGCGGTCGTGGCGTAGCCATGTGTCGACTCACACACCAGTTATTATTTTATTTCTATTATAAGCGAGCGTATTGTCAAAACGTTATTTGATTTTTAAGAAATCGCTGTAAGTTCGGCTGTAGTATTTGTCAAAGCTTTGCATTCCAAAACCCGGGCAATACAATTTCTAGTATATAATAATTTTTCCTTCTTTTTTACTTTCCCTGCAATACCTGGTAATGTATAGGGAAAGTATTGGAATCATGCCGAAAATCGCAATTCGAGTTTTCGACGGATCTACACGTTTCGAGACCTCTAGAATACGAAAAAACTGTGTTTAGCGTGGCGTATGTGTGTCTGTCTGTCTGTGCAATGTATGTATCCACTCTAACTAAAAAACTAATGGACTGAATTTCATTAAATTTGGTAAGTCATTTGGGTGAGACCCTGGTGCTGGTTAATTTTGGGTAGGATTCGTAAAAACAGAAACTGCCCTTTTTTGCGGAATGGTCGTAAAACTTTCATGTATTCATTCTAGCTAAAATACTAATTAAACAAATTTCACAAAATTTGGTAGATTTGGATACTCTGGTGCTGATTAGATTTTGGTACGATTCGGAAAAGAACAACCTGCCTTTTTTTGCAAAATGACCCGCAAATATCGTCAAAATATAAATTAAAATCTACGTATGATGGAATATATCCATTAAATGCTTGTTTTATACGTAATTTTTAACGAAGAAGAGGAAGAAGAGAATAAGACCACCCCATTACACTAGGAATAGCCGTTCTCGAGCTATTTTAGTTTTTTCGTTTTTTCTCTACGCCACCTTTGAAAATGAGTCCATTTACCAAATGAGAACGAGAATTGAATTAAAATGAATTAAATGTAATTAAAATAAAGAGAACGTGTATTTAAGTCTGCAAGGAAAGTCATGTTATGCCCACATCAGATTTTTGCTTTCCTAACCAGTTGATTTAAGAATAACTCTTTTATACTAGTATAAAGCCCTTCAAATGTGCAAGACTGATGGAATGGAATTATAACTGAAATATAATTTTCTTTATAGCTTCCACTAATGTAAATGGATTTTCACGAAACTCTGTATCATGATTTGTTGTAATAACCTGTAGAACTAGGTACATTGTTTTGAAACTCGAGCGAAAACTTTGAAATTCTTTAATTTTTAACATGGCAGCATAGGGCGAAATTTGACATAATTATATATGAAAGGTATTATTTATGGCTCAATGATCTTGAAAAGTAACAGTTTCAATCACTGTGAAAAATAGACGCGATACAATTATTGTGTTCGTAACTTCAGTACCCCCCCCCCCCAAGTTAATCACTCTCCCGAGGGTTTGATATCAAACGAAGTATTTTTCAAGCCCTTTAAAATGAAGGGTTACATGCTATAATTATGATCATTTGGACCAATGATACAGATTTTCCAAACTTCTTTTACAAAATTTGTAAAAAAAAAAAAACAACTTCAAATATATAATTTTGGAATGAGAAGCTCGCGTTGAGCGATACTCCAGCTAATTTTTACTAATAGGTGTCACATGATCAATAGTTGTACACATATATATATAGTCTACCTTAATTAAAGCATTTATTAAATTGAAACACGGGCTTGGCGGCAAATCATTCAACAGATATTAAGTTATACATTCTCTTAAAAACAACCCCTACAGTGACTCAATTCCTCATATCAAACTCCCTTTTTAAGCTGTTTGTGATTTTTTTTTCATGTCACCCTTCATTTAAAGTGCTTGAAAAAATCTTCTGTTTTATACCAAGTTTGTTAATGTATCCCCCACAGAGTTAAGTTAACTTGAGGAACGTAATAACGTCACAAATATAAAAATTTGAAGTGGGCAGCACATGACTTTCCCTACAGACTCAAATTCATATTTATTTATTTCTTTAATAATTCGTTAGAGAGAGTTTAATTTCACCAAATAACACAAAATTTGCATTTTTAATTCAGTTTTCGTTTTTATTTGGTAATTGGACATTTTCCCGAAATCGGCGTAACAAAAATGCAAGAAATCTCAAATATTTTGAGAACGGTTAGTCCTAAAGCATAATGGTGTGTCGAAAACCCAGAACGACCGGCTCGTCCGAAGACATGAGCAGCAAAGCATAATGGTGTGTGTTATATTCTTTTCCTCGTCAAAAATTAAGTATAAATCACGAATTTAATTGTGTTTCTCAGAATTGTACCAAAATCTAATCAGCACAAGAGTATCCCACAAGTAACTTATCTACTAGATTTTGTGAAATTTTGTCAATTAGTATTTTAGTTACAGTAGATACATAAATTTTTGCGGACCATTTCCTTAAAAAAGGCAGGTTGTTCATTTTCGAATCGTACCAAAATCTAATCAGCACCAGAGCCGACCGCAGGTGACTTATGCACCAAATTTTATGAAATTGAGTCGATTAATTGAGTTAAAGTGGAAATATACAATTTTTGCGGGCTTTTTCGAAAAAAAAGGCTTGTTATTCTTTTCCGAATCGTATCAAAATCTTATCAGCACCAGGGTTACCTACAAATGACTTATGTACCAAATTTTGTAAAATTTGATCAATTAGTTTTTTGAGTTACAGTGGATACAGGCAATTTTTTAGGGCCATTTCGCAAAAATGGCGGGTTGTTTTATTCCAAATAGTACCAAAAACTAATGAGCACCAGAGTTACATCCAAGTGACTTACCTATCAAAATTTATGAAATTCGGTCCATTAGTTTTTGAGTTAGAGTGGATACATACATTGCACAGACACACAGACAGGCACACAGACAGACAGACACAAACACACGGACGTCACGCTAAAAATAGTGCTTTCGTATTCTAGAGGTATCGAAACGTATACACCCGATGATTTTCGACATGATTCCAATACTTTCCCTATACATGACCATATATTGCAGGTAAAGTAAAAAGTGCATCGATGTAATTTTTAATAAAATTATTAAAACAATTAAGTATCATAATCGATGAGCCGTAAATAACCCCTTTTATGCGCGATTATGTCAAAATTTATCCTATGTTGCCATGTTAAGACTTAAGATAATATAAAATTTCGAATATATTTGGAAGTTTGTGCTCGAAAAATATTTGAAAAAATTGCTTTGAAAAATTATTCCATCTAGGTATAAATTTATCATTTACAAAGAAGAAAGTAAATTTTCGTAAAAATCCGTAATCATTTCGTAATCATTTATGGGAACTGTTGTGTACACAAGAAATCAACAGACAGCCAAACGGACATCAGTCCAAAAATATCAAAGCAAAAGTCCTAAAACATAATAATTGGCATAATAAACTCTAAATCGAAAATTTTCGTGAAAACACTACTTTCTTAATATTCGTATGAAAAAAGGAAAATATGTTAATAGAACATTTACCAGTCTTTAAATTCATTCATAATTTATCCAAAAAATAAAAGTTAGAAGCATGCTTTTTATTGAGAAGTTCAAACTATGGGAACATGTTCAAAGATTAGAAGAAAATAACATAATTTATAGAGCGATAATAGGAGTCATTCTTGGTTTTTATACGTTTTTATTCTAAAACAGATAAATCATTTTAAAAAGTAGATACCGTAAATAAATACGTTTAAACATTTAATAATAGATATGCTCACTATTTTTAAATATATGTAAAATTTTGTATTTATAATAAAAAAAATATTATTGTTTAAGTACTTATCATGGACCTATTTCGAGATATTAGATATTTTATACAGGTACAATGATATCTATCATATTAATTAAGCAAATTACACGAAACTTTACATACCCTATTTTATTGCTAATGACAATAAGTCTATTGATTCTCAATAGACCTCATTGCCTGCTAATATTCTTTTGTCTTCCTGTCTCAAGGTCACTTATTACAAGCTATAGCACAACCGTAACGTTGTATGAGGCAGATGAGCGAAAGTGCCGTAAACTTTTTTTGAAATTCAACTTCAATTGATCTATGAATCATATCGAGCTCGTATTTTCTTCGCATATTCCGAGAAGAAAGAAGCCTGTAACGAACGACGCTAGCCGACGCTCTACCATTGAGCTATCGGGACGAAATTGCAAGCTCTTATTGTCGAAGTGAACTATGCAATCTCCACCCTCTAATATCAGATTGGCGTGCAACTGACAATCTGACTGACTACCTCCTGCTATTTTTACCTCAAGTTAGCCTCCTGATACTATTATTTTTACCCAGATTGGTATCCTGCACGTTCATTAGCCGACTAATTTGAAATCGGCGCTCTATATCCCAGAGTCCACTGAATCCGTGCCATAACCATAATGTGAAGTCCATAAACGTGTAAAAATGGTCATCAAGCAGCTGAACATAACGATTTTCTGTCAATGGCCGGGTCAACTTGACTGGAGGACTCAATCCATGTAAAGTAATTACTCCCCACACCACTATGGAACCACCACTAGCTTGCACAGTGCCTTGTTAACAAGTTGTACCCATAACCTCATGGGGTTTGCGCCATATCCGAACGCGACCATCAGTTCGTACCAACTGGAAACGTGATTCATCGTACCAAGCTATTATTCCACCTACGGTCCATTACTTGTGTTCGCGAGCCCAGGTGATGTACTGAAGCCAATGACGTGCTGTGAGTGAAAGCACTCGCGTCGGTCTTCTGCTGCCATATCTCATCAACGCCACATTTCGCTGCACAGACCTCACAGATACGATTCTAGTGCGCCTTTCATTGAATGTGAGTTGACAGAGTGTCCTTCGTGCATTAGCACGGAGGCTTCTGCTCAAATGTCGTTGGTATCGATCATTCAGCAGACGTGGCCGGCCACTGCACTGTCCCTTGTGGGAGGTAATGTCTTTCGTGAGGTACTCTAGATACACTCTTGACACTGTTGAGCGAGAAATATTCAACGTCTCAACAACTTCCGAAATTCTATGCCCCCATCCATCGAGTTGAAACCAAGTTGAAACTCTGTTAATTCCCTCCAGATAGCTATTATCACGTTATTTAAGGTTTCACAAGATATTCAAGAGTCCAACAGACAACACAGACAGCCATCTGAATCTTTATACCTTTTTAACGAGATGTTAGAGCCACTTGTACATTTGTATACTGCTATCCCATACATTTTGGCACTTGAATGTACATCTCTGATACATCATAACTGAAAATTACATCACTGAAACATCATAACAGACAATTACATCACTGACACATAATCACTGACACATTGTCACTGACATCACTGACTGACATCACTACAGCTCATCATGGCTGACAATAGTCTTAAAAGGAATGAGGCTTGCATATGCTCTCCTAGAGATTATACAAAATAGAATATCTGTCAATTTTTGTCAGACATCACTTAATTCTGTGTTTAGGCGTAGGTAATATCTCAGAAGTGGGGGGGGGGGTCTAAGGTAGAATATGGTCGTTTATAGTGGCAGAAGACTTTTAGCAAATATAGACCCAGTAGAAAGCCAACATTATAATTCAACCAATGGAGGGAAAATGTCTTCCAAACCCCTTGCTCGATGTCAATATACTATTTAATTATTTTTATTAACATGTGTGTGAGATACAATGTTCTTACTTTATTTACTGGAAGAAAAATATTTGATACGGGATATCATTTCAATTTACTTTCTTTCCAGTTTAGAAACATGTGTTTAAAAGTTTTATTTTCGCATTTAAAATGCGAATTTTCGATGTCTTGAACGCATCTAAATCCTTACAGTATATTTTCTGAAAACGCTTAATTTAAGTTTTCTATAAGAAAAGAAACTTAAGGTTTTCAAATGGAATATCTGAAGGGAGAGCAATCTCAAGAAAAACGCTAAATACTTGAATGGATTTATTAAAATTGTATTTTACATTTAGTAAAGTGTTTTGTTTATAATTTCTTGTTTTTCAATTTCAGATTTTCTTATTTGGCGTTATCTAATATTGGGATATTTTATATTAGTATATAACAACCATGAAAACCAGTATTGATCAAATAATATGATTGTAATGCGGTATGTTTTTGTATTATTTCTTCAAATATTTATAACTGATGAATACATATATATCATAGACAAATAGATGGTGCTACTAAAATTATTTATTAAAATTATAATTATTTCGCTTTGTTATTGGGAAAGGTTGGAAAACTCAAATTGCAATTTCACAGTATTAACATATTTCGAAGATGATATTCCAGACTATTATTTCTTCTTTGGAATAAAGTGTGCAAGTATATATGAGTTTGAAACAATGGTAATGATATATAATTAAGAAATTACGCAATTAAAACGAAATGTTGCGCTACTAAATATGAATAAATACAATCTGTATCATTACAGCATAATTTGTTTATCTCAAAAATTCTATATAATTTATATAGAGAAGGGAACCGGGAAGCAGAAGTATCGCCTGGGCTTAAATCTGACATTTCGACACAATGTCTGGCTGGCTACTTTCATGCTCTATTTTCTCCATAAGATTTCGTGCAATGTTTGCAAAATATGAAGTATTTTTCGATGTGGGATAGATCCATATTTTTAAAAGTTATAAATAAATATTAATGCACAATTTATTGAAAAGCAGTTTTAATTTTAACAATGATGAACGAAATATTTTTACATATTCCATCTTTTCTTACATATTTCTGAGCAAGTAAATGGTTTGAGTATAAGATTTTAGATATATCTGAAAATGAAAAACATTTTAAGTCGTATTGGGGTGAAACACAAATATTTTTTTCAGAATCGGTCGGACTGCTGTTAAACATTTCCAAATATCATCGAATATGGGACCGTTCATCTCTCATACAATCAGTCTGAATAAATCGACAAAATTGCTATATTAAGTTCAGGAGTGATAGCCAGTGGTTAATGCCTGATAATCTCACACTAGTAGGGTAAATAAGAAGGTTCTGACTCATCCGGTGCTATATTTTAACATGGGCATCTTCCAGTGCTATACTTACACACCGGATCGTATGATCCTATGTTAGAATATATGACTCCTGATGGAAATGGGTGGGGCTTCTATATTTCACATGATTTTTTATGAAAAGTAATGTGTGAAATGTAAAACTTTCAGTGCTTGTCTTATGCGAGGTTGTAAAAAAAAACTTTAGGTGCTTCTAGCATGAACAAGAAGAGGAATGTGGTTATAAACCCCTGTCAACAAGCTTTAAACAGTATAGTGACCTTTCAAGAAAATGCCGGTGATGGTGAAAAATATATTCTTACCTTTTTAGATTTCACCAGAATTGATATAACACAGGTGTTGTTAGAGGAGATTGTCTTGAAGCGTAGTATTGCATGGTACATAAATCTATGATGCCGTTTTACAAGCTTTCGATCTGAAAAAGAGCAGGAATATTGTACAACCTATTTCAGAATTATAAGGATACTTAAGAAGATTTGAATGCTAATGTGGATGCTGCTTTTGGAAAAGTATTAAAATCATTCGAAACATATGAAGGTCGTGGTAGCGGTTGGGTTTTAGAGAGGATTGATGAGCTAATGATTGATGTTGAGGTATATGAACCTTTAGCTGCTTCTAGATATATCCCACTACCCAAAGAACTAGCAGATAAAAATGCTGTTATTAATGTGCATAATAGTGACCAAAAACGCTTTATATGGTCCATCTCAGCAGGTCTTTATCCAGTTCACAAGAATGCATCCCGTGTCGGTAAATATACCGAGTATGCATGCAAGCTAAATATGGACGGAATTGAATTTCCTACTCTTTTACACCAAGTTAAATTGTTTGAGCGAAATAACAACATGAGTCTGAATGTCTTTGTGTATGAAAATAAGACGGCATTTCCGCTCTATATATCATCTGATATACGGGATCAACATTGCAATCTACTGCGTATTAGTAATGATGATCATTATTACTACTGCTGTATTAAAAGCATGAGCAAGCTTCTATATAGTATAAGCATAAAGGGCAGCAATATTTTTAGGATCACAGTTTACAATGGTTTTCATCTGAAGCTCGTTTAAAGAATCATATTAAGTTATATCGGAAGTATGGTCTACAGCGAGTGAAACTGCCTAGTGGTGAAGATAAAATTTTGAAATTTAAAAGTATTTAGATGCAAATCCGTGTAACATTTGTGGTGTATGCGGACTTTGAGTCTTTTTAAATTAAAATGGATATGTGTGGAATTCTCATTCCATTCCACATGAAAATATATTATCTCATCATGATCCTTGTGGTTTTGCATACATTATTATTGGTCCCGATGGGAAAGCCTTTAAAGGCTCTGTTATCTATAGGGTGAAGATGTGATTACCCATTTTTGAAGGCCCTTATTCATTAAGAAGAGGCGATTCAAAGAATATTGAAAGAAAATAAGAAAATTAGTTTTACTGCTGAAGATCGTGAAAACTTTGAAAATGCTAATACCCGTCATATCTATAACAAGACTTTAGGGAAGAATGTGTAAGAGACCCCTGCACTTAACTTCAATGTTTAGAGGTGCAGCTCATTCTAATTGTAATCTAGCGCATACCTGTTGTGTTCCACAATTTAAAAGGGTGTGATGGATATTTAATTACGCAGGGACTCGGCCAATTTAAAGAAAAGAAAATTGAGTGTATTCCCAGTAATATGCAGAAATATATATCATTCAATCTTGGAAGTTTACAGTTTATAGGTATCCTGCATTTTTTACCTGCTTCTATTGAGAAACTAAGCCCTAGTTTGGAACTCGATGAGTTTCGTATCATAAAAGTGCATTTTACAAGTGATCAAGTAGATTTGATGACTGGAACGTGTAAGAAATCACTGTCACTTAACTTCAATGTTTAGAGGTTCAGCTGATCCTAATTGTAATCTGGCGCATACCTGTTGTGTTTTACAATTTAAAAGGGAGCGATGGATATTTAATTAGGCAGAGACTCGGCCAATTTAAAGAAAAGAAAATTGAGTGTATTCGCAGTAATATGCAGAATTATATATCATTCAATCTTGGAAGTTTACAGTTTATAGATACCCTGCATTTTTTACGTGCTTCTATTGAGAAACTAAGCCCTAGTTTGGAACTCGATGAGTTTCGTATCATAAAAGTGCATTTTACAAGTGATCAAGTAGATTTGATGACTGGAACGTGTAAGAAATCACTGTCACTTAACTTCAATGTTTAGAGGTTCAGCTGATCCTAATTGTAATCTGGCGCATACCTGTTGTGTTTTACAATTTAAAAGGGAGCGATGGATATTTAATTAGGCAGAGACTCGGCCAATTTAAAGAAAAGAAAATTGAGTGTATTCGCAGTAATATGCAGAATTATATATCATTCAATCTTGGAAGTTTACAATTTATAGATACCCTGCATTTTTTACGTGCTTCTATTGAGAAACTAAGCCCTAGTTTGGAACTCGATGAGTTTCGTATCATAAAAGTACATTTTTCAAGTGATCAAGTAGATTTGATGACTGGAACGTGTAAGAAATCACTGTCACTTAACTTCAATGTTTAGAGGTTCAGCTGATCCTAATTGTAATCTGGCGCATACCTGTTGTGTTTTACAATTTAAAAGGGAGCGATGGATATTTAATTAGGCAGGGACTCGGTCAATTTAAAGAAAAGAAAATTGAGTGTATTCGCAGTAATATGCAGAATTATATATCATTCAATCTTGGAAGTTTACAGTTTATAGATACCCTGCATTTTTTACGTGCTTCTATTGAGAAACTAAGCCCTAGTTTGGAACTCGATGAGTTTCGTATCATAAAAGTACATTTTTCAAGTGATCAAGTAGATTTGATGACTGGAACGTGTAAGAAATCACTGTCACTTAACTTCAATGTTTAGAGGTTCAGCTGATCCTAATTGTAATCTGGCGCATACCTGTTGTGTTTTACAATTTAAAAGGGAGCGATGGATATTTAATTAGGCAGGGACTCGGTCAATTTAAAGAAAAGAAAATTGAGTGTATTCGCAGTAATATGCAGAATTATATATCATTCAATCTTGGAAGTTTACAGTTTATAGATACCCTGCATTTTTTACGTGCTTCTATTGAGAAACTAAGCCCTAGTTTGGAACTCGATGAGTTTCGTATCATAAAAGTACATTTTTCAAGTGATCAAGTAGATTTGATGACTGGAACGTGTAAGAAATCACTGTCACTTAACTTCAATGTTTAGAGGTTCAGCTGATCCTAATTGTAATCTGGCGCATACCTGTTGTGTTTTACAATTTAAAAGGGAGCGATGGATATTTAATTAGGCAGGGACTCGGTCAATTTAAAGAAAAGAAAATTGAGTGTATTCGCAGTAATATGCAGAATTATATATCATTCAATCTTGGAAGTTTACAGTTTATAGATACCCTGCATTTTTTACGTGCTTCTATTGAGAAACTAAGCCCTAGTTTGGAACTCGATGAGTTTCGTATCATAAAAGTACATTTTTCAAGTGATCAAGTAGATTTGATGACTGGAACGTGTAAGAAATCACTGTCACTTAACTTCAATGTTTAGAGGTTCAGCTGATCCTAATTGTAATCTGGCGCATACCTGTTGTGTTTTACAATTTAAAAGGGAGCGATGGATATTTAATTAGGCAGGGACTCGGTCAATTTAAAGAAAAGAAAATTGAGTGTATTCGCAGTAATATGCAGAATTATATATCATTCAATCTTGGAAGTTTACAGTTTATAGATACCCTGCATTTTTTACGTGCTTCTATTGAGAAACTAAGCCCTAGTTTGGAACTCGATGAGTTTCGTATCATAAAAGTACATTTTTCAAGTGATCAAGTAGATTTGATGACTGGAACGTGTAAGAAATCACTGTCACTTAACTTCAATGTTTAGAGGTTCAGCTGATCCTAATTGTAATCTGGCGCATACCTGTTGTGTTTTACAATTTAAAAGGGAGCGATGGATATTTAATTAGGCAGGGACTCGGTCAATTTAAAGAAAAGAAAATTGAGTGTATTCGCAGTAATATGCAGAATTATATATCATTCAATCTTGGAAGTTTACAGTTTATAGATACCCTGCATTTTTTACGTGCTTCTATTGAGAAACTAAGCCCTAGTTTGGAACTCGATGAGTTTCGTATCATAAAAGTACATTTTTCAAGTGATCAAGTAGATTTGATGACTGGAACGTGTAAGAAATCACTGTCACTTAACTTCAATGTTTAGAGGTTCAGCTGATCCTAATTGTAATCTGGCGCATACCTGTTGTGTTTTACAATTTAAAAGGGAGCGATGGATATTTAATTAGGCAGGGACTCGGTCAATTTAAAGAAAAGAAAATTGAGTGTATTCGCAGTAATATGCAGAATTATATATCATTCAATCTTGGAAGTTTACAGTTTATAGATACCCTGCATTTTTTACGTGCTTCTATTGAGAAACTAAGCCCTAGTTTGGAACTCGATGAGTTTCGTATCATAAAAGTACATTTTTCAAGTGATCAAGTAGATTTGATGACTGGAACGTGTAAGAAATCACTGTCACTTAACTTCAATGTTTAGAGGTTCAGCTGATCCTAATTGTAATCTGGCGCATACCTGTTGTGTTTTACAATTTAAAAGGGAGCGATGGATATTTAATTAGGCAGGGACTCGGTCAATTTAAAGAAAAGAAAATTGAGTGTATTCGCAGTAATATGCAGAATTATATATCATTCAATCTTGGAAGTTTACAGTTTATAGATACCCTGCATTTTTTACGTGCTTCTATTGAGAAACTAAGCCCTAGTTTGGAACTCGATGAGTTTCGTATCATAAAAGTACATTTTTCAAGTGATCAAGTAGATTTGATGACTAGAACGCGTAAGAGATCACTGTCACTTAACTTCAATGTTTAGAGGTGCAGTTCATCCTAATTGCAATCTGGCGCATACCTGTTGTGTTCCACAATTTAAAAGGGTGTGATGGATATTTAATTACGCAGGGACTCGGCTAATTTAAAGAAAAGAAAATTGAGTGTATTCCCAGTAATATGCAGAATTATATATCATTCAATCTTGGAAGTTTACAGTTTATAGATATCCTGCATTTTTTACCAGCCTCTATTGAGAAAATAAGCCCTAGTTTGGAACTCGATGAGTTTCGTATCATAAAATTACATTTTACAAGTGATCAAGTAGATTTGATGACTAGAAAGGGTGTTTACCCCTATTCTGGTGTTTACCCCATGGATTGTGCTAAGAAGTCTGAAAAAACGAGTCCGCCCTTTAACGAGGCCTTCTTCGATGATCAAAATCAGGAGAAGGTATCTTATGAGGCCTATGCCTATGCCCAACATGTTTTGTCATCCATAAAGATAAAGAATATGGGGAAATATCATGACTTGAACATAAAAACTGATAATCTTCTGCTAGCGGACATTTTTGAAAATTTCCGTAATTTATCATCGAATTATTAAGGAATAGATGCTGCCCACTGCCTAACATTACCATCTCTTGCCTGGAATACAGCTTTAAAGACCAGTGAAATATCATTAGAACTGATTACAGATCCTGATATGTACCTATTTTTAGAAGAAGGTATAAGAGGTGGAAGTAATGTTATTAGTAAACGCTTGATTCAGGCTAACAATAAGTATTTGGAACATTGTGATTATGCAAAACCAAGTATATAATGTACCTGGATGCTAATAAGTTATATGGATGGGCTCTAAGCCAATCACTAACTGTATCTGATTTTAGATGGCTTGATTCTAAAGAAATTCAGAACTTTGATCCACTTGCCGTAAGAGATCGTTCAGCTATGGTGTATATTATCGAAGCCGATATTGACTATAGTAAGGATTGACATGATGAACATAATGACTATCCTCTGGCACCTGAAAGGATGAGTATCACCCCAACTCTGATTTCAGAGTATAACCGGAAAAGAAAGAAAAACCTAAAAAGAAACCTAAAAAAAAAGAAAGAAACTGCAAAAAGTATTTGCCTATGGATTAAAAAAATACTTCATATCTACCTACTGATTAATAATATTCTTCTCACCCTTATCTGACTGATAAAATTTCCATTCATAGAAAAAAATCATGTGACATCTAGAAGATCCACTCTCTCCATCAGGTGCGCCTATGTTTTAACTTATGGAAGTATAGCACAGGAATATGTCAAAGTTAAAGTATAGCAGAGGATAAGAAAGAACCCCCTTATTTACCACTGTAGATCGGAATTCGATCCTAACCGCCGACAACACTATACCCGTGTCTACGTAGAGTATGGGTACTATTAAATCTGCAGGTCTGAAAGTTATAATCTAAGGTGATGTATTAAGAGAATTATAGCACGGTCCCTCTGATTACCATCCCATTGGGTTCACGTCTAAATTGGGTAGCACTGTCTCCGACTGCCAAACAGTCAAATTATACTTTCGGGTAGGACGGACAGTCTGAGTAGGAAGAAAAGAAGTATGAAGACCTCCATAAGAAAGATGTTGATGGCATTAGACATCGTTGCATCCAACAAAACTTATTTTAAGTAGGATTGAAAGATGAAAAGGTAACTACACCATTGGGTTCCGGCCTGAATATGATAGCACTGTCACCGACGGTCAAATAGTTTCCTTCGGATAGGTCTGAAAAAGTCAAAAAGGTCTGTAAAGTATCCTTTTATAGCCATAGTTTTGCAATATAGATGTTTGCACATATTCAAGCATGGTCAGGGGGTCTAAACATCCGTATTTCTGTTCGGGCCATATAATTTTACAAATGTCTGGCATCCGACCGGGCGATATTTAACTGTTAACAAACTGTAAATTAGATGAGGTCAGGATGGACGATAAAATAAACAAGAAAGATCAGTCATGCATAATGCATTGATTATGAAACACTTTATAACTAAAATGCAATTTTATTTAAACACCAAAAAATGTGATACATTCAACGCTGATATATTTTTAATTATCATAGTACTACAGTAATTTATTATATTTGAAAACTTAAAACGTCATGGAAAAAAATAACTTTATTCAAATGACGTCATTGAAATATAAATCGTCTGGCTCCCTACGTAAAAGCAATGAATATTTTATTCATATTATTTATATTCCAGACTCCAGAGCAAAATAATTTTGAGTGAAAAAAATTCTGAAATTCTTTTATAACTCATCTTAAAATCACTTGTTTACAATCTTCAGCCATTAATAAATGTAATTGCGTTGGCTCAGAGTATAGCTGCACAGAAAATACGCAATATAAACGTTTTCATGACGGATGCATCACTAAATATAAATTTACAAGAACTTTAAAAATCACGAATTTTACACTGGAGAAAAAAGATGGATGCCATATTTTATTTCAAAATGGGACACGTGATATATTCTTATACCATGGGTGTAATTACCATTTTAATTTTAACTTAAAAAACTACCGAACATATTTCGCTGAATATATTTTTATATATTTTATGGGATAATTTGAATATTTCCTAAAATTTTCAAAACAATTTGTGAATTTTAACATTGCTTAAAAAATGTTTGAAAAATTAAGTCCTGTAGGATTCAATGTGTTTCACTTTTTCAACCCCAGTTCAATCCAAAACTAATTGGGTGATATCATTCATTTACATTCCCATATATCCCACAGACCGTCTCATAATAAACATACTAAACTTCACTAAACTTTAATTTTGACATACATACTAAACTTTAACAACATACTAAACTATAATTTTGATTATATCATTCTTACGGCAGTTATCGTGCGAACTGACAGGCAGACAGAATGAACAAAGTCAAAAACACTTTTCAACTAATGTTGGAAAATGTTAATAAAAGTCGTTAGCAAGTTCAACAGTGTGAGAGAAAAGCTTAATAAAAACTTGTTTCCTTATTTCTGAGCACTTCGCTATGATTTAAAATTTTGGATAAAATTTTGGATTCTACAAAACAGTAATTTGACCATGCCGATCTAAGTTTAAAGGATTTTCATTCCAAGTTGGTTTCGGGGTATCCCAGTGTAGTTATTCTCGCTTTGGGCTTTTCCGGGATGTAAAAAATACTACACTTTCAGCCCTTGGAAACCAGTGTTTAACAGTAGTTACAGAAACTGATTTGCTTATATAAAACTGACAATCCCCATTCCGGAGATGTCGTATATTTTCTCAAACGATTCTATGAAAAAACGTCGGATTTCTCATTGGACGTTGCGGTTTTTAAAATGTGAATCATTTTTACTTAAATATTTTCTTCATATACCTTGAATTTTACGAGGAATTTCAGGAAACAGTTTTTGTCGCATGCATATTTTACGCGATATAAATAGGAAAGAAAATTCCCAAACTTGTTTTTGCGTATGCATCTTACACTGCTTTCTCCATTTTCCAGAAAACGACTGTAGGAAATAACATTTCACTTTAGTATTTTTCTCGAATTTTAAAACTCAGAAGACGTGTTTCAGTTTTATTTTGGCATTTAAAGCACAATTTTCAATGTCCCTCAAGTATCTGAATTTTAGCAACATCGTTTTCGAAGACGGTTTAACTTTACAGATATTGCAAAAATAAAACTAATCTGCTCCTCACATATAGTACTTGGGGATAGCAAGAAAACTTCTAAGAAAGTTTTATAAAAATATTTCTTTCGCGGCATGTAAATGTGTTAACACACTTATATATCTTTGCAAAATAATTATGATTATGATAGTGTCGATAATATTTGTTGTTTAAAGTGTTTTCGTCTTTTCAGACCTTCCAGAATCCCACCGTTACCCTGAAGGCTGAACCAGTGCATAATTTTAGTGTGGACCAGAGGACAGGACCTAGCCCCCCCCCCCCCGTCCGATGGGACAAGAAAAGGGGATTTCCGAAATGCTTTCCAGAACCTTCAGAATCTGCACATTATCCTAGAAGGATACTATAAGTAGGACGGTACTATAAGTCTTTACACACTTATAGTATCGTCCACGAATCAGGACTTAACTCTTAAGTTTCGAATGCACTTTTGAAAAATCATTAAAACATCGGGACCTTCAATAATGATAAATAAATAATTTTTTCCGACGTAATTTTTCATTTGAAAACGACTAATATAAACTTCAGAACACTAGCATGAACCTTTCTCAAAGTATTGTACGATTTACAAAGTATTTTTAAAAAAAATCATTAAAAAGTCAAGGCATTTAATATTGTTAAATAGATAATAATTTCACATGTAATGTTTCATTATAAAACGGATGACACAAAAATTTTAGAACGCTAATACGAACAATTCTCGTTATTTTGCACTTTTTTCTTCAAATAAATTACACTAAATTAAAAAAGTAATTATTATCACCTAATATATGTTCAATTTTTCATATGCAATAGTATGCAAAAAAATCTGTTAATATCTTTCTCGTGAATTTAGTTCACTCCATTCATGAGTAAAGAAACTTTTTGTAATAGTTTTATAATTTAGCCCTAAAGAATTCCCAGTAGTCTTTTATACTACAGAGTATTAATTAAATACCAATTGCATTTTGATGAGGATTTTATACTCGAATATGTCCCTCTTATTGTACTAACACAATTCGTCCAATAATTTGATCGGACTAGTTTCAATTTACATGGTGTCAATTCAAAACCGAAGACATTGTGCCGTGAATCTTATACACTAATTTTTTGCTGTAAAAGCAGTAAAATAATTGCATTATGTACAGAAAATCATGTGCTGTCTTCATCAGATTTTTTTAATCATTAAATACCTTAAGCGATTCATTCTCATTGAGATTCTCTCTTTATGAAGATCTAAATATTGCTATCAATTTCCCCAAATATCTTGACCTGAAGAAAAATATATCTTACGTTTAGAGCAAGTCATTTGTCGGACGCATTTTCACTAAATAAACCTGTTCTTTATGCAATTTTTCTCGCTCTCCTTAAATTCCACACTAAATTTTGGCAAACAATTTATTTCGCATGTATATTTCATGCGCCAAGGACCGAGACAAAAAGTAGCATTTCAGCTTTTGCACGTACATGTTATACCACTTTTCCTATTTTCTAAAAGGCGAATATTTTATACAGGATAATATTTCAATTTGCCTTCTTTCTAAAGTTCTGAAAATGAAAAGTTTTATTTACGAAGTTTAAATAAGCATTTTCAACGTCTTAAATGTTTCTAAATTTACGCAGTTTTCTCTTCGGAGATCATTTCATTTATGTTGACTGTTGTTTAACAGATTTTCAAGTGGAGGAACTGAAGATTATTGAATATTTTGCAAAAAAAAACAATGTAAAATTATATTTTCCAATTATGTTAAACAGCTTCTCTAATTTTAGACTGTTTACTGGCCGAATACCCGTTGAAAATCAACGGTCTTACAATGAACAAACCCCGAGCAATGTAATTTTCTGAATAATTCGATTTATCTTTGTGCCGACCAAACTGTTTGCACGTGTGACAAATTTTCAATATCTATTTCACTTAAGACAGGGGGTCAGTCCTAAAGTATGAAATATTACATCGCAATATTTTTTTTTCTATTTTTCAATATTCTCTCTATAGAGACCTGCTATCAAAATTCGTTTCTATCTCACTGCTAAATGCATTTTCCATATAGTCCACATTTAGATTATTTTGGAGACATTTTCTCCTCTTGTAATTTCAATTTTAGGGAAAAATAGTTTTTTCAGTGTATTCTATTAAATTGTTAATTCGTCTGCCAAATTTTAATCTTATACTTCAGTAAAGTAAGCGCATTTATCATTTATTCAACCAATCTAATATTTCGGTGTGCGGTTCACCTAAATTAACAAAAAATGTATACAGTAATTTTCTTTCTATTTTCCATAATACGGTTGCCCAAAATTCTAGTTTCTATCGCACTGTCAAGTGCTTTTCCCCATACAGTCCATATGTCAAACGTTTTAGTTTGAAGTCATCTTCTCTCCTTCAAATTTCAATTTTAGAACGAAATTAGTTTTCCAGCGTGGCCAGTTGCTTTTCGCACTCGTATCCAAATTATATATCTGTATCTATCCTAAATGCAGATATTTCTCATCTATTCTAGAAATAAGACATTTTAGTGCCCTGGCACTCCTAAATACGTATTGGAAAAGTAAATATATACACCTTTTCTAATCAAACGATCTACCCTTGGGCCAAATTCCTAGTCTCTGTCTCATCACAAAATATGTGTCTTTATCATTTTGTATTTCGAACAATTTTATGCATAGCCCCACCCCTTAAATGAAAATTTTTGAAAATGTGTAATTTAATCAAACTAATAAATGTTGTATCATATTTAATGTCTCTAACTAACTTAAAAGGAAGTATTTATTAGTTATTCAGGAAATCGAACACTGTGATGTGCGATACCCCTAAGTTAGCAAATCTTGGAAAATTGAAATTGTGCACTTTCTTTCTTTTACATAATCTGCCTTTGCACCCACTTTAAAGTCTCTATCTCATTGAGAAATACATTTGTCTGAACATGTTGGTCATTTCACTTTTATAACGTTTTGTTGTAGAGCATCCATTCTACTGAACATTTTTAAACATTCGATTTTCAGCTGAGGTTTAATCGTGCGTTTGACTATGTATCAAATTTCAAATCTCTATCTTATTTGAAGGACTACTTTATTCATTTATTCGTCATATCAAACACTTCGGTGCACAGTATCCCTAAAATGGAAAATATTGAAAAACTGAAATAGTGCAATTTTTTTTTTCAAACAATTTACCTGTGAGACCAAACCAGGATGCATTTAAACAGTGCTAATGTACGTAGATTTATGATATCTAACAAGCCAGACAAAGAACCCAGACACGTAAGTACCAGTTTACAGCAGCCTTGCCCGAGAAGTCAGTGAGGTCATAAATAAGGGACGGTTCAATTACAGGTGTGGTCGAATCAGGGAAGTTACTGGATTTCAACTCTGAAGCCAGCAGATTGGTTAAAGATTTAACAAATGAGAAAGTGTTTCTGAGTGGCCCTGAAGTCAGCCAATGAGATACGGTAGGCGTATCTGGACCTCTAGCAAAAACGATGCTACAACAAGCAGAAAATTTAGAGGCGAGATACAATATGCATCAAGTTACTCATACAGTTCAGTCATGTTATAATATGCATCAAGGTACTCCTACAGTTCAGCCATGATAAAATATTCATAGTTAAACATGCAGTCAATGAGCAGTCGGCATTAAGAAGTGGTGTGAAGAAGCCACTTAAGAATGAGCTACATTCAGTCATGCGTCTATATCGCTAGATGGAAATAACTGCCCGTATTCACATAGAGAAGAAACACTCATCATCTGACACATTCATTCATTGAATAGTCATTTTAAGAACCGGTGTAAAGGGTCACATTCGGAGTCATAAAAAAAGTGAGAAGCTATGCTGGCCGAGATTGTGTTTCATCAGTCAGCATGCAGATATATAAGTGTGGTGCAGTAACCAATATAGTCAGACTATAATACAAAGTGAAAGGTGGTGCAGCAACCAATGACCCTCAAACGTCTAAAGACAACAAAGGAGGTATGTACCTATCAGCTGTTTTAAAAGGTCATAATGATTTTAGGCTAATGAATGCCTGGTCTCACTCACCTAGTCTATATTCTTAAATATATGTGTATAATTATTGTAATTTAATCATAATTATAATGTGTTTAATAAATAATGTTTATTTTAAAGTTAAAATGGATGAAGTTAATTGTGTAGTATAAATAATAATTTCATTTTAAGAACTAACGTAAAGAACTAATGGTGGGTTTTATATGTGGCACAATGCAATGTACGGCTTTTCAATTACGACCATGTTAATTATGGGTACTTTCATAATTATAAACTCCCACATTAAGTTTTGCTTTTAAATGTGCACAACACTACCATTACATCAAATTTAACCTTACCGCAATGTATGCGTTTCTACGATTTCAAATTCCAATTAGGTGTGGAGTTCCTCTTCTCCTGGTCATTTTCTAAAAATTCGATTTTTACCCGGACTTTATCTAATGATTGACCTACGTACCAAATTCCAAGTCTACCTAATCGGGAAGTGCCTAAAAAAGCTGTGGCAGACAGACAGATGGACACTTGGGAATTAGTATATTTAGATAGAACGATACTTGTACATTTTTCAGAGTGCCATTATGTTAAAAGGGAAATGAATAAGGTTTGTACGATTTCATGAATTGACCTCTTATACAACGTATTATCCTAACGGATTTCCCTACTGTTATGCACAGAGGTTTAGAAGACTCTCGGAAGTCTGATTGAAATTTTTCAGTATATTACCCACATCGTATGACATAATAACATTTAAATGACATTGAAGCATTGAAATTAAATTCAATTGTCAGAAAAATAAACTTGAATTTGGGTTGAAGGTCAAAGCATGCGATTTGTTTTTCTAATACATTGTATTCTTCATTCTTAAACAAACTCTTCAAAATTTTAAATACTGCAATAATTAAGTGCAGTTTTTTTAAAATTTCGCCACAAAGGAAAGTTAAAATTCGCTACATTACCTACATAACAAATTTACGCTCTTACAAACATTTTCTTAATGATTTTCTAGGTCTTTAATGTTTCTAGGACATAAGGTATGCGCCATATATCAAAAACACTGCTTTAGAATCTGGAATAAATACACGTTCAAAAGAAAGGAAAACATTTTTGAAGTGGTTACAAAAAAAGCACAGGACAATTTTTCTATTTTGTTGTTGCCTGCGTCAAGGCTCAATTTGTTTTCTCTGGAATTTATGAGTCCGTTCTATGAAATGAACTGCCCGAGTACAGTGCAAGATATTTCTTTTCAAAAACATTAGAAATTTTAATTTTTGCGAAATGAAAATTTTTTGGAGGTTTATATTTTAGGGGTGTATAGAAAAAAAGGAAAATAAATCAAATGGTCCTTGTTTAGAAAACTTTTATGTATTTCTAATCAAAAACTCATTAATTCTTTTAAGATGTTATTGCGCTTGTTATATTTAGAAAGAAAACTTAAACGATTTATTTTATTTTGTACCATAAATTAAAATAATTTTCTCACCATAATCAGCTTAATTTTTACAAGATTTATATTTATGTATAAAATTATATAAGAAATTTTTCTTTTATACAACAGACTTACTAAAAAGGGCCTTAAGCTCCACAATAACGCCATGCTTAAATGCCCATAAGTATACCCCTAACAGCATTTTTTTCACAGTGACGTAAGATTTACGCCATACTGTGACTTTGGGACGTCACAGGACGTCGCAGTACGTCTCGGCAATGTCATATTGAGGTCACAGCGAAGTCATTTTGGTCATTTTCATGGTTGTTTGTGACGTCGCATATTAACTTGTTTGTGACGTCACATTGTAATTGCCATTGTAATGTCGTCACATTGTTACGTGTTAATTAAATTGTGGAAACGTCACAGAATATAGTCACAATGAAGTTATAAAGTTACCAATACGTAAAGTAGCATAGAAGTCACAAATATGATGCACATTGTGACCCAGGTGTCACGTGACTGCAACGTCACTGTCACACATGTGACGATATTTGATGTGAGGGACACGTTAAATCTATGTATACCATCGTGACCATTCCTGGTTGAATAAAAGCGACTGCAGCTCCCTAATGGAGAATTTTTAAAGTTGAACAACGAAATTGGCAACACAGCCGGAAAGAAGGAAAATGTTAATTACAAATTTGAAGAGGATTGTTTAATTAGTATTAATCAACATGTATAGTACGTATATAGAAACAATACATACCAGCCTAAACAGTCGTATATTCAGGATCCCTATCACGGTGACACCTGCAATACTTGTCAAAGTACGAAATATCATTTCTTAAATTCAAATGTCTATTATTGCTGATGAAGAGTATCTTGTACAAACTGCCCATTAGATTCTTGTTCTGGCAAGTGTTGTTCTTTTACGCAATCCTTAATAGAACGGAAATTCACCCATAACTGTAGTGTGGGAAATGTCTTCCGTAGCCGAGTTAGCTTGGATGCTATTCATTAACCAACGCACTAAAACGTTTAAATTTGCTTTTATCCTTTACCTCGCTTTCTTGATGATTTTGTTATCCTGACTTATACAATTCTCCGCTGGGGGCGCTGCAATACATTTTGTTCAATCGGGTATGTTCACTTTAATAGACCTAACGTGCACAATCTTGTATATTTCCTTACAAACTTATTGGAGTGATTTAGGACTTACCTGAGAACTTCAAATCATTGAATTTATTCAGTTTAGCCAATAATCACTTTATTAGCGAAGGATCTTGTTGAGTGGTTATGCTTTACATATACTTGGCGTTCCAATCACCATTGCTTTACAAAATAGAGATTTCAAGAGATAGTTTGAAACTTCACAATTATGAAATGTAAATGATTATTGTAATATTTCAATATCAGTGGGCACTGGCATGACTGCAGTAACTGGTATGATTTTAATATGATTAACTTCAATCGGGATTTTGAAGATTTAAATATCAAAGGCCATTAAACATTGCAAAGTCCCCTTCCACTGTAAGAGCGTGCAATTCTGTTACAGTAACTCAACGGTAGAAAATCGGCTGACCAGTGTGAAGGTTCATGATTTAATTCCCGGTTGGCGCAGCAAGTTTCGTTACAATGACGTCAGAACAAATCAACCCTATAGGTTAGTGCAAAGATATCGGAGGTCTGCAAGTGACCCTAGTACCACTCTCCGACATTCAGTGGACTCTGGTATATTGAGTGCCGATTTCAAATCGGGAAGTAAACGAACACACAGGAAGCTAGCTGGAGGATGACAAAACAGCAGCAGGAAGCTAAAAAATAGCAAGTATTGGGTTGAAAAGCATTATGATATACTAAAAAAACATATTATATACCTAAAATTTTTCTGAAATCTGAAAATCATTTGAAATACTAAAATAAACTGAAAGTGTCCCACAAGACCAGTCTCTCCCTATATGCATAAAAATATGCTAACCTGTAAAATATTAAAAGTTAAAGAAAACAGTTTTTAATGCTTAAACACAATTATTTGCCAAACTATTTAACACAATTATTTTCCAAACTAGAATTTAGAATAAAAAGAACATCAGTTAGCCAACAAGGAAATTTAGAACATAAGACAAATCTCAACTGAAAGTTAAAGAAAACGACAGAAAATTTACATAACAATAAACCAGGATTCGGAACTTAAAATATGTAAGGGAGGTCTTATTCCAAACCAACTTAGAATAAATGTTTATTTAACTACTGAGGAATATAATTAAAAGGGATTTAACCAAGAACATCAAGGAAAACAGCAGAGATCAGCAGGATAGGTTTTTCCAAAGAAATATCACCAAAGATCCTAAAGAGCACCTCTAGAAAGGCAAAACGCGGCATAGGAGGATTATGTCCATCAGAAGTAAGGATAATCTTCGACCTGATCCGTTTTCCAAGGGGGTATTCCCAAACAGGACGTTTAGTAACGATGAAATTAAGCAATTTTTTTCCAAACAGTTGTAGCTAACTTTTGACATCAGAACGAAATACAGACCATATGTCCGTCTTAAATTACTTCGGAAATGTGAATTCCATATATCCTAAATAGAGCTACACCGCTTGACAGGATAAACAAATTCTTAATTTGCAAACAAAATCCTCTCATTGGACATCGTAAACAGCTCGGAATTTTTTGGATCAAAATTAGAGGACAGGAAACTAATTAACAACAACTATTCATTATGTGTGTCTAGACGCAAAAAAGGTCTGGCTTTCACAGCTTCCAGACAAAAACAACATCGGAGAGCACTGGAGAAGGATTCAAATAAAATGCGGGAAAAGACTGCTGGTTATAAACTAAACACAGTCGATTTCATTTTAGGAAAAAACACATCACAGACTTACTCGGGGATAATAAAATTTTCCGTGCCGAATTTGAACTTCGGCTCGGCTCGAGCAGAAGCGCTAAAAACAACAACCTAACAGGGCTACATTTCCAGTTTTAATCAAAAGGAGAAGAGCAAGAGGAGAGAAGGGCAGAGAATGAAAAAGAGCGCGAGTCACTTTATATACCGCCAAACATCGTTGTCACACATTGTAAGCAGAACAATCAATGGATGATAAAAGATTTAAGGACAGAAGATTTTAATATTACGGTCAACCAATCAAAAACTCGAAATTTTAAAGAAGAGAGCAGGCATTTTAAAGCAGACGAAAATTAAAAAGAAATGAAATGAAACGATTTCGAATATACGTATTCGGCAATAATTTAAATATGAACGATTCTGAAAAATTTAAAGTGCCGAAAATAGAATAAAAATGAAAAATAGCGATAAATCAACGAATTCTTAACCGAGAACATTAAATTTAGAATAAAATCAAAGGGAATAAAACGGGTAATAAATGGAACCACAAATTAGCCAATTTAAATTAATTTAAATTGCTGAAACTTAAAAAGAACGAACTTTCGCCATTTTGAACACAATAACTATAGAATAGAACCTATTTGAAACAGAAGAATATCAAAAACCTAAAAAATTGGAAAAGGGATAACTAAAAAGAGAATGACTATATAAATAAGACCTCTGAACAAGTTTAAATTAAAAACAGACTTTTTTCTGGGGGGAGGGGAGGAGCAAACTCAAGCACATGATGTTCAACATCTACTGGCTTGATGTTCGCCTTTGTTATATTGAATGTTCCAGGGGAAGTGTGATACGCCCCCTTTACCTCCCCTATGGGCGACCATGACTTCGTATTTAATAAAATGATAGCAAAATTGCTTTGCATTTTTATGTACAATTATTTTATTTTATTCACCAATAAATAAAACTTATTGAAATAAAACTTATGAAATTGCGAATTCCAATATAAAATTATCTTGTAAAATCAAATTTTTTGTCAACTTTTCAGCCTCCCCTGTCAAAAACATCACGCTACGTTAATAGTATCAATCATAGGACAGAATTTAACGAAATCTGACTTTCGATTTCACCCATGACATTGGAGGAAATGATGGGGAAGTAGGGCTTGAAAAGTCTTTCCAGACTTTACAAAAGACTTTGATAACCAAGAAGGCTATTCTTTACATACTTACATACCTGTGAGACCAATGTACCTGTGATAGTACCTGTGAGACCAATGTAATTTTATTTACCATATTACCATATTAACAGAAATATTAATAAAAAGAGTACTGTTTTTTGTTTAATTGATTAAGGTAAATGGGGCTCGTATATACTTTAATTAAATCTCCTCTACTAGTAAACATGTAATTGTTTATAAAATCACCACAGTACCGATTGAGTAACATAACCTAACTGAGTCAGTTTTTGATTAAGACGACGGTAAGCGCCGTATATTGTTTAATAAAATAAAATTTATTAAAAAGCATCTGATGTGGGCAGCATATGACTTTTCCTACATAATGCAATTACTTTTTTTCTTTCCATGCGAGAAAATGATGGACAAGATTTACAGAAAAATGTTTCAACTTTGAAAATTAGATCGCCATTTCTTTTCTGAGTGACAACATGTAAAATAATTTTGAAGTACCAAATGAATGTAAATTTAACTTGAGAACTGGAAATATTGATAACATCTGCTACTTCATTCTATTGAAGTATTCATTTCTCATGATACATCTATTTTTCAAGATTGGCTATATATAGTGCTTAGAGGGGATTCAGCATCAAATCCCGGGTGATATTAATAGGAATTTTGACCTTTCGGAATTTTTACAATTTTCTTTTTCTACTTTTCTTTCAAATTATTTCCCTTTCTTTTCCATCTACGGTTCAAACATTTTCCTTGAAACATCTATTTCTCAGTATTGGTTATAAATGGAGCCTAAATATGACTGATATGGATTCAGCATCAAACTTCGAAGGGGTTAAGGGACTCACTAAGGATTTCCACTTCTGGTTCTAGGGCGATATCACTTCCTATTCAAAAATTTAGATTTTCCTCGAAACATATACTTCTCAAGATTTGTTATAGATATAGCTTAGATGATGACTGATTCGGATACAGTATAAAATTCCGGGGGAGAAAGGAGGGGTTCACTAAAGATTTCCTCGTCCGGTTCAAAATAATTTCTGCAGCATCTATTTATTAAAATAAGCTATAGATAGAACTTGGATGATGTCTAAAATGTATTTAGCCCTAAATTTGGGAGTATGTAGGGATATTTCATTGCGGATTTCCCCTTAGTTTTATTTCCGGTAAAATAAATTTCCTAGAAACATATATTTATCTGTATTGGCAATATATAAAGATTAAATGCTGATTGATATAGACTTAGCATCGAATTCCTGAACTGGTTGTAGAGTTCACTAAGGACTTTCATTTCCGGTTATCGATATTTCACATCCAGTGCTTTCGATAATGAGTATGGCTGTACGAAATGTGTATGCAGAAGGGAATAAAAATGCCTAAAAGTTCCGTCAAAAATGGAGTGTACAGACCATTTACCATTATGTGTTGACTCCTTCATAAATTTCTTGTTAAAATTGATTTCCTTGAAATATTTTTCTCCACTTGCTAATCATTTAATCCGCATTATACGTTCAATAACCCTTTAATATTTACACTTCCATAGCTTCAGAAATTTCTTCGAAAAAACATGAGTGTACATTCCAGATTCCAGCTACTTTTATTTTCCACCGAACGCCCTCGTATGTCAGCTGCTGTCGTCAAAAAGGAAAAGTTCAAAGTTCCAGCAAGTTCAATTAAAGGAGTTAGTTCAATTTGTGACACGAATGTGTTCCAGTTGAACTCAACAAAGAATACTTTTTATACTCTCAGCTCAAATACACACACACACACACACACATATATATATATATATATATATATATATATATATATATATATATATATATATATATAAATTCCCAAAAAGGACAAGTAACAATGTACTCGTAAATTACATTGACGAGTGATTTGAGTTACATTGATTGAGTTACATTTACGAGTACATTGTTACTTGTCCTTTTTGGGAATTTATATAGGTATACACATGTAAAATAGCAGCATAGCGCTTTACAAGTTGTATTATAAATTATTTTTTGCTTTTAGCTTTTCAATCAATTCAACAAAAATTGTAGCAATTTTTCAGGTTTTATATTATATATATATATATATATATATATATATATATATATATATATATATATATATATACATATATATATATATATATATATATATATATATATATATATATATATATATATATATATATATATATATATATATATACAATTTTTAAAGATCTTTATGATAAGATCAATAAGATAATAAGATCTTTATAATATCACTTTACAAAGCTTTCGTTGCTGTCCATGCCGACCATATTAAAATTAAAAAAATTCCTAAACTTTTCAACTTTATTTTATTTAATAACTAGCAGCATGCCCGTTCTTGGAACAGAGTATATTATATAAAAAAACTTAAAATTCACAATCATGTTCAAGTTCCTATAATATTCTAAATTGTATTGTTATTCAAAGAATTCTATTAAAATATTTAAATTAATGGTCCTAAAAATAATTTAAGAATCTGTGTTCTTCCTATACAAAATTATCTTCCCAGAAAGATCTGGCGAATAAAATATCCTGGTTCCGCTTGTAAACAAATTTACAAAAAATTTGAAGTTGAACCAATATATGCAAAATTGTATGGGACCCGTACTACTTATATTCGCGAATATTAGAAGATATACCCGTCGAAAACCCAGACCACCCGACTCGTCCGAGGACTTAGAGTAACCGTTAGAGTGGCCGGAGAAGATATACCCGTGTATTAGTAGACGATTACACGTACTACAACATATGAGTTTCTAAAATCTTTGCCAGAATAAAACAGATGACGTAATAAATTGAAAATATCATTAATCCCGTAATTTTTAAAAGAAAAGGCCGTAATTGATTCTAATATATGCCAATACATGTCATAATATGTTCCAATATACCCACTCATATTCTCGTAGATTAGAAGATATACCCGTGCATTTGTAGTAGATTATCCGTACTATGTACAATATATGAGTTTCAACAATTTTTGAAAAACTGAAACAATGACTTAATAAATTGAAAAAAAAAACAATGACGTAATAAATTAAAAAAAAACAATGACGTAATAAATTGAAAATATCAATAATCCCCGAATTAATAATTCCCAAAATTATCAATAATAATAATAATGTTTAAACCTGAAAACCGCAATTGATATATTCCAGTCTAAAATGAAATATATGTGAAATTTATTTTATATAATTATCTTTATTATTTAAATCGAGAAAGATTTAATAAAAATCATCTGCCGCATAAACACATTGGATTTAAATCCATTGCCAAGAAACACATATAATTTTCTACAAATGAATTGGCGGATAATTTATCATCTGCATAGTGCTATCTCTATAGAAGGTTTAATTGTTCGTTTTTAATTAGTATTTAAACACCTCTGGTCTTAGAAACTAGTAACATAGACTAAATTTTATGTGGGACTATTTCAAGGTTACCCACAAAATTGCATTAAATTCGGCTCAGCCGTTCTCCCGTGATGATGAGACAAACATACATACAGGCAGACAGACAGAAAGACCGATTTTCTATTTTATGAACACTTTACAATACAGTTGAAAAGTGTTCATAACTCTCTTCATTCATTCTCTCTGTATGTCTTTCCGTCCATTCGTGCGATAACTGCCGTAAAAAATGACTTTATCAAAATGAAATTTTAGCATGTTGTTCAGACGGTCAGTAGAACATATAGGAATATAAATGAATAATATCAACCAATTAGTTTTGGATTGAACACGGATTGAAAATTAAAATACATTGAACCCTATTAGACCTAATTTTTCAAACATTTTTAAAGCGAATTTAAAATTCATAAATTGCTTCGAAAATTTTAGGAAATATTCAAATTATCCCATTAAAAATATGAAAAAAAATTCAGCAGAATATATTCGGTAGTTTTTTAAATAAAAATTAAAAAATTAATTACACACATATTATATGAAGAAATCACGTGGCCCACTTCAAAATATAATATGGCATCCATCATGTGTCCAAATCGTGATTTTTGAAGTTCTTTTAAATTTATATTTAGTGCGACATCCGTCCTAAAATCGCTTTATTTGAGCTTAATTTCTGTGCATCTATATTATGAAACAACGCAATTACAATATATTTGAGTTCAATTGATCCTCAAACTTTGATTATTTCTACAACGAAGCCCAATTTTCACTTATGGAGAATGTAAACACAAGTATGGAGAATGTAAGCCGTAAGAGGAATTGTTTAAGAATTGCTGAACTTCTTCAACACAAAATTATTTAGCTCTAGAGTCTGCAATATAGCTGATAAGAATGAAACATTCATGGATTTCATATAGAGAAGCAGATGGTTTTGTTTTATAGCAGACTTTTTCGATGAAGTTTTAAGCATAGAGTTAAGTTACTTCTACCTCCATGGTTTTAGGTTGTTAAGTAAAATAAATTATTGTAGTATTGTGATGAATGAATGGAATGGAATAAAAGTATATGAGTAAAATATTTACCGCTTTTGCATAGAGAGCCAGGCAATTTATATTTCAATGATATCATTTGAGTAAAGTTCATTTTTGCGATGAAGTTAAGTTTTCAAATATAATAAATTATTGTAGTTTTGTGATAATTTTAAAAATATATACTGCTGAATGTATCGCATTTTAGATATGTTTAAATAAAATTGCATTGCATTTGGAAAGTGTTTCATAATCAAGGTATGATTTATTTTTCTTGTTTATATAGATTATATATTTCAGGGAAATCGCTTATATTTATAAGTATCAGGTTTTCCGCAAGGTGGATGTATTAGTTCTATATTGGCTAATTTATATCTATATCATTATGAACATTCTTTTATATATCTTCTGACTTCCAAAGACATAGATATGTTGATGATTTGATCTGTGTAGAAACCCCGGAATTAAATAATACCCAAATAGATTTCTATCCGCATAATCTGGAATTGCTGTCTAATGAACCTTATACTAGTGATAATGTTAACTTTCTGGATTTAAATCTATGTATTGACCCTTTCAATAGTATGATTTATAATTTATATAAGAAAAATTATTTTAATTTTAATATAATACATTATTATCTATTACTTCATGTAATTCGATTCAATTATTTCTTAATATCATTAAAAATCTAATTTCGGGAGAAAAAGATGGTATTAAGGTTAAAATCTGCGAGAGTAACTCGGAGACCTATTTTTATAGATGAATTACGTCTTCTACGCATGCGAAAAGTATATATGTCTTTTAAATTCCGAAAAATCGTTTATTACTAGAATGGATTTCATTCAAAGTGTTCTATTTAAAGTTTTATTCGCTTGCTTAAAAAGTCACAGAAAATAAACATAATGCATTAGAATCTGACTTTTGTTAGAATCTGTTTTACAATTTCAAAATTTTATTTTTAGTACTGTAAAAGTAATAGCAACCTCTTTATAATGAAACTTCAACACGTTTAATGTGTTTATTTAACATCCACTTTGCCCAGAATAAATAATAAACTGATTTCAAAGTAAATTGCAGCACATGTCAAGATAAACGTTTCAGAAGTCTACTAGAATCCCTTCGTCAGTGTAAAAAGTCGACTTAAACGCACAAATAAGCTTAAAGATATGTCGACTGAATTGAATTGTCTAAACGATGTCATAATATACTACCGCTGCCTACGGACATAAAGGAAAATAAGGAAAATGGGAAGCACAGAAATTTGAACATGAGATGCAAACAAGAAAAAACCGTAAAAGGCAGATAAAATCGAGTCAAAGAGGGTAATGTCACACTTTGTAGAAATATAATTGCAGAGTGCACTTCGACGATAAGAACTTAAATTTCATCACAGTAGCTCAACGGTATAGCCGGCTGGCCAATACGTTCGTTACAGTATAAAATGTAGTTGTAAAGTATTGTATTGCTATGTTTGACATAAGTTTTTAGAATTTAAAATTGTATTGTATTGTGCCATGACTAAGTTTTAGAAATTAGTAAGTGCAATGTATGTGTTTTGAATAAGTTTTAGATATCAGAAAATGATATTAATTTGTTTTGAATAAGTTTTTGAAACTAAAGTTATATCGATGTGTTTTAAGTAGAATTCAGAAGTTAAGAATTTGAAATTGAAATGTATTGAGTAGTATGCTAGAAAGTGTATTGATGTTTTGGATTAAGTTAACATTTTATGTTGGTTGGGCCGTGCAGGATGTCTAAATATCCTTTCGATTGTTATTTCCCTCAGTTTGCATTATAATTTATGTTTACTTAAACAAACCAACCTAACTGGTTCGGTTGTCAGACGAATCAACGACCCAAACAGCATTTCTGCGTTCCTACAGTAGAATAGGAATATGTTTCGGATCATGATATTTTCAGTGTTCTTGGAATGAAAGAATGTGTCTTGAGTAGAGGGTTCTTGGAATTAATGAAGGTTTCTTGATTAACGGGTCTTGGACTGGAAGAAGGGTTCTTGAATAGACGAAGAAGGAATCGCGTAGTGAGTGGAAGGAAACCGCATTCGATACAACGATGACTAGGAAAAGTCTAATATTCGGGGTGTAGCCGCCGCAATACGGGGCGAAGTAACAGAATGCCGAGGTAGGCATATAAGCTTTGTATAGATGCGTATCCATGTAAGCATTACCACCAGCCTAGTATATTATAGTAATTAGAAGATTTGTAAATCATTCTGGGCATGTGCAATAACAATTGGTATCAGTCCTGTGCGTTACATTAAACAGCAAACTCAGTAAATTCTGTGAAGTCCCCAATAAACTGAGTTATATTTTAAACAGTGCCGTCGTGTGTAAATGCCCTTGGATCGAAAGGTCGAAATATCAAGTATTCCAAGTTTGAGTTAAGCCACTTTTGACGGATTAAGTAAAAATCCTCTACAGAGGCGTAAAGTCTGTGCCTGTGTGTGAAGCCTGTGTCTGTCTGTCTGTGTATCTGTATGTGCCATGTATTTATCCACTCTAACTTAAAGCAAATGAACCGAATTTCATAAAATTTGGTAGGTGAGTCACTTGGGTGTGACCCCGGTGCTGAGTTGTTTTTGGTATGATTAGGAAAAACAAAACCCGCCATTTCTTGCGAAAGGGCTTGTAAAAATTCCATGTATCCACTCTAGCTAAAATACTAATTGACCAAATTTCACAAAATGTGGTAGATAAGTTACTTGTGGGATACTCTGGCGCTGAATAAATTTTGGTGCGATTCGGAAAAGAACGACATGCCATTTTTTTACGAAATGGCCCGTAAAAATCGCCAAAATCTCAAAAATAAGACTACGTATGCTATAATATATCAATTAAATTATTCTTTTAGAGGCAATTTTTGACGAGAAATAGTATATAACCAATTGTTTTCGTATTCTAGATGTCCCAAATCATGTAGATCCGTCAAAAACTCGAGTTGCGATTTTCGACATGATTCCAATACTTTCCCAATACATTACCATGTATTGCAGGGAAAGTAAAAACAGGGGATTATGTACACACGACCTGGATTAAGACCCCACTTCAGAGAGAGTCAGCTCCAAAGTTTAAGAAAAGAAAGGAAGAAAGTGGAAAATTCTACAGTGGAGTGCAAAAAATTGCATGTTCTTTGCGTTCCTTTCTTACCTGAAATTCATAAAATTGCTAGAATAGAATTCTAAATACGTTTAACTACAAAGCAATATTTTCCCCTATAAATAATTTACTTTTCTTTGCTTAAAAACCCTGTTACACAATTTTGTTAGGTGTTTAATACATTTTAATGGTTATCATTGAGTAAGAAAAATTACTACACTAAATGTTTTTCTCTGTAACATTTGATTCTATAATAATATTCGATTTGGTTCCTCAATAATATTAAATATTCAAGATAGGGTATACATTTAAGTTTATTTTTATTGAATATAGTTATACAGTGTAATGACAAATACATACATATGCAACATAAGGTAAGTTAACATTTGACACAGATAGCTAAATTGTTTGTTAAAATTATATAACAAATACTTCAAATAATTAAATAGTTGAAATACAAGTAAACAAAAAGATCCTCAGAAAAATATCCAGTATTACAAAAGGCACACAGAAGTTATCGCACACATTTCATTACCTGAAATAAATAAGACAAAATAAAAAAATCTGATGTGGACAGCACATGACTTTCCTTATATAATGCAATGAATTTACTACTTTTACAGTTAAAAAAAATGTTATTCTTAGAGCAGATACTTCTCGGCAAGCGTTATGAACTGAGAAATAAGTTATTCTTACAGCGGATAAATGACTATTGGCGGTCAAATACAAAAGTATTATTCAAAGTATCTTTTCTCGTAAATGGAACGAGTTAGATCCACGAGAATAATGTCACCCAATTTATCGCATGATATTACATATGAAAATTGAGCATGTTTCTTAACAGTTAATATATTTTGTTTAATTTATGGGATTTTTTGATAAATTTATTTAAAAGATGTGCAATATCTCGAGAACGGTTCATACCAACGTTCTAAAGTTTGAGTCAATCGTTTTCTAGGGAAAAATATTACATAAAAAATGTTTATTTGCGTAACTTTATTAATGGTTTTGATTTTTTGATAATTTTTTTCAAAATTTCACTCGAAAATTTAGGGGGTTTTCAACATTCAATTGCGTTTTAAAACAAAAGGTTTCTAGTACTGACGGATTGTGATTTTTCTACCAAAGTTCATTCGAATCGCTCCATTCGCTCGTGAGATATCCTCTCCATAGACTCACTGACACACACACACATAGACATCGCTTCAAAAATGTTCGATTCGTGATCAGGGAAACTTCAAACATGCTCTCCCGTCGAAAACTCGAATTCAAATTTTCGACCTCGTCACAATACTTTCCTTATGCATTATGTACATAAGGAATATATAAATGAAATTTATTATAACAATATTTTATGTGCTTAAATTATGAAGAGAAATATTTAACATTTTTATGCAGTAAAAACAATTTGAAGTGAAGCTTTACCGAATTTTTCAGATTCATGAAACACTTTTAAAAAACTTTTCAGAATTTTTTATTTATTAAAAATCGAAAAAGATCATCTTTCAGTTTATTAATATACACACCTCTAAACATATTATGAATTTAAAAACTTTTAATAATTTGAATAGAAGTTTAAAAATGCGTATATTAATAATCTGTAACAAAATACAAATAGGTGTCTCTAATCACGACTTACTTTTTTCATTCACTGTTCTGTTGATGTTGAGGCCGTAGCGTCAGGGACTTCGGCAAACAACCAAAACTTTGCATTTGCTGAAGGCGTAACGCATAGAGCAATCTGTTTCGGAGACCAAACGAGTTGTGTGAGGTTGGAAAACACGTCCGCTAAAGTAAATGAATATTTGTATTTAAAAGTATAAATATGAGTACACAATAAATATTTTGGGCTGTGAATCCAGCGGCTTCCTTCTGAAATCGGTACAGCCAAAATTTTGGAGGCACCCATCGAGATTCGACTAAGAATGCTATACTTCTGTTTTGAATTGGGGCGCGTCCTGTGCTAGTGGCGAATGTTTGGGTTTAGAATTCGGTCCATCATTTATACTTCTGATTTAGAATATTGAGAGCAAGTGCACAGCTGTTAACCTTCAATAGTGTCTGTCATCGAAATCGCAGAAGAAAAGTGGTAAATGATTCTCCCTTGCCGCTCAGCCACTGAGTTTAGCAATTTTAGAATTTAATGTGTTTATTTATTTACACGTTATATGTACATGTTCACCACCCTGGTGATGTTAAATCGTTTTTTGCTGTTATCCTGATAGAAAGTAGGTTGCATTATTTATTAAATTAGATTGCCACCCTGGCAGAAAATTTCAGATATTAATTCGTTGAATTATTTTACCACCCTGGCATGAAAATGTAACGTGTTACTCTGCGTTGCCAAGCACAAGTTAAGAAAGTGTGTCTGAACCAAAAGTAAATTTTTGCATTGAAAGTAAATTGTTGGAAATAATTGTTGGTTAGATATTGTTAAATTGTATGTTTGTTCTCACGGTATGTCAAGGTATTCATATAAGATAATTATCAAATGTTTAATATGCTGAATGTTAAAATTTTCTAAAATTAAAAGTTAGTATTTTTGCATAGTATTCTTGATTATGTTTAACGAAGTTAATTTAATTTTGTTGAGTGCTTTGTTGAATTGAAATATTGATCTCATTTGGTGTACTGCCTTAAGGTATAGCATTCTGTGTTGGTGAATGAAATTAACATTTTTAATTTATTTTTAAAGTAAAGTGAATTTTATGATGGTCTAAATATTATTGATATTATTTGTTTTAAAAATGTTTTTGAGGTTGTTAGTTCGTTAATTGAAGTTATGAAGTCAATTCTCTTGCTAGTTAAAAATATAGAAAGTGCATAACGTTAAATTTACAATTAAGGAAATGGCTTTTTTTTTGGTAAAGCTCGAAAAATTGATCTTCAGCGTGATGAGGAAGAGCTAGGAGAGAAAATTACTCAAGAACATAAAATTATTGATTTGAAAAGGCTAATTCAATGAAACGAAAATTATGAGGGGGAATCGATCCGACAGATGTTAGAAACAACCATACTAGAGAGAGAAAAAGAGTTAGAACGAGTTGAAAGGGAACAAGAGAGGACTTTTGAGTTAGAAAAATTGAAAATCGAACCAGAAAATCTACCAAACTCTAGGGATGTAAGCACTTCAGAAATTGGTGAAAATCATAAGTTTCATCATATGGATTTAAAAAAACTAATCCAAAAATATGACGTAAAGAAAGGAGACAAAGCTTATATTTGGTATTGTTCGAACGACAGACCAGAAGGGCGCAAATTGATAAAAATGATTGGGTCTATCATTTATTAGGACTTATGCCTAATTAAATTATCCAGTTTATAGCGTGTGAAGCGGTAATAAGTTCAGGACTATGAATACGTGAAATAGCTGTTATTTAACCTTCAGCGATAAAAGCACTTTTATCAAAACTCCAGCAAAACTGGGAAAGACCCTACATCATAATGACAAAGATGAAACAGTATGATTAACAGACTACAGTGATCGTGTTCAACCAAGCCAAAAGTCGCAATATCCACAGATTAGCGCCATATTATAAGTTGATACTGCCCTGGAGGAGAGTTTTTAGGAGGCGCAGTGTTAAAAATTTTTGATATATCTTTATTTGTCTTATAATATTTTAGTTTGAAAATAGCATTTACCATTACAAACCATTATTACTATGAGGTCCGGGCCACTGTGCGACAAATTTGACAAAATCTCTTCAACTTGGAGACTTTTGAAAAGCTTGAGGAACAAAGTGATTGATCAAGAATTTTACGAGTTCTATAGGTTTTATTCTTGTACTCTAATAATACATATGAGAATCCAATGGATACGACATACCGATACGTTCCACCAACGCGCTTACCAATGTAAAACCAAGTCTTACTCTTCTTTTACAGAATTCGAAAATTTAAATACTTACCTTATCCCTATAATAAAGGGCTTGTAAAGCATTTCCAAACATCAGATTGGTCTCCGCCAACATTCTGTATAATTTCTCCATTTCCAAATAATAATCACCATATACCATTCTAAATAAAAACAAAAAAGATGCTTTAAATTACAATGGAAAATTTAGATGAAACTTTTTACCTGATGCTTAACTATTTTATTTCATTTCTATAAAACATTTATAGTCAACAGCGGGGTGACTAAAAATGGATCTCAAGAGGAAATTTAAACCACAATCAATCAAAATAACGATTTAAATGATTTAACTTGATTCTTGCAACATACTCTGGATTCTGTTTTCGCAAGAACAAGTACCTATAGTACTTGTTATTGATAAAATAACAAAATCCAGATTTTGCTGCAAAAAATCAAGTTAATTAATTTAAATCATGATTTTGATTTACTGTGTTTTAAATTTCCTCATGAGATCAATTTTTAGTTACTCCGCTAGTATACTATTCCTTAAGTTACAACCAATAAAAATTTTTACTTTTTGAATTGTGAGATTTATTAGTGTATTCGATTTCAAGTTCCTAGCACATGCGTAGACATACTTGTTAAACTGTATTTTATTCAATTTGAATATCGTAGTAATCTAGCTATCCCATATATTGTTTTTAACTTAGACATTCTATAGTTTTATAGATTTTCTTATAGTATTTGCCCATTAATTCTTCATATCCTGATTCCAGTAGGAAAACAAACATTATTCAAAATAGACAATATTCAGTCTTACGACTTATGCATTGTTATTTATTCGTTATAAATAAATAAGCAAATCAGAGGCATAATGCTCTTTATACTCTGATATCTATATGAAAATCAACTTGTTTGATTTTATTTTTAGACACGCAGTTTAAACATGTAGTGTTCGCGTTACGCAACATAAAACCCCGTTTTTTAATAGCCCATATAAAGATTTTTTACTTGCTCATACATTTACATTATCATATTATGTAATATAGTATAGACAGAATATTGTTTTCACGAAAATTTTACAATTTGAGATTTTGATGTCAATATGTGCTTTAAGACTTTCTGAACACGTTTTGACTATTTTTGGAGTAATGTCCGTCTGTCTGTAGTCAATTTCTTGTGTACATAATAGCAGTCACAAATATTATTGGATTTTTACTAAATTTTATATCCGGCTTTGCTATCATAAAATATAGAACCAGATACAATTGTTTTTTAATTCGAGCGGAAACTTTGAAAAATATTCGAAATTTTATATTTTTTAACATAGCAGTATAGGACAAAATTTGACAAAACATGCATAAAAGGTTTTATTTATCGCTCAATGATCACAAGACAGCCCTTGGACCCCCCCCCCCCAAGTCCCTTCCGGACGGTTGACGTGCCCGCGCGTCGACTGCGAACTTGCATTCAAGGACGGCCGTTACGCATTAGCGTTGGAGAAAACTTTACCCTAAAAGACGGTGGTCACGGATGCGCGTTTTCATGTGGAACGTTTTTATTTGTCTACTAGATGGCGTTAAATGTCCATGCGAACAACTCCAATGTATTTTGCAGATACTTGACCTTGGCATAGGAAGGATCCAATTAATAATTTCTCCATTTGAAGTGGTGAAACATGGTTTTGTAATATAAACAAATAGAGCACTTCCCGTAGCATCAGCTATTTTACAATTGAGTTCCGGTTCTCGTTTTGATTTTAGCTTAAAGATTTTGTTGGTGAACCATAGGAATATAAGAGAGTATTTTTTTTAAAGTTTGGTTTTAGAGGAATGTGCGGCGGTGGAATTATTCGTTTATTTCGGATAAAAGAATGGAGGCAACTAACAAGTGTTTTGTATTGAGATTTGTATGAAAAATATACATCAAATAGAAAATAAATATTTCTTTTATTCCTGAAAAAACTGATTTCTGTGTTGAATAGGTGATATTTAGTGAATTTTTCTCGAGAGTTAGGCTTAGCGCAAAAAATTAGCCGTTCTTTGGGAATAGTTCGGAAGCGAAGCGCTCCGTCCTTTGGCCCACGGCAGTTCCAGAATGCTGCCTTTCGGAAAGGATTAATAGTTTCAAACATTGTTGTGACAAATCGCCGCGATACGATTGTTTTGTTCGCGATGCCATTAGTCCCCCCCGATTTACCTCCCTAGGGATGCATTGTCAAGTATAGAATCAATCGAATTATTTTTCCAAACCCTTTAAAGTGAAAGGCAACACGCTAGACCTGTAATTAGTTGGACCCATAATATCAATTTTTCAAAAAAATATTGTAAAATTTGGGGGAAAGAACCCCGTAATAAAAATGGATTCTGCTATGAGAAGGTCGAGTTCAGCCACTCTCCAGTTAATTTTTAATAACTCTGATATAATGTATTTTCGCTCCGATTTTTAGCAATCAAGTACTTACGTTTAGATTAGAAGAAAAATAAATACACGGAAATGACGGCCGTTTTTGAAGCTCGCTTACAGAGGGTCCGCATAATACTAAAAACCTAACATTGTTTTCTTACCTCATAAGCCGTTCCAATTTCTCCAAAGTTGCTATCATTTGTACAGGACCACATTCTATTTGGAAACATTTCAGTGCCAACGTTTTCAAATGAAGAGCATGTGTTGGAGCCAAAACATATTTTTGCTTCTCTAAAAGTTCATCCACAAGGGTTTCCAAAATTTCAAGATCAACTGAAATTCAATTCATAAAAAAATATAAATTAATTTTAAAAATATGAATGATTAAGCAATGGTCCCATGAAAAATCCTTATAAAACCCGAAAAACCTTATTATATTTTTTTTCTAGACAAATTTGGTTCGTATTTTACAAGATCTCCATCGTTTATGCTTGAAAGACTTTATAAAAACAAATTGCCATTGGATTTATCTACATCCAAACTCATCGGACATTTAGGAAAATCGAAGAATAAATAAATAGGACCAGAATCCACTCGAATTCCCCCCCCCCGTGACAACTTGGAATGTTTTTTCCGCAGTTTAAGGAAGATAGGGGGTCGACCAAAGGGATTATCAGACACCAAGTCAGACCACGACCCAGGGAGCGAGGTCAACGGATCCAGTCATCGGATGGATCCGGAAGATGCTCCGAAGAGTCTGGACCCCAGCGGCCAACAGGTCTAGAAACAGACCAAGAAGTCACAGTTCCTCTCCACCACCTGGAAGAATCTGCTTCATGATTACCAGAAATTTCCCTGGTCAATCCACAGATTAGTGTATCCCTTAGGTAAGATTGGTCTGAAGCTATAAAGAGAAGGTGTCCTACCGATATATGGCCTCACCCCTAAGGGAACTGAATTAATAGAACAGCTAAATTATTTTCAGTAATAGTAAAAGGCATATTAAAAGGCCCGCAACATAGCTTTTGGAATTGCAAATGCGCTGATGGCTATGATCTCTTCGGATGCTTTAAGTTGCTAGTTAAAATATCTTGTCCAGAAGTTTTGTATAAATATTCTCTGCAGATGTTTTTAAAAATATGTAACATGCCTTTTATAGGTAAATATAAAAAAAAACTTTCACTTACCATCAAAAAGAGAAAGGGTTTGCGAAAACTTTAACATTCTTTCTGTTTCGATTATCACACTATAAGCTCTGTTTTTATCTATAATTCTGTTCAAAATCGATTCCTAGAAATAAAAAAAGGATGAACAATACATTCAATTATTTGACAATTTACATATCACATAGCATTTTGAGATAAATCCTCATCTAATATCAAAATCGGTCTGTATATCTGTATTGGACGATTTGGCCGACTCGCTGCGTCTGAGCTAATGGGAATGTATAAGCTTGCAAAACTTCTTTGAATACAGTAGGCTAGGCATATGTCAGTAAGACATTGTTTCGAGGGTGTTGTAAGCTCCCATCCTCAAGCGAAATGGACAGGTACAACAGTATCCGCCCTTAGCCACTGTCAAGAAAGAATTGCAAGTTCGTTAATGGCAGTGGCTGAAGGTGCATTCTGTTGTACCTGTTCATTTGATCTGAAGACGGAAGCTTACAACGCCCTCGAAATAATTGTCATTATCTTACTGACATACGCCTATTTTATTCAGGAAAGTTTTGCAAGATTTTATCTTACAAACCGCAGTTTTATTTACTGTAATAAGTTCATTTATTGCAGGAGTAACCTTTGCCCACCAAGGAGCTATAGACTGTCGAAATATTCTATGGAGCCCCAACATGTTTTAATATTCTGCTAGGAAGCACGTCTTGGGAAACCAGTCTTTGGGAAACACCTGTATTGTGCTGATTTTCAGGAAGCACCAACACTATGTTGATTTTAGGGATACATAATACAGCCAAATTCTTATAAGGAGTAATAACATTATTTTAAATTCTCCTGAGTAGCATGAGCACTACGTTTAATTCTTTCAGAGAGCACTAGAACATTTTTATTGAAATCTTCCGAAGAGCACCAACCCGCAGTAGTATGACATTTTTTCAAGAAATTATAAATGAAAATGTTTTGTAGACTTGTATATAAAATAAATTAATATTAATTAAACAAATATTTGAACTCTTACAAATTTCGCAATATTTTATTACAATATATTCGAATTATGGCTGAAAATTAATTATGTTAGGATAATTGAAGTGTCAAAATTTTCTCCGTTTTCAAGTATTTTAATTTTTTTATATTCAATTCTATGGGGGGGGGGGTGTCTAAGCGAATGTATCATATTATCATAATTACATATTTAATATATATATCCGTTCAAAATTCGGTAATTTTTCTAGTTGAATTGCATAGGGATTTAACCGCATTTTTCATTAACAAAAACACAAAAATAAAACATATGCACATCAAATATTCTCAAGAGCAGCTTTATGACTTAACAGATCACGAAATTTATAAGTTTTAGCACTGTGGTGCTCGCGAGCAACAAGTTGCGGACCTATGGGTTAGATCCTAGCAAAATGTGGATATCAGCAAATTTCGTACTTGAAACGTGGTCAAAAGCGGCTATATAATTAGCTAGCATGAGGTAATAAAAATGTTGGCTGTTACTGTTGTTATGTTAAACGTTAAATGTTACTGTTAGACGAATCAATTTTTTTTAAATGGAAATAATGTCGGTGAGACCAGATTTGAGTCAAGATCTAACGGAAACAGTTCTATGTTGAATGTTTAGGATTGTCTGTAGTATCAAACAATGCATTAGACTTAAGGACGCCAGTTTTATTGCACCCTGACCCGAGAGCCCTGGCCCGAGAGGTCAAATAATGGCATAAACATAGAAGGATAATGTCAAGACACGAGATTGGGTAAAGATGTTAACCAATTATGGAGGATGTCTGGTCACCTTGCCCTAAGTTCGGCCAATAGTAGACAAGAAGCTTGTCAGACCGTAGGTGAAATAAGGTTGCAACATATGGAAAGTTCTAGAGATGTTAAGAAAAGTAAGAGAGTTCAGAAGCAGGACGGTTCGAGAGTTCGAATTCGACAAGATCAGTCGGAGCAGACAAGAGTCGCAGTGAATCCAGAGTACCAGATTTCGAGTTTGTACGACTGGCGTTGCAGTTATGATGAGGTCAGATTGATTCGTGTTCAGTGATCGACTTCCGTACGAGACGGCGTACCACACGTGAGTTGGTACAGTACTGTGTACACTAATGAAACAGAACCAAAAGTGGCTGTGTTAATGCACAAAAACAAAATTGGAGGTATGTGTTCCTATCAATAATTATAGAAGGCCATCAATGCAGTTTTGGCATTTTTAACTTAACTGGTCCCACATTTGCAATCTCCTCCGCAAATAGTAATATGATAATTGTTGTAAATAATTTAATATTCAACCAAATGCTGTTAATAAATGATTTTATTTTAAAGTTAAAATTGTGCAATTAATTGTGGTAGTATGTTAATGTATTCTATTCCAGGAATTCGCACTGAAGATAAATATGGTGGGTTTAGGCGGCACACAACACAATGCGTTTTAAGGTTTCACGATTTTACGGTCATGTTAATGATAAATAATTTAATAAATATAAAAACCAACATAAAGTTTCCTTTTTTATGCACCACAATGTCATCTTGGGGAAATATTATATCAGGCTAAATATGGAAATATTAAGATAAATACATACTAAAAAACATATGCACCCATAAAAACTTGAGATAGAACCGCGAAACTCGGCATGTAAATGTCGTTTTAAGCGTTAAGAAAATGATCAAACTGACAGCTCCAATAATATTATATAGGGCTTGTGTAACGCGTATGAGAACGACGCATAGTGTTGAATTTAAAATGACCGGTGTTCTCACTCACGGGTAATGGGAACTGGATTCGATACTGCAAATTGTGTACAAAGATGGTAAGGAAAGCTTGTTGGTCTATCAGGCATATTAGTCGCCATCTTTGTTATAGCGATATGGTAGTTATTCAGTGTTGGCAACAGTGGATTAGAGAAGGCATATATAACTTTCGCAAAGGCTCAGAATGCCCCAGACTAACAACTTCTCGACAGAATCGGGCAGTCAGGAGAGGAGCCACGTCTACACGAATAACGTTGCTTTCAGCCATTCGAGGACATTTGCCATACTCCATGCATCCTGTATCAATGGATACTATTTGGCTACGACTGGCAAAAGGAGGTTTTAGGTGTCGACGTACGTTAAGGCGCCTATCACTGGCCCCTCAACATATACAAAGCCGTGTAGATTAATGCCGAGCTGGATCAGCCTGGACCGTATACGATTGGAGGCATGTTGTCTTTAGCGACGAATCTCGCTTCTCTCTCAGTGCTGATGGCCCCCCACATACGTGTGTGGAGGAGGACTAGCCAGAATTTTGGAGACCGCGTTTGTTATGGATCGGTACACGGTCACCACATGTGGTGTGACAGTCTGGGGAGCCATCTTGTAGAATAGCCGATCTCCTCTAGTTGTGCTACAAGCCAATCTGGCGGCTTGATTGTACGCCGGCGATATTCTGCAGCCGATGGTTCTGCCTATGCTATCAAGTCGCTAGCAAGATAACGCTTGTTCACATACTGCACAAATTTGTTAACAATGTCTTCAAGGATTTAATACCCGCCATGGCCATCAAGGTCCCCAGACCTATCACCAATAGAATACGTCTTGGGAATGCTGGGATGGCAATTGCAGCCTTTTCAGAATAGCACTGAATTAGCTGACCAGTTGCAATATTTGTGACAGAATCTTCCAAAGAGGGCCATAAGCAACTTAATTGACTCGCCGAATGTCGGGTTCTATAACTGCCAGGGAAGGATTTCCCACTTACTAAAATTGTCATCGTCTTGTTGACATCATTTCTTAATAAAACATTTTTTTTTACATCCAAATTTTAATCATTTGCATATGTACACAAACGATTCATACATGCCGAGTTTCGTAGCTAGAGCTCAAATTCTTATGGGTGTATATATTTTTATGCATAATATTATATAGCACTAATGTTTGCGGTGTTTCGGAGCGGCGGAAGTAAGTCGATCTCTGAAAAATATGAAATCAGCAACTATGATACAACTGGTAAATCCATAGTTGTTAAAAGTGCATCTTACGCTTTCTTTCCCCTTCTGTTCCTTGAAAAAAGAATTTGATGTCGGCAGCACATGACTTTCTCTGCAGATTAAACTAATTTTCATTTTCTTTCATAATGCATTGAAATGAGTTTAATTTCACAGGATAAACACGAATACCTATTTACAACTACATCGAATTTGCAGTCTAAAGTAGATTTTCAATTTTCTCTCGTGACCTTACGTATTTTCAAGTAGTAGTCTGACGAAAATTCAAATATCTTGGAATTGATGCATCCTAAAAACGGGGGTTGGTCTTATTTACTTTGTTTTTAAAAATGTCGTATATAATACAAGAATTTAATCAGTACATTTTAGCATATTTTATAGCAAATTTTCAAAAAAGGAGACGGTCTCGTTTTTTCAAGTCATGCCAAAATCTAAGCAGCAACGGGATTACCTCCGAGTGGCTTACACACCAATTTTTGTGAAAGTTCGTTGAAAAGTTTTTGAGTTTTGGATACACACATTATACAAACAAACACACACTACATCTTCTTCGTCTTCGACCTATACAGCCAGACTTACCCGAAGGTGTAAGGTATCACGCCGAGACCGTCCACCCAATTTAGACCCCAGTGGGGGCGGCATCCACAGGGGCTGTACTCTCGCCTTTCCCCACCACCAACCTATCGAAAGTACTTACGGACACACATATTTAACGTGCCCGTACTCCGCGTAAATACGGGGATAGTTTTAGCAGAGCCGCTAATCGAATCCGAGTCCAATCTTCTCGCGCTAACAACTGGGCAATCCCAACCCATACGCACTACATCTGAAAAGAGAACGGCATTGTTGATCAAAATAATATCTAGATCTTCTTTCCATTGGATTAGCGGATTAGTGTTGTATGGCACGCTACTTTTGGTTTTCATATTTTTCAAGTTTCTAATTAATAAACATTAGCTTAATACTTACTAGTATTAAGCTACTAATAGTTTAATACTACTATTTTAGCTTAATACTTACTAGTATTAAGCTAACATAAATTTAATACTATTACATTAGCTTAATACTTACTAGTATTAAGCTAATATTAGTTTAATACTACTACATTAGCTTAATACTACTACTTAGTATTTACTAAATATTTCGTGATAGTTTATAACACGCACCTAAAATAAAGGTTCTAGTTAATAAACATTAGCTTAATACTATTTACTAGTATTAAGCTAAGACTATTAGCTTAATACTATTTACTAGTATTAAGCTAATACTATTAGCTTAATACTATTTACTAGTATTAAGCTAATACTATTAGCTTAATACTACTACTTAGTATGTACTGCATATTTCGTGATAGTTTATAACACGTATTTAAAAAAAATTACATTGCTTGAACTTTTTGGAAATGACGGAATGTAGTAACTGCCCCCTCCCCACACACACACGCACATAATAATGACTAAGATGGCAGGGGCGATGACACTTGACATTTGTATACGTAGTCTATGACCACATAAAGATTGGAAAATAAATCTGTTCAGTGTTTGAAGAATTTGATAAACATATTTCACTTACCCCATACGGTAAACTGCATTCTTTGCATTTGCAATTTTCCAAGAATTCATCATCCATTAAAAGAGTTTTCGGAGATAAAATATGTCGATAATTTACGGTTATCTGCAAAACAAGAGAACGGACGATAAGCGAAACAAAAATGAAACATAACGAGAAATTCCCCTATACATGCGATAAAAAATGAGATAACATAAGTATGGTTATCAACTCCCCTCAGTAATGATATCGATAATATTCATCTCCAGACATTTATTTGATACTTCTGTCAAATGTTTCACATATCGTTAATAATGAAAATATTAGGTAACGATTAGAAGAAAAAAAATCTGATGTGGGCAGCACATGACTTTCTCTGCAGACTAAAATTCATTTTTTATTTATTTCTTTGAGAGTTCATTAAATTGAGTTTAATTGCACAAAATGACACAAAATATGCATTTTTAATTCAATTCCTGCTTTTATTTAGTAATTGGACTTTTTTCCAAAGGCGGCATAAAAAAATGCAAAAAGTCTTAAATATCTCGAGAACGGTTAGTCCTAGAGTAATAGAGTTGATCTTATTATTTTCCTCGTCAAAAATTACGCATAAAACAGTCATTTAATTGATACATTTGAACATACGTAGTCGTTTTTTAGATATTGACAATTTTTGGGGATTATTTCGTAAAAAACGGCAGGTTGTGCTTTTCCGAATCATACCAAAATCTAATCAGCACCAGAGTATCCCGCATGTGATTTATCTACCAAATTTTGTAAAATTTGGTCAATTTGTATTTCAACTAGACTGAATATATGAGAGTTTTGAAGGGCCATTTGGCAAAAAAATTGCGGGTTCTTTTTTTTCCGAATTGTACCCAAAACAAATCAGTACCAGGGTCACACCCAAGGGTCTTACCTACCAAATGTTATGAAATCCGGTTCATTAGTTTTTGAGTTAGAGTTTATACATACATTGCACAGACACACAGACAGACACAGACACAGGCACACACACAGACCGACACAGACACAGGCACACACACAGACAGACACAGACACAGGCACACACACAGACAGACCCACACACAGACGTCACGCTAAAAATAGTTTTTCGTATTCTAGAGGTCTCGAAACGTGTAGATCCGTCGAAAACTCGAGTTGCGATTTTCGACATGATTCCAATGCTTTCCCTATACGATACCCATGTATACCCATGTATTACAGGGAAAGTAAAAATGTAATAACGATTATGCACGTATTAAAATATTTTCTTTTTGGAAGTGAAACGTCATGCATTGTCACAGAACCCACTTTTAGGGGGGCGTTCCAAAAGTTAGAATATTGTGACACATAGCAAGTTTTCTTGCTCTATGCTGACTAACGCATAGCAAGCGAGAAAGCAGTACATGGATACAATTATTTGCAACGGAAGTGTATATCGGAACATCATACGTTGCACAGCATTTTAAGAATCTCAGAAGTCAATAAGTACGAGACATTTTGCGAAGGATAAGTTAAATGGGAGCAACGTATATAAGCACAGAAAACACAATAATGCAGTATACAGCTGTTTCGACGAGGATATGTTGGATGTTCTTCGTCAGTACAAGGGAACCAACCAACAAACGAAGACTAAAACAATGGACGCAAATAGAAGAAACAGGAGGTTATATACCCAAAACTAATTATTAAGAGTTCAGAGAGCCAATCAGAGAACAACAAAAAGAACAGTCCAGCCACTCCGAAATGAGAAGTAATACACAAGATTGACGTGCGCCAGGACATAAGAGGAATATCCAGACAAGACTAGTTATTAAGAGTTCAGAGAGCCAATCAGAGAACAACAAAAAAAACAATCCAGCCACTCCAAAATGAGAAGTAATACACAAGATTGACGTGCGCCAGGACATAAGAGGAATATCCAGACAAGACTAGTTATTAAGAGTTCAGAGAGCCAATCAGAGAACAACAAAAAGAACAATCCAGCCACTCCAAAATGAGAAGTAATACACAAGATTGACGTGCGCCAGGACATAAGAGGAATATCCAGACAAGACTAGTTAAGTCCGAACACAAATAAAGGATACCCAACAAGACGAAAAGTATGTTAAAACGATACATGAAGAAATGGATAAGGTTAAGAAATGGAACAAAGAAAGTGGTAAAATGATTGGTTCTCTCATGTGAGCGCTTAATCCAAGTTTTTGGGTATATAACCCCCTGTTTCTTCTATTTGCGCCCATTCCTCCTTTAGACTTCGGATTTGTTGGTTCTCTTGAAATGAAAGGATTCATTCTGATAAAAGGATCCAACGTATCCTCGAAACAGCTTTATACCGGATTATTGTGTTATTTGTGCTTATATACCTTGCTCAAGTTTCCCTTAATGTATAGTGTATTGTAATATATAGTATAATGTATAGTGCAATGTAAGTAAGTATATTGTACAGCTGAGCAAGACAGATTGACTAAGGGATGCATTCCACTGCTGAAACTGTTGAAGGTTGAATTTTGAGACTTTGCAGTAATGTGGGACTTGACCTATGAATAATGAGAAAAATCTAAAATTTTGAAGTTTTGTTTGAAAAATTTATAAATCTCGCAATTTAATGCTCCAACAATAAATCGAGAACTTTTAAGCAAACAAAATATTCAATTTTACGCCTTGATGATAATATGAAAAATATACTGCATTTTTACTTTTTTTATATACATAATGTATAAGGAAAGTATTGTGACGGGGTCGAAAATTCGAATTCGAGTTTTCGACGGGAGGGCACGTTTCAAGCATCCCTGATCACGAATCAAACATTTTTGAAGTGATGTCTGTGTGTGTGTGTGTGTGTGTGTGAATGTGTATGTGTGTGTGTATGTGTGTGTGTGTGTGTTTGTGAAAGCATGTGTGTCTGTGTGTGTGTGTGTGTGTGTGTGTGTGAAAGCATGTGTGTGTGTGTGTGTGTGTCAGTGAGTATGTGGAGACGATAACTGACGAATGAATAGACCGATTCAAACCAAATTTGGTACAAAAATCACAATCCGTAAACACTGGAAGCCTATTGTTTTTATACGTAATCAAATGTTCAGAACCCCTCCAAATTTTCGAATAAAATTTTGAAAAAATCGCCAAAAAATCAAAACCACGAATAAAGTTACGCAAATAGACATTTCTTATGTAATTTTTCATTAGAAAGCGATTGACATAAATTTTAGAACGCTAACATGAACCGTTCTTGAGATATTGCACATTTTTCAAAAAAAATATCAAAAAGGCATATAAAATGAAAAAAAAAATCCTATTGAGAAACATGTTCATTTTCATATGTAATACCATGCGATAAATTGGGTGACATCATTCTCGTGGATCTAATTCGTTCCATTCATGAAGAAAGATACTTTGAGTAATACTTTTGTATTTGAACTCCAATAGTCATTTATCTGCTGTAAGAACAACTTATTTCTTCGTCCATAACCCTTGGCGAGATTTTGGCGACGAATTTGGCCAACTTGGCGACTTTTTTAAATGTTGCCAAATTAGCGAAAATCTCGCCAAATGGATAAAAATGACGCTAAATCAATGAAAATGACGACTAATTGTCGAAAATTCAATATCTTGGAAAGAATATTAGTATCTACTATAAGAAAAACCTATTTTTTTACTGTAAAAGTAGTAAATTCATTATATTATATAAGGAAAGTCATGTGTTGCCCACATCAGATTTTTTAATTTGCTCTATTGATGTATAACCAACAGTTCTGGAGATATTTTTATTTACAGTTACAGCTGTCGGTAATTTTTATATTTCATAATTGAATTTTGATACAGATTTTGATCCCATTTGTAACCCAATTAACAGAATTATGCTTCAAATACCCAACTCGCTCGCCAACTAGCTATTTTTCTCATCGAGAGATTGAAATAATTTTTTATTAATGATGGATTTGTATATTAAAATATCTGAAAACATTTAAAAGAAGGATACAATGATCTGATATGAAATATTGTTTCTCATACTGTTACATATATTAGTCTCAGTCTTAAAATCTGTAAAATATGCTGAATATACCCAGGAGGAATGGGATTTATAACGTTTAAATCTAATTTGAAGTGGGGAATTACAAGAAATAAATTTATAAAAACATTTTTAATTTTAGAATTTTTTGAATTAGAAAGAATTATTAAAATATAAAATTTTGAAGAACAATTTTCAACAGAACTAGGTAGACGGGTCTTTTGTACACAACGTCTAATGTCAGTGCATAAACGTCATATTTTTCCAGAACAATTAACACGAGGTCATAAAGTGAATGTATCTAACGTTTGCATTGACACAAAATGCGAAGTTACTTTATAGATTAGAGAAAGCTAAAAAGGAGTCGTTTTCGGTGGATAACATATTATCATCAGAACAACTGTTGAAATAACGTATCTTTAACAGTTTTTGCAAGGTTTTCCTCGAAAAATGAAACCAGATACGCGATTAAAGGAAAAAAATGTTTCGTAAGTGATAGTGATAAATGTTTCTATCAAACGACTGTTTTATGTACAACAGTCGGTGTTTGTTTTCCCTTAGACCAGTGGTGGCAAATAGGATTTAGTCAAGCTAAAACCAAAATGTATGTGTGTGTTTTCGCGTACCAATATGTATGAAGGTACATACTAATAGTAGTTGTATAATAATACGTATAGTAATAGCAGTTGTGTAATAATACGTATAATAATAGCAGTTGTATAATAATACTTATAATAATAGTTGTTGAATATATGAAAACGGCACAATAGAAAAAGAGTGGAATTAGCAATTAGCAAATAATGGTACACATATAGATATACAGAAATATATTAATACTATTTTTTATTTGAAGTCGTTTGCTTCATTTTATTCGCAAAATGTTTTATATTGGACTAGTATGCTGTCGATCACAAGTTGGTGCATGGTCTGGAAGAATCTCCCTCTGTCAACCCATTTCTAGTCTTGAACGTTCGCGATTTAATAAAAAATAAATAAATAAATAAGAAAGAAAAGATGCAGCAGTATGTGGAAGAGAAAATAGTTGACAATCAGACTGCTAAATTTTTAATAAAAATAAAGGCATCTGTTATTTCACGTTTTTAATATTGTGTTTTCACTGCGACATTCGGACTCCTCATCTCGTAATAATTGAAGCCATTTCAATTCTTCAATATGTTGCTGCATACTGTAGAGTCAAATTCAATAATAAGATCTTGCAGTTTCGTTCCAGTACCTCAACGGTAGAGAGTTGGCTGGCCAGTTCGAAGATCCGTGGTTCGATTCCCGGTTGGGGCCGCAAGGTTCTGTACTTTGGCGCCCGATCAAATCGAACCTGTAGGTTGGTGCAAATATGTTGGAGGTCAGAAAGTGACCCTATTACGACTAAGCACGGATTCAGTGGACTCTGGATCATTAAGAGTTGATTTCAAAGCGAGAGAATAATGACCACGCAGGGAGCTAACCTGAAAAATAAAAATCTGGGCAGCACATGACTTTCCCTGCAGACTTATATTCACGTTCCATTTATTTAAATTAAATTTAATTAATTTTTAATTCAATTTTCGTTCTCATTTGAAAACTGGACTTATTTTCAAAAATGGTGTAGGAAAAATACGAAAAACTAAAATATCTCGAGAACGCCTAGTCCTAGTGTAATGGGATTGGTCTTATTCTTTTCTTCGCTAAAAATTACGTATTAAACAAGCACATAATGGCTATATTTGAGCATACGTAGTTCTTAAGTTTAGATTTAGTTGATTTTTGCGGGCCATTTTGCAAAAAAAGGCAGGTTATTTATTTTCGAATTATACTAAAATCTAATCAGAACCAGGATGGCCTACAAGCGACTCATCTACCAAATTTTGTTAAATTCGGTCCCTTAGTTTTTCAGTTAGAGTGGATACAAGCTTTTGCGGGCCATTTCGCAAAAAAAGGCGGATTCTTTTAACCCGAGTCATACCCAAAACTAATCAGCACCAGATTAGTGCACAAGTGACTTACCTACTAAATTTCATGAAATTCGGTCAATTAGTTTTTTAGTTAGAGTGGATACAAAATCTGCACAGACAGACACACAGACAGACAGACAGACTGACAGACAGACAGACAGACACACAGACACACACACAGACGTCAGGCTAAAAATGGTTTTTTCGTATTCTAGAGGTCTCGAAACGTATAGATCCGTCGAAAACTCGAGTTGCGATTTTCGACATGATTCCAATACTTTCCCTATACATTACCATGTATTGCAGGGAAAGTAAAAATAGCACCAGGAGACTAACCTGGGATAAAACTAGCAGGAGGAGGTCAGTCAGATTGTCAGTTGCACGCAAATCTAATATTAGAGAGTGGAGAATGTAGATTCCACTTCGGCAATAAGAGTTTACAATGTCGTACCAGTAGCTCAACGGTAGATCGTCGGCTAACCAGTTCGAAATTCCAGGGTTCGATTCCTGGTTGAGGCAGCAGAGATCTTTACAATACTTACACAGTTTCCAAATAGGATTACTTTGATGATGGATAATCTGCATTTAAAATTTTTTGTAATTCTGCGTACCGCCAAAATTTATTTTGCGTACCGCAAAAAACCCTTCTACTTACCACTAAAAATCTGCAGTTCTGGCACAAGTGTCTAAATCAGCATTTGCCATCGCTGCCTTAGACATAGACCGCATTTCAATTTTTAAATTTTCTAACGTTCTCAACAGATGACATAAAATGCTTATAAACAGGTTGTAAATATATATATACCTTAAAAAATAATTCTTTCATTTAAAATTAAGGACTGTCAGACACAAATACCCACCTGTCATAAAAACACCACTAACGTATATTTTAAAGGCACAGCAATTATCCTCATTATGTGTCAGCTTAAAGTGATGAGATTCCTTATTTACAAGTTGATTGCATAATATAAGAATAAAATTCTTTGAATTAAATTAATAAATTTCCCTATAGCTAAAGCATTGTTTGAGAAATAATTGCACCTAAAAGAATTGTATAAAATATGAGCCAATTTAATAACATTAAAGTCTCATAAATGCATAATTTTAAAACATATGTGTATTATTTTAAAACATATTATAACAATGTATACATTTTCACCTTTGAGCCCTTTTTAATTTTCTTGATTGCCCATACTTTCACAGTTTTCTCATCAATATCCACATTGCAGTTAGGAATGCAATCTTGTTCAAATTTAGGTGCCCTGTTATGTATACAAGAAGGATTTCAAAGAATGCAGCTTTGAGTTTTACAGTGATTCACATTATTTAGCATACAGTAATCTATGCATAATAAAACACAAGTGGATTAACAGATAGATTGTCATTTGTGTGACTTCTTCACAATTAAAGAAAATTGTATGTGTCAATACACTATTTAAAATACTGTAATTAGATAGAATTAAACTATAGAAGAAACTATATTGATATTTGTTATATATACCTTACATTGTTATTCGTGTGTCTTTCTTCGCAATACAAAGAACTGTATGTGTCAATATACTATGTAAAATATTGGAACTAGATAGAATTAAACTATAGGAGGAATTATATAGATATTGCTATGTATACAGGAAAAATTTCAAAGAATACAGCGTTTAGTTTTACAATGATTATCCCTTTTTAGCATACACATATCTATACATAACATTAACACAAGTGGATTAGCACTTAGCAGGTACATTGTTATTTGTGTGATTTTTTTCGCAATAAAAGAAAATTGTATGTGTCAGTACACTGTGTAAAATACTAGAACTAGATAAAATTAAACTATAGGCGAATATATATAGGTACTTATTATGTACACAAGAAACATTTCAAATAATGCAGCTTTTCATTTTACGATGATTCACCTTTTTAGTATACGATAATCCATGTATCACATTAACACTAGTAGGTTAGAAGTTGCATTTTCATTCCTGTGACCTTCTTTAAAAATGATGATAATTTGCACATGTCACTCCTCCCTCCTCCCGTTATTAACGAATACTGCAACTTCTGCTTATTCTCCAATCAATTGTTTTAACTGAACTGAACTGAACTGAGCGGTCGTTTTAAGCCGTAAAAAACGGCCGTAAAAAACGGCCGTAAAAAACTTTGAATCGCATTTTCATATTCTATATAAATTCTTATTAAAAGTGAAGTTGTAATGAATTGACAAAGCATGACTTGATATATCTTCTAATTCACAGACATATTGTTATAGTTATTATATATATATACATATATATATATACATATATATATATATATATATACATATATATATACATATATATATATATATATATATATATATATACATATATATATATATACATATATATATATACATATATATATATATATACATATATATATATATATATATATATATATACATATATATATATATATATATACATATATATATATATATATATATATATATATATATATATATATATATATATATATATATATATATATATATATATATATATATATATATATATATATATATATATATATAATTTGCACACTTTTTAAATTTTTCCCCGTGCTAAACTGTGATTATATGTCATTGAAAGAGGTGCATAAGTGCCTACCGGCATCTCAACCCCACCTTGCTTGAATATGCGAGGTTACGCTTCTTGCATGTCTTGAAGAAAATTGATTTTTATTAATTTTTGTCTTCAAAACCATAATTGATTACCAAATTTTTATTTTATACTAGTCTTATATGAATTCGTTTTTGACAGCAGATATTTATCATATTTTGAAATTACTTATATTTTTGGTAACTTCTCCTTCTTCAAACTTTCCTTCTTCTAGAAGTTGTGTGAGGTTGGTGGTAAACTTAATTGCAATGTATGTACTAATATTTTGCTCTCGTGGACCATACCATAATCGGTATGAAATATAGCAATTAATGTATTTAAAGCAGTCATGTTCCGCTTTTTACTTCAAACAAAAAATATTCGCTTCCCGAGTCAGTTAAGGAAACGTTGATATTAGTGAAATATTTAAAAACAATCTTACCCAATGAATAAGCAATATCCTGAAAGCGGTACAGATGATCTAGAAGTGTCCCTGAATGCATTGTATTTCACCTATTAAACATATATATCAATAAAAATTAAATAACATATCTATAAAAAATAAATAATATACTCTTAATAACATCATACCATATCAATAAAAATTAAATAGGTTATCAATAAAAAATTAAAATTAAATAAATTATCAATAAAAAATTAAATAATATATCAATAAAAATCAGTAAATACGTATTAAAATGCTAATTTAACGGTTTGTAAAAGATATAACTAATTCTTAAACCCATTTTTGAGTTATTATTTTCCCTGCTTGAGATAAAAAATACGAAAATGCACTTACTCATACTATTATACAGGATGTTTATAAAAATGAACCGTGTATTTTAATTTAACCGTTGATTATAGGCACATAGTCCCAATTGCCTACATGCTTTAAATAAGACAAGTAATTATGCAATAGTAACTTTAAAAAATGCACAATATTTTTGTAAAACATAGAAAAAATTAAATGTTATACATACACTATAGCGAAAATAGTTATACTACACAAATATTGCCCTACTTTATTTAGTCAAATTCGAAAAAATTGGATCTCAAATGTGAAAATTTAGGACGAAATATTTCACGTATTTCGGCATTACTAAACTGTGCCATAAATTAAACTCTAGTTATGTAACACAGATACTTGGATGCTTATGCTTAAATACAAACATTGAACGACATAACAGTGACATAATAACCGAACTGAAATATTTGCATAAAAGAAATTGGAATAAGCAGTAAAGGTTTCAGTAACAATTTCAAATCGAAATTGATTTGTGGATGTTTCCCTCATTTTCCAATAAAAAATTTTATCAATGATAACAATGCCAAATTTGATCGTATTACAGTCAAATTTTAGTCAGATTTAGTAAATACTGTATGGATAACATTTTTGTAATTTAACGTTTTACGCTAGAGGACCCACAGGAAAAGTTATTTTTTACATAAATATTGCACATTATTTAAATTACTATAACTCCTGCCTTTTTCATACATTTTTGTAATTGGAACTATGTGTTTACAACCAACGGTAAAGAAAAAAACTCCTGCTGTTCACTTTAAGCATGCTATATAGAAATAGTATTGTTTTCCTGAAAACATTCGAAATTGAAATTTTGTCAGGTAAGCACGTTTTATGATTTCCTGAATCTATTTCGAACAGTTTGAGGAATAAGTCCGCTAATTTTTCTAGCAGTCACAGTTGACATGGTTTAACTGACATCAATTAAACCAAAAATACATATACATACGAGCACTGGCCACCGGTCCGTAGCCCACAAGGCGTCGCGCCCTAATATCAAATTGAATTAACTGCCTCCAAACACCGCTCCCTCAACTTGGCCAAAAATATCATGCATAACTCTTAATTAAGGTGTATTGTTGCAAAACAGTATATGAGACAAAACTGTAATTCACATAATTAATGCCAGAATCGCGTGATTTTTGACCATATTATTTTTGGGGTAATATGTTTACACGTGCAATTTGAAATAAACAGTAATAAAATTCATCAGGTTAAAATTTAATATTATAAGTCCCACTCAATTTAAGAGCATCCGATGACATCGTCTGCCAACTTTAATTCGCAAAATTAGATTGAGGGAGAGGGTGCAGGTAAATTCTTAACATTTAAAAATATTTTATTATTTTCGTTTAATTTTCGTTTAACTTTCAAGCCAAGTTATGCAACATCCATTTAAGACGAATTGCGTTGTCGTACGGTAGGAATTTATTTATTTATTTTATTTTATTTATTGAAAAAATGCATGCGGAACAAATCCCAATGACAGCAGGCAAAACAATACACAGAAAAAATCCGAAGAGGGCAGATACAAACAAGAACCATACATATAGAAACAGAATAAAAAACACCGACAGCAAATAAGCATTTGTAAGTTAATAAAAAACAGTACAACACACAAGAATTACCATAAATGATCGTTAAATCATCAGGCAGGCTATTGTATAGCTAACATTTACATTTGAAATCGCTGGAAACTAAGCTTATAAAATTTGAGGCGTATGGACGGGTTTTCGAAATCCATTAAAATGTTATTATTATTATTATTTTAATAAAAAAATGTTATTATTTAATTTCCATCTCGTCAATCTTCACCAGCGGTGTAGGACAACCTTCACCATCGGGATAGAACAACCTTCACCAGCGGGGTGGTTAGCGCATAGGGATTGCTCAAAGACGACCCGAGTTCGATTACCGAATTTGCCTAAAACTGTTCCTGTGTTCACGCCGAGTACAGGCATGTTAAATATGTGGGTATGTGTAAGTTATCCCGAGATGCTGGTGGTAGGGGAAGGAGGGGACGGTCCTTGTGGACACTACCCCCAGTGGGTTCTGATCTAAATTGGGTGGCACTGATTCGGCTGTCCAATCAGGTACCTTATAGCTTCGGGTAGGTCAGGCGGTCTGACCTACCCGGTTGAAGAAGTTAAGACCAGCGTCTGCGTATTTACGTTGTAAATCTCAAAGACATGATAATGTCGGACTCGTTTTAATTATGTAGATTGAAAATGTATAACGTGACTGTAAAGCTGACATTTAGGAAACGCATCTGCAATACGAGTTTTGAATATTTTTCTGTATATGCGCTGCACTAAAACATAACATACTTCAGAATACAAATCATTACTCTTTTCTAACAACTTACTATGTCTGATAGACATTTTTTGGGGTGTGAAAATACTTCAGACGTGGCGTAGTGTAAATCTTGAAAGAAATGTAACTTTTAGATGAAACGGAAGAGATATTATATTTTTACGAATGTGTAACAGAAAACCATTGCTGTAGTTTAAAGGTCTTGGGCACTAGACCTTGGCATAGAATTTGCGACTTTAGGAAGTTCTAGTAACTCCTTTTGATTGAATCTCACGAGTTACGTGTTTTTTCCAGAACTTACCTCAGAAGGCATATAAGCTCGTTATTATTCAGTTGGGTTGTTCACGTGCTATGAGTAAAAGTATCTGTCGACCTTAATACATACAAAACCCAATAGGTATAGTGTTTTCTGATTTCATATATCGTTTAGGTTGTATTATAAAACAATTCTGGTAAATAAGTGTGAAAATCAATAAATTTTAGATTATAAATATCGAAACCTAGTTGTACCATCGTCATACACAAAACATCAACCATTTTTCCATACGAAATATGCAAAAAATGGGGATGTTCCATATCAATTTATAACGAGTAACAGTGTTACTCACAATTTTTTTTTCTGCCTACCTTTCCAAGTATTTCTGTGAAATCATCGTCATTAGGCATATTTTCACTCCCAATATATCTTCTTGTAAGTTCTTTCATTTCTGTGCAAAATAACTTCTTCATAGCATCATTTTTGATATGATGAATATCTAAAGGATTTAAAGAAAAAATACTCGGGTTAATATTTATTAGCATTATTTTACAAAATTGTTCCATTAAACAGAACAAAATTGAGAAGTTACACTTACACAGTGTTTCTTGGAATGTCTTAAAGTACTGGTTCGTTTCCATAGCAACGACATTTCTCTTAAATATAATTTTAGAATACTTTATTTATTGAAATATAAAAAAAGAGTAGAATTTTGAAAATCGATTTTATAAAACAATTGATTTGAACGCAATTCGTAGATTTTAATCAATTAATTTTAGTTTCTTCATTATTAATAGCATGTATCAGATGGACTGTAAATTGAACTTGTAGTTTCCTTATACCTCTGTATTGTGAAGTTAGCTTCGCCAAAAACAATGTTTCTTTCAGGACTTTTTGGCCGGGGGTGGGAAGCGAATAAAACTATGGGGGGTGCAAGTTTTTTATTTGCGCTATATAAATATATTTAAATGATGTCGCATAAATAGAAACTAGGCTAACATAAAATGTCTGTTGTGTGTGTGTGTATGTGGGGGGGGGGGTAACAATCGATACCGCCCTACACAAATGCACACCTGGATGTAAGCATGAAAGAAACATAGGCCACAAGTATAGGTTACAATCACAAATGAGTAAAAAGTTAAAATCCGGTGACACAAAGTTAATATATCTTCAAACGACAAAATAAACTTACGAGAGTCAAGATCATGGAAAGTTGTGACTGTTCCAAGGACATTGTTCTGTATACTTCTCCAATTTTTATTCTGAAAATGTATGAATTATTAGTTATTCTTAATTATTTCCTACATTTGAAATTTCCGAATTCCATTTTTATGGAAAAACTACATAGTATGCAAATACTTCACAATGAAGCATTCCTGGAATACACAATGTATGAAGCATTTCAGAAAGCACATAAATTCAGATAGAAATTAATAATTAAACTCACTACAGCAGACTTCCACTTCAAACAATCTTTATCAAAGGCCTAATAACTTATTCAAATTTTTTAATGTCGATACTTATATTTTTAATTATAATTATATTAGTGGTAATAATTATGTAAATAATGTAAAATGATGACAACATTTAAGAAATAAGATTATATAGACGCTCTCTGTGTTTTTGATATACTTTCTCAGGGCATTACCTTCCAAATGCATTTGTATATACATTTTAAGTAATAAATACATCTTCTTAAAAATGTATATATTGGAATGTTTCGTATATTTTCTTTTCTTGTGATTTACGAAAAATCAGGTACTTAAATTAAAAATACTGAAGTTAAATTCTGCTGAGACCAGTAAAGCATCTCAGGATCAAAGCGCGTGAATTCATATATAAATTAATTAATTACCATAAAATTAATTACCTCATCTTGGAGAAGTCCTTAACGAAGGCTCATCCGATATATAAAATTACAAGTCACACAATTTTCCTTTATGTTTGCCTTTGCAGGTAGATTCATATTTATTGGTGAAGTAGCTATGTAAGACGTAAAGTAAAAACTATCAATTCACAAAACATTGTACTTTATCCTCTTAAAAATTAAAAAGTTCCAATTTCTTCATTTTCCCTTTCTTCTATAAGAACATCGAATTAATTTAAGGAATGTTCAAATGAATTACTTAGAATTAGTCAGAAGTGCTCATAGAATTTTGTATGTGATTACTCTGTCAAATTCATTTTATGAGTTTTTGCCTTCCATTTTTACGCCGAAATTTCAAAAGAGAATTTAACCTGCTGAAAATAAAAAGTTTACTTCGGAATGTTTTCACTTTATTTGTTTCAAAGGACAATAATTATATCGAATTTCAACGGTTTGACATAATCAAATGTTCTATAAAGCACTGTTATTCAAAGACATTAGATCAAAGAATTAAGATCGGAAAAATCATTAAGGTTTATTTAAAATTAAAAAGCCGGAAGTTAGTATTTTTCATTTGTTAGTGGATATCTAACATACAGAATTTCAAGAATCCAACCATCTAGAGTCAGATGGAACGAAAGTAAAGAAAAAATCTTTATAAAAAAAAATCTACATTTTCATTGCACAGTAACGAAAAATTGGCTGGGTACGCCAATTTATGCACACTTTGTCTCTTCAAACTTGTCTTTCACGAATTTCAAAGAACAATCTTCTATCACTTGCAATCTTTAAGATATGGAGGAACAAACAGCTGCTACAGGTTATCGAAAATAACCCCAGCTTTCTTCAACAAAATTAGAATAGAGAGAGATCATAATCGGATTTTTTTCTGTTAAAATATCCGAAGAACTTCAAAAGGGTTACAAAATGGAATTTATGAGCACAGATAATTTAAGTTCATATATTACAGCTTCGAAATTTGAACTGATTTTCATAGTATTAATTAAAAAACTTAATACGATTAGCATTCTATGAACCATTCAATAGAAATAAAAATTAATTTTTAAAACTAACTTAACAGTCATTTTTGTAATTTTAACTTACAGAAAGGTTATTTTCCATACATCCTTTCGTGCTTTAGAAATGATGCGTCACCTGAACTAGAAGTGAAACTCAAGTTTAAGATCCATAAACTGAAGAAACTAAAGAAGGAAAATGATGAGCCTTGAGAAATTCCTTAAAAACTAAGTAAAACGTAAATCCGGGATTTGAAACTGATATTTAATGGCATAAAAACTAGTCAATGCTTTCAGAGGATTATATTCAGGTGTATGGGGGTGTTTATCGGCACTTGTACATTCATCAGATAATTTGATAGAAATAAACGTGAGGTAACTATCAACTTCTATAACAAAACTTGAGTGGACCTCTGCCTGCGAACTTAATAGGTTGAAACGTATTGTTACTTAGCTCTCTTGAATGGTTTGGGAAAAACTGCTTGTGTTTACGATACTGCCAAGAGAGGCAAATATATTTTTCCCTTCCACACGCCCCAGTGCCGACTAAAATTATGTAGAAAAGAAATGACTAAATTTCCACGTCTGTGGTGCTGGAGTTTATGGTATATGACACCGGGAAAAGGAATCGTTGGACTGCTTTTCGTCTTTCTGACTGATGGAACCGCCCCCGAAGATCCGTGATCTCTGACCTGCCAACAAAGGGAGGAGAGAAAACCCTGTGGAGGAAAGGGAGTCGCCGGGCCCCGAACCAGGAACCCTTTGCTTATAAGACCGACATTATAATCACTGAGCAAACGCTAGTTTCTCCTCCGTTCTTATAATTCGGGTACAGGTTCCAAGCATCTTTGATCAGATGTCTTTGCTGCCGCACACTCCCTCAACTGATGAAGGCCCCGGTCTAATTTCGGCGAGGAGGGGGGCCGCTGAGAAAACCCCCGCGTGTCTCCCCGAAATGCCGTTGAGGGGCTGAAGACCGGGAGGCGTGTTGCCTCGGGAATGACGTCTATCGTGGTCAACCAGGAAGGGAGTTGCAAGACCTCTGACTCCGTGTGGTGCTGCTATCTCGTGTTGAGAGGTGAAATCAATCGTTGGCGAGGAAGGTTTTTTCGTGCTCGTATGTCCAGGGTAACCACTGTGGGGGAAAGGGAGTCGCCGGGCCCCGAACCAGGGACCCTTGGCTTACAAGACCGACATCATAATCACTGAGTAAAAGCTAGCTTCTCCTCCGTTCTTATAATTCGGGTACAGGTTCCAAGCATCTTTGATCAGATGTCTTTGCTGCCGCAACCTTTTCGGAAAAGAAAGGGAGTTCGATTTTAGAATCGGAAGGGGATGGTCAACTTTTCCTTATGCAGCTCACGAACCTAAGTTCGGCCGAGAGCCGATACTTAAAATGAATATTCAATTACACCTTCTTATTTGTATATAACTGTAAATATTTTTTTTATACATTAAAATTTTATTTTAAAATTTTATCTGCTGTTCTCTTGAGTGCTCCTCGGCACTATAACGCTACTGTGTTACAAGGTGTTAAATTTAGACATACCTTTATTTTCAGAATAACATTTCCTAGCAAACGTATGAAATCTTGTTCATCATTCACCGGGAGGTTCTTCAGCCGCTTACACTCAAACTTATGATCACTCCAATGAGTTTTCTGCAATCCAAGAAAATTTACAAACATAAAATTAAAAAAAAAAACTTGTAAAACGTTTTCTATAGGATATAATGTAAACATTTAAAAAATATGTGCATTATTTTATAACGTTTTTCTCATACAGGAGTCTAGAAAATCGTAACATAGAAAAAATACCTCCCAGTAGTAAACTCATACAGGAAACATGTGGGTTGTATATTGCCTCTGTTTATCGGACTCCATATTCGGAGCCCATTATGAGCCTGTGTTGGAAGCTTTATCTTTTCCCTTTGGAAAACATGTGAGGCTTATATAGGTAGGCCATATGAGGCCTTCATAACGTTGTGGGACCCATTTATACTGGTCACAAAGAGTAAAGCATATTGCAAAAAAACAAATGACAAAATTGTACGTCTATATAATGACACTGATATACATTTAATAAGATGCTCAGAAATCTTATCAAAACAGTTGCCCTGTTTTTAAAACAGTCTGGAAATTCCGTGCTTTTCCTACAATAGACAAAATTAGCTACAATAGATTAAATTAGCATACATTAGTACCGCTGATAATATTGACCAAATGTATTATGGCACCACAGTTGCAAAGCGTTGCTTTATCTTTGAAATATACTTCATATGCTTAACTTTTTGTGAGTGATACTCACCAAGTGGATTCTGTAAGATATGTCCATATAAAACCAATATTGGCGACATTGGAATTGGAAACGAAATTAATAACAAGAAAGATCAATCATGCTTAAAGCATTTATTATGAAACACTTTCCAACTTCAATGCAATTTTATTTAAACATGTCTAAAATGCAATACATTCCTCGGAAATATTTAAAAACTTATCACAATACTACATTAATTTATTATATTTGAAAACGTAAACCTTCATCGAAAAAAATGAACTTCATTCAAATGACGGCATTGAAATATAAATTGTCTGGTTTAAACATTTCTAAAATATGATACATTCCTCGGTAATAATTTTAGAATTATCATAATACTACAATAATTTATTATATTTGAAAACTTCATCGAAAACAACTGAAATTCATTCAAATGACGTCATGGAAAAAATAACACGTCTGGCTCTTTCTATAAAAGAAGCATTTCGTTCATAAATAATTTCTCATTCATGTCATTCATCACAATACTATAATAATTTATTTTATTTAAAAATTAAGACCATGGAGCTACAAGTAATTAAACTCTATGCGTAAAACTTCATCGAAAAAAATCGTCCTTCTCTTTATAAAATCAATGAATATTTCATTCATATCAGCTACGCAGACTCCATGAACTAAATGATTTTGTGTTAAAGAAATACAGCAATTCTAATACAACTCATTCTACATATTTTGCTGTTTACAATTTACATAAGTGAAAAATAGGCTTTGTTGTAGAAATAATCAAATTTGGATGAGCATTTAAATTCAAATATATTGTAATTGCGTTGTTTCAGTACGTAAATGTACAGAATTTAAGCAAAAACAAAGTAGTTTTAGGACGGATAAAACACTCAACATGAATTAAAAAATCACTATTTTGAGACAAGATAGAAGCCATATATCATTTTGAAGTGGGTCACGTGATATTTTCATATCCTGGTCACGTGATCGCTCCATATAAGAGGTGTTATTATTATTTTAATTTTTATTTACAAAAGTTCTGAATATATTTCGCTGAATTTTGTTTTATATATTATATGGAATATTTATTATATTTAGGTAATTTGAATATTACCTAAAATTTTCGAAGCAATTTGTGAATTTGAAATCCGCTTAAAAAATGTTTGAAAAATTAGGTCCCATAGGGCTCAATGTATTTCATTTTTTCAACCCGGGTTCAATCCAAAACTAATTGGTTGATATTATTCATTTATATTCTCGTAGGTCCTACAGACCGTCTGAACAACATACTAAAATTTCATTCTGATTAAGCCATTTTTACGGCAGTTATCGTGCTAACGGACAGACAGACAGACAGACAGAATGAACAAAGTCATAAACACTTTTCAACTTTGTTGTAAAGTGTTAAAAAGCAATGGCTGTCGTGACGTCAGGAATGGGTGAAGAAGATTCAGCGGCGGGATTCCCCCTCATTCTCGGCAACGAATCACATCAAAACACATCACACTATTGACACAAGCATTGCCAAATATCATCTAAAAATAGTTAGACGAGTCGAAAAATTCGCCAAATAAAAATAATAATAACCCAGCCAGCCTATAAGTGAATCAGCGCTTAGTCTACGCCATCACTGATAGAAACAAATAATTTTTAAGAAATTTTATGAGCTCATATTTCTTTTGCCTCGACCCTCTTGCCCTATCCCCAATTTTTTTAATACATACACATGAACTTCGTCGCTATAATGAACCGAACACTGTATCTATTGTTCAGCGGATTATCGTTTTATACCATTGTGCCATCGGGTCCTGCCATTCTCTGATCAGATTAATATAACTTTTAGATTTTTCTCACTTTATATGCTTCGCTGTGTCAAGAGAGTGTATTATGGAGGCTTGAATTTCCTTTTCGTGATAAGATTAATAGAATATACTTTGGATGTGTCACTTTTTCCATCAGATATAAAACTGATAATAAGTAACATTTAGATAAATAATTTTATTTTACAACAGCGGTAATGGAAGTATTTCTAACTTCAACCAAATGTGACAGAATAAAATGCCGGGTGTGAAATGAACATCAAATGCACTTTGAAATGAAGAAAAAAAAATTCAAATATTTCCCATTTCAAAATGCATTGTGTGCACGTGTGTGCCTCGCAGAGTTTGGAACAATAAGTCCATAGTCCTTATTATTTGCCTTAAAGACGGTACTGATTTTGCTTGATAAAAGACTTGCATAATCTGTTAACACAATTTATTTAAAATAAACTTGTGATTGAAATTAAGGAACTTTAATAAATAGAACATTAAAACCCGTCTTCACAAGTTATTTTTGCATCTTAAACAAAATGTGTATAAAAGTTTTCTAGTTTATCTGATTTTCTATAGACAGTAGCTAATAATATTCTAATTCCTTTTACATTCAGAAACAAATCAATGGGTGTCATTTCAAGAATTTCTTAAAAGTGGGTGGAGGAACGTTAATGGACTATTGTTTAAATGATGGAAGTATAATTCGACAAAGATAAATTTATAACAAACATAATAATTCGGAAATTCTTAGAAGGGGGGGGGGGGGAGGCAACCGACTCCCACCTCCTTGTAAAAAAAACGTTCTTTTTTTCAATTTAACAAGACCATATAGTGATGTGTTAACAAAAAAAAGTTTCAAAATAAAAAACATAATTCATATTAAATTAAAAAAACTAAAGAGCATAACAATCTTAAATTTTCTACAAATATTATCAGTGCATTAACTGGAATGCCTGACTCAACGCCAATTTCTTATACCAAAATCCATTTTTAAATAGCTTTTTTTTTTCAAATTTTGCAGGCAAATTTTTGAAAAATCGGTATTATGGATCCAAAGAATTACAATTATAACGTGTTGCTCTTGAATTTAAAAAGCTAAAAAAAATCTTTCGATTGATACCATTGTTAACAATGAACCCCACGGACAATGAACCCCACATGAATAAAATAAATATGTGTCGCGGCTATTTTTCACAACAATCATTAAAACTGTGAAGTCTCGTGATCATTAAGCACTAAATAACCCTTTTTATGCACGGTTATGTCGATTTCGCCCTATGTTGCCGTGTTAAAAAATATAAAATTTCAAACAAATTCCGAAGTATTGATCGAATTTAAAAAAATTCTATCTGATTCTAAATTTTTGGATAACAGAGCCGAATATAATGTTTCGCGAAAACCATTACTTTTTGTAGCTGCTATCGTGTAAACGAGAAGTCGACCACAGACATACAGCAGGCAGACAGATGGACATCACTTCAAAAATAATCTAAACGAGTTCATGAGGTCTTAAAACATTGGCATCAAAATCTCGAATTCAAAAATATTCGTGAAAACAATACTTTTTCTCTACTATATTACATAGTATGATAAAGTAAAAAATAGCTTTTTATTTCCGGTGATTATAGCACATCAGAATTAACAATTTGTGCACAACATAATTAAATCACAAATTTACCTGACATTCTTTGCCGCAGTATTTGACAACTAGACACTGTTTGCAATACTTCAGATCATCTGACCTGAAATAAAAATGAATATAATTCCCCTTTAAAGGCTAAGCAAGAATTACACAACTGCGATATCCATAGACCATCATCCGGGAAGGTTAGAGAGTATGAGTAAAACGCAATAACAGACAAAAAAAAATTTGAACTCTTCTCTCGAATTTGAGTTTTCTCCCGAATTTCAAAAAAAATCTATCTAGTTCTCGAATTTTTATAACAAAGCCCGATATACAGTTTCGTGAAAATCCATTAATATTTGTAGCCGCTACTGTGTCCACAAGTACTCGACCATAGATAGACATACGGGCATCACTCTAAAAATAGTCAAAGCGTATTCAGGAGGTCTTAATACATATATTAGCATCCAAAATCTTGAATTGGAAAATTTTCGTAAAAACAATACTTTCTCTATACTATATATGAGAAAGTAAATATCACACAATTTAGTTCATACACTGCTGAGAACGTGACAATCACACCTTTGTTATTATGATGTCATAGCACTGGGATGAAAACAGGTAACTTACAGAGTGATTGCGAGTACGCCCATTATTGTTCCAGGAATTATCCAGTTTCTCCATAAAAGTAATGCTAAGATATAATGCTGCGAAAATTTTGGATTTCGAATAATTCGAACTCTAATGACAGATACTACTAAACATATTAACTTGTTCTAATTTTTTTTACATAATATGCTCCCACATAAAACTTTTTAATGGTACGAACATTCATTCTTGAGTTATCATATCCCCACATCACAGACGTACACCCAAGAATAAACAGAAGAACATTTTTACGAAATAGTTTGAATTGGGCTTAGAAACTCGTGAAGCGTGCATATTCGTCAAAATATCAAATTCGATAATTTAGAGGGAAACTCCCTCTATGCAGTAGTAATTAATAATTCTTTTGAAAATAATTTCAGGTAAAAGTAATTATTTTGAAATATTAAAAAAACAGCCTTTTTTAATATAATTTTTATTTAAAAACGAATGACATTATTCATGACACGTTTATATGTGTGTGTACATTTCACGAGATATTGAATCTAAAATAGCACAAGACAGATCAATCATGCATAAAGCATTAATTATGAAACACTTTCCAACTGAGATGCAGTGTTATTTAAACATCTCTAAAATGCGATACATTCAGTGGTGAAATTTTTAAAAGTTTCACAATAATACGTGTACAATTTATTATATTTGAAAACTTCATCAAAAATAAATGAGCTTTATTCAAATAACATCATCAAAATATAAATCGAATGACTCTCTATATAAAATCAGTGAAAATTTCATTCATAACCTTTTCCCATTATTTTCATTCAGCGGCGATATTTTTAAAATTATCACAATGCTACAATAATTTATTTTACTTAAAAACGTAAAATCATGGAGGTAAAAGTATTGTATAACTACATGCTTAAATCTTCAACGGAAAAGGAAATATAATCGTATGATTTTCCATGTAAAATCAATTAATGTTTCATTCATGCCAGCTATATTACAGACTCCAGAGCTAGATAATTTTGCTTTAAAGAAATTCAGCAGTTTTTATATAACTCATCTTACATCACAATGCTACAATTTATTATATCTGAAAACTTCATAAAAAATAAATCTGTTTACATTCTCCATACGTGAAAATCAGGCTTCGTTGTAGAAATAATCAAAGTTTGATGATCATTTAAACTCATAAATATTGTAATTGCGTTGTCGCAGTATATAGATGCACAAAAAGAACTTTACAAAGAACTTTAAAAAGAACTTCAAAAATCACGATTTTGACACACGATGGATGGCATTAATCTTTTAAACTCAAATATATTGTATTTGCGCTGTTTCAGAATATACATATATAGAAATTAAGCAAATATAAAGCGGTTTTAGGAAGGATACAACACTAAATATAAATAAAAAATAACTTTAAAAATCACGATTTTGACACAAGATGGATGCCATATTTTACTTTCAAGTGGGTCACGTGATCTCTTCATGTAATATGGATGTAATTATTATTTTAATTTTTATTTTAAAAACTACCGAATATATTTTTCTGAATTTTTTTTTATATTTTTTATGGAATAATTTGTATATTTCCTAAAATTTTCGAAGCAATTTGTGAATTGTAAATTCGCTTGAAAAATGTTTGAAAATTAGGTCCCATAGCGTTCAATGTATTTTATGTTTTCAACCCGAGCTCAGTTCAAAGCTAATTGGATGTCATTATTCATTTACATTCCCGTAGGTACCACAGACCCTCTGAACAACTTACTGAAATTTGATCTTGATAAAGCCATTTTTACGGCAGTTATCGTGCTAACGGACAGACAGACAGGCAGACAGACAGACAGAATGAACAAAGTCATAAACACTTTTCAAATGTGTTGTAAAGTGTTAAAAAAATGATAAAAAGTTAAATTTATCCACTACTACCAAATAAATGAATGTTTAGTAAAGTACCACTATTAATTAGAAATAAATAAATGTTATTATTTGTTACTAATAATTTTAATTGTCCTTTGAGACTGTAATATCTCCCCAAAGATTCGAACTCGCATCTCAAACCTGCGGTCATTCCCAATGGGAAACAAAATCCGGTGCAATGCGCATGCTCACGGACTCGTCCTCTCCAGTGCTTCAATATTTCGCCAAGGGGTGATATAAATAGTGTTGTTGTTGAAACCCAGACCGTCCGACCTACGAGACAGGTGTAAGGTAACTGTGATAAAAACTGTGATATAAATAGTGTGCAGAAGCTGAAGATAACAATTTTACGATCGAAATCGCAGCTGACACTCTGACATGCTTCCCAATTACAGTTTTACGATTAAAATCGTAAAAATGCGATCAGAAATGTACAACATTGCATCCCAATGAGAATATTTACGAATATGTACAGTGTTGCCTTGGATTTTAATGTTCGTTCTGAGATTTTACGATTTTTAGGCATTGTCAATTTGTAATGTAATGGTTGAATGGTAAACAGAACAAAGAACTGCCCTCTATTTTTTAAATTCTAATCCGATTTTAAATGTATGGTAAAGGAAAGTTTTATTTTACATAATATAATATTTTATGATTTCGTAATTTATGCACTTGAAAATTACATTCGTAATTTTACAATGCCTAAAAATGCCTAGTCTGACAATGCCTAAAAATTGTAAAATCTCAGAACGAACATTAAAATCCAAGGCAACACTGTACATATTCGTAAATATTCTCATTGGGATGCAATGTTGTACATTTTGGATCGCATTTTTACGATTTTAATCGTAAAACTGTAATTGGGAAGCATGTCAGGCTGTCAGCTGCGATTTCGATCGTAAAATTGTTATCTTCAGCTTCTGCACACTATTTATATCACCCCTTGACGAAATATTGAAGCACTGGAGAGGACGAGTCCGTGAGCATGCGCATTGCACCGGATTTTGTTTCCCATTGGGAATGGCCGCAGGATTGAGATGCTAGTAAGATTCGAGTGATTTCTTTGAAATTTGTTATGCGTATTGTAATCAATAATCTTAATCATGGGCGTATTTGCAGGATTGTATTCAGGAGGGAGTTAAATTGATTTCATTCAAAATGTTACTATCGACCTTGGTTTACTATCAACCATGAAATATGTATTTTTACAATGTAAATTTAAATAGATAGTATGAGCATAATATTTTAAGAAATAGTGTGGATAACACTTTTAAAAATTAGTATGTATCAATTTTTAAACATTAATGTTTACCACCTTTAAAAAACATTCCCCCCTTTCATTAGAAAATTCTAACCTTCCTGGAGACAGAGCAGCTAAACTAGCAAATTGGGCATTCATAATCATACCAAATGTAATAGTTCTCAGTTCTTTAATTTAGGTATAAGTTTAAATTGTTTTTATTAATATACACGTAAGGGAAAACACAGAGTTGAGGTTGAATGTTCCAATTCCAAAAAGCATTTTTCTTATTTTTATTCTCTCATATTGTATTTTGATTAAATTAACAATTTTCCGGGGGGGGGGGGTCCCCCGGGACCCCTGACCCCACTAAATACGTCCATGGCATTAATACTTTCAATTTCCAGCTAGATTGAATTGTAAAAACACCCAAGTTTTGGCTTTGGAAAGCGAAATTTAATTTGTAGGAAAAATCATGTAATGGATACTTTAAAAGTTTTAATAATGCCGAAAGTACAGATTATTTAAACATGATAACTAAAATATAAAATCCTCACAACTATAATTTACAACGCTTAAAGTTATGACGCAAGAACAAATCATCTGCGATTGTCGGGAATTCCCCTAAACTCGGGTTGCCAGCTTGATTTCAGTGAAACTAGCCAAATCACAATCTAAGCCAAATATAACCAACCCATGCAAATGTACTCTACTGATGCACATACAGTGCTTAGTTTCTTAAATATGTAACTTAAGCGTACTTAATTTATGTTGTCCACACATATACATAAACAAATTTTAGTACAAAGATTATTTAAAATTATAGCTCTAAAATTCAAAGTACACCCAACTCTTTTTTTACACACTTTTAGGGTATTTCCCAGGAACTATAAGGAGATTCCGCAGGAAGTATTGGGGAATCACCTTATTCGAAGGGATCTCCCCTTATTAAAGAGATTTCCCAGTAACTACGAATAAGGGGAATCTCCTTATTCGATAACTCTTACCTACCCATTTAGTATGACAGTTACATAATATATTGCATCATTAAATTCTCGAAGCTTATTAGCTTACAATATTTAATCAATTGTTCGTGTTATCAGCCATACATTTCTGTTTTTAATTTTGAATTCTCTGTTCTTAATTTTAGATTAACAGATTCTCTTTTTTTTTGCTTGCGCTACTTATTTTTACCTATGAATTATGTATTTTAAGTTTTATTGCTCAATAAAATTGCATATGTAGGTGAATGTATTAGATGCTTTTCACATGCATTATGTCTTAAAACAAAATTCTTAACAAACGTTTAAAATTATTGGCATTATAATACCTAATTTGAATTATAATATAATTTACAGAACGTGATAATAAAAACTTTGTAAATATATAGCATAAAACAATAAATTCAAAATTATTTCTTGCTGTTGACGGTTTGGCTACTATGTATTTTTATTTTTAAGGAAGGTCCCCTTCCCTCAGAAACCTATTGGCACCTTTAAATTATCGTTTTATGTTCCATATTATCGACGTTATTTATTATAATTTACTTTTTAGTAGCAGTTTAAATGAATTTTTCCCCTTCTAATAATATATAGAGTTGGTCTCACTTAATAGTAAAATTAAATATACTATTTGTGTTATACAGAGGTAAAAAGGACGGACTCGCTGTATAATATTGTACAAAATGCAACTAACTTAAATTTCAATCCTAAGCTTAAGTAACAGTTTTCTAAAGTCTGATCATGCTAGTGTACAGGCAAACGCAATGATCATCTTATTGTTAACATTAAAATAATGAACATAAAAACCGATACTCTTGTAATTTTATTCTAAAATATAGGGTAAATTAACCAGAAATAGCCAATTAATGGTTGGCTAGTTATTCAAAAATATTTTTAGCCTATCCTGATAAAAAAAAAAATTGCCAAATAGGCTAAAATTAGGGAGACCTGGGCAATCCTGAACGCAAGAACAAATCGTCTACGATCGCCTTGAATTCCCCCAAAACTGGATTAGTCAGTTCTAAAACGTTACCAAAGATATTCATACATTTCCAAGCATCCTCCACACGCAGCATCATTCAGGGACCGTCTAAGGACGTAAATGAAGGGTCGCTCCTCAAGTACCAAGTCTTCAGGATCGTAATTGACAGCCGCGGTCATCTTGGTCATGTTCTTCAGCACAGCACGACACTGAACGTAGAACGAAAAGCGCAGAAATTTTAACACACCTTGACGCGGAAAGGTTTCAGTTTCGTTTCAGACTACGGAGAGGTAAAACGTCCAATCGCGTGCGTCGATGACGTATCACTTGAGTAAAGCAACAGATGATTCATGCACGGACGGCGCGTAGGAAAACAGAGCCAGAAAAATTCATTTTTGGTTTTCTTGCAATCTATAAAAATAAAAGACAATGCCTATGCGTCTATGCGGTAGCGATAAATCCAAGCGACGTACAACAACGGGAACCGGTCTAGAAATGCATTAATGCATTTCTCAAGTCGTTAATGCATTAAGTCATTAATGCATTTCTTAAGTCTGTCAATATTCTGTCAATATTCTGTCAATATTCTTATAATATTCTTGTCAATATTCTTATAATATTCTTATAATATTCTGTCAATATTCTTGTCAATATTCTGTCAATATTCTGTCAATATTCTGTCAATATTCTTAAGTCATTAATATTCTCATTGGGATGCAATGTTGTACATTTTGGATCGCATTTTTACGATTTTAATCGTAAAACTGTAATTGGGAAGTCATTAATGCATTAAGTCATTAATGCATTAAGTCATTAATGCATTTCTCAATTCATTAATGCATTAAGTCATTAATGCATTAAGTCATTAATGCATTAAGTCATTAATGCATTAAGTCATTAATGCATTTCTCAAGTCATTAATGCATTAATTATATATCTGGATCCAATTAATTTTGCATAGATATATTTTTAATTCGATTAAATTGAAAAGTTATCCCATGCGTTCTTCTAGAACAAGATGAGTTAAGAACACAATGCAGCTGAACTTACTATTTTTCCATTTATCGCATTATCGCATTAACGATTATCGCATTATTCGGTTAACGATACACATCAAGATACACATCAAGAAATTCTGATTTCTGTCATATGACGGGCATACCTCCTAGTATAGAAGAAATGCTCGTGTCTCCGTTTGTCTGTAACACTGAGTGATGCATTTTGGCGAATTTGGTGAATAATCTAGCAAAAGATCGCTAACTTGGCGATATTTTGCCCCAGATTGACGAAAATGTCGTCAAAATTGCAAAAATGACTCTAAATTAATGAAAATGACACCCAACTGGTGAATTAATTATTAAACGATTGTTGATAAATGCTCATTGAGGATGCTATTAATATTGATAATTGTTTATTTAGAGTTGCGCGAAATAAAAATTTAAACGCAATCGAATGTTCAGAACCCCCCTTAACTTTTCAAGTGAAATTTTGAAAAAAAATCATGAAAAAATCAAAACCTTTAATAAAGTTACGCAAATAGACATTTCTTATGTAATGTTTCCTTAGAAAACGATTAACATAAACTTTAGAACGCCAGCATGATTCGTTCTCGAGATATTGCACATTTTTCAAATAAATTTATAAAAAAATAAATTTATATTAAAAATAAAATATTAACTGTTGAGAAACATGTTCACTTTTCACATGAAATACCATGCGATAAATTTGGTGACATCATTCTCGTGGATCTAGCTCGTTCCATTCATAAGAAAATACACTTTGAGTAATACATTTGTATTTGAACGCCAATAGTCATTTATCTTCTATAAGAATAACGTATTTCTCCTTCCATAACGCTTCACGAGATTTTGGCGACGAATTTGGCGGAATGTCGCCAACTTGGCGACTTTTTAAATGTTGTGAAATTAACGAAAATCTCGCCAAATGGATAAAAATGACGACGACTAATTAACGAAATTCAATATCTTGTAAAGAATATAAGTATCTACTATAAGAATTACCTATTAATTTGCTGTAAAAGTAGTAAATTCATTGCATTATGTAAGGAAAGTCATGTGCTGGCCACATCAGATTTTTTTTTTTGTAAAAGGAGTAAATTCATTGCATTGTATAAGGAAAGTCATGTGCTGCCCACATAAGATTTTGTTTTGAAGCTTGTTGCCTCGTATATGAGGATTTGCTAGTAAATTTGCTGGTAATAAATTAAAATGAACTCAAATGTGAAAAATATGTGCAAATCAAGAATAAGCATCACTGTTCTTATTACTTTCCTTATATACATAGTATAATGTATAAGGAAAGTATTGTGATGGGGTCGAAAATTCGAAATCGAGTTTTATACAGGAGAGCACGTTTCAAGCATCCCTAAACACGAATCAAACGCTTTTGAGGTGATGTCTGTGCGTGCGTGTGTGTGTGTGTGTGAATCTGAGTCTATGGAGAAGAACGAATGAAGTGATTCAAACAGAATTTGGAATTAAAATCGCAATCAGTGAATACTGGAAGCCAATTGTTTTTCATGCAATCGAAGGTTTAGAACTCCCCTAAATTTTGAAATGAAATTTTGAAAAAATCGTTAAAAATTAGAACATTTAATAAGGTTACGCAATTTATCATTTCTGATGTCATTTTTCGTTAAGAAACGATGGATATAAACATTAGAACGGTAGCATCAACCGTTCTCGAAACATTGCACTTTTTCAAATAAATTTATCAAAAAACACCATAAAATTAAAAAAAATGTTAAATATTGCGAAATCTGCTCACTTTGCATTATTATGCGATGCATGTATTATCATCGTTCTCGTAAATCTAGCTTGTTCCATTCACCAGAGAAAACACTTTGGGTAACAGTTTTATAATTTAGAGTCATTCGTCGTTTATATACTATAAGAGTAACCTACGTCTCCGACCATATAATGTTTCATGAAATTTTTGCGACGAATTTGGCGGACTATCGCCAACATGGCAAGTTTTTTAAACGCCGACAAATTTATAAAAATATCTCCAAATTGATAAGATAGGCGCTAAAACAATGAAAATTACAACTAACTGATGAAAATTCAATATTGTTGGGAACGTGTAATATTCTCACTGGAGAGATCTGCACAGAATTTAGGGAAAAATAAAGTGATTTTAGGACGAATACAACACTCAATATGAATTAAAAAGAACATTAAAAATCACGATTTTGAGACAAGATGGATGCCATATTTTATTTTGAAGTGGGCTACGTGATCTTTTCATATCATAGTCACTTGATCGCTTCATATAAGAGGTGTAATTATTATTTTAATTTTTATTTAAAAAACTACTGCATATATTTTGTTGAAATTTTTTTATATATTTTATGGAATAATTAAAATATTACCTAAAATTTTCGAGGCTATTTGTGAATTTTAAAACCGTTTGAAAAATGGTTGAGAAATTAGGTCCCATAGGGTCCAATGTATTTCATTTTTTCAACACGGGTTCAATAAAAAACTAATTGGGTGATATTATTAATTTATATTCCCATAGGTCCTACAGACCTTCTGAACAACTTACAAAAATTTCATTTTGATTAAGTCATTTTTACGGCAGTTATCCTGCTAACGGACAGACAGACAGACAGACAGAATGAACAAAGTCATAAGCACTTTTCAACTTATATAGGACCTATGGGAATATAAATGAATTATATGACCCAATAAGTTTTGGATTGAATCCGGGTTGAAAAAATGAAATAAATTGAGCATTATATGGGACATAATTCTTCAAACATTTTTAAGCGGATTTAAAATTCACTAATTGCTTCGAAAATTTTAGATAATATTAAAATTGTTCCATAAAATATATAAAAAAAATTCAGCAAACTATATTTAGTAGTTTTTAAATAAAAATTTAAATAATAATTACACCCTTTATATGAAGCGATCACTTGACCATGATATGAAAAGATCACGTGACCCAATTCAAAATGATACATGGCATCAATCTTGTCTCAAAATCTTGATTTTTAAAGTTCTTTTTAATTCATATTGAGTGTTGTATCCCTCCTAAAACTACTTTATTTTTGCTTAAATTATGTGCATCTACATACTGAAACAACGCAATTACAATATCTTTGAGTTTAAATGATCATCCAAATTTGACTATTTCTACAACGAAGACTATTTTTCACTTATGTAAAATGTAAGCAGCAAAATATGCAGAATGAGTTGCATTTGACTTGTCGTATTTCTTTAACACAAAATTATTTAGCTCATGGAGTCTGCATAGCTGATTTGAATTAAATATTTATTGATTTTACAAAGAGAAGGACGATTTTATTCGATAAAGTTTTAAGCATAGAGTTTAATTACTTTAGCCCCACGGTCTTAATTTTTAATAAAATAACTTATTATAGTTTTGTGATGCATGATGATGCTTTTATAGAGAGAGCCAGACGTGTTATTTCTTCTATGACATCATTTAAATGAATTTCAGTTGTTTTCAATGAAGTTTTCAAATATCAGAAATTATCGTAGTATTATGATAATTCTAAGGTTATTACCGAGGAATGTATCGCATTTTAGAGATGTTTAAACCAGGCAATTTATATTTCAATGTCGTCATTTGAATGAAGTTCATTTTTTCGATGAAGGTTTAAGTTTTCAAATATAATAAATTAATGTAGTATTGTGATAAGTAGTATGTGATGCAATATAGTGATTTTAATGTAGTATTGTGATTTTAAAAATATTACCAAGGAATGTATTGCATTTTAGACATGTTTAAATAAAATTGCATTGAAGTTGGAAAGTGTTTCGTTATCAATGCTTTAAGCATGATTGATCTTTCTTGTTGTTTATATTTTGAGAATAGTAGCAGCTATTTTGAGAAATTAGTTTCGTCAACGCTCTGCTAATAATATCAGTTATTCTGTAAAATTAGTGGAGCACTTACAGACTGTTTGGTTGTATATTGTTCCTGTTTACTTTGTGATTGTTCTTGTTGTTTTTGAGACCCAGACCGTCCGACCTACTAGAAAGGTACTTTGTGAATATACTTACTTTATCCTCTGAATAACTTACGTTATCCAGAAACTTGGACTTGTTCTTGTATCCTGCGTATACACCTACCATTATAGAGGACACGTTTTCGTAACAATTGGTGTCAGAAGTAGGATTTCTGTGTAAATATGACTGAAAAGTGACGGAGCAACAGGTGTAAGACATGATGTCTTTTAATAAAGCTATGCAATATGAGACGAAACAGGACAAGACGAGATGAAAGCCGCACAAGACGAGACAAAAACCACACAAGTCGAGATGATGGTTTTGATGAAAGCCCGACGTGGCGAGATAGAATCTGGAGGAAAACCGGACAAAGCGAGGTGAATACTGGACAAAACAAGATGGAAGCCGGGCAAGACGAGCTGAAAGCCGGACAAGACGAGCTGAAAGAGGCTATTAAAATCGAACAACACGAGCTGGAAGTAGAACAAAGAGCGGCGAAATACGAGATGAAAGAGATACATGACAGCCCCATTGAAGGACATTTTGGTTTCAGCAAAAATTCTAAAAGTTCGTGATCGCACCTTCTGATGCAATGCGAGATCCGATGTTTAGCGCTGGTGCAATGAATGTATGGAATGCGGCGCTCGGAATGGACCGAAAAAGAAAAATCTTGGGTCTCTTCAGCGATATAATGTTGGAGCTCTTTTCGAGAGAATTGCAGTCGATGTTTTGGGGTCACTACCACGAACTGTAGACAACAACAAGTACAACCTAATAGTGATAGACTACTTCATAAAGTCGCCAGAATCTAACACAATTCCCGACCAAAAGTACACAGCTATTAGTGAAGTTCTGACTCAGAACTTGTTATGTCATTACGGGGTTCCCTCTCTCATCTTTTCTGACCAGGAAAAGAACTTTAACTCTGGCATATTCAGCGGACTGCGCAATCTACTCGATATGGACAAAACTCGGACTACTCCTCTTCATCCTCAATTCGACGGCAAGGTAGATAGATTTAACAGAACGGTACTTACTCATCTCTCTAAGCATCCAAAAACCAGCAAAACTGGGATCGTCACCTACCTTTGTTTTACTAGCCTACAAAAGTGCTGTCCATGAAATGACCGGTCATTCTCCATCGAATATGCTCTTTGGTCGGGACCTACGATTACCATGTGACCTAACGTTTGGAAGACTATGTGATACTTTTTCATCGCCTGATGAATTTGTGCAAGATCTGCAGGCACGGTTGAAGGAGGTTCGTCGTTTCACTCGTCAGAGGATCAACATTGCTACCGATAGAATGAAGACCCAGTATTATGTGAAGGATACTGGAGTACGATTTCAGGAAACTGGCAAAATGTGGATGCTCATCCCTCAGAGACGACTAGGAGTTTCGCCGAAACTGCGGGACAACGGAGAATGACCTACGTTATCATGAAAATTATGAACAATGTCGTTTATCAAATACTGAAATCGTCTTCAACTAAGCCAAAAGTGATCCATATCGACATATTGGCCCCATTTCTGAACCACAATAGATTGATACTGCCCGGGACGTGCAGTCTTAAAGAGTGCAGTGTTGCGAACGAGGAATATTCTCTCACTGGAGTCCCTCCCCTTGTCTTTAGTCTTTATCACAGACCAAACGGTGGCATAGGAGTGTTTTCTCTAGAAGACAGCTTTACAAGCAGTTTTCCCCTGACGTCACTCTATGGTTGCTAGAATTTCAAGTAAGAAGAAGGATTGTCAGATTTGACGATTTATCGCCAATGTGGCGATATTCGGCAACTTCCGGAATGTTCCAGAAACCTCACGTAATAACGATTAGTCTAGGAGATATTAGATAATTGTGGAAATTTCTACAGATAGATTTCTAGAAGTTTCTATAGAGAGATAATAAAAGGGACACATCATTCCGTTTTAGTTCAGTTGGGAGTTAAAGAATGGACGTAACACGAGCTGCTTTGGACTGTGATTTTGATAATGTTTCGAAAATAGTTACAGCTGTTTTGGGAAATTATTTTCGTCAACATTCTGTAAATAATATCAGTTATTCTGCGAAATTATTAGAGCATGTAACTGCTGTTTGACTGTATGTTTTTCCTGTTTACTTTGTGCTTGTGAATAAACGTCAGTTACCCAGAAACTTGGACTCGTTCTTGTATCATGCCTATACACCCACGATTCTAGAGGATACGTTTTTGTAATAATGTTTTGGAAAGAGTATAAGACTCTACCATAAGAACAATCTATTTTTCAGTCTGTAACTCTTGGCAAAATTCTGTCGACGAATTTTTGCGGCATATCGCCGTCGCCAACTTGCAGACTTTTTTAAATGTTATCAAATTGATAAACATATTGTCAAATTTATGAAAATGTCGCCAAATTGCTAAACATGATGCCAGATGGAATACAATATTTTGTGAATTTTGAATTCCGTCATATAATGGGTATACCTTTTATTATATAAGAAATGCTCTTCTAAATATCGCCAACTTGGCGACATATAGTTTCACATTGACGAAAATGTTGTCAAATTGCAAAAATGACGCCAAGTTAATGAATATGAGGCTTAATTGATGAATTTATTAATAAAATATTTAAATATCTGGACTATATTGCTTATTAAGAATGCTATCAATATTGATAATTGTTAATTTATAGTTGCTTAAAATATAAGTTAATAGGGTACGAAATAGCTTTACATGTTGTCATCCTGAAAAACGCCAAATATACAATTTAACATTACAAACACTGTGCCGTGGAACCCTTCATCACTTTCTCACTGTTATAGACGTAAATTCATTGCACCATATAAGGAAAATCATGTGCTGCCAATATAAACATTTTTATCATTTTGGTTTGATAATGTCAAACATTAAATTAGTAAACAGTTCTTCACCGATATTATGTTCAGAAACATGCTTTATTCACCCATTTAAGTTATCAGTGAGCAATGCAATACCTTTTTCTTAGAACTCATCAGCACCAAATATTCTTGGCTGCAGTGGTTGCAAAACAAATATGTCATATGTCACAATTGTTAGTATTTTTAGAAATATTTCAATGCGATAAAAATTTCTATGTATGTATATGTCGCAGAAAAATGTTGAAAACGGAGATTTGATCAAATCCCTAAGGAAGATGATCAATTCAGGGAAGATGTTAAAATTACAATTCTGTGGGATTTCCCTAAAGAAAGTGAGTGATTTGATCAAATACCTTAACTGTTTTAGTGAAAAGATGAAATAATACTGTTTAGATATTAAAAGTATTTATTTAGTAAACCATGCATTATTAAATGTAGAGTAGGTAATAAAACAATAGTCATTGAAACACAAATTAATTATTCGGAACTAATTAACAATAGAAATAGGTACTTAAGCTGATATTTTTAAAAACAAAAAAGATATTTTTGGTGAAATTTTAAAGATTTTTAGTGAATGTAATTAATAAATAATAATGTTCATTCATTTTTATTAAAACACGTTGTTGATTTGTGGCATCTCGAGTTACAAAGTACGTTACTTTTTTTACAGGCACACCTTTTTGTTTTACATTGTATTTTGAATTACTCACAGGAACACTTCTTAAATCCTTGACCTCTAAATAAGGATAATTTTCCCGAAATCTCACGCAGACTTAGGTAAATCCGTGGAACTGTTTAGGTAAATGTTGTAGTAGCTATTTGAAGAGCGTTTCTAGGTAGTCAATCTTTTATAATTCCAACTGAGGTACCAATTTGGTATAACTTATTTTTTATATCTAATACGATCCCCACACTGTTATTTCCATCTAATGGGCCTTTATCTACCTTAGGTACATCAAACAAAAGTGTGGAATCCACTAACACGTCTTTAAATTTCTTCAAAGAAACTTCTTTAATTTTTTCAGCTGATCTTTTCAGGTGTTTTGCAGCATTTTCCTTTTGACCTTTAATGTGCTATTCTTTTTGGCATAAATAGCATAGAATTTTCGATCCATATACTTCTTCTAATACTGTACTCCCACATATTGCGTGCACCGGATTTTTACAAATGTCACATGAATGGGCTCCAGTAGATTCCATTCCACAAACAACACAACATGCTTTACTGTCGCTGACCGCTGCTTGCCCTTCTGATGCAAGATACACTACAGTTGTTTTAACTGTTGAAGCAGGAGTTGAAGTACAGTTGTTAACTGGTTCGAGTTGTCTTGTCGATAAAGAAATTGATTCAATTTCTGGTACATCCTCTAAATTTAAAGCCCTTTTGTTGAGTAAATCAGCTGCCGGTAGATCGTGTGACATTGAAGTGTTTATGTTGGTTGATTTAACTATTGATAGATGATTTGAAGTTCAAGCATTGTAATCAATTAATTCAGATGCTGGTGGATCATTTGAAGTTGAAGCATTGTAATCAATTAATTCAGATGCTGGTAGATCTTTTGAAGTTGAAGCGTCGTTGCTGCCCTCTAAGGAAGCTACTGGTAAGTCATCTGGTGTTAAAATAATGTCATGGTCCTGCTGATAAAGAAGTAGATCCAAGTCCTTTTCAGTAATAATGTTTTCAAGCAACTCTTTTGAAATGTGACTAGATTGGAATCCTGTTTTTGGTTCTGTTCCAAATAAAGCTTTGTAAGGTGATCGTTTAATGGTTCGATGAAAAGAGGAATTATTTTAGAATTGAACAAAGTAACAACCTATAGCACAATTTTTTGTGTCTTTGCCAATTAGACAAACACGTAACATAGCTTCAACATCTTGATTGGATCGCTCAACAGATCCTTGACTAGCTGGATGTCTAGGCCTATCATTTACAATTCGCACGTTGGCCACAGGCTTATTAATTCTTGTATGACAGTAGCCGTAAACTCACGGCAGTTTTCGCTTTGTAGTATATGAGGACAACCTACTTCCAAAAATATTTTTAATAGCTCCATTGCTACTTCAGCAGCTGTTTTTGAAGTCAACGGTCGAAGAAAGCTGAATTTCGTCGCGTGGTCCTGGTAGTGTAATAGCCATTTGTAATTTCTATCTGGGGTCGACTGTATGCCAACTAAATCGACTTCGCCACGATGATTGAAGTCGCTAGATACAATTGGGCAAACAACGATTCCTTTTCTTGGAAATTTTTTTAGACTAACATATCGTGCACAGCTTTAAATACTCCACTACCACTGAAGTAGGTATTAGGTATTTCGATTTCAAACTATACAGCATTTTATCTCTACCTCCGTGGCCAGCCGACTGATGGGTTTCCCGAAGTATGTGGTTAAAATTTTCCGTTGGTACTATTTTCACAACTGAGTCGGAGTCAGACTTTCTCTTCAAAATCAAAGATTTTTTAGTGCCTACTACCATAACATCGTATATTTTCCATAATAGTACTGTTTATGTGTCCGTTGCAGTTTAAGTAGTGGTGCTAATTTAAATTGTTCAATGGCTGTGATATCTTGTTCTATCCTTTCGCGAGTCCATAAAGGTTTTTCTTTATTATGCTGCTTGTTCAAAAACGTCATGATAGTTTCATTAAACTGTTCCTCAGATACAAATTCAGTCAGAGTTTGATTTTTTTTCTATATCTGAATCCATTTGTCTACGGTAGGTACTTGATAAAACTCGAAATGCAGAAAACAATAATAAAAATGCGCGCAACCTTCCTCGCGTAATGTTTCTGCGCTATTGTGTGTGTTACGTCAGAACGTGGCGCTGGCCGGCAGCTGTGCGAGTCCAGACTGGTTTATTTCATCTTTTTATTAAAACAGTTAAGGGATTTGATCAAATCACTTACTTTCTTTAGGAAAATCACCCCACAGAGTTGTAATTTTAACATCTTCCGTGAATTGATCATCTACCTTAGGGATTTGATCAAATCTCCGTTTTCATCATTTTCCTGCGTACCTGCTACCAAAAAAATAGTATGAAAATATATAGTATAAAAATATAGTATAAAAATATATAGTATAAAAATATATCCTGCTACCAAAAAAATAGTATATATATGTATACTATTTTTTTGGATTATAATATAATTATGAATATTTTAAAATTTATAACTTTCAATTAAAAGTGGTAGCAGTTTAGAATACAAATATAAATAAATTTAAGGGCAATAATTCGTGTTATCCATATATTAATTTTAAATTATAACAGTTTGCTCAAATAATTTTTCATTCAATATTTAGAATCGATGGAAGTGTTTTACTTTAAGAATATAATTTGTTACTGTGGTGCACTTTTTAAAAGTCAAACTTAAAGTTGGGTATTTTAGATTATTAATTGTTCTCGACATAATATTAACATGGCCGTAAATTGATCGTATTAGTGGAACTCATCATTAATTTATACATTGCATTGTTTTGCCGCTGATAGCCCTCCAAATATTTATCTTTCGTGAGTGTTCTGTAAAGGAATATTAATTAATATAATACTAAATTGATTGCACTATCTTAGCTTCAATAATAAATCATTTATTAATAACACAAAATACTTAATTACTTAATTACAACAATTATTCCTCTTGTTCGCGTTTGAGAGAGACAATGTGAGATCATTTGTTAAAATGCCTAAAATGTATTTAAGACCTGGTATATTATTTGAGGAACACATACCTTCAAGGCTGTCTAGGCTTGGTCACCAGCATGTACTTCGCCGATCATAGTACTGAAATGAACTTGAAGTGTAATTCGCCTACACGTAATTCGCCGATCACATTGTACTGCTGGCTCGAACACTCGTACTTATGTCATTCTCTTAGTCTGTTTGTTCTCTGTAAGTATCTTCGTTCTGTATCTCCGTTCTTATGTCATTCTAGTAGTCGGTTCTTTCTCATCGTTCTTAGGTCACTCTATCTCTATATCTTTCTTAGTGTCGTGCTGTAAGTCTGTATTTTCGGCTATGTCTTATTGTATCTCCTTTAGCTATGGCTCTTTTTCCTCCGGTCCGACACTCCTCCTTTGTTCTGATTGGCAGTCTTCACAGCGGCGCCACAAGTTTCTTCTACATTGGTTAGACTTTCCATACAATGTCGTTACAAATTTTTTTAAGAGTCCTTCGATTCCTTCTTGTCTTGTGCGTCCCTAAATTTATGATGTTAGTTAACCTTTATGTCAATGTGTCATAAACACTGGCGTCATTGAGATTGAAGGTATTGTCTGATGTTTCAGACACAATAAATAATGTACATAAAACTGTCTCACAATAACTAGTGTGAGATCCATTTCTGGTCTCACTCATCTCCTTTTAATTGAAATTAAAATCACAGAAAAAATTGAAAATAAAATATCAGTGTTAAATTTTAAGTAAACAGTACCAATTGGTTTTATATTTTTGGTCCCGGGTCAACCTGACCAGAATTTAATAAAACTTAACCTGAGCCGACCCGTGGGCTAGGTTGTGTCAAAGTCCCCGGGCCAGGCCCGAGACTGTCCAGGTTGGGTTCAAACCCACGGGCCATGTCCCAGTCTTGGCAGACCTCTAACTGGGACACCTTTGGGATTGATATTTAGAACTGAGACCCCCCCCATATTGAATTTCAAAATACACCATTGTTACTAATGAAGAATATTGCGAAATGATCCTTATTTATATAAAATGTAAATAGAATGGCATTGCAGTCGAACAATTATACGCATAGAATTTCTCAATGCATGGCATACCAATCTTCTGTGTATGCTAATGTTATTCTATATGGGGATTTATATTCTATTCCATAATTTTCAGAGCACTTTTTAGATTTTTCTGCCGAACAAACACATTTTTATAATAATTTTGCAATGCTCTATAACTTTGTAATTGCCTTTTTCTCTATCTCTAAATGGGGGCGAGATAGTCCGTTCCCCCCCCCCATAAGAAGAGAGTCAGCCCCTCCAAAGTTGTCTTTTTGTGCAGCGCTATAGAGATTTTCTATGCATCTGCATTAAAACATAAAGTTAACTCTCTTTGTTCTCGAGGAATTTACCCTGAACTTTCTTGGACACCCTGCGTACAGTAGAGTGCCTATTTCTGAGTTCCATCTGTCCAAGGTTCCGTGATATCTAAGTTAGCCATTTTTTTACTAACTCATTACTTTTCTCGATTCAGTTAAAACATCGACTTTCGTGAGGCAGCCCCCCCCCCCCCGAAAAAGAAAAGGAAGAAGATAACTTTTCGCTCATAAAGCTAGCGATAAAATATTTCAGAAACAGTTTTAGAATCTATTACGGCATGAGACCTTCAAGATAGCGTTAATGAGGATGAGCAACAGGAGATGGCCAGTGACATAATTATACATTTAGTGCGTGAGGAAAGACAAGAGTAGGATGTGTTTAATGGAAGACTCAGGAATTTCACATTCGGAAGACCATAGGGGAAGGAGGGTACGGTCCCTGTAGATGCCTCCCCCAGTGGGTTCCGGTTTAAATTGGGTGGCACTTTTCGGCCGTCCCACAGTTACCTCACACCTTTCTGGTAGGTCGGACGGTCTAGGTCTCAACAACAACATTGGGAAGACTTAAATGCGCTGTGATGTGACAAAATTGCGATTTATTGAAGATAATGATGATATTACACTGAGCATGTACAATATATACAAAACACATTTCTTATATATGGATATATTGTATATATTATTTTTCTTACAGTGCTTATTTCTGTAATAGCATCAGTGGGGATATCCTTGAGGTAAGACAGGACTACCTTAACATTTGTCGTGGTCTTTAGGCAAAGTAGAGTCTGGGGTCATTAATTAAAAGTAAATTCTGGGGCTACAAATTAAATGCAAATTCTGGGATTCGTCATAAAACTTTTATAGTAAATCAGGTACATTGAGCATGAGAGATGGGTCCAAGACCTTCCCGTACCTCCAGCATTTGCTTACTTTCCCTGTGATCAAAAACCATCCTGAGGAGTGGGGAACATTGTCTCAAATCCACCTCCAAATTGTACAGCAAAGTAATTAAGTCTATTGTTAACCGAGTTGTTCTAGGTCCACATTAGGTCGGATACTCGGGATTCTACTATACTAACATACATAGTCAGATGATGTAAATGAGTAAATGTAGAGGATAAATGTAGAAGTTTCATGAGGGAAAAATTACGATTTACACATTCCAATACGTACAGAGAGCTGTTAAACTTTTAACTCGAATCACATTTGCGTAATTTTTTTAATAAGAATTTCTATTAGTAAGGGTTTTGACAGAACAGTTAGACTGTAGCTGTCGTATGATTCTTAATTGCAACGTAATTACAAGAGTAGCTTTAACAAGTTTTCAGTGGTTAGGTTTCCAATATGAAACGATCTGTATTTTCATCACTCAAAAGCAACAACATTTAACATATAAGAAAACAAGAAAGATCAATCATGCTTAAAGCATTGATTATGAAACACTTTCCAACTTCAATGCAATTTTATTTAAACATGTCTAAAATGCAATGCATTCCTCGGTAATATTTTAAAACATATCACAATACTACATTAATTTATTATATTTGAAAACTTAAACCTTCATCGAAAAAAATTAACTTCATTAAAATAACGTCATTGAATTATAAATTGCCTGGTTTAAACATTTCTAAAATGCGATACATTCCTCGGAAATATTTTTAAAACTATCATAATACTACGATAATTTACTATATTTGAGAACTTCATCGAAAACAACTGAAATTCATTCAAATAACGTCATAGAAAAAATAACACGGCTGGATCTGTCTATAAAAACAACATTTCATTCATAACATTTTTCGATTCATGTCATTCATCAGAATACTATAATAATTTATTTTATTTAAAAATTAAGACCATGGAGCTACAATTCATAAACTTTATGCTTAACACTTCATCGAAAAAAATCGTCCTTCTGTTTGTAAAATCAATGAATATTTGATTCATATCAGCTATGCAGACTCCATGAACTAAATGATTTTGTGTGAAAGAAATGCAGTAATTCTAATACAACTCATTCTACATATTTTGCTGTTTACATTTTACATAGGTGAAAAATAGGCTTCGTTGTAGAAATAATCAAATTTGAATGAGCATTTAAACTCAAATATATTTTAATTGCGTTGTTTCACTATATCGATGTACGTCCTTCCGAGAGGTTGGTGGTAGGGGAAGGAGGGTACGGTCCCTGTGGATGCCTCCCCCACTGGGTTCCGGTCTGAATTGGGTGGCACTTCCCGACCGTCCAAACTGTTACCTTTCACCTTTCTGGTAGGTCGGACGGTCTGGATGTCAACAACAACTTTGTCGATGTACAGAATTTATGCAAAAATAGTGATTTTAGGACGGATACAGCACTCAATATGAATTAAAAAGGACTTTAAAAATCACGATTTTGAGACAAGATGGATGCCATATATTATTTTGAAGTGGGTCACGTGATATTGTCACATCATGATCACGTGATCGCTTCATATAAGAGGTGTTATTATTATTTTAATTTTTATTTAAAAAACTACTGAACATATTTCGCTAAATTTTTTTTATATATTTTATGGAACAATTTGAATATTACCTAAAATTTTCGAAGCAATTTGTAAAATTTAAATCCGCTTAAAAAATGTTTGAAAGATTAGGTCCATAGGGCTCAATGTATATCATTTTTTCAACCCGGGTTCAATCCAAAACTAATTGGGTGATATTATTGATTTATATTCCCATGGGTCCTACGGACCGTCTGAACAACATACTAAAATTTCACTTTGATTAAATCATTTTAACGGCAGTTATCGTGCTAACGGACAGACAGACAGACAGACAGACAGAATGAACAAAGTCATAAACACTTTTCAACTTTGTTGTAAAGTGTTAAAAAACCCCTCATAAAGTATTATTAATTGAAAGCTTTCCATAAAGATAGAACTTGTGAAATCGTTTTTTAACGAATTTACGTATTTTCATTTGATAGTAATAAAATACGCATCCGAAAAGCAAATTGAAAAACAAACTTTGAATGATATTTGTATTACTGCAAGAAACGAACCTGTTATATGAATTCACTGTTTTGTTTTGGATTGACAGGTATATTTCTAATCCAACTGCAAGTAGTTCTAAGTGAATAAAGTTTTGAAAATACATTGGAAACAATAAAAATTGTAATCCTTTTGCAGTATGATTGTTTTTAACACTTTACAACATAGTTGAAAAGTGTTTATGACTTTGTTCATTCATTCTCTCTGTCTGTCTGTCTGTCTGTCCGTTAGCACGATAACTGCCGTAAAAACGACTTTATCGAAATGAAATTTTAGTATGTTTTACAGACGGTCTGTGGGACCTATGAGAATATAAATTAATAATATCACCGAATTAGTTTTTAATTGAACCCGCGTTGAAAAAATGAAATACATTGAACCCTATGGGACCTAATTTTTCAAACATTTTTTAAGCAAACTTAAAATTCACAAATTGCATCCAAAATTTTAGGAAATATTCACATTATCCCATAAAATATATAAAAAAAAATTCAGTAAAATATGTTAAGTAGTTTTTTAATTAAAAATTATTTAATATAGGGAAAAAAACAAATAAAATTAAATTCTGACTTTTGGAATATCCTCCAGAAAGAAAATTATATAATAAATATATATTATATAATAAATATCTTTTCAAAAGTTTAATCATTTTGCATATGAGAGAGGCTTCATATTTTAAAATAAATTTAGTAGATAACAATTTTTCAATTTTTTTTTAATTATATATCACTCTTCATGATATACTTATTTGATGGCATTTTAATGGACTTTCCTACGCCCTAGAGAGAGAAAATTTGGTATACAGATTAAATTTATTGAACATTTTATTCTACAAAAATTTGGTGGATCTTTAAATATAGATCATACATTTTCTTCATTTTTAGCCTGCAAATAATCCCCGTTCACTTCTATAAATCATTGTTATAATATTGTTAAAAATTCTAATGTGGGCAGCACATGTCTTTCCCGGCAGACTCATATTCACTTTCTCTTTATTTCTTCAATAATAATTTGAGTTTATCTGCACAAAATAACAGCCATAATTATTTTAAATGACATTGAATTTGCACGCTAAACTTAAATTTGGTTCTCATTTGATAGCTGGACTTATTGTCAAAGGTGGCGTACCGAAAACGCGAAAAAACTAGAATATCTCAATAGCGGCTAGTCCTAAATTAATGGGGTTATATATAGTCTTATTCTTTTTGTTGTGAAAAATCACGTATAAAATAGGAATTTAATTGATATAATTGAGGACACGTAGTCTTTTATTTTTATATTTAACGATTTTTGCGGGCCATTTCGCAAAAATAGCCTGTTCCTTTTTCCTGAATCGTACTAGAATAACTTACAACTGATTTGTATACCAAATTCTGTTAAATTTGGTATATAAATCACTTGTAGGTTATTGAAATATTATTCACCAAATTTTGTTAAATTTGTTCCATTAGATTTTAGCTAGAGTGGATAAAGGCAATTTCTGCCGGCCATTTCGCAAAGAAGACAGATTCTTTTATTACGAATCGTACTATAATCTAATGAACATCTGGATTTCCCACAAAAATCATACCTATCAAATTTTATGAAATGCGGTCCATTAGTTTTTCAGTTAGAGTGGATACAATATCCTCACAGACACACGCCAGATTACACACACAGACGTCTCCCTAAAAATAGTGTTTTCGTGTTCTAGAAGTCCCAAAACGTGTAGATCATTCAAAAATTCGAGTTCCGATCTTCGGCACGATTCCAATACTTTGAATACATACACACACGCACACATATATAGTATCTGTGTATTATCTGTGTATCTAAATTCCGTGCCTATGCAATTACAATAGTTGTGATTTTAAATGATCCCTAAACTTTTATTTTTTCTTCAACAAAGCCTAATTTTAACTTATGCAGAATACAAATATCACAAGCGATTGTAGGGTGAGTTACATAAGAATTGCTGAATTTTTTCTCACAAAATTATTTAGCTCTGGAGTCTGGAATACAAGTTATATGAATGAAATATTCATTGATTTTGCATACAGAATCAAATGATATATATTTCGATACAGTTTTAAATATTTAAGTATAATAAATTTCTGTAGTACTGTGATAATGTAAAAGATAACACCACTGAATGTATCACATTTTAGAAATTGTTAAATGAAATTGCATTTCAGTTGGAAAGTGTTTCATAATCAATGCTTATGCATGATTGATCTTTCTTCTTAACTTTTAGAGATGTCTTATATAAAATATAGTTATTTTAAAGAGATCTTCTTTTTATGCATAAACACTCAACAACAAAAAAAAATGAGAGTATTAAAGAAACATTCTATCATAAATTCCAGGGACAATCCTCAAATATCTAAAGCGGATCATATATCCTTATTATATATTTTTTTGTGATCACCAAGCTTAAAACCAACGCACTTTGTAAATGTTCCTAATATGCAGAACTGCCTTAAATTGAAGTATAGAAATAACGGACATTTTATAATTCTGTGGACATGGAAATTGCGGTTTGTAAAATAAAATTTTCCTGTCCGAGTACTGTATGTTGTCTTATTTTCAAGGATTTCAGATATTTTAAGCTAAAAATTAATTACTTATAACATTGCTTTTGAATATTTTGATTTGAAGAATTGTCAACAAACTATTTCGGTGAGTGTAAGGTAACTGCCTTACCAGAGTTACAGTACTAAAATTAAAAACTGTAAATGAATTCATTGATAAAATATATATTTAAAAAAAATCATCTTCTGTAACTGTAAATTAAAATATCTATGGTTGATTATACACCAATAAAGTTAATAAGGAAAATTTGGGATTTTTAAATAAAATTATATATATATATATATATTTATTTTTATTAATTTTTCATATGTATATATATATATATATAATAAATAGAACAAAAAGAAATGAAGAATGACATTGTATCAAAATTTCGCCGGGGGGGATTGTGACCCCCACTTCCCGGTTTAGCCAGCTTTATGTCATGACGACACTCCCGGAAGCGGATACAATGTCGCCAACCAAGTACATATACTTAAACTATAAATGTAAAAAAGAAAATATTTGAAAAACCTATACAGTCCCTACACCTATACAAAAACAACGAGCATTACCACATCCAAACAGAAACACTAAATACTATAAAATAACCTACATCCAATACCAATAAAAAGAAAAACAAGCCACGCATAGATCCCACCGAAAAGCAAAAGACTCTTACTTTGTACAAAAAGACCTCTTTCAGACAGTTAACCTTGACCTCCGCAATGCAGCTGCTGTCCATTTCCATCACAGACTGAAGGTGCTTTCCCATTTAAATACAAGTCGTAGCACTCAGTTACGGTTATGCCGTAAAATTTACATAAAATGTCACTGAGAAAACGTAGAGGGTAACCCATTTCGATTGCTTCCTTAAGATAGCCCATATCATTTATATAACGATTTTCAGCACTGCTATTTAAACGTTTACTTCTTGCTAAAAAATTTATAATAATGTTCCTGAAAACATTTCGATGCAGACAAGAATTCCAATTAATCATGTAATTTAATTTAAAATTAAATGCTTTTAGACCAGTTACTAATGGTTTTAAAACATGATTAACTTTTGCAAACGCAAGATTATTAAAACTTCTAAATATTTTGAAAAAAAAAAATTCTGGTATATTTTTCTTTAACAATAGTAGTGAAGTAATTGAGATACTTAAAGACATATCTGACGATTTACAGTATAGAAGTTGTGATTTCAACGACCTTTTTTGCAATATAGATATAAATGATCTGTTTAGCATATTGACGGAGATGTATGAAAAGTATGAGATGCAAAACCTCATTAAAAAACATATATACAAATGTCTTGTCGAAATGGTTTTGTTTGAAACTGTGCTTTATGATGAAACTGATTTCTACAAACAGCGTAATGACATTCCGATGGGGGGTGCATGTTCCTCTATTCTCTCTCTCTCTCTGGCTGATATATACTTGAACAAGTACGAGGAGGGAACACATATTTTAAATGAGATTGTATACATACGTTATGTGGATGACATATTATATGCATGCCACGATAACCGGGATCACTTAGATTTTACTTTTTTTCCTTCAAATTTGACATTAACAGAAACTTCCAGTAACATTGATAATAGTATTAATTTTTTGGATTTGACATTATATAAACTTTCTAATGGTAAAGTTGGTTTTAAATTATATGATAAAAGAAAAGCATTTAATTTTAAAATAAATTACATGATTAATTGGAATTCTTGTCTGCATCGAAATGTTTTCAGGAACATTATTATAAATTTTTTAACAAGAAGTAAACGTTTAAATAGCAGTGCTGAAAATCGTTATATAAGTGATCTGGGCTATCTTAAGGAAGCAATCGAAATGGGCTGCCCTCTACGTTTTCTCAGTGACCTTTTATGTAAATTTTACGGCATAACCGTAACTGAGTGCTACGACTTGTATTTAAATAGGAAAGCACCTTCAGTCTGTGATGGAAATGGACAGCAGCTGCATTGCGGAGGTCAAGGTTAACTGTCTGAAAGAGGTCTTTTTGTACAAAGTAAGAGTCTTTTGCTTTTCGGTGGGATCTATGCGTGGCTTGTTTTTCTTTTTATTGGTATTGGATGTAGGTTATTTTATAGTATTTAGTGTTTCTGTTTGGATGTGGTAATGCTCGTTGTTTTTGTATAGGTGTAGGGACTGTATAGGTTTTTCAAATCTTTTCTTTTTTACATTTATAGTTTAAGTATATGTACTTGGTTGGCGACATTGTATCCGCTTCCGTGAGTGTCGTCATGACATAAAGCTGGCTAAACCGGGAAGTGGGGGTCATAATCCCCCAGGCGAAATTTTGATACAATGTCATTCTTCATTTTTCTTGCTCTATTTATTATGTAGTATAGAAATATACTTGTTTGAGCAGCTTAGCGCCTTTGAGTATATTTTCAGTAAATTGTTTTAGATGAGATAAAAGTTATATTATTAAGTATATATATATATATATATATATATATATATATATATATATATATGTGTGTGTGTGTGTGTGTGTGTGTGTGTGTGTGTGTGTGATGATATAAAAACAACGAATTTTGAGTATAAACTTGCCAAAAGTGTGAAAAAATGCTGAAAAATTATTAGAACAAAAAATTCCGCGATTTATAAATTTTTAAACAAAATTCTAACATATTAGATTTTTCTCATAATTTAAAGGCCAAGTTTGAGATATATATATATGCATGTCAATTTATTCTTATCTAATAATTGATATCTCCGTTATTTTATATTGTTAAATCATAGAGATTGTTTGACATTTTGAGAACAAGCCATACTTGCAATTGAATTCAAGGACATGTAAATTTCTTGAGATCAAACTCAACTTTAATTGCTAAAACATAGTTATATAAAGCACACAAATTATTCTTTTAATAAGTTCTTCAATTTTTCCTCTAAATTCTTGAAGTTTCTCAAAATCTTAATTGAATTGCAAGCATTTGTCTAATCTGTGGTAATATTGTTATAAAGTATCCTTAGGAATCGTGGGTGTGCGCTTAAGATACAAGAATGAGTCCAAATTTCTGGATAACTGACACGTTTATTTCAAAGCACGAATTTAAACAAGAAAATTCATTACGAATACGTATAAATAAAATGAATAAAATTATGCGTCCCAGATCTCCTTAAATTTCTAATCATTTCATTTTTTATGACGCGAATTAGAAAAACAATTTATAGCTAAATGTAATTTTTTATATAATTTATACGTAAATATATAATTGTATAGCGGTACGTGCATTTGTTCTTGCGTTATCGCGTCCAAACTTACAGATGCCCACATCCAGACACACACAGAGATATAGACATTTCCCCCAAAATGTCCGAAATGGATTCACGAGGTCTTAATCATTCGTTTTCGCCAAAATCTCGAGGAATTCGAGGAATTTTCGGTAAATAATACATTCTTTACAAAACAGTATGCTAGAGTAAAATGTTCTAATTAGTTTCAAGATACATTATTTTCTGTTTGAAATATTGTAACTTCGAAATAGAACCTCTATAGAAAACCGAAAGAATATATAACTACCAAGTGGAAATGCATTGTGTAAATGGTAATTAGGAATGATTAGCAGATTATTTTGTATAATAATTGGGGAATTAATTAATGATTTTCCATTACAGCAAATCAAATAGGAATTGAGGTCGGGAAATTCCATTTTAATTAGCATTCGAACCGATGCTCACTGCCAGAAGAAATTAAAATGTGTTTTTCTTATTAAATAAAGACATAATATACTCGTACAAAGTAGGTGAGCTAAAGATGGTAAGCGTCTACGTATAAGGTGTTCCACTTCAAGAATTTGTTATTAGTTCAATGTATAACCACAAACTGGCCCTTGTGTTGCATAACTTTAGGGGCATCGAGAACCACTCTTAAAATTCAATTAAGCTGCAGATTGACTTCTATCTGCAGCTAACATAACAAATTATAAAGGGAGTATTTAAGGAGGAATCGGAGTCTCAACCATCATGCTCAAATTGAAGCTTTTCAAGAAAATGTCAATAAAAATTTGTAAATTATCGTTTTTAGTTATTTTATACGAAAAAAACTCTACCATATGTCTATTTAAATACAACACTAATATGTCATAATTGAAAGAGAGCCAAAGAGAATATTGAATTTTACAGACAACTCAGAAATGTGCTTTAAACAACCACCACTTTTTTAATGATATAAATTCATTTAATATGATACATTTTATCTTGCTGAAAATATAGTATTTCTATGAAACGTATTTTTGAAAGAAGCATTTTCCTTTGAGATGTACCCATTAACTATCGACTTCATTAAGCTGTTGCCAACATGAAAAGAATATCTTGGGTACTAAATCACAAAAATATTTTTAAAATGAACATTTTAATGATTGTGGTAGAAGCAGAAATAATCACTGTGGTATTTGAATGTATGAGGAAGTCGAGTAGATTCACATTCCTAAATATTTTGCGTATGTTAGAAGCGTATATATTTTAGCGTCCCTTTATAGGAAATATTGATTTAATATTCCTGATTCAAAATTCAGTGAATTTCACTGTATATAGGACATACACGGCAATTTTAAATTAGCTGATATATTAAACTCTATTATAAGATAGGTGTTCACACATTCGCCAGTATTTACAATTTCGTCACCCATAATGAATTCATGAAGAAGGAATAAGAACCACTTGATGGTATACATCTGTAGAAAGCAGAAGCTTTGGTTCACGGCGTGCCAGTCACAAAGTGCAATGTGTTAGTGAGCATTTCTGTAGAAAACAAAAGGTCGATTTTACTTTTTACTCAATAAGTGCATCTTATAATATAAAACAATAAATTTTAACATTAATGTTACTATGACGCTAAATTCCATGTCATCTGGTGTATTTGAACCGTAGTTAATTGTTTTGTTTCATTGTGTGTGTGGTTAGTTATTTGCCATAAACGATGACTGGTGCTTTGTTTGGCCGCCACTGGAGAGAATTATGCGGTTGGTTGATGTTGGATTTTCAATATCATAAAGAGTGCGCAAGAAAAATGAGTTCCCTGTAGGACAGGTACTCCTGCTTCTGTAAACGCCGAACTGAAAGTTCGTGGTTGGGACAGCCCAGTGGTTAGCGCGAAGGGGTTTTGCACTCAGACGACCCGAGCTAAATTCCTGGCTATTCCCAAACTGTCTCCGAGTTCACGCGAAGTACGGGCGCTTTAAATATATGGGTTCGTAAGTCCCTCCGAGAGGTTGGTGGTAGGGGAAGGCGGGTTCGGTCCCTGTGGATGCCACCCGCACTAGGTTACGTTCTCAATTGGATAGGACTTCCCTGCCTTCCAAGCAGATACTTTACACCTTTGGGTATGTCGGGTAGTCTGGGTCGAAAAAGAAGAAGGAAAACTGAAAGTTCATTTCGAGGATATGCTTAGTACTCCAAAAAAGACGCAACAAGCTATAAAAACTCCAAAAGCCATCAAGAACAGAGCTATTTCGGTTAAAAATATAAATGACCATATGCTTCCACCAATTGCGAAGACAATAAACCAAAGAGTTCATGGTATTTTTTCTATGGAGCAGAGTTTCTCAACCTTTTCATGATTACGTATTATCAAAACCAAAATTTAAAAATCTCGGTATCACCAACAAATATGTCTTGTATACAGATAGGAAGTCAAATCTATACACTTTATGAAATATTGTCACGTGTTTCTAATAAAATAATAGAACAAAATTAGTAAACATTAGCAAATACGATTTACAACGTAGTTAACAAACAATATGATTAGCAAAATGATGTTACGTTATGTGTGTGCCTGTTTAAAAGAAATTATTTTCTATATATCTAGTTATTTATCATCTAGTTAATTTAATTTTACTTAATTTTAAACGTTAATTTGTTCGCATATCGAGTGTCTGTCTATATTTGTTTTTACAATACATCATTGAGGAGAAAATCCTGCTTCACATAAGTACGTCAAACAAAATTAAGCATAATTGCTCTTTCTTCGATGTCTTTAAATTTTTACTTTTGTTTAATCCAGAAGTTGACTACAGAGTTTCTTCTTTAAATTATCTACTACATTTCTGCCACAAGAAGTATTTTTGAGTTGCCATTTTTTTTCAGAACAAAGGTATTCCGTTAATGTTACTTTATATTTAAAAAAAAATAGATTCCTGATCTAATTTTTTATTCACAGTCTTCTGGGAAGCACAGTTAAAAATTATTCAGGAATTGAGAAGAATGTCATTTCATATTTGATGTTAATTAATCTTTCAGTGTTGGGCAAATTATCCATGTACCAGCAGTCATCTTCTCGCGTATCACTGATTGAGAACCTTTGTTATAGAGTATAATTTGGTTGTACGTTTGCTGTGAACTATGTATGCAATTGCACCACATTATGGCGAAACTATGTGAACCGTTTGTGGCAATTTCGCCAGTTGTAACATTTATTTTGTATTGTTCCAGACTAGTAAAAAACCATTTTTTAGGCATTAATCTATTTTAGGCGGCAAGTACAGATTGTGTTGTTTAGACCCAGACCGTCCGACCTACCAGAAAGGTGTAAGGTAACTGTTTGGACGGCCGGGATGTGCCACCCAATTTAGACCGGAACCCAGTGGGGGAGGCATCCACAGGGACCGTATACCCTCCTTTCCCTACCACCAACCTCTCGGAAGGACTTACGGACCCACAAGTTTAACGTGGTCGTACTCATCATGAACACGGCGGTAGTTGTGGCAGCGTGCAAATCCAGCGCGCAAACCACCGGGCTGCCGCGCCCTAAAAGGGCCAACAGCACGCGGTGTTCCCAGGTGGTGGCAAGTACTGATGTAAATTATACGATACATTTGGAAAATTCACTAAATATATATTTAGAAAAATTATATAAATTTTGCAAAATTTTATAATTTAGAAAAAATCATAAAAAATTATAAAATGTTGACTGGCAAATTTGAACATTTTATCCAAATTTATTGTACTAAATTTCTATGAGATTAACAAAATGTATGGCTGTATATTTGCTTAACTTCTTACATACAATTAAAAAAACAGAAATTCCCGTAAAAAATGGTACAAAGATATGACCACAGTCATTTCGTATCTAAACGACTTTAAAATCTTATACATGCGTTAAATACAATATTCTCAATCATTTTAAAACAGAATTACATTTTAAATGAGCCACTTCCTGTCAATAGAAAACGCTCCATTATAAACTGACGTCGTGAATTAATTAACGATGAGGCATTTGAAGTTAATTATTTTTCCAAGTTCAGTTTCCTCGTAGTGTCGCTTCATTAACAATTTTAATTACCAGTGTCGTTTTAGAGAATGCAAATTCGCGCTTTTATTTAGCACTTGGAGCCCGCAAATCTCCGATTATACAGCTGATTTAAAATGCATGGTTAAGGAGGAATTCTGTGTGTTTGAATGTCACGCAAAATGAAGGAAGAATTCAATTTAAAAGCTATTCGATATCAGAAAAGTCAAGCACTTTACGCTATTTTGTGTCTTTTACATCTACTTTACGAATTTTCTGATAAAGCTTAAAGTAAACTTCTTTGATAAACTGTCAAATTATATCGTTACAAAACCTGACGACAACAAAGGCGTTATGAAACCTTAGAATCGCGCTTTCAATGTATATGCTAGCATCGGTGGGTCGCGCTTAAGAACGGGATATTAAACCAGTTCTATAAATAGACTACGATATTAACAAAGTTGAGATTAAGATATTGGCTAAGCAGACTAAGATACTGGATAAGATACTGACAAAATTTTGCCATATATAGTAAGATTCCAGTACATGTAGTATTTGTCAAGATAAAAGTACTGGAATATTACTATATGAGCCGCAATTTTGTGAAGCCATCTGTACCAGACTAAGTGCTGTCTGAGCAATGTTTTTTAATTTGAAGCCAACTGCGTCTGTATGACTGGCATCGTCCGTTACTATATAGCAGTGTTTCTTAATCTTTGTGAGACCTCAGCCTAGTAAATACATTTTATATAAGACGAGGGTCCAGTCCCAATAAACTTACTCGTAAATACCTTTCCATTTTTTTAAGTTCATATATAAACTAACTTAAGTATTAATAATAAATCATAGCACAATAATAAAGAGTATTAGTACATTTATGTATACGACGTGGCACGTTGACAAATATAAAATCACATTTAAATAAGTTATCAATTACTGGACTTATGAAATCTCGTAGAATATTTTCATTTCCTCATGCCAACATCATTCAAATAATTTCTGCTGATTTTCATTAACATATCCCATTCTAATCACCAAAATTTTTCATTATTAGTCAGAATAAAATGGATTATTGTATTATTAAATTCAATTTGATTTGCATGAAAGAAAACGGTATTGAAAATAATATTTATCCATTTCAATTCAACCATAGAATTCAACTGAATAGTAGTATTCATATTAAAATTTAACTGCTGTCTGTGCATTGACATTTGTTACATAGCTATTATTTACGCGTTCTGGTTCTAAGTTTTTTGACACCTGCGCAAAAATTATTCTCCTAAGAATGTTTCCACTATGAGATATTTATTCATAAAAAATGCCTAGGAAACTGAAACAAGACATTCACCTCTCGCGGTCCGGGACAATTGTTTGAAAGGGCAAAATGCAACGGATTTCTCAGTATTGTTGACATTGATGACTTGACTTGTTTGAGATTCTTATTATTCAACCCTCACACCAGGTAAAATCTAATATAGAAACACACATTTGGCGAATGGAATAACCAAAAACAAAACATCTTAACGTTATTACATACAGCAAGAAATTTAGTACTTTGAAAGTCTATTCATAACGTGAAAAACCCTGAATCAATAGCTTATGAATTGGAAATTTGTTGTCTTGGTGGTGGTATTGCAAAAAGTTCTTAACTGCGTCTAATATTTAAACTCATTTTCATACACATTTAACAGTATTTGGAGTGTTAACATAGACTTCATTTTCTAGATCAATATTTAATTTTTGATTACCTCTTTAACTCAGTAATACCTCAAAACGCCTGACTTGCGTTCCGGGCGAATCAAAATATTTCGAATTCGAATTATTCGAATGTACTGTTACGAACGTGTAAAATGTTCTTATTGAAGTCTCTTTTGAAAACCAAACGGAGAAAACACCCGTACAGGAAACCTTTCCTATGACGTGAATCCACGGTTGCCATATGATGAAGTTCTAAGGTGGGTTGCCACATTTGGCGATTTGTTGCCAATTTGTCGATATTTGACGAATTTTCGGAGGTTCGAGAAACGTTTCGAAATAACGAATATTCTACGAGAAATGAGATATTTCTAGAAGTTTCTATACAGTCTAAAAAAAGATTCATCCCTCAGTTGGAGATGAGTTGATGTGATACGAGCTACATTGAACTGTGACATACGTCAATGTTTTGAGAGTAGTAGCGACTATTTCGTGAAATTAATGGAGCATTTAATTGCTTTTTTCTGTACTTGGCAGTTACTTAGTGATCTCGTGAGATAGTTATCAAGCTGTTTGCTGTATATTTTTCCTGTTTATGCTGTGCTTTTTAAATAAACAAGTCAGTTATCCAACACTTTGAACTCATTCTTGTATCCTGAGCGTACAACCACGATTCCAGAGGAGAGGTCGTAACAGTTTGATATGTTTGCAATAGTTTACTATGCTTGTAAAGAAATGATCTAGTTTACTATCTAGTTTACTATGCTTGTAAAGAAAGGATCTAGTTTACTATGCTTGTAAAGAAAGGATCTAGTTTACTATGTTTGAAAAGAAAGGATCTAGTTTACCATCTAGTTTACAATGCTTGTAAAGAAGGGATCTAGTTTACTATCTAGTTTACTATGCTTGTAAAGAAAAGATCTAGTTTACAATCTAGTTTACTATGCTTGTAAATAAAGGATCTACTTTACTATCTAGTTTACAATGGTCGTAAAGAAAGGATTTAGTTTACTATTTAGTTTACTATGCTTGTAAAGAAAGGAATTTATTTACTTGGAAAATATAATTATTTTATTCCAAAATGGCGTAAATATTCTAGCCGTGTTTCGAATCTCATTTCAGATCTCAGTACATAATTGAGCAAGACAGTTCGATTATGTCAAATATTCTTTTAAATGATTAACTTTTGGGACTTTGATTTTCAGTGTATCCAATAAAATGGTTGGAAACGTTTGGAGGAAATTATTGATAATTTCTAATTCACTTCTCATCGACTTCAGTTTCTATTTCAAATTTATCCCAGATACTTTATGAATTAAATTTCATTTAATGAACTCTCATGAATAATGCAAATGATTACTTTCTATAAAGTACATATTGCTTGCCTAATTAAATATATTTTACAGTTTTGAATCAATTCCGTGGAATAATTGATTAGAATATAAACATTTCGTTCAACTTTAGCGTTTTGCCAACAACTATTAAGCCGATAGATAATAAGTAGTAACTTATAAATTAGGCGTACCCTTAGAAAACCACCCAAATTAAAAAAAAACTGATGTGGGCAGCACAGGAATTTCCCTGCAGACTGAAATTCAGTTTCCCATTATTTCTTTAATAATTCATTACATTTAATTTAGTTGCATAAAATAACACTGGATTGTAGTTTTAATTCAAGTTTTGTTGTTATTTGGTAACTGTACATTTTTTCAAAGGCGGCGCAACAAAAATGCGAAAAAACTAAAATATCTCAAGAACGGTTAGTCCTACAGTAATGGGGTTGAGCTTATTCTTTTCCTCGTTAAAAATTAAGTATAAAATAAGAGCTTAATTCATACATTTGAGCATACGTAGCCTTTTATTTTAGATTTGGCGATTTTGGGGGCCATTTCGTTAAAAAAGGCGATTTCTTCTTTTCCGAATCATTCCAAAATCTAATCAACACCAGGGTCACACACAAATGACTTATACAATTTTAAGATATTTGGTCCATTAGTTTTTGAGTTAGAGTTGATACATACATTGCACAGATACATGCACAAATGTTACGCTATTTTTTTTTTGTATTCTAAAGGCCCCAAAACGTGTAGATCCGTCGAAAACTCGTGCGATTTTCGACACGTTTCTATTATTTCCCCTATACATTACCTTGCATTGCATGGGAAGTAAAAATTTTAAAATTTTTAGAAAACTTTCAATATCTATACGATTTTGGCGGAACTTCAAAACGGCCAACTATATTGATTATTATTTTTATATTGCTTTCATATCCCTGTAAAATGTTACAACAGCGCCATATATCCCAAGCATCTTCTTGCACTCAAATGCTTGAGCCATGGATGTAAAGGGCTCTAACTCCATTGCTTCAACACTCTTAGTAAATGATTTACATCTACGTCACATTTACTAGATATTTTGCTGGTATACCAACATATGGTTTTAAATGATGTGATATTGGTCTAACAATAGTTGATATTCAGACATTTTTAAATACTATTTTTAATGCTAGAGCGATTTCAGTGTTTGAATGTCAAGTATGACGTCATATAAACACACCAATACCCTAACAATTGCTCCAAATCAATTATAATGCGATTATATTCATTATGTATTTGCAATCCTGTTATCTGCTTGACATGACTGTCAAACAATTGCTAATCTTTTCGAATACCGGATTGACAAACAAACCGCTAACGTCCTGTTTTTTCAAGATTTCCGAAGAATATATCTAATTTCATCATATTGTTCAGGTTTATTTGAATGTCAGGGGTTGCTACTATCAGCGGTGGCGGAGCATGAAACAATCGTTTGAGGAAATTCAAAACTAGGGGCCAAAATTAGCAAGTAAAATGTTTTTAATTTGTTTTCCACATTTTAGCAGATTTTGAAATAAATGTTTGTTTTAGCTTTTAAAACTTGTTTTTTGCTCGCTTAAACTTCCCAAAAGTCCTGTAAGGTATCAGTCGGTAAAATTTAAATCCCAAAGAATTGAAATGTACCACTAAAGACAACGATATGCCTAATTTCAGCTTTCTAGCTGCTCGCGAAGGCCGGAGGCCGAAGAAATAGTCTGGCGCCTGTGAGCTCCAGAGTTTAAATATATTCCTCAATATAGAAAAATGTAAATTAATGTAACCTTTAATTACATTCAGAACTTAGACCAGGACTGTTGCTGGATGATAGTTAGCTAATATTTATATAGGCGGCGGTCATTCACGAAACCGTGCCAGGTCCCCTCCCGACCACTCAACCAGCTGCTCATACCCTAGGGTGAGTCGTGTAGCCTGTGTCTTTCACACCTAAATGGTCAAAAATGTGCCAGTTTGGCGCCTGCCTGAAGCGTACCTTTCTAGTTACTTCTGTTCTCTTGTTATTAGAAAAACACATGCATCTTCTTATTGCTGACGGAGGGTGGTCAGGACATATAACGTTCAACATTCAAATAACCAAAACGTACCACAAAAGACAACAGCATGCCAAATTCAAGTCGCAATGGAGTATGGTTATGTAGGATCTCAAAACTTTGAAACGTGACAAATGTGGGTAAATACCGGATAATGCGTAGCAGGTTGCAGCTCTGTGTTCTGGCGTTGCTTTGTAGCGCTGTGAGCTCCCAAATCAGGGATTCTTATTTAACATACGCTGTTTTCTGGCAAATCACCATCTTGAAGTTTAGTGGGAACAATAGGGCGGGATTACCCAGTAATTAAGGCACGGGATTGCACTCGCAGGACCAGAGTTCTATTTCCCGTTCTGCCTAAACTATTCCCCTGTTCACGCAGAGAACGAGCACGTTAAATCCGTCCAAAAATCCTTTCCAGAGGTTGGTGGCAAAAGAAAGAGGATGCGATCCCCGTGAACATAACTCTTACTGGGTTCCAGTCAAAATTAGAATGGTTTAAGAATGATCTTTTGCCACTTTCTGATTTGCATTTAAAGTATTTAAAAGTCTCGCTATAACGAATCCACGCTGTACGAGGTAGCGTTATTCAGATCACGAGGAAAAATAATTACTTTCCACTGGGTAGCAGATAAATATTTCTGAAACCTAAATCCCCCTAAAATAACTTTTAAAAATAGTAGCAGAAGTAAAAGCAGAAAGTAAAAGAAAATCAACATTAAAAAAATGATAGTTTGTCTAAAAAATGTTATGATATCAAATTGCCAAGCTTTTATTTACTTTTTTAATTCTGGTACTTATTGAGATTTCGTAGTATTTAATTCTTCATATGCGTAATTAAATTGTATAACATGCTAATTATACATTTTCTTCCTACGAATATATTATAACTTGTTTCCGAAATGAAAATTATTACATTTTATACACTGCGCTTGGCGGCCGCCTTTTCGTGCTTCAAATAAATTAGCTCTGTTCTAAAAAACATTGTATGTAATATAATTGCATCCCCCCTCATTCATTTCCTCACATAGGGGCGGAACAGCTCAGTGGTTAGCTCTCGGGGATTGCATTCGGACGTTCTTATTTCGATAACCGCTTCTGCCCAAACAGTCCTCATGTCCATGCGGAGTACGGGCACATTCTACACGTGGGTCTGTAAATCCTTCCGTGAGGTTGGTGGTAGGCGACGAAGGGTACGGTCCATGTGGCTGTCACTCTCACTGGTTTCCGGTCTAAATTGGGTGGCACTGTCTCGGCCGTCCAAAGAGATACCTTACACTTTTGGGTAGGTCGGACAGTCTGGGTCGGAAAAGAAAAAGCATTCACGCACAGTATGTACTATTATTTATTTTTTTCTCGAATGTAAAAATTGGCAATATAAGATTGTTACTGCGGAAAATTATATTATTTTTATTTTTATAAAAGATGGTCGTCAAGCTGCTAGCGTATAAAATGTGATGATTTTCATTTCAGAAACACTTTATAATGCATTCATAGGGAGGAAGGGTATAATTACCATGCTACACAATTTAATTATATATATGAAAAATCTGATGTGGGTAACAAAAGACTTTTTCTCTATAAGGCAACGAATTTACTTCTTTCACAGTGAGACAATGATATACGTATAAGACTCATGGCACAATGTATTTAACGTTTAATTGTACATTTGGCGCATATAATTGTGCATTAATGATAACATGTAAATCGATTTTAATGTACCCAATTCACTTATATTCCACGCAACTCTAAATTCACAATTATCAATACTGATATCATCCACAATAAGCAATATCGTCTATATATTAAAATATTCGAAACATTAATTCATCAATTTATAGTCATTTTGATTCAATTTGCGGTATTTTTGCAATTTTGACGATATTTTCGTCGATCTGAAGATCGAAAAGTTATCAATTTTTCAATAAATTAATCGCCGAGTTCGCCAAATTTATCGTCAAGCGTTACAGACAAATATAAGTTATTTATGTATGATGTTTATACTTTTGAAGAAGCATAAAAAGTAAAGTAATTCAGGAACGAAGATGTAACGTTTATTTTTTTATTATAATTATACATTATTATGACAATTAAATACATATTTTCATTAAAATAAGTTTACACTTTTTCATACGATAAATAAATTATTCCTTGAAATTATGCAAGAAATGAAAATATGAAAAATAACAATATAAATTGCAAGTTCAATTAATAAAAAGATCTTCAGTAAAACAGTCTCAATCACAATATGTCTCCTCTTCCCGATAAATACATTATTATGGAACTATGTGCACACTTTTTCATCTAAAATAAACAAAACAAAAATAAACACATTTTATGAAAGAACACGAAATGTTGCATTTGTGTATCACATATTGGCTATACAGAAATGCATTCGTGTAGTGTATTAGCTATACACAAATTCTAAGTACTTACATACCTTATTGTGAAAGAATAGTCAGCCTTGCATTTGTGCATAACATATTGACTATACACAAATTCAAAGTATGTACAAATCAGTAGCGTGTGGTGCAGCTAAGCAGCAGAAACAACACTCCAGTTACATTAAATATCAATATATACATCAATTAAAGCACTATTTTTTTATAATTTACATTGTTTTTACATTTTTTATAATTTACTAGAAAATGAACTATATAATCGCGACTTACGCATTTGACGCAATCATGGCACACTGCTAAACCACTTTTTCTTAAAATTGTTATTACTCTGAGATAACCAGGTGATATGCTCAAATACCTGCTTGGGTTAGAATGCACAGAGCCTTTATCTTCTTGTCTTCTTGCTGATAATATTGGCCCTGAGCCAAGTACATTGCCGTTAGTATTTAGTGGAAACTCTCTTGCTTTACTCACCTCACGCCACTGATACATACCATATTAAGAAAGAACACGCAGCCCTGCATTTATGCATAGCGTATTACTAATACACAAATACAATGTGTGTACATACACCATTATGAATTAAAACGAAGCCCTGAATTTTTGCAGAGCATATTAGCTGTACACAACTGCATTATATATACATAAAACATTGTGAAAAAACACGAAGCCCTGCAGCTGTGCACAAACTATTAGCTATTAGTAGTCAGTGCACGGGGACAACACGAGTTCGATTCCCGGCACTACCCAAACTGTATCCATGTTCACGCGGAATACGGACACCATCAATGTGTGGGTCCGTAAGTCCTTTCGAGGGGCTGATAGTAGGGGAAGGTGGATACGTCCACTGTGTATGCCGCCCTCACTGGGCTCTGGTTTGAATTGGGTGGCACTTTCTCTGTCGCCCGTGCAGATACCTTATACTTTCAGGTAGATTGGATGGTCTGAGTCAAACACCAACTTTAAACTCCCGGACAACCACTTCAATTCACCATCAAATAATTCATCAAATAATTCATTCAATAATTCATCAAATAATTTCGAATTATCTTGTGCGGAAACTTGACTTGTTCTGTTGGCTCCTCCTTCATTTCTCCCCTTGGGCCCATTGGCTGGTGGTACCCCTATGTATCCCATAGCTCAACTCTCATTGACTAGCGAACTAGTAACACAAAGTTTTCAATGGCCAGTGATACACTCAGCCTAAATGCTTCAGATCCTATGGATCACGTGACCTTTCGATGTGTGCGGGAATCCTTTATTGCATCCCCATAAATTAATTTGGATTATCGCTCAACTGTTGGTGACCGTCTGACTAAATTTATAGTTTGCCGCTTATAAAGTTTATTGCCACCTTCTGGTATTTGCTGATTGCTGTCTTAAATGAGTTATAGGCTGCAGCCATTCAAAATACAAAAACAAAGTGAACTTCCGTCATCACACTGGCAGTTACAAGGTCTAGATGTGCGAAATATACGTTTCCAAGCTTGATCCGAAGAAACTACATCAAAAGGGATGAATCCAATCATGACCAGCCCTTTGCCATCATGGGGGCAAAACAAGTTCAATGTAGTGACGGAGGGGGGGGGGGCACAAGGAAGGCATGTTTCCCCAAAATAAAGTAAAAACTTAACATTTTCTAATGAGAAGGAGGACGAGAATAAGAAATTATGTTCTATAGGATGAGGCATAAAAATATTCAATATGTAAAAACTTGAAAGTAGTAGTCATATGAATATACTCCAGATAAAATGCGGAGTCAAACAAATTCATCCCCTAGTGTCAAGTACCCCAAATCAGTCAGACAAAATGTTTGCTTTTTAGTTCATTTAAAATACACACAAGGAACGTACCAGCTTTATATTTTAACAACTGGGTCGAGTTCAGAGTTTTTAATATTTCGGTAAAAAATTGCTTGGTCTCTCATCTCTTTCTAGGTTTATTTCATACAAGACTAAATTAGTTTTTTTGTTTATAAAGTATTACTTGTAAATGTTATGTTATGATCTTTTAATGCTACCTAAATAAATATTATAATTTAGAAAGCTAAATAGTGCAGTTAATGACTAATAATTTACTTTTCGGAATAAATAGATTGATATTCACTGTAAAGATAGGGTTATCCACGGAAACATTGGAGTCCACTTAATTATGTATGTACTCACGATTTCACAACATAGCTCTACAATGAGCATAAGGAAACTTAATTTGCCTCTATACTTTAATATATAATAATAGACCACTAATAAAAAAAACAATTTTTTTCACTCCATTATGATACGCGTGACCATTAACAATTATTATTATTGGGGATAACTAGCAGAGCGTGGAAATCTAAAATGTTTGCCTTACATCTTTCTAGGCCTATCACAGAAAAGTTCTATTCTATTGAAGATAAACTTAAATTACGGCATTAGACATAGCATGGTGGTAAGTAAGAAAAACACAAGTCCTTTTTTTCAAGAAAAATACTGAAGTTGCTTTTATTTAAAGAGCAGTATCTTGTCAATTACAATAGCTTGCTACGATAAACATATGCAGCATGACCATATTTACAAAATGGATTATAGAAGTTGATTGCAAAAGAGATTCCCTCTGAAAACATCGTAAATAGTAGGTTTTTGGTTACCTCCTTTGATATGTCCTTCACTTGCCATCTAGTGCAGGCTACATATCCGGAACACAAAACTTATTCCGTCACAATAACGTTGAATCATCTAACTAGGATCAGTCGTTTATGCGTAAGCTTAAAAACAGGAAAAATTACCGGTGTATTATGGTAAAAATTACAACCGGTGACATAAACCGTCACACACAGACTATCTCATCTGAAGTGAACTTTTTAAGGGGGCATAGGACCTTTAAACAGTCGAAATTCATTGAAAATAGAGTTATCTTTACAATTTTTTAATTTCAACCAGGTGTATCCCAGATGTTCAAATTTTTTTCTCTAAACATATAAAAAACCTTTCTCACTATTCAAATTTTACTGAAGTCATATAATTATATTTTATATTGTCATTTTATATTGTTTTTTAAAATTTATACAATTTTGACAGACATAACGGTGTATGTAGCAGCCGCGCGCAAGATATTTCAAATAATATTATACTTATGGACTTCAATTTGATAATAATATACTTATAACTATTACATCTTTAATTTGTACATACTTTTTAAAAATTTGAAAAAAATTTAATATTTTTAAAATTTAAACAAAGTGAAATTTTCATTTTCAGTGTTAAAAACATGAAATAAACCTCTTCACAATTCTTTTTTTATTATTTATGGTGAATTTTTTAAGTACAAATTATGTATATGGATGAAACAAGTAAGTCCAAAAAATTTGCAAGTGATTGGTTAAATATATTTTAAGATATGTTGCGCGCAATGGCTAAAATCACATATCTGAGAAAAACAGCTTTAAAGTTTAAAAATACATTCAGTCTTACTTATTATCTTATTTTACACCTTAAAATGCCTTTGGTTCATAAATAGCACCTTTCTATGTCTGTTATGTAAGAAAAATCAAAAATTTTCTGCCTTTTAGGGGCTACTTGAGCTCTATATGTTGCTTCGGAAACTCGAGCAGATGTTTTGTGAAGTCGTTTCTTGTTAGTCAGATGAAGAACATTTACTAAATTTTGACTTATTTATGAGGAATTTTTATCTATAAATTATGTATATAGATGAAACAAGTACGAGCAAAAAATTTGAAAGTGATTGGTTAAATATATTTTAAGATATGTTGCGCGCAAGGGCTAAAATCACATATCTGAGAAAAACAGCTTTAAAGTTTAAAAATACATTCAGTCATACTTATTATCTTATTTTACACCTTAAAATGCCTTTGGTTCATAAATAGCACCTTTCTATGTCTGTTATGTAAGAGAAATCAAAAATTTTCTGCCTTTTAGGGGCTGCTTGAGCGCTATATGTTGCTTCGGAAACTCGAGCAGACGTTTTGTGAAGTCGTTTCTTGTTAGTCAGATGAAGAACATTTACTAAATTTTTACTTATTTATGAGGAATTTTTATCTATAAATTATGTATATAGATGAAACAAGTACGAGCAAAAAATTTGAAAGTGATTGGTTACATATATTTTAAAATATATTCCACGCAAGTGTTAAAATCACATATCTGAGAAAAACAGTGTAAAATTTAAAAATACTTCAATGTTACTTATTATCTTATTTTGTACCTTAAAATGCCTTTGGTTCATAATTAGAACCTTCCTATGTCTGTTATGTAAGAAAAATCAAAAATTTTCTGCCTTTTAAGGGGTATTTGAGCTTTATATGTTGCTTCGGAAGCTCAAACATCAGCTTCGTGCAGACGTTTCTTGTCAGTCAGATGAAGAACATTTACTAAATTTTTACTTATTTAGGAGGAATTTCTTATGTATAAATTGTATATATAGATGAAACAAGTAAGAGCAAAAAATTGAAACTGATTAGTAAAATATATTTTAATATATACTGTGAGCAAGTTGTAAAATCACATACCTGAGAAAAACAGCTGCAGTGGAACTTTGATAAACTGAAACTCTAGTGACAAGAAAAGAATTTGAGTTATAGAAAATTTGACTTATTGAAATTGCTTAAAATTACAAAAATATGTAACAAATATGACTTTCGTACAAGGAAAATTTTGAGTTATCGCAGTTCGGCTAATTAATATTTGGCTGTAGTTTATAATACATCCTGCGTTATATCTAATGTAGCATCAAAATGCACCTGACGCATAAGTAATTCCTTCCTCTTCCTCTTGTCGTTGAAAATCAAATGTTTTCTGCCATTTACGACCTTTTCGAACTTCATATGTAGTGCTAGAGGCTCGCAAATCTGCTTCGTGTATCCGTTTCTTATCACTCAGATGCTAAACATTTAGTAAATTTCTGTTTATACTCAAATTCAAAGCATTCATAATTTTTATTATACCGTTACCACCATCATTGAATGTTATACTTTCAATATTTGTTGCTATTTGTGCAATTTCTCTCCCAGAATTTATATTTTTCGGGCAAGATTTCTATATGAGGGAGTTTAAAGACTCATTAGGATTTTGAGTTTTCCATCCAAGACAGCGTTTCAATAGATTTGGATCTGAAAGGTCTTTAAATATTGGTTTTACCAACTCCATGACAGATTTTGGGAGGGAGTTCTTATGCTTGAAGTTTGATACTGTGTTCGAGTATGTTGCATGGTTGTACTTACACCAAGTATTTGGTCCCTTAGGACAAAAAAAGTGTTGTGGGTCACTGTCAGATGATACCATATGCATCCGTACAGCCCATATGCTTTGTCGCAATTTAAATAAATCATTTTTGTTTCCACGAATTGCATTTCCATAGTAGGAAGTCAATTTTCGAATATTGGCTTCCGTCAGCCGGCCCTTTCCTCCAATTGTCTTTCCATCTGATAGCTTCTTTCCAGCCATCTGGGTTTTCAGCTTTCTCAAACGAGTTCCCATTCTTTTTTGAATGTGACCTGTGCATTCAAGTTTTTAAACCGCTATTTCATTTCCATATGGTTTGCTATTCGATATTTGTGAAAATGTTTTCGCATCACCATCACCAATATAAAATTTGTACCGAACACCATGGTCTTCAATTGATCTGTTGAATATGCGTAACATTCCATCACATTCCATTTTTCCGGCACTACCCGAATGGTTTTTTGAACACACTATTTTATGATTCTTTTTCCACTTTTCATACCGAGGGCCACTTTTCTTACTTCTGTAGCTGTTGCAACCTTTACAAAAAGAAGACATTACTTCGGTTTCAATAACCTTCCCGCTTTCTGCTCCGATTAGTGTACACACACCTACAAGTGACGAATGCCCCCTGGTTTTCCAACTACCATCTCCACTTACAGTAATATCTTTCGATCCATTTGATAATTCTCTTTCGTCCCGGATAGCAGTTTTCATTGAAGATTTAGCTACAACAGATGTGGCATTTAAAATCCTGTGATTAATTTTATTATATGATTTCTGAGAAACAGGCGCTGGAAGACCCATAGTAGAACAAAAAGTAGATAAAACCGATAAACCCTGTCCTTATACATCGCATAGAAAACACAGCTGTTCTGTTTATTTCTGGAATATTTTTCTTAACACCAAGCATTTTTGTATTTTTCACAGACTTTAGTTCATCACAGCTATCACAATATACAAGAAATGTGGATGCTAAACCCATTGAAGATTTTTCACGTATAATTATTGTTCCATGACAGATTTTGCAGCACAAAACATTTGCAAGCTCCTTGAAAAGTGCTGATACATTAACCATTCTATATTCATGTTCTTCAGATGAAATATGTGACTTATCAACTGAAAGTTCATCTTTTGAGCTGAACAGTTTTTTACTTGAAGCACTTAGCTTAGGCGTAGAATCAACATTTTGTCGTTCGAACACTTTCGGATTGTTTTTGTTTTTAATTACATACATATTTCCTTAAAAACGACTTCGTTCTTTTACCAGAACGATATTTAGTTGCCGGTGTATCCATTATTAGAAAGCAAAAAGCAAAAAGTTTATATTACAAAATTGCACCAAGCAGTCTTGTACGTTGAAGTTTACACAAATAAATATGCAAACGTGAAGAAGTTTGTAATGTATACTTATAAAATAGATTAACTGTATTTTTGTTCAAAGTTCTTATGCTTAAACAACATAAATGCAGAAAATCAATCGTAAAAAGTAAGAAAATATAATGAAAAGAAATGGCGAAACTCAGAAGAAATTCTCCACGTTGTAAACAAGTTAACAGCGCTAGAATATAATCAAACTGGACTGAGCAGTTCAGTAGAGGTGAGTAGTTGCCTTCCTACTGCTGTAGAAATAATTAAATAAATAATTAAGACATGGTGGTGGAAAAAGTATTAGATTTACATGACAAATCAGGAAACTGCAAACGTAAACAAACACTGATGTCCCTTTAAAAATGGCGGCGATGGCTGACATGAGAAAATTTTCAAAACTGTATGTTGCATAAAAGCTCATAACTTTCGAAATGATGCGAATTTTAGAATGCGGTTTTTTGCACAGTGTTCAGAAATGTTCAAATATTCAGAATAAAATAAAATTGAAAAATTGACTTTTTGAAGGTTTAAAGGTCCTATGCCCCCTTAACCTTGACCACCCTAATTGACTAAGATCAACACTTTATATCCGATACCTCTACTAAACCGTCGATTGGATAAATACGAACTTATGACCATCGGTGATAATCCATAATCATTCATTATCCATGACCATTATGCAGGGGCGGCATTTCAGCATTCCATTTGGGGGTGCGAGATATGTATGTATGAAAATCCACAATATGGAATAAATAAAATGTTTGCTAATAGGGGGGGGGGGGAGAAGGATCACAAAATTGAATTGATGTTGAGAAAAATAATTGTTGTTGACATAATTTTTGTAAATAATTGTGTTAACATAATTGTTGTTAACATGATTTTTTTAAATGCAAATATCTATATTTATTTACATTTTATTGAAGCTTTAAACGCCGATTCTTAGAGTCTTGAAGAAGAGAAAAGTTTGTTACAATATCCCCATAATCCAGTACTGTATCTTGTTCTATAGCTAAAAAAACTAAAGATGAATGTCTTTCTTATCCCATTGTACTGCGAAAATAATCATTCAGCCTCAATACTTCAAGACACTAGAAGACCTTTCACAACTGGCTGAACTGATTGGCACAGTTAAAAACAATTTAACTAATAATGTTATGACAGGAAACACATTTTATCATCAACACATTATTATCACATTTTACTCATTAAATCATGTCTCAATTTCATTAGATACTGAATCTATAATTTCATATTGAATATTGATTCTGTGACACGATTTAACATCACAACGGGGATTTTTTTCACTGCCTTCCAATTCGCTTGGAATTTTTTTACGCCTTTTCAGTTTTGATCCAGAATAAGAATTTTTTTCGCAAATTTCTGTCACAAAACTCCACACTTGATTAAAATATGCATCAGTGCGAAAAGAACTAACAATTTCAATACAGCTTTAGCCTAAGCTTGCACAGCCTGAAAATTAAGATCAGATGTCTGAAGATGCTTTGAGAGAGTATTGCATTGAACAAAAACATTGTTCAATACAAACAAAGTGAACAAAAATTCGAACGATGTCATGCATGTTAAAAGGGCTTCGGCTCTTCCACCATTGAGAGAATCCTTTTCAGATAATTATTCCAGTGTTAAAATCACAACTTCAAAATTATTAAGTAGTGCTTTTATTGTTTTAACTCTGGAAGACCACCACGTATCACTTATTGATTATAGAGTTGAAGAGCCTCCAGAAAACGTTTATGTGGATGAAGGAATATTTTCAAAAATAGCATGTCTTTTATAGGATGTTTCTATATGAAAGAATATAATGCATTGAGCTGCAAAAATGCATTTCTAGCGGAAGGAATGGATGAGCATGCGCTAACTACACATAAATTTAATCAGACACTTGAAATTTTAAAGTGGAAAGGGTGACATCAACCCAATCTTTTCAAGTTGAAAAATATTCGTTCCAGCCGGAAATGGGAACTTTGCTGTAAAGGTTGGCGCTTTTGAAGCTCTATAGGATGAAAAAACTGACCAGTGGACAGTTGACAGAAAAGAGAGAGCCGATAGACGACGATGAAAAATTTGGGGGCGCGACCGCGCCCCCTATTTGCCGCCCCTGCCATGATGTTTCCACAGTGAACCTCTTATATATACTGGAATGGGAACCTACCGGAATATTACATTGGCCGGGTTCCAACCCAAATTATTCAAATGAGTTTGTATACGCTTCGGATATCCAATTTGAACGAAGACTTCTGCTGAAAGAACGCCGTGAGTCACTCTCGAGAATTGTCGCGAACGTTTTGGTATACTCGACAGAGAAGACAAAGTTTTGAAATCAAACACATTTATTAAACATGAAATAACAAGGCAGTTGATCGAAAACAGTGGAGTACAAGCATTTCTCGCAATAACTCAGAGTTACACTCGGTAGGGTGACCATTAAGAACACCCCTGGAGGAAGAGGAACCAAGAGAATACACATATTTTCTGATACATAAAATAAACACAATATTCCTCATATTATACTTGACACTTATATACGACATTTGTATACTTTGAACATATACGACATTTTCATATAACATCATCAATGACTCGATACTCACGAGGATTTGACAATTAACACTCTATTCGTTAGGTGGAAGACTAAATATATATAAAACTTTACCTCGTCTCTTTTAAATATAACATTTACAATTCTGTACCATGGGAAAGGATATCAGGATGGACTCTCGGCATAAACTCATCGAGATTCTTGCGCAGAACAAAATCCATAATGGTCGGGAAACTTGATTACACAACATCATGCTGGCGGAATTCGACATCTTGGTTGGTTACGGAGATTGGTTGATTCGTACCTTAGGACACAAGGAGGAGTCAGGCAAATACAAATCGCTGTAAAATGAGCTTTCCCTCTTGCCCTATTAGCGATTCAAGCCGACCAGTGAAAGAACCATTTTCTCTTTTCACAAGACTCATTATTCCATTACTACCAGGCTGATTCATTTAAAAACACGAGTGACTCATCTCTGAACCGAGCCAAACGACTCTACGCACAACTTGTCGAACTATGTTACATATTTTAATCACATCCTTCCACTTTCAAAATTAATCCACCTTTTCTTAAAATTCGCGATCATACGCGAATCAAACACACACGTCTACATTTCTCCACGACTCCTTCCACACTGCTTCCAAAATCCTTTTTCAAACGCGCGCGTGCGCAAAACCTGCAAGTTCCCAACTAGCGACTGAGAAGCGAAAATACAAAACTATTACTATTTTTCTGGAACATAAACACTTTTGCGATTTTAGAGTTCACTTCCCTTAAAAGTCAATGTAATTGAAAACATGTAGAAAAGACATCTATATTTCGAAATTGACACTTTCAATCACACAGAAATAAAACAATACTTTAATATACAATTTTAACACAGAGGTGTGAAAGCCTTATCACAGAATGAAGCAAGTGGTTCAAAAATAAAACTATGTCTATGAACATCGTTCATCATCTTGAATCACTATGTTTGTTTACATTCTTTTAGAATAATTTTCTTCACATAATGCACAAGAAGAAGCATTTTACTCATATAATGAAATTTCTTGAAACATTTAGCTCAAAACACACGTCTTAGAAATGTGAGAATTAAGTTCAATAAAAATGTTTTATTTGAAATGTTTTATTTTATTTGAAATTTCTGTTTGAAATGTGATTTCAAAGTAACACTTTGAAGTCAATTAATAATACCCACACGTAAATACTCGCAACCAAACTCTATAGTTTTGCTACAGGGGAATGTTGACTGCACGTACATGTACACTGACAACATTCTATAGACAATTGTATCAACTATACTACACGTCTTGCAAGATCTATTAACCAGCTTGATACTATCTGATCTCACTGAGTGTAATCTCATCTGCATCTGCGTGGGGTTTATACATTTACATGGTAGGGCGCGGTAGCCCATTGGTTAGCGCGCTGGAGTTGCACTCGGTAGTCCCGGGTTCGATTCCAGCCACTGCCAAAACTGCTGCCGTGTTCATGCGGAGTACGATCACGTTAAACATGTGGGTCCGTAAGTCCTTCCGAGAGGTTGGTGGTAGGGGAAGGAGGGTACGGTCCCTGTGGATGCCTCCCCCACTGGGTTCCGGTCTAAATTGGGTGGCACTTCCCGACCGTCCAAACAGTTAGCGTACACCTTTCTGGTAGGTCGGACGGTCTGGGTTTCAACAACAACACTTACATGGTAAGCCAGGCTCTATAACCTCTAGGCAATCGAATATGTTTAGCACATGCTGGGAAAGCAGTTGCAGCCATCGCAGAATGTATGTGAACCAGCCCAAAAAGTACATAATATTTGTCAGAATCTACCACAGAACCACATGAGACTGTTGTTTAATTCCATGTCGCACCGTATATCGGTTTGTACTGCAGCCAGTGGAGTTTTCTATGTTCTACTGTCACATGTATGTGACCAATACTCTTTAATAAAAATTTCCCTTGCAATGAAAATGTATTAATTTCTTTACCTTTCATAGCGATAAAACACTTTTCGAGGTATTTTTAACAGAGTATAATCATTTAGTTTTATAGAACTGTTTAATACTTGTAAAAAATAACTATTGGAGTTTTTGAAAATTCCACTACATGTCACATTCTCAATGGTATGTGAACCATAAATTGCGAAACATTGTTTCACAGCAACACCAATTTGTTAGATTAGAAATATTGAGTCTGAAGTCCTGTGCTTCTTAAAAATAATATTATCCAATTAGTTAAGATTTACAACTTACACCCAACCGTTACCATACAGACCTGATGTGTGTAGCCCCTGTATAGGTATACACGTTTAAAATGGAAATAGACTCAGGCTTGAGGGCAATACATTACACTTACCAATATAACCACAACTTCATTTTATATATTTCTAATATATGTACACAATCCATGTACTTACCTTTTCCATATACATATGGCCTTCGAAAGGATTTCCAAGCATAAAATTGACAACTGACAACTTCCTGTACACATGAAACAATTCCAAATAGAATTCGCCAAATACCGTTCTATAAAAAAAATGCGTATTATACTTCAAAGAAATATATGCGTAAAAATTATCATTTTACAATGTAATATACAACTATTTTAGTAAATTTTTCTTGACAGAACAAATAAAAAAAACCTGACATGTTACCAACAAGTAAAGCTAAACGGGATATTTTTAAAACTATATAATTTTATTTCAAAATTTTAATATATCTAACTTTCTCTGGTGGTGGAGGTGGTGGTGGTGGTGGTGGGGGTTTATATTCACAATAAAAATATATAACAATAAGTTGCAAACAATTAAAATGTTTCTTTCTGCTGATAGTGTCACTTGGTATATTTCATGTCACGCGTGGATTTCCTTACTTATTTAGGGGGTGTTGTTTTTACTCACATAAAAAATTCACATCAGAATGCCATTTAAATTTTATTAATATTGTTAAATAAACAGAAATTGGAGAATTGTCTTATGTCTAAGTAAAAGTAAAAATGATAACAAACGTGTCTCCCCTTTGTGAATGTATAGGTCTAAATGCATGAAAATGATATTAATGAATTTGTTGCAAAATACGGTATGTGGATATTGAGCCCATTCAATGTTATTTAATGGCAATTGGCTACTGTACATGTTGTTTTTCTGCATAAAGAGTATTAATGCAAAGTAAGATTGGGAAATTACAACACCAAGTATAATTTAAGAAAAGCATTTTAACATTTTGATATTTCGTGTGTAATCTTAAATGAAAATTACTACTTTATTTGCAGTAATTTTTATTTAAGATTACAAATAAAATAAAATGACTACTTTATTAATCTTAAATAAAATCACTACTTTATTCGTACTCTCTCAAATAAAAATTATAGAACAAATTGTATAAATTTGAAATAAGGAAATTGAAACAATTATCGTTCAAAATTGCACTATTCTGAACAGCATATTTTATTACCTCATATTGTCTTCCAATTCCTTCAGATGGATCCTCATTTCCTTAGGATGATCGTAGTATTCAAAGCATCTCATTGCCAAAGTTTTTAAGTAAAGTTCATGGGTTGGGCCCAAAACTTTTCTTTGAGCATCGAGGAGATCGTCCACCCTTTTTTTCTCGATGACAAAGTTTTCTGAAAATCAAATGCTTATAAACACTCGCAAAAGTGTTATGAGAATGATAAACATTCGTTACATAAAAATAACCCCCCAAAATCAAAATTCCTAATCAATTCCACAAATTCTTATAAACACTCTTAAAAGTATATTATGAGAATTGTAAATATTCGTTATATAAAAATAATCCCATAATCAAAATTCCTAGTTACTTCTACAAATCCTTATAAACACTCTTAATAAAATTTTTACCAGAATTAATATTCGTTACATGAAAATAACCCCAAAAACTCAATTCCTAATAATTTCCACTTCAGCTCATTTAAAAAAATAAAGGAAAATGCAAATTTAAACAACCGGGAACTATCAATGAATTGTACCATCAATGCAGGCAATTAGCAAGCTAGTTTTAAATCAAACCTTTATTAAATAGTGTTTAGAAGCATCCTCTTAAATCGTGTGTGTGCATTTTGAGAATACAAGAATGAGACACTGACAGATACGATAAAAGAGCAATTAAATGCTCAACTGATTCAGAAAACAGAAGATTTAAGACATTCATGTATTCACTTCTTTTCGTATCACACTAAATTCGTCTAGCTGAATGATGTTCTGCTTTTATGCCCTGTGTGGAAATTTTTAGAAATATCGGCGTAACTGGAGAAATTGTTAACCAAACAAGTCAAGAAGTTTCCGGAACTTGCCAATGTGAGCCAGGTTGGCAATATTTCGCTAAATTTGTCACCAAGGTCAAGCTACTCGTTTCTTCAAATAATAACAGTGGTTGTTTGTAAACACTGCTTTTACCTAAGGATAGGCAATAAATATGCCGTATAAATATTTTAGGTATTCATAACAAGAGTGAACTTTTGCTTGGAATTTAGGATTAATTTACATTAACTGCATTTTACGAGTAGTTCTATGGATATTCTAAGATGCTCCACATGCTTATTTGAAAGCATTCATCGCCATATACAGACTTCTATTTCAATAAAGCATGATATCTGTCTTCAATAATTATTGCCCTTAAGATTTTAACTCATACACATCTGGAATTTTATATAATGTTTTCATAAGAACTGAGATTATGCCGTTCTTGTTTATTCCTATGAATAATTTTAGAAAAAAAAGTTATTGTGAATACTTGCGTTAAATCTAACCGGACTGTAGAGCAGAATAGAAAAAACTGTAAACCTCCACTGAGTTAAATAGGGTATATATTAAACGTTATTAGTAATCAAAAACTAACATTTTGCTGTATTAAACTAATGTCTGAATTCAAATTTACTTTTCTATTATTCCTATGGTTAAAATTCAAAACTATATGCATAGTCTCTCATCTATGTTACATAAAATGCACTGAATTGACTGACTGCATGAATGAATGAGGGGCTGATATACAGCGGTGCTAAACAATATTGTATGATTCGGAAAACTTTAGTATTTTAAAAATAAATGCTTAATGTAGTGTAACAAGCCAGAATGTCGTATTCTATGTTTGGTGCATCATCTCCTATTAGAATGTTAAGTGTTACAGCCCTCTAGTAAATAATATACAACAATAGAAATACGACATGTCATCGAAAAGTGTTAGCAAAATATTTTTTATTATAAAAAAACTCTTTATTATTAAATATGTACTACAAAATAATGTTACATTTTTATATTTATTATTAAATATTTAAAAAATAAGAATGTCACTTATTACTTTCCTTATATACTTAATGTATAAGGAAAGTACTGTGACGGGGTCGAAAATTTGAATTCGAGCTTTCGACGGAAGAGCACGCTTCAAGCATCACTGATCAAGAATCAAACATTTTTGAGGTGATGTCTGTGTGTGTGTGTGTGTGTGTGAAAGTATGTGTGTGTGTGTGTGTGTGTGAAAGTATGTGTGTGTGTGTGTGTGTGTGAAAGTGTGTGTGTGTGTGTGAAAGTGTGTGTGTGTGTGTGTATCAGTGAGTCTGTGTAGACGATATCTCACGAACGAATGGAGCGATTCGAATGAAATTTGGCACAAAAATCAAAATCCCTGAATACTGGAAACCTATTGCTTTTAAACATAATCGCACGTTCAGAACCCCTCTAAATTTTCGAGTGAAATTTTGAAAAAATCATCAAAATATCAAAACCTTTAATATAGTTACGCAAATAGACATTTCGTATGTAATTTTTCCTTACAAAACGATTGACATAAACTTTAAAACGCTAGCATGAACCGTTGAGATATTGCACATTTTTCAAATATATTTATCAAAAAATCACATAAATTAAAAAAAATATATATATTAACTGCTGAGAAACATGTGCACTTTCCATATGTAACATGTATCCCATATGTAACATATATTCCATATGTATCCCATTCCATTTCAATGTTTGATACGGTTTTTATTATTAAGAGCACTTTCATTAAGTGTTTAGGTGTCCCATTTAGTTTTTCAAGTTTGATACGGTTTTTATTATTAAGAACACTTTCATTAAGTGTTTAGGTGTCCCATTTAGTGACATCAAGCCATTGTGAAAGCGCGAAGCGCATGTGAAATGGCGAGAATTTCAAGAAAAATGATTCTAAACTAATGTTCAAAATTATGCTACTGTGGAAATCATTTAGTCAATGTACGCATAATGGACGTCTGAAGACAAAACTTTGTAATTCGTGGTCTTATCTTTATAGTGTTGTTGAGATCCATGCCGTCCGACCTACCAGAAAGGTGTAAGGTAACTGTTTTGATGGCCGGTATCTTTATATTGTGTTCAAGTTAGCCACGCCCCCCGTATAGCCTAGGAATTATTTTGAGGTAGTAATTTCTCATTATAAGTGTCGAAAGCCCAGACCGTCTGACTCATCCGAAAATATAGAGCAGCAAATTAGACACCTGGGAGAACTCATGATTAGTGTGTTCAAGATATTTGGTGTTTTCTACCTTCAAAACATTTGATGTTTCTGCTTGTCCGCGGGGCTATAGGAGATTCTCCAGTAGAAGCATAAACGGTCCATTACAGCTTTGCGAGCTAATGGGCAAACAGATGACGGAGGGAGCTCCCAGAGTACACTCGTGCAACAGAATTGAATATAATATATATATATATATATATATATATATATATATATATATATATATATATATATATATATATATATATATATGTATATATATATATATATATATATATATATATATATATATATATATATATATATATATATATATATACATATCAAAATATCTATTAACCTCATTGAAATCAAACTTCAGAAAATATACCTATAGGCGCTATGCTTCTCATACAAGTACATTTATATAATACAAAATAGAATGAAGATAGAACAACAATGTATAAAAATTTCGTCGGGGGGATTGTGACCCCCACGTCCCGGTTAAGCCAGCTTAATGTCATGACGGCACTCCCAGAAGCGGATACAATGTCGCAAACCAAGTACATTATACTAAAACTTTAAAAGAAAAAAGTTGAAAGATCTATACTGACTAAACCACAAAAACTTTATCATCAAGATTCTCTACTTCCAAGCAGAAATACAAATGACATTTTAAAAAAGCTAATATTTAACACAAATATATAACAAGACAAACAAACCTCGCATACACTTCACCATTCAAGCTTCTAAAAATTAATGTACTTATCCTATGTATAAATAGAACACATTTAAACTGTTAAACTATGACGTCCGTATTAGCATCGTACCTGCTGTATAAACTGTAAGTGCACTACTATATAAATATAAGTTGTAATTTTCCGTTACGGTTATGTTGAAAAATGTACTTATCTTGTTACTTAGAAAACGCAATGGGTAACCCTTTGCAATTGCCTCATTCAGATAGCTCAGATCGCTTCCATATCGATTTTCTTCACTGCTATTTAATCGTTTGCTTCTGATCAAAAAATTTAAAATAATGTTTCTGAATACATTACGATGTAGACCAGAATTCCATTGAATTATGTAATGTATTTTAAAATTGAAGTCTTTTCTTTTATCATATAGTTTAAATCCCACTTTACCATTAGATTGTTTATATATTGTTAAGTCCAGGAAATTAATACTATGATCCATGTTACGTGTAGTTTCAGTCAAGGTTAAGTTAGATGGATAAAAAGTAAAATCTAAGAGATCCTGGCCATCGGGGCAAGCATACAAAATGTCATCCACATAACGAATGTATACAATTTCATTTAATATATGAGTTCCCTCTTCATATTTGATTAAGTAGATATCTGCTAGAATAGAAGAGCAAGCCCCTCCCATTGGTATGCCATTACGCTGTTTATAAAACTCTGTACCGTCGTAAAGTACAGTTTCAAACAATACCATATCGATCAGACACTTGTAAATATGTTTTTAATAAGGTATTGCATTTCATACCTATCATACATCTCCATTAATATGCAAAACAAATCATCTATATCAATATTGCAAAAAAGGTCATTAAAATCACAACTTATGTATTGTAAATTTTCAGAAATATTTTTAAGTTTTTCTATAACTTCACTACTATTATTTATGAAATACACACCTGAATTTTCAATTTTTTTCAATATGTTCTTCAAAAGTTTTAAAAGTTTCACATTAGCATAAGTTAAATATGTTTTATAACCATTAGTGACAGGTCTAAATTTTATGGGGGTTTTATGAAGTTTAGGTATAAGAGTTATATATGGGAATCTGATTGAATTCATGTTGTAACTCAAAATTTTATATTTAGCCTTGATGCGATTTTCTATTTCAGTTTTAGATTGATTAAGCTGTATATATGCATTTTTATCAAGATAACTTGCAATAAGCATTTTATTGTAAAAGTATTGACAAGTGAACGCAAAATTAGAAGTAACCTTATCTACGTATGATATTACACAATGCCTTTGTAATTTTTCCAAATTATTTCTACTGTATGTCCCATATCTAACATGTTTTTCCAAAACTCCATAATTTAACCCTACACTGCACATTACATAAGATTTCCATTCTTCAAAGACCTGAATGAACTACACCTAACATGGATCATAGTATTAATTTCCTGGACTTAACAATATATAAACAATCTAATGGTAAAGTTGGATTTAAACTATATGATAAAAGAAAAGACTTCAATTTTAAAATAAATTACATAATTCAATGGAATTCTTGTCTACATCGTAATGTATTCAGAAACATTATTTTAAATTTTTTGATCAGAAGCAAACGATTAAATAGCAGTGAAGAAAATCGATATGGCAGCGCTCTGAGCTATCTGAATGAGGCAATTGCAAATGGTTACCCATTGCGTTTTGAAAGTAACATTATGTGTAAATTTTTCTACATAAACGTAACGGAAAGTTACAACTTAAATTTATATAGTGGTACACTTACAGTTTGAACAGCAGATACGATGCTAATACGGACGTCATAGTTTAACAGTTTAAAGGTGTTCTATTTATACATAGGATAAGTACGAGTACATTGATTTTCAGAAACTTGAATGGTGAAGTGTATGCGAGGTTTGTTTGTCTTGTTATATATTTGTGTTAAATATTAGCTTTTTTAAAATGACTTTTTTGTTTCTACTTGGAAGTAGAGAATCTTGATGATCTGTGGTTCTTCTGTGGTCTTGAAGTTTCTGTGGTTTATTCAGTATAGGTCTTCCAAATTTTTTCTTTTAAAGTTTTAGTATAATGTACTTGGTTTGCGACATTGTATCCGCTTCAGGGAGTGTCGTCATGACATTTAGCGGGCTTAACCGGGAAGTGGGGGTCACAATCCCCCCCAGCGAAATTTTTATACATTGTTGCTCTATCTTCATTCTATTTTGTATTATATATATATATATATATTTATATATATATATTTATATATATATATATTTATATACATATTTATATATTATATATATATATATATATATATATATATATATATATATATATATATATATATATATATATATATATATATATATATATATATATATATTTATATATTTATATATATATATATATATATATATATATATATATATATATATATATATATATATTATATATATATATATTTATATATATTAATATATATATATATATATAAGAATTAGACTAAATTAAAAACCCGATCAATAAGGATGGATCGACAGAGTTCTTGGATTTGTCAATAAGAAAACACCAACAGTATGGAATTTATACAACCATACACGACAAGAAAAATTCGTACAATATCAAAATTAATAATATTATTGATGATTAGAATTCAAACCTCACTAAAAATATATTCAGAAATATTATTATCGGATACTTCAGAAGAAACAGAAACTAAAGTACTTTTAAAAAAGACTGCATTTATGAATGTAATAAAATAATAAATGATGCATTGAAAAGAAATTACCCTAGATATTTTTTACAACATTATTACTCTTCATTTTGCAAAGAAAGAAATTGTGTTTTGTTTGAATCTAAATGAGCATTCTTAATCATATATATATTCATATCTGCGATCCTATCATCATGAAGTCTTTTCGCGCATGCGCGACTTTCCCTTATAAAATGTTGTGTTTTCATGTTGGATTGTAGGGTGTATCTCTTCCTTGCTTGGTTCCATCTTTGTTTTTGTGTCCGTTCGGGTGCTTCTGTCTTTGCACATGTGGGAGATTGACCATTGAGTTACATTGGTGCCGTGAGCGTTGCCCGGGTCGTAAAAGCTGCTTTAAGCGGGAAAGGGGTGTCGCAATCCACCCCTGTCATTCTATGCAAATCATATGGTCACTCCTGTTCTCGCTTATTTTTTCTTCTTGTTTATATCCTTATATATATATATATATATATATGTATATATATATATATATATATATATATATATATATATATAAATATATAAATATATATATATGTATGTAATTGCGGAATTGTGAAATTATTAAATAATTTAGAATAGCTGGATTTTCATAATTCTATTCATAGTATCATATATTAGCCAGACATCTCCATTCTCTTCTATTATTGATACTTTTATTTTTACACCCTCTTCTACGTCAGCCTTACTATCAGCCCCTCCTTTTTGTATCTCCTTTTGTATATTATTACTTTTGCTTTCCTTTTCGCATTTCTGTTTTTAATTCTTACGAATGGCAACAGTAGATCCTTTTATTTTATCTTTGCGCATGGCTACACTGGTCTCTTCATTCAGGGTTCCCGGGTTCGATTCGATTCTTCAGAAACATACATTTTTTGTGCTAGCTTCGTTAAAAGACTTGGAATTGAAAACGAGTTTTGCCAAGTGAACATTTCCATTTTTTAAGGCCTAGCCCTTGACCACGTGTTTAGCAATACGGCCTGATTTTTTTATGTTTTTATTTATTCGTTTCCGTACCATTGAAGTTTGTTGCTTTTCTTTAACTTGATGACTCGTGTTTTGTATTTTTTTTCCATTTGATTGCTGATTAGTTATGTTTAGCGAGTTGCAGCTTCTTACTTTTCGGTCATTGGACTTTCAAACTGTATGCTTATATATATATATAAGCAAATCTACATATTGGATCATTTTCTATAATTATCTTACAGCAATGGGATTATATATATATATATATATATATATATATATATACATATATATATATATATATATATATATTCTATATTCAGAAGCGAAGCTTAATTTTGAATTCATTTTTTACTATCTTACGAGATTTTTTGCGGGCCATTCTTGCCTTGAATCCTGGGTGAGGGAAGATTAGCTCATATTTGATGAAATGTTGTACTGTTATCGCAAATACGTATGTGTATACAATTTCGAGAAAATCGACTCGGTAGATGTGGGTCAAAAATTGATTTCAAGATTTAATCCAATCATACAAAGTAACCAACCTAATTAAAACAGCGTAAAACCACGCAGTTTCTATCCCGTTGTTATCGTGTAAATTCTATTACGCTGCTTCATTGTGATGCTAAATATGGACGTTTTGGGGATGCTGTAGCAACAAGCGAACAAATTCATAAGAATATATGCCAAGTACGAATGAACTTGCGAGTTTGAGGCAATATAAATTAAATTAACTCGACCAATATCTCCAGACATCGAGACGCCGATTTTGACTTTAAGCCTAACTAAAATTTATGCTACCACGATATACCATTTTTAACGCTTTGTCACCACTAGAATTTTTAACAAATATTAACATAAATGCATATAATTCATAGGCTTTACTATGTTATTGCTATGTTGTAGAAATAAAGTTCAGAATTGGTTGGTTGCGGAAGAGAGGATCTAAAATATCTTATCATTCATTATGATTCTTATTATAATTCAGATTGGCCTGAATAATAATGTGAAATATGAAAATTAGAGCATTTCTCACCAAATACGTTTCCTTGTATAAGTACATATGGCGTATTTTATAAGTTTTGATTAAAATGGCCTTCAACTTACCGTTCAATAAAGAAATGGCTTTCCTAATCTCAAAGAGTCTTTCTGTGTCGAGTATTACACTATAAGCATTGTGTTCATCTGTAATTCTGTTCAAAATCGATTCCTAGAATTCAAATACGTATATGAACAGTAAAGTCGATTCGTTCATAAATAATACCACATAACATTTTGAAATGAAATTAACAAGTACATAATTGTTATATAACACATTGCGGTAACACTATTTTCTTTCTCATAATGAAATGCCTGTACCTCTTAATGGCTACTGAAAGGGCTAAAGCACATTATTCAATATGATAGCGCTACTTAATGGGACGAAGAGAAAATGCGAAACAAGAAGAAAATAGTCAATAATATCAAGAAAACGTTAAAGCGAAGGGCGGTGCATAGAAAAATATAGTAACACTAGAAACTGTAAGCGGCGTTGCCGAAATTTATTGCAGGGATTACTTCAATTCATTAAATTTTTCGAAAGAGTGGCCTGCTGCGCGAGCACACTCTATAATTACAAAACACACGCGAGCGTACATGCTCGTCACATGCTCAGAAGCACCTAATTTCCAAAATAACGCGGAATCTAAGCGTCTGCTACGCAAAAATAATTAAATAAGCGCCCACTGCTTAAATAATACGTTTGAACAAAATTTAAAATGACTGCGTTTCGAAAATTGCACGTTTCATTTTATACGCGCTCTTTGCAAAAACAAAAAAATATGAGAATCACAATTGACCGTATTTGCAATTCACCGTTCATGACGACGTGGAACACGCAGACCCTCTCACCCAATCCCAAAGGAGTTTATCATTTCGCATGAAATGGGCAACGGTTAAATTTAGTACACAGATTATAGTCAAATTGAGTACAGGGATACTTCAGTTCTTTAGACAACACGGTTCGGCGAGTTTTTTTTTTTAAATTCGAATTTGTTTAAAAGTTATGACGAATACATTTCGCCATTTTTAATCCGATTGTCGAGCAGACAATTCTGTTCGAATATGAGCACGTACTTTTTCAAGCATATGTCCTGCGACCGATGTCTCAGACTTTCGATCAAGAAGCTTTGAGTGCTCTTTGCAATTTCCTGCCTTCGTGAATTTTTAAGATAAATTTTCAAACTTTGGAATATGGAATTCAATATTAAAAGTATGTTCCGAAAATTAAATTTAAATTGAGAGTATTTTTTAAATAGCTTATAAAATTTTATGTTTACTTTCGGCATTAAATGCAATTTTATTTATTTTTTTTAATCAGCTCCGAGCCGTAAACTTCACATGGCGCAGCACGCAAAGATAATAAAGTACGAAAAATGTAATTTCAAAACTTGACTTTTTAAAGACAAAACTCTAAACTTTTTAAAAAAGAAAATCTAATTTCTCTAACTTAAAGGAACTTCTGTTCTTTTTACAGCGCACTTCTTTAGGGAGTATTTCGCCTACATTTTACAATAACAGTTACTCTTGGGAAAAACAAAGCACGAATGGATTTTGGTGTGTATATGTATCAAATTGTATGGTGCATCTATATCTGTATAATTTTTGAAGTGGGAGCTTATTTAGGACCCGGACAAAGTAACACAAATAAACATCATGTTACACAATATATTAGTTAAATCTGTACCTTGTGAGGTCTATAAGAACTATGATTATGATGTCCCTCAGTTTCGGTTAGTTGACTTAAAATTGATTGCTGTATATATATAAATGGTATGGTGTATCTATATCTGTATTATATTTTAAGTGGGAGCTTATTTAGGACTCGAGCAAAGTACCACAAATAAACATCGAGTTACACGATATATTAGTTAAATCTATAGCTTACGATGTCTAAACTTTTAAACTATGGTTATGATTTCCCTCAATTTCCCTCAATTGATTAACTTTGTACTAATAATTTCTTAAATGTTTGGGTATGTAGACCAATCCAGAGCCGTCTAACAAGTTTATGCGATCCTGGTGGTAGAACAAGATACAGTTTTTTCCGTCGTAAGTAAAGAAGGGGTGATGAAAGAGTTCATGCAAGAGTTAAACATCAATCCGAGATCTATACGTGTGATCGGCAGTCTAGCAATGAGTGGCTAGACTGCGATCTTTTCTGTGGCCTACTTATTCACTGCCCAGAACACGGGCTCGCCAAAAGGCTTCTCCTTTTTCATTTTCTTCTTCGATCTTGTCTGTCCGATCCACCAAAAGGTGTAAGGTATGTGTTTGGACGGCCGGGAAGTGCCACCCAATATAGACCGGAATTCGGTAAGGGAGGCATCCACAGGGACCCTACCCTTCACCCCCTAACACCAACTTCTCGAAGGACTCGCAGACCCGCATATTTAACGTCATCGTACTCCACGTAAAAACACAGCGGCAGTTTGGGCAGAGGCAGGAATCGAACTCGTGTCGTGCAAGTGCAATCCCCCGTCCCCCGCAAACCACTGGTCTCTCGTTGAAACCCTCAATCAAGCCCGTGATCGGCGACGTTTCAGGCGGACTGTAAGGCAGAAAAGGGAATTTACTGTGCAGCAGTTGACGGAAGACTTTAATGAAGGCTCATACCAATCGATTTCGGCAAGAAGAATGCGCACAAAATTGCAGTGCATAGGTGTAGCCAGCCGCATGCCTTTGCAGAAACCTCTAATTTCAGCGAAAAACCTGAAAATGCGTGCACAGTGGTGCCGGGAATAGCGTCACTGGACATCCGATGATTGGAACGAGATTATGCGATCGAAGGAATCACTCTGTACCTTGTTTTATACCGACGGCAGGCGAAGAGTATAAGAACCTCATGAAGTCATAAAATCATCTTGCCTTGTTCGCACAGTTCAAAGTCGTGGTGGAAGTATCATGTCGTGGGGCGTGTTCGGCTGGTTTGGTACCGGTGCCTTGGTGTTTCCGGAAGGTCAGGTGTCATCCATGTAGTACTTTAATATTCTTGCCGATCACGCCCACACTGCAATGTTGTATTTTTACCCTACAGTCAACGAGTCTTTCAAGGATGACAATGCATCCACTGCGCTGGGACCATGCAGCAGTGGTTCATGTTGTTGTTGTTGAGACCCAGACCGTCCGACCTACCAGAAAGGTGTAAGGTAACTGTATGGACGGCCGGGAAGTGCTACCCAATTTAGACCGGAACCCAGTGGGGGAGGCATCCACAGGGACCGTACCCTCCTTCCCCTACCACCAACCTCTCGGAAGGACTTACGGACCCACATGTTTAACGTGATCGTACTCCGCATGAACACGGCGGCATTTGTGGCAGCGTGCAAATCTAGCGCGCAAACCACGGGGATACCGCACCTGAGATGGCCAACAGCACGCGGCGTTCCGAGGTGGTCACCCACCAAGTACTAACCGCGCCCGATGCTGCTTCACTTCGGTGATCTAACGAGAACCGATGTTTTCAGCACGGTACGGCCGTTGGCCAGCAGTGGTTCATGTAGCACAACTCTGACTTCCACTACGTACCTTGGCCACCACAAAGTACAGATTTAAACCGTATGAAGGACGTTTGAGACATGTTGGAAAGACACATTCTAACAATAATCTCCGTTACCTTCAACTGTACAGGAGCTTACGATCTCCTTGTCCAATGCCTTGTATTCCCTTGACTTAATTCACTCCAGCACTGTGTAGAATCCATGCCTAACCGCATACGTGCTGTAATTCAGGCTAACTGTGGTCCAATAAAATACTCAACCTGGGGATCTAATTCACTGGCTGGTGTGTGTATCACCACCTGGATTACTATCTCCTTCTCTTTACCTCCTTGGACAATGCACTATTATTAAAATTTTAATTGCTATTGTCTCACAGAAATGTTACATATTTCAATATAATTAAAAAAAAATCACAGTACTAATAAATAAATGACATTTTTGCTTACGCCATAAGGTGGAGTGCATTCTGTGCATTCGCAATGCAGCTCTTCATTTGTTTTAGGGACCAGTAACTTTTCCTTCCTTATCAATATCTGCAAATTTAGAAAATATAAGCGAACCATGAAATGCTTGTGAAAGAAAATGGGATAGTGTTTATAGGATTATTATTAATTATTGTTATCAATATTACTGGTAATATCATTTTTCATGCTATTATTGAATTGCATGAAACATTATTCGTGTCATTGAAACAAATTTTGATAATGATTAAAAGAATATGTGGTTTCCTCTCGAGTTTATCAAAATTCGTAAGTTGTAATAAGCATCAAAAATCACACATTACATTAGTGTGAAAATCACTTTTTTAAATCTAAAACGTTATTAAACGTATCTACGTAGTTTTGAGTCAACCTAAAAATAATTTAACCTCATAAACTAGTTTAATTCATTTTCAATAGGTGGCAGCACAGTGAATATGATAAAAATAAAATTTGTTAGTTAATGAAATTTTCTGAAGTAAACATTTTAATAAATATTTGGCCATTTCTGCCTGACAATATTTTCATTACTTTCATATTTTCAAAATATTAGAGACATCATGTCAAGTAGTCCCTGTCAATAAACTTTTTCTAATTTTAAGATTTTAATTTCAATTTTAATTCAATTTTAACGCTCACCTTGAAGTGCGAAAGAAATCAATCCTTAAATCACGCTAAAAATATTATGTTGAAGAATACAATATCAAATTCATGAAATTATGTATTCCTTATTTATAAAATTACAGAACAAAATAGGAAGAAAATGGAAATTATATTTGAATAACCAATATGTTAAAGTTTTACGAACCCAACGACTTTGTACAACGATAAAACATTTTTGTAAATTTGTGAGAAAGTGTAAATTATTTACCTTTGATCCTTTGTTAATAGTCTTTATTGCCCATATTTTTATGGTTTTCTTGATGGCACCCAGATTACAGTTAGGAATGCAATTTCGTTCCATGTTTGATACCCTGTTATGCAAAAATAAAATTCATTTTTCAGCGAATTCTATGTTTAAAATTTTATGAATATTCTGCCCAAGTAGCAATTAAATATATAAATATTTATACATAATATATAATTATCTATAAAACAAACGAGTAAGTACATTTGAAACAATGTTCTAATATATTCCATATTCTTGTGACATTCTATGTCAGACGTCGTTTTAAGGACGTTTCAAAATCTTCATGGTGATTACACATCGGTTGCTATTGTACTATTCTTGTGAGAGACCAAAGTTCTAAGTGATATTGTAACCGCATTGTATTTAATATTTATTATAAGTAAACGTTTACCTTCTTTGCAACATTTTAACCTAAATATCTCCAACTCAAAGATCCTTTTATAAACATTCAAGGTATTTGTCTTTTTGTATTGTTCTTCATTTTAAATTGCTAAAAATCACAGAAATGAAGCATTTTATCTTTGCTTTTGCAATATTTAGAGAACATGTAAATGCATTTTTCTGGTGAAATATCTTCCTGTGAATCATCATAGATGTCCACTTATTGAGTTATTTATTTTTATAGGATATATAATTATTTAACTTAAAAATCATGGAATTTTTAGTTCTTAAATTATTTCATTTCTTATGCACATAAAATTTTGTGTAAAACGATTATTCAAATCACACGATGTGTCATTACTGTGTTTAATGACTTTCGTGACTTTTCTAAAAGAAGTATTCGAAAAATAGCGATCTTCGGTGGTTCAATATCAATTAAAGAGACTTATAACTGATTGAAATTACCATACCAGTTTTTAACACTGGTATGGTAACACCAGTATGGTTTTAACTAGAATTGTCTTTAACACTGGTGTAAATGCTTTTCAACATACTTGAAAAGTGTTTATGACATTGTTCATTCTGCCTGCCTGTTTGTCTGTCTGTCCGTTTGCACTATAACTGCCGTAAAAATGACTTTATCAACTTGTTCAGACGGTCTGTGGGACATATGGGAATGCAAATAAATAATATCACCCAATTAGTTTTGGATTGAATCCGGATTGAAAAAATGAAATACATTGAACCCTATGGGACCTATTTTGTTAAACACTTTTTAAGCGAATTTTAAATTTACAAATTACTTCGAAAGTTTTAAGAAATATTCAAATTATCTCATAAAAAATCTGAATACATTTCAGCAAAATGTATTCGGAAGTTTTTTAAACGAAAATTAAAATAATAATTACACCAATATTATATGAAGAGATCACGTGACCCACATCAACATAAAAGATGGCATCCTTCTTGTGTCAAAATATAGATTTTTAAAGTTAATTTGTATTTATATTTAGTGTTGTATCTATCTTAAAACCGCTTTATTTTTGCTTAATTTCTGTGCATCTACATTCTGAAACAACGCATTTATAATATTTTTGAGTTTAAATGATCATCAAACTTTGATTATTTCTATAACGAAGCGTTCTACAGTGAGCGTTAGCGAGTTGGAGGCGAATCCCTCAGACTCGCGAAGCGAGTTACAGGCGATCTTAGTGAGCTTGGCGATCATTCATTGGCGATCTTAGTGAGCAGGGAGCGGAGTATTGTTTACAATATAACTAATCATTATTATATATTGTATATTTTTGTAGTGTTCTTTCGAATATTCAAGAAAGTCTAAATAAATCCAAACCTATGATATTAATTATTAAATCTAGTATCGAGGTCTAAAGACCAAGGGAAGCATTAATTCTGAAATATCTAGATATAGGCGAAGGCAGCAGCATATACACAGACATGATTTCAATGATCATTCAATCTTGTTTAGAATTGCCAAAAAAAGGTGCGGATCCAATCAAATAAGAATGTCTTAAACTTGAATACATTATGTTTGTTTCCATTCCATATAACATGCAATGTTTAAAAAGTAAACAGTGTCAGCAATCGTCATAAAATGCAAAATGTAATTGATATTCATTCATTCATTAGCAAAATCCAGATTGTTTCTTTTTCTACTATTGTATATATGCATATGTGCAGCAAAAATTAATTGAGAACATTTTAATAGAAGTAAAGATATTAAATACCTTACCCGATAAAAAAGTACAGTCCACTAGGAACTGCAGGTGATCCAGATGAATGAATGCTAATCTGGTAGTTTACCTGTTAAATATATATGAGAATAAATCAAAATGGGTGAAAATTAGAATCAAACACTTTAGCCAATCCAAGGAGAATTGTTTCAGGATCACCTGTGTTATCAACACTTATCTCCACATCAGAAAGTAGAATATGCCCATTGATTGTAATATTGCTTGCATGAAAATAAGCATAGATACTCCTGATTGCAGGGTGCTGGGCGTGGTTTAGTTCAGAGTAGCAATGGTGCATATATGGTGAGTTTTAATTAACCTACAAGTTTTAACTGAAATAACTCTCGAGTCGTTGCAGATAGCACTACAAACATGTTTTTATTCAGAATAACGCGGAAAAGGGTTTTAATGGATAAGTTTCAAAGTGAAAACCTCCAGAGGTGACACAATGAAGCAACCTAGTAACAAAGTTTTCAGTTACAAATTCAAGTGTGTTTTTTCATGCTTGAAAATGAGTCAGCAATGGATCTTTTGAGGGTAATAAGGTCTGTTGGCTTCTTCTTGCAAACCAAATCTTTCATATGACCCCAAAGATAGAATCACATGGATTAATATCTGGTGAATAAGGTGGTCAATGCAATGCACCAGGATAACGATTTGGGTATTGATAGGCGATAATTCGGGTTCCAAACTCACTATTGATGGTGCCAAAACACTAATTGTTCTATGCGGAGGGGCACCATCCTGCATGAACCAATAGTCACCGGTGTTCATAAATTTGTAGGATAATTAAAACCCACACTGTATCTTGTCTTGGAGTGGCTGACTGGTAGAAGAGGTAAAAAGAGCGGACGAAGGGCAAATTTTGAAGAACAGGTAACTATTTGTTACCGTCGACCTGTCCGATTTCTCGGGCATCCGAGACTCCGCTGCTGCCCCGAAGCTGCCATAGCGGGCACAAATTACATGCTCCAAAGGCATCGTTCGAGACCTCGGGGCCAAAATCCAATATTAAAATATATGTAAACACAAAATCCTGCAACAAAGTACACATCTAGATATCGTTGCCATATGCAACTAAAACCAAAAACAGCCAAATAAGAACTGAAGTAATTTGAGATCAATGTAGTCAGAAACTCATCCTCTAACTTACGTAACCGGGTCAAAGATCTTGATTGACATTAATACAAACAAGTAAACCTTAGTTGTTAAAATAAATAACAAACATCAATGTAATTTTCCCAATCTTTGCATTCCAGTATAATTGAACGTAAAATTCTAATCTTGAAGATAACCCAAACTTCGGCCATCCACAAAACAAAATGGCAATCAATAGTTAGCTAAATTTACAAAAAATTACTACACATATTACTATACATGAGATCATTAACCATAAAAATTACCATTTTCTGATATTTTCATATTTTAATCTTTTAAAATAATATTTTTATAATTTTCAGGATAAAATTATTTTCTGTACATTTCAAACGTTTTACATTTATATTCATAATGATTGGTATCACTAATATCATTATCTAAAATACATCTGTTTGATTTTCCAAATTTGCTAATTGGTGGGATGAAAATATCCCATGTCCAGTTATACCTTGGTTGAAATAAAAATTACAAATGCATCTTTTAAAGTCAACCTTTGGGAACAGAACAAAAGTATATCATCTTTTAGTAGACAAGTACCATCTTTTTTCCCACGCTTTAAATGTTTCTTGCTTTAAAATCGTCTTGATCAGGACCCATGTTGACTTAGCATCTACATCCACTTGATCCTTCAATGTTTCTTCTCCTGTTAATTCGTCAGTTCCTTCGTTTTCAATGCATACTTTATGAGCTTTAATCCAATTGAAATGGATCTTCATATCTTTTGCTTCACAAACTTGAACATTTATCTTTATCTCAGTAATCCAATGGGGCGTATCTTTTACTTTAACAATACTTAATAGTGAACTTTCGCTATCACTATATACAAAACATTCATTTTCTTCTCTATTCAACAAATTGTTCGTGATGCATTGAAAAGCTTCTCTGACAGCAATCAGCTCTGCAATGTAAACATTTGAATTACCAGAAAGCCGATAACTTATAAATTCCATTTCCATTTTATATACAATGAAAGCTGCTCCAAATTTCTTAACACCAAAACCCATTTTCGAACCTCCAGTAAAGATCTCATATCTTACTTGATGAGGTCTAGTCTTTACATATTTTATTCCAAATAATTTATATGGGTTTAATTTGAATTCATATTCATAAATACCACCATAATTTACCGTTATTCTACACAACTTTATATCTCTAAAGATCATTTTACAGTCAACTTCGCTTTGATCTCCATAGGCAAGATACTGATGTAAAAAATGGGTCATTTTCTCTAAACGGGCTTTTTCATCTTTCTTGTTACAATATATTTTTTTTCTATTTTTCAACTTATTTTCTGCATTATATTTTAACATGGGTGGTTTAAACTAAAAAACAAAAAAAGGCAATAATCAATTTAGGGAAATTAAATACAAAATGCTAATTGTTATTTTTAAGACGAGTAAATACAGCATGACAAGGGAATGACACTTAATATAGGCAACTGCTTTGTTAGTATGCATATACAGAGTGTATCCCAAAAAGATTGAAAGGCGCTTTAATTATTTATCTGTTGGAGTTAAGTGGGCAATGTAAATTGCAAAAATGTTTAAAGTAAGGTAGAAAATAATACTACGTTAATAGAATAGTCCTCCCATTCATTTTAAAAAAGTTACGCTTTTTAAATTTTTATGCAACCCCCTTAGACAAATTTGGTCAATCAGAAAATTTGTATTTTAAACGCAACAAGATCATTAAAAAAACCCGCATATCTGTATCTTTCAAACTGAGCGAGTTATATTTAATTGAAAATAGAACATTGTGAATGGGGACCATATATTAAATTAGAAATGTAAATTTGCGACATATCACAAAAAAGATAAAACTGGATGGTAATACATAGGATATATTTTTGCGAATTCCGTGTAGGCTCTCATGGATTCTTAAATACTTTTCAATAATTAAGTACTTTTAAGTATTTTTTTTATCTAAACAATTTCCGTTGTCAATTTGTTTATGATCCCTATTTTCATTGCTGAAACAGCCTTTCACATGGTACAGTAAAGTGGCATAAGTCAGATTTCTTACTTTTTCATAATGCAGATGATTTTAAAGATACAGATATGCGGTTTCTTTAATGATCTTGTTGCATTAAAAATAAAAACTTTCTGATTGACAAAATTTGTCTAAGGGTGTCGTATAAAATTTTAAAAAGTGTAACTTTTGAAAATTAATCTGAGGACTATTTCATTAATCTTATTTCCTACCTTACTTTCAATATTTTTGCAATTTTCATTGCCCACTTATCTCCAACAGGTAAAGAATTAAAGCGCGTTTCAATCTTTTTGGGACACCCTGCATATATATCATTAGAAAACTTAAAAACAAATGTTTTGCTTTAATTGCAATCTTATATTTAGAAATAAGTTATTTGTTTTATCTTCTAAAAAGAACATCTAGTTTAAATGTAATTAGCCTGTTCTAATGCCATTCCCTTGTCTACCAAGACGACGGGTGAATGCCGACAGAGAAATGACAAATCATGTGATTTTACTTTCTGAGTATATGTGTTTTATTTGCATTTAAGCCTAACTTGATATTCAGTTTACCTCACTAACTAGGCATATATATATGTCAAAAAATATTTATTTTGTATTCTGAGAATAATTAATGACATATGAATTACAAGGAATAAAAACTCTTAACCAAAATTATTCAGTTTTATAATATTTCCCTGCATAGAATGATAGTTAGAATATAGTCAAACTCTTGAAATGGTGAATATGGTCTTTAGTAAAATATAATACAACTTTACTTACATTTATTGTCATCTATGTACAGAAAGACTTGTTAAAGTTTAAAGACAGGTGAATGACAAAAAAGCTAGGGGTCAGTTGTAAAAAAAAATATTTAAAACATTGCTCTAATGTATAGTATTATTTTATTACTGTTTGTATTTTAAATTATCTAATTAATTATAAAACATCAAATTAAAAGAAAACTGGAAAATGAAGGCTTCTAAATGAAGTTGTAATTTTATGATTTGGCAGCTGGGATACACAGGGGAATGATATTTAATAAAAAAAATAAATCTTTAAATATTAAAAATATAAATTGTTTCTTTGGCTAGTGGGTGATAAATATGAACTACAATATAATAAATATGGTCAGTGTCCAAAATCAGTCCGAAGTCATGCGAACTTAGATTAATACACTTACTAGTACATTTAAAACTCCCGTTTACAGAAAATGACCATATAGTGCTTCACTAGATGTGGTGGAATAGCATTTTGTAATCTGGATCAAACAACTTCTCACAATCTCTGTTAATTTATTTATTTGTCGAACTTGACCGTTGAGCCAAATCTTACTTCCATATAGAATCATTGTCTTTATCGCTCTGACGAAAATCTCTTTCAACACTCTTTCATTCAAACCTCAACTTCTCCTTGAAGTTCTAGTAATCTCATTGGTAAAATCAATAATCTTGTCTTTGACTTTATTCAAATGAATATTGAATTCAAATACGGATCCAATTTTATACCAAGATAATTCAGTTCATCAACGTTCCCAAAACTTTACCATTGACAACAATAAGAAATATCGCTTTTAGATCTATCTTGAATGATATGATTATAAGTTGGGTTTTATCAATACCAAGTCTCAAATATTTTACTCCAATTGAAAATATATGCAGTAGCTTCTTCAATCTATTTTCTTTTCAGTTCCATTAGAACCTGAAACAACAAACAAGAAATCGTGAACAAACAAAATAAGTTCTTTGTTGGAGCTATTTTCCCAATACAAACCTTTTAAAAAAGTGTCTGCTATTAGCAACCACAATATTGGTCCAGAACTAGAGCCTTGCAGTAATCAACATCTAACATGCTACTTCAATATTTATTCAAATTTGTCTATATACAATGTAACGATTACACAGAGAATCATTAAACACATCAAACAATCAATTCGAAATTGGCAAAAGTCGTAATTGATCTTTCATATGAGTCCAATCCACCATACTAAAAGCTCCCTTTATATTGACGAAAACTAAACCTGTATGCAAATTTCTACTTTTATTATTTTCTACCAAACTGAGAATTTTCTTCATGGCATCGTTTGAGCCGCAACCTTTCCTAAAACCACATTGAGTTTTATGTAAATAGTTTCAACCTATAAATCATACATCAATCTATGCACCATCATTTTATCAACAATATTTTCCCATATAGGTAACAAGCATATTGGTCTATAAGAATCCACAAGTTCATTATCATTCCTCGTCTTATCCAAAAAGCTTACTAAAGCTTTATTCCAAATATTTGGAAATACTCCCAACTTTAAACACATATTGAAAATATTTGTGAACCATAATCTGCTCATCTTAAATAAATCCTTGAAAATTTCAACTTGTATACCATCTGGTCCTGGAGACGTTCCAATCTTGATATGATGTGTAGCATATTCCACTTCTTCAACTGTAATCAGATTTTCTTCTACCTCATTGAAAGCACTTGAACTTTCTTAATAATAGTTCTCGGGGAATTAGTATTTTAATATAGCTTCAATAGTTTCCTCCATACTAGAAGTTTTCAAACCATCCGGTTTCGCCACTGTTTTAATTTTTATCAATCCACTTCTTGGATTAATAACATTCTTACATTCAATATCGAAACTTTCTTTTTCTATAATATTATTTAAAACACTTGTGTGTGTGTGTGTCGGAGGGGGGGGGGTATCCGCCGTTCCCCATTGGTGGGGGATAAATTCGAACTCGGAAATATTAGATTGCTGATCTCGCGCTATGCCACCAGGCCTAAAAGAATTCTTCATGGCCGAGGGAATAATCTCTCTCGTAGATAGGATATCTACAGGCGAGAAGTTTGGTCGAATTTCAGTGAGAAGGTGGCCAGGCTTAAAACCCCCACGGCGTCCCCAAGCTGAAACTCAGTTCGAAGCTGGAAACCCGGAAGGTATGTCGTACCTATTCATGTGGCGTCGTGACGTCAGTCGTAGTCACCCAGGAGAGGAGAGGAGAGGAGAAAGTGTGCGTCATCTATAGTGTTGCCATCTCGTAAGAGATGTGAGATCGTTGGAGACAGAGAAAGTTGCGTATTTGTTTGTCCAAAGTTACCAAATGTGAAGGGCTGTCGATCCCCGATAGTGAGAGATAGCTTCGAACTCGGTATCTTCAGATTGCTGATCTTGCGTTATGCCACCAGGCCTCAAGGAATTTTTCAAGGTCGAAGGAATGAATAATTTGGAATGTCTTTCGTAACAGTGAGTGACAGAATACTGCAGCCCCGCCATACAATAATTAATGAATCCCTCTTTGCTTTGACAATTTGTTGACGAAGAATAGCCAGTTCTCTTTCATAATTCCATTTCAAATTTTCTAGAATTAAAATTTCTTGAGCTTTTTGGCACTTGCGTCGTAGTGCTCTAACTTTCGATCTTTAGACTAGAATGTTCAAAGTTCACCAAGGCATATTTTGTTGTTTATTAATCGGTCCATTCTTGTGCAACTTACATGTCTTACAAGCCTTAAGCTTTAAAGTAATAGTCTCTACAAAACTATTTAACTTATTTTTACTATTTACATTTTTATATCTTTATTGAACAATTCCATTTAATTCAACTTGCAATTTCAACCAATTTAAAATTTTATATATATCTATATCCTGGAGAAGTTTTAAAATTATCATTTTATTATCAATCACTAACTCCATCGAAACATAACAATGGTTACTTAAAGTATTCTCATCTGTCACTTGCCAGACATTAAAACTTTCAGTATTTTGCACTCTTAATAATACTAAATCAATACAACTCCTACCTCTTACACAATTAAAGGTAGGAAGACTAGTTGAATCATTCTTAATAATAAACTGATTTATCATAACAAAGTTCATTACTTTATTTCCATGGAAATCCATGAGATCAAGTCTCCACAAAACAGACTTAGCATTACAGTATATCATAACAATAAAATTATAATTATAATATTTATATATCAGTTCATATAATATATTTAGATTACGATCAATATTTTCCTTTGCAGAACAATACATACTTATTACAATATATTTTACATTATTTACCTTAATCATAACAGTCATAATATCTTCGTGTACAAATAAATTGAGTGAAGAATATTTTTCATAGATTACAACAGCCACCCTTTGGTTTTTTAAATTATAAATAATTGCTATATTTTTAGAAATACCAAAAACAACATATTTATAAAAGTACGATTCATTTACACTAATTACATTATGATTAGTATTTATAACATATTGAGATAAATGGAAATTCGCTGCATTCGCATGAGCTTAATTACAATGTAATAAAAATTTACAAAGTATCTCCATAATTAATTCTGGAACGTACAAAATCTAACTCCCATTCAAGACATTGACATTTAAGTCGGCAGAACTATGTCTAGTATCATAAGATCTTTTGAAAACCACATTTGCATGATGGCAATTAACACATTTAAGGGGAGTTTTACAATCAGGAGTTTCATGTCCTTCTTCCCCACACTTAAAACAATATTTGTTATTATTACAATTATTTGCTATGTGTCCAAACCTATTACAATTGAAACATCTCGTTTCTTTCAAGTACTCCTTCACATTTAAAATAGTCCATTGTAAATATACTCGATCTTTTTTAATTATTCTCCTGAAAATTTGTGGTTCCATATCTAGAATCCAATGTTGAAGTCTATTTTTCTTATTTTTGATAGAGAAAAGAGGTTTTCCAGGTGACGAGCCAGTGCTCAAGTCTATGATTTATGTAAATTTGTAATGTGTTAATAGAATTTTTTTATGAACAGCTACGTATAACCAGCTGTGTCATCCACAAAGACTAGATCGACGGAGGGTCTTCTGGAGGTCTTCTGGAATGTTTTAATAAACCGTTTTCTTCTTCCCTGCTGGGAAAATTGAAATCCAAGCTGTGTTAGGTTTCTTTCCGTAGTTGATAATTTTGAAGTTGATACTACGAAGGCAAAGATTCAGTCTTTCAAGACACCCGAAGACAGTTTGAGAAAACCACACTTAACACACAACAATCCTTGCTTGAGGGGGGGGATCAGAAATTTGATTACGTTCCGTTCTGTCCGAATATAGATACTATAGGTGTGCAAAAATTCAAAATTTTTGGTCACTAAATGACTTCTGGGGGGTCACAAAAGGCGGAAAAATCATTTCTCCGTCCTCCTGGTGGTAAATCAAGAATTCAACTCCCTTAGGCTCTATATCGTAATTGATACTATAAGTGCTGAATGTCCAGACCACACAGCCAACCCTAGGGCTTACGGCAATCAAACGTGTGGCCGGTGATACTATAAGTGTGTAAAGATTCAGCCTTCTACGTCAGAGGGTCTTCTGAAGCGTCTGGAATGAATTAAAAAAAATCCCATCCCTGCGGGATAAATGGAAAATCTTGCTCTATTAGGTTTAGTATCCTAGTCGATACTATATGTGTTGAGGACTCAGACCGTTCGAACCGTCCGTGGACATGAGTAGCTGTTTGGACAGCCGGGTTACTATATGTTTGCAAAGATTCAGCCACCTGGGTCAGCGAAGTAATTCTGGAGGGGATTGAAAGACAAAAACACATTAGACACGTTAGTCAGTTACATTTAGTACCTGTGCCGGTAAGATTTCGAATATTTTGTGACATCTGTCATAGTAACAACATTCAGCTTATGTAAATAACTTGAATACTAAAATAGTTTTTTACACTTTTTTGCTTTCTGTGTGTAGTAAAAACACTTCGCATTTCCGTGCCAAATATAGCTAGAACCTTCATTTGATAGGAGTGAAGTCCCGCTTCATTCGCTTTATGGTGGAGTTGCCATAGTATATTAAAATATATCTACCAAATAAATTGAGTTTTAAATTAAAATTTTATTCCTGAGAAGTGACACAGGAATATGGATTTCCTGAGACGGTTATGTAACTTACTTTAATTCTGAAATCAAGTTTGTCACATAGCTATCTGCGTATCTGTAGGACTCAGCTCTTATTGAATATCTGATAAAACTTTAGATGAAAATATAAATTACCAAATAGTTTGGCTCAATCATTTAAAAAAATAATTTATTTTCATCACCTATTTAAAATCATCGTCTGCATTTTTATCGACCATGTCTTCGCATTTCATCAGTCACTGAAGTAGTTGTATAGAGTTTCTCAAAGTATGAACGACGCGTCATTTTAAAACTTATGCGGCAGCAGGTAATTAGAAATTACGTAGTAATGAAGTTAATAACTTTTTAAAAGATAATGGAGAAAAAATACATTTTCCTACCTTTCTGAAGATTTCGATAAAGTCAACTTCATTAGGCATATTTTCAGTCCCAATAAATTTTGTAGTCAGTTCTCTCATTAATTTATATAAAAGCGTTATTTTGGGATTTTTTCTGCGATGTTGAATATCTGAGAAAATAATATTTTAATTAATAGAGGTTAAGATGAAAATATGGGAATATATTTTTATTTTTAACAGGCTTTAAATCAACCACAATGGGGGTGTTATTGGGGGTAATAAATCCCTTTAATTTATCTAGTTGCATTCTGCGTGCAAAGTACCAACATAAAAAAATAAACAAGAATAAATAAATAAACAAGAACGACCAATCATGAACAAAGCATTAATTATAAAAGACTTTTTAGCTGAAATGAAATTTTATTTAAAGATCTCTAAAATGCGATACTTTTAGCACTCATATTTTACTTTCCCTGCAATACATGGTAATGTATAGGGAAGGTATTTGCTGCGTGGATTTTCACCACACTTCCGGTCAGAACGCAAAAAATCGTTCTTATTATTACCCAGTAAAGCAATCGCCGACATTGGCCGTGTCGAATAAAAAAAAATACATATAATCAATCAATAAGATATTAATCAGAAATGAGGACAGAGAACAACATTTAAAATAATAACATATGTATTGACAAAAAATAAATTAAAAGTAATAAGAATATATTTAATAGACACTCTCACTAAACCATAATTATTCCCCATTAATATTCGAACTGACATTCACATGTATTTCCATTGTAACAATAATTGTTATGTGCCATACGCACACTTCTCATAATTATGAACATATAGGGTATACAATTAAATTCCTCCATTTAAGGTTATAGTTTATATTTTAGGAAGGTTATATTTTAGGAATCTATCAAAATACAATTAAAAACAATTTCCACACTGATTACTTTACTTAAGTGTAAAAGCGAGTACGATGTCGAGAGAGAGAGAGAGAGAGAGAGAGAGAGAGAGAGAGCAGTAACATAGCGTCAACAGACTGAGTGTAAAGGACATGCATTGCGTACCTTCAATATTTCGTTGAACCGTCATCGGGTGCGGGGTCCTCGGGCGAGGAGTCATCGGTTGACCGTCATCTCTGCAGTCATTTTTAGGAGACCCTTCTCTCCAAAATCACAAAATCAATTCTCGCTTCTTTTTTCAAAAATCTCACTCTCTCTCGAACATCCGGGCGCGGTAACCCATTGGTTAGCGCGCTGGAGTTGCACTCGGTAGGCCCGGGTTCGATTCCAGCCACTCCCCAAACTGCCGCCGTGTTCTTGCGGAGTACGATCACGTTAAACATGTGGGTCCGAAAGTCCTTCCGAGAGGTTGGTGGTAGGGGAAGGAGGGTACGGTCCCTGTGGATGCCTCCCCCACTGGGTTCCGGTCTAAATTGGGTGGCACTTCCCGACCGTCCAAACATTTACCTTACACCTTTCTGGCAGGTCGGACGGTCTGGGTTCCATCAACAACAACTCTCTCTCGAACATCCGAAAAATGTCACCTCCTACACACTTAAGCCCGAGGTCTATTATTGGTTCCCCCAACTGAAGCCCCTGGTATTTTGATTGGATATCACAGGATTATATCCAGTTATTGGGTGCTGTGATGACAGAGGGTTGGTTAGCACCCCAGAATTAATATTTGACAGCTGGGCTAAAGTTCCCATGAACCTGGGCGCACGTGCGTCCGGAAACGATCAAGGGTGAGCTCTCCCCAAAAGCGCCTTGCTGTGAGCCCCTCTGTCACTGAGCCATCTCTTTCCATATTTCGCAGAAACATTGCTTGTTCACCCTTTTGCAGGTGTTGACCAAGGGGAATGTATATGTGTTGGGGGAGTAGCACAGGGACCATCTTTAGAGGTTGCACTCACTCCACAATTCACAATGTTCCATATTTTCCATGGAACAGTATTGGAATCATGCCGAAAATTACAACTCGAGTTTTCGACGAATCTACATATTCGACACCTCTAGAATACGATAAAATCATTTTTAGCGTGACGTCTATGAGTGTGTCTGTCTGTGTGTCTGTGCAGATTTTGCATTCATTCTAACTCAAAAACTAATAGACGGAATTTCATAAAATTTGGAAGATAAGTCACTTCGTTATAACCCTGGTGCTGATCAGTTTTTGGTACGATTCGAAATAAACGAACCCGCCTTTTTTTCCGAAATGACCCGCAAAATTTGATTTGACTTTATCCAATCTAGCTGAAAAATTAATGGTTCAAATTTTACAAAATTTGGTATATAAGTCACTTGTAAGTCACCCTGGTGCTGATTTGATTTTGGCACGATGCGGAAATAAATAACCTGCCGTTTTATGAGAAAAGGCCAGCAAAAATCATCAAAATCTAAAATAAAATACTACGTATGCTCAAATATATCAATTAAATGCTTGTTTCATATATAATTTTCGACAATGAAAAGAGTAAGACCAATTACATTACACTAGGACTAGCCGTTCGCGAGATGTTTTAGTTTTTTCGCATTTACGCTGCGCCGCAGTTGAAAAAACGTCCAGTTACCAACTGCGAACGAAAATTGAATTAAAAGAGCCAATTTAATGTCATTTTAAATAATTGTAGGCGTTAGTTTGTGCAATTCAACCGTTGTTCAAGCCGTTTTCGAAATATTTTGTCTTTTTCGCATTTTTGCTGTGCCGATTTTGAGTCCATTATTTATGTGTGTTATTTAGTGCAATTAAACTAAATTTAATGAATTATTAATGTAATAGAAAGACGATGAATTTGAGAATGCATAGAAAGTCATGTGCTGTCCACATCAGATTTTTTACTTCCTCTGCAATACATGGTAATGTATAGGGAAATATTGGAATCATCCCGAAAATCATACCTCGAGTTTTCGACTGATCTATACGTTTCGAGACGTCTAAAATACGAAAAAACTATTTTTAGCGTGGCGTCTGTGTGTGTGTATGTGTGTCTGTGCGTCTGTGTGTCTGTATGTCTGTCTGTCTGTCTGTATATCTGTATGTCTGTGAAATGCATGTATCCACTCTAACTAAAAAATTAATGGACCAAATATCATAAAATTCAGTATGTAAGTTACTTGGGTGAGACCCTGGTGCTGATAACCTTTCTTAGGATTCGTAAAAACAGAACCGGCCTTTTTTAGGGAAATGAACTCATGAATCCACTCTAGCAAAAATTTCATGTATAAAATTTCATGTCAAAAATGTCATGTATCCACTCTAGCAAAAATATTAATTAACCACATTTCACAAAATTTGGTAGATAAGTTATTTGTAGGATGCTCTGCTGGTGATTAGATTTTGGTACGATTCGGAAAAGAACAGCAAGCCTTTTTTTTACAAAGACAGCCAAAATCTGAAAAAAAAGGCTCTGTATGCTGAAATTTATCAATTAAATTATTGTTTCATACGCAATTTTTGACGAGGAAAAGAATATAACACATTCCATTATATTTTAGGACTAACCGTTCTCAAGATATTTGAGATTCCTTTCATTTTTTTACGCCGCTATCGTAAAATGTCCAGTTACTAAATAAAAACAAAAATTGAATTAAAAATGCAAATTTACTGTTATTTGGTGCAATTAAACTCAATCTAATGAATTATTAAAGAAATAAAGAAAATATGAATTTGAGTTTGCAGAGAAAGTCATGTGCTGCCCACATCAGATTTTTACTTTCCCTGCAATACATGGTAATGTATAGGGAAATAATTGGAATCAAGTCGAAAATCGCAACTCGAGTTTTCGCCGGATCTACACGCCGGATCGCCGGCACATTTCGAGCACGGCAGCTCGGTGGTTTACGCGCTGGATTTGCACGCTTCCACAACTGCTGCCGTGTTCATGCGGGGTACGCTCACGTTAAACATGTGGGTCAGTAAGTCCTTCCGAGAGGTTGGTGGTAGGGGAAGGAGGGTACGGTCTCTGCGGATGCCCCCCCCACTGGGTTCTGATCTAAGTTAGGTGGCACTTCCCGGCCGTACAAACAGTTACCTTACATCTTTCTGGTAGGTCGGACGGTCTGGGTCTCAACAACAACTATCTGTAGACACATCACTAGTCGTGATTGAATCGGCATTACATTAAAATCAAAATGGAAAGTTATGCCTATTAGTATTTATTTCATGCTAGTTAAATGCCGCAGAACGCAAGCACAGAGCTTACGAACGTCAGCTTCTCGCAGAATATTCTGCTGTAAAGCATTTTCTGCACTTATTGGAAGGACGTAATTTTATTTTATACACCGTTCGCAAACCTCTTACATTTTCGTTTCAACAAAAAACAGAGAAAATGACTCCACGTCAATTAAGGCACCTTTAATTCATATGTCAATTTATAATTAACATTCGATATAATCCTCGTTCAACTAAAGTGGTAGTAGATGCACTTTTTTGCATCGTACGGATTAATACCTCAAATGTGCTGGATTACGAAGAAATTGCAGAAGTTCAAAGTGAAGACGAGATAAACGATCTAAAATCTCTAGCCCCACGGTATGTTGTTGTTGTTGAGAACCAGACCGTCCGACCTACCAGAAAGGTGTAAGGTAACTGTTTGGACGGCCGGGAAGTGCCACCCAATTTAGACCGGAAACCAGTGGGGGAGACATCCACAGGGACCGTACCCTCCTTCCCCTACCACCAACCTCTCGGAAGGACTTACGGACCCACATGTTTAACGTGATCGTACTCCGCGTGAACACGGCGGCAGTTTTGGCAGCGGCTGGAATCGAACCCGGGCCTACCGAGTGTAACTCCAGCGCGCTAACCAATGGGCTACCGCGAAAAGGTATCGTTGTAGATCCGCCAGGTGCCATACAGCAGTGTGACACCTCAACGGGTGAAATACGACCGTTCATAGCCCAGGGTTTTTGAAAACAAGTGTCTCACAACATGCACAATCGCGCTCATCCAGGAGTTCGATGAACAGTGAACATAGTACGCAAACGGTTTATTTAGCCATTACTCCGAAAGGAATGTGCCGAATTGAGCAGTACGTGTATTGCTTGCCATAAAGCAAAGGCACATAGACGAAGTCACCTTTAGGAATTTTTGGTACACCTAATGGCAGATTTTAGCATGTTCATATCGACATATCCGTACCCTTGCCAGTATTGAAGGGATTTCGATATCTGCTGAAACGTTTTACGCGTTCGGCAGAAACCATTCTTTTAGTGGATCAAACGGCAGCCACAGTTTTAGAAGCATTTTTTATGGCTGTATATCTCGAATCGGAGTACTTAAGGTCATCTGTGCCGATCAAGGACGATAATTTGAAAGATATTTATTTCACCCCTTGATGAGATTTTTAGGAAGTAGGAAGACCAGAACGACAGAATATCATCTTGCCGCCAATTTTATGGTGGAAGATTTCCACCGAGAACTGAAATAGGCAATACGTTGTCAGGGTACGGAGCATTGGATAGAAATGCTACTAAGTGTAGATTAGGAATTCGATCTGCGATGAAGGAAGATCTAAAAGCTTCCAGTGCAGAATGGATCTATGGCACATCATTACGATTGCTATGTGAGTTCCTTCGTGACTCATAATTAAAAGATGTACCTAAGCATGATCATGGATTCATTTTAAATTTAAGACGACAAATGCAGTCACTGCGACTGATTCCTGCTTCGCGTAATTCAAAATATGACTGTTTCATTCATAAGGAACTTCCCAAGTCTACCGAATTTTTTGTTCGGTACGACTTTGTTTGATGACCGTTGCATGCACAGAAAAGTATGGCCACGCAGAGAAAAATATTACACTATAGATATCCGCGGACGAAAAGCAACATCAGTATGGCTTGTTTCAAAGTCGCTTTTTTATAGAAACCCATAGAGGAATCAAAAGAAACATTTTCACCGGTTTTTGACTACTTGTCCCCTTTCATCACTACCGCTACTATGACCAGATATGGAAGACAAGTTCAGTTTTGAATCCCTGTTCCCGTACGATGAGGGGGTATACTATGGCGGCACTCATTCAGATGTATTGACGAACGTAAAACTTTCTGTATCTTGACAGAGAGTCTAAAATGTACATATGACGCATTCGCAACGCTTCTGTGAAGGCATATAAAAGCAAGCCCAGAACATTTTCATTTCATTCTTATTTCGGATGGTTATGTTGTACGCGCTGTAGAATGTAGCATATGTTAGTTATGCTTAGTTTAGTTTGTAAATTAAGTTTTCTTTTAAGTATGCCTTTCTGATAAATGTATTTATACATCGCACCTTCGCCATAAATTCATTGTTTATTTTAACCTTATCGAGCTAACCTGTGTTGGGTTCCCTATATAAATGTACACATGTTTAGGAAATAACTCGAGAACAAGGGCAGGTAGAAAGTTCAAGTTTAGTATCTCCGTGCATTTTGCGGTATATTTTATTTTTTAGGACTTTCAACTTTATCGTGATAGCCCGTCCTGGACCCGCAATAGGAATTTACTAGTTTTGGGATTAACTCGAAAACCGGAGTAGCTAGAAGTCCCAAATTTAGTATATCATAGTATTTTGTGGTGCATTTTAATAAATTTATCGATTATTAAACTCATCGTGTCTGCGATACAAATTGGAATGTACTTGTTTCGGTGGAATAACTTGATAACTAAAGCAGCTAGAAAATCAAAATTTAGAATATCTTTATTTATTTTATTGTATATATTTATCCTTTGTATTTTTAACCCTATCGGGCTAGTCCGTCTTGGACATGACATGGAAATTCACTTGTTTTTGAGAAATAATATCTAAAGAAAATCTTCTTAATGCGTGTGCATAAGAAAGGCGCACACGTTAAGAAGATTTTGCTTAGATAAAAAGCGCATAAGAAAGGCGCACATACCCAAAGAGGACGGGGTGAATGAACCAGCAAAGCGAGATCCGTGGGTTGGTGAGCGTGTGCGAATAAGTAGCGAAGCCCGTCTGTGCGTATTACGCTTGCGTGGCAGATTGTGAGCTGTTAGTGAGCGGCAGTAAGCAAGGAGCGGATCCCCCTAGTACCGGAAGGAAAAACATCTGTTGTTTTTAGCAGTTTGATGGAATCAGTGTTAGCTGTTAGCAACTGGTATTTGGTGTTAGTAGTAAAATTAGCTGCTAAGCTAATAGCACCCATCTCTACTATTTTTGTAAGTCGATTTAAATGTTAATACAACTTACGGTGGAATTATATGCGTTCGAGATTACAAAATAAACTTACTAGAATCTAGATCGTGAAAACTTGTAACTTTTCCGAGGACAGTAGTTTGGACATTTTTCCACCGTACATTCTGAAAAATAAATTTGTTTAGAATTTATTAATCATACTTAATTCAATATTACTTCATTTTTAATTTCTAACTAAAATTTGTACATATATTTGTGAGTTATAACATAAAGTTTCTTGCTATTTTCATAGAACGAATAATTTTAATTAAAACACTAGCGAGTTTGTTAAGTCAGGATTCTTTTAGCTGGCCGCAATATTGGATGTTCCAATTTTCTGGAACTTCTTCATGCATCATACAGGTAATGACACTAATAAGGAATTATCGTCTGTGTAAGTAAACAGAAGGAACCTTAAATGTTCACGTTCCAGGCATGCACATATGATGTTGTATGTGGAACACCTATGTACAATTAATTTTCATAATAATTCTTTGTTTAAATTTCTAGTTCTTGGTTTTGGTCTCCATTTCTATAGAACTTTAAATATGCGTCCATTTAAGATGATCTTATTACTACTCCATCAGTCAATACAATAAAATATATTAATGTAGTACAGAGACTTTTATAACAATATAATAAGAAAATATTACCAGAAATTATATTTAAGAATAAAACAGTTTCCCGCATTTTTATGGCCGCAAATTTGGCTTTTCGTATTGCGTAACCCCAATGTATCCAACCAAAGTGTAAGAGTTTGATATTTGATGAAAATTAAAATTTCCAAAATTTGCATAATTTAGCACTAACTTATGGTATGGACCATTGTACTACGACCCTGAGGTATAATGATCCACTTTGCCACTTGGTATTTAAATAATTCTACAGCAACACGTATATGTAATTATTGTTTTTATGCAAGTGTATTACATACCTGAGTATATAGAGAATGTGTATACACATTTAAAGTGATAATTTTGCTCATCTTTTAAAAGAAAAATGTCAAAATGTAAAAGAGTTTTCCATTGTACCCCATCCTCCCTTACACAAAATTTTATGTAATTCTGAGCAAACTTAGCATTTTTCTTAATTATGGGACAGTGTATATCCAAAACGAAGAACCTCTCAAAAGAGAGATATTTGACATACCTTATATCAAGCAGTTCGACCCCCCTTTGCAGACATTGGCTTCTATGGACGCCAAGTTGACGCTATTGAGAGGTTTTCCGGTTGGGATAGACTCTGTCCCACCCGTAAGCAAAACGTTAACATTATGCATATTGCACATGAGTTATTTATGTAAAATGTAACCGCGTGACGAAAATGTAAGCATTTTTTGTGAGCGAACTCGTATAGTTTGGCATAAATTTAAAAATACTATCTGATTTTTTTTTCGAAAAGTATAAAATGTCATGCTATTGTGTCAAGAAAATATGAGTAATTGTCTGGATGCAAGATGAAGAGCGGTTCACTACCGAATAAACCAAATTTTTCGCGGATGATCAAACTCGATAGTGTTTGAGTGAATAGTACATTAGAAGAAAGTTGTAATAATATGAAACTGAAATTTAAAATTTATTTCATTACAACGGATATTATCCATTGATCTCAATTAAGAAAAACTACGTACGGAAGTACAACAGGATCCTACAGCTAAGTGTGTACAACAGAATTAACGTTAAAACTAAATGCTGTAACACTTGTCTACCACAGACTTTTCAAGGAAAATTTGTAATACTGTCTTAAATTAATTCATACCTTTATCTTCAGAATAATTATCCCAAGCAAGCGCACAATATCCTCTTTTTTATCCTTCGGCAGATTTTGCAGGTGCTTGCATTCTAATTTATGATCCTTCCATGCACTTTTCTGTTATTAAAGAAAACTTGACACATTGAACAAATGTAAATATACGTCATAAGTATAAAAATTAAATATTTTACTCTAACTATGTATACACTTGAAATCAGTTGTTTCCTTGTTTTAACTGTTGATGTAGTTAACTAATTAAATTTTTGAATTTTTCAAATTCCAGTTTTCTTTTTTTTTTTCAAATTGATACTGACTGGCTTTATCTTTCGGAATGATTAGCTCTTTTAGTTTCTGAAACTTGTTAATACCGAATTGCTGGTTTTCATTTTATTATGCAGTTAGACAAGTTACTGAAACTGGTTAGTCACTGAAACAAGTTACTGAAACTGGTTAGTCACTGAAACAAGTTACTGAAACATGTTAGTCACTGAAACATGTTACTGAAACAGGTTAGTCGCTGAAACAAGTTACTGAAACTGTTTTAGTTACTAAAACCGACTGTTTTCCTCATCTTTCGTTAGATGTTAGTAAATTTCGTAGTCTCCGGTGTTCAATTATCTTTAAAAATACAAAATAGTTTGCAATCTTATGCCGTACGCTTCAAGTTGTTTCATACCTACATAGAGGATTTTTTTTTTTAAATTTTTATTGGTTTCGGATTAAAAACGTATATCTCACAGAGTCACGTCAATCTTATTCCATTAACATACTTTTTTCTGCCTTTTTAGGGTTGATTTCTCAGTTGTTTACGAAATCTTAAAGTATAATTTAAGCCGAAATTCAAATTTATTATCACTATTTGGCGTACAAAGTAATGTAAACCTAAAAGTATACGATGGTGTTAGTTAGCGAGCGAATGCTCTAACCTGCCCCCACACTGAATAAGTAGTACATTGCAAGCATAGGACATCCAACATGGTTGGTTGGTGTCGTGTCCGTAATATATTTTATTAAGGAAGAAATGTGCGCAGCTTCTGTTTAGTCAAAGACCAGGGCACCCGAAGGTAGAAGTCTGACTTTTGTCCCAATAAGACATCACAACACCCATACCCGCAGGCGGGACTCGAACCGGGGCCGGCGGGATTAGTTCTGCTCCTTATCGGGCCTATGCCTGCGGCGCTGCTGTAGCTCGTGACGTCATAAAGTACATCCCACAATTTGCAACGTACAGCATGTGTTTGAAAGTATGATCGTGTAAATATTGACGAAGATACAGATGTATCCTAATAAGATTAGTTATATCGCTAATATTTTTATTATCTAGGTAATAATAATAATGCATGGCGTTGTTAATTTCTAATATTTAAAGGAAAATGTAATCAATTTGTCCACTTTTTTCAAGATACTTAAAGTGATGCACATGCAGTATAGGCCTAACGAAAGTATCACCGAAAGGGGTTTTCTTTTAAGTGTATTTTTGAAATCTAGAACATGATTAGAAGTGATATAGAACTAGATTCATGGATGTCAAGAATTTAGGTAGCGTAATTTTTTCAAATCCAACGTCAAATTCGTCCATTGAACGAGTATTTTTGCTACGTAAGAAGCTGATGGAAATCGTTGAACAATGAATGTAAATTCAGAGAAACAATTTCAGAATACAAAAGCTGTAAATTTGGAAATACAAAATGAAGTAGAAAATGAAAATTTTATCATTTCCAACTTTTCAAAGGTATAAATAAACATACCTTAATGGAATAAGTAGAATGCAAATACATGTTTTTTTATTTATGCATTAGCATAATGAAATTTTTCTTAGTAAGGTTTGTTGTTGCCAATATAAACAATTGTTCGATTTATATATGTAAAGTGTAGAGTTAGACATTTTTGCGGGGTGTTGTTGCACCCCTCTAAAATTTTTGGTACCCCCCCCCCCAAAACTCATGGATTATACACCCTCAAATATTTTGGTGTAAGTAATTAAAAAATTATTTATTTTATGCACATGTGTATTAAATATAAAAATGTGAAATACACAAATCACTGTTTTTTTTTACATGCATTTTTGTAATTACAAAAAAAAAATCTGAATTTCATAATTTTTTTTTGGAAAAACTGAAATTCATATTGGCTCCGAAAACTTTTCGTGGATTATTTAGCTTATTATTGTTTCATTAAAATGCAGATGACAACACTCAGCAACCTTAAAGTGTTAAAAGTAGAATTTTCAAAACTTCACATCACAGGTGAAAATCGTCTATCAGTAAGTAACGTCTGAAATTATTTTCGTTGAAAAAAAAACAGGTAAGATTTAAGCAATTAAAATAAGTTTGGTAAAATAGTTTGTCATTGTAATACAATATTATATTTGATATTTAGCCGATTTATTCAAATTTATTAAATTATTTCTGTTGTAAAAAAAGCGTATAACCCGAAGGCGATTTTTTAGTTTTTTAAAATTATTGCTATTTGAGACTACTGTCTTTTCCTGTCAGTCACGCTAATCTCTAGATTTCATTTTACCAAAACAGGGATTTCAATTTAATCTGAAAGTGTACAATAACAAAAAATAAATATTTTTACATCACAACCCTGCTGTCAATTACAAATGTAACTTCCGGAATAATCGTTCATAATAGGCGTGATCACTTATTGACGGTTAAAATGTAAATCTAATGTCCGTAATTTTATGTATGTATATTATTATTAAGTATGTATGCATATTATTATTAAGTATATATATATTATTAAGTATGTATGTATATTACTATTAAGTATGTATTATTATTAAGTATATATATATATATATATATTATCAAGTATGTATGTATATTACTATTAAATAAGCATTAATATTATATTAATTAATAGAATTAAATAGTATTACTATTAAGTATGTATGTATATTAGGATATATGTTATGTAAATCTGACAGCTAAAACTTTTGAAAGACCTTATTACAAAAATGTTTTAGGATAACTATGTAATTAGAAATTTAATTAACTCTGCCCAAAAGCATTATTATATATATATAAGAGGTTATAATGTGTTTCTGTGCATTAGGTTATTTAAGAACAAGAGCCAGATTTCTCAAGTAAATGAATTTTATGAAAAAATGAAATTCAAAAGGTTAAAACCTGGCATTGAATCTTTTAGAAGAAAAGAAAAAAGAAAACCTCGTAACTACGGAAATATTCAGTATTTTTTTACTTTACAATCTTATTTATATTCCTTCTTTATATATATAATTTGTTTTCGTTATATTTATTCAATTAAATCATTTTTACTTAAGAACTGGAGCAAAGTGTAAACGCCGTCGATGGGATGTAAGTTGTGACGTCACGAAACCTGCATCTAGGCCCGATAAGAAGAGGAAATCCCGCCGGTCCCGCTTGAACCCGCAATCTGACAGCTGAGCAATCACGAGGAAACATCTGCCTCTTTGACCGCTCTGCCACCACATCAACGGGCATCCAACATGTACATAATTATAGTTATTCATTTTTTAGCTGAAAATTACAAAATTAATTTTATAACCTCTCAGTTTAACAAACAATGTAAAAACATTTAGTTAAGTTTAATTGTGCTTTATGTTTGTATGATATTTGTCTGAACTTTTGGTACACTAGTTATATTTAATTTCGATACATATTTGGATGTGTTACTAAAAGATTATAATATGCCAAATTTTATTCAAGTATTATTGAAAAGTTTTTTTTTTAATAAGCCTGACTTATTTTAGATACAAAGTAGAATTCATTAAAATTTAAATTCGTGCAAATATGTAAAACATGCTGGCTTAAAGCTGGAATGTTTAAGTTAATTGTAAAAATCATTTTAAATACGAAAACTGGTACAAAATAATTAAAAAAATAAAAAGTATAACACAGTCTTAGTATTTCAAGTAATTTTAATATGTTATAATAAACTAAGATATACAGATTGCGGGATTTTCTTCTTTTTTGTCATCAACGTTCTCCGTAATGGTTTAATAACTTTGCGCAGCACTTTACGGTGTTGAAAGCCATTACCGTCCTACTCACCGTAACTTCAGTAACGAGTAAATTTTACTCTTCGTTACTGAAATTAGTTTATAGTTTTACATACATTTTTGTTAATTTTCATTTATAATTTTTCACAACATGGACCTTTCGCGCCTGAAATTTTCCAAAATTAGCACAAGCAAAAATTTCCAATAGAAATCTTACTCGATCCAAATCTATGCAGTCCAAACCTGGATGCAGTCCCCTTAGTACCAGCAAACAATAAATGAAGCCATAACTCACTTATATTAATTTTATTCAAATCATATACAAAGGAATTAATTACTGGAGTAAAGCATAAGAAAAACAAGTATTTACCTGACATTCTACACCGCAGTATTTGACTGCTAGACACTGCTTGCAAGACTTCAGATTGTTTGAACTGAAACATCGACGATATAAATTATCTAGGGTGTAACCATAAGGCAACAATATCGAAATAGACTTTAATACCAAAATGTGAATAATACCAAAATGTTACCAAATACCAAATACCGTTATTAATACCAAAATGTTTCGTGAAAAAAGGTATTTTTCTACACTGACTTCAAAATGTTAAACACTTATGCAAATTTTCATTTTTCGAAACCGTGTTTGAATTTGACTGGCTGAAAATCGCTGCGGATGTAGATAGAAGTATCCAAATATCGTATGTTGCAGACAATCATGATTCTCTGTCCAGATATATACTAATTAGGCAGACATAGAAGACTCCAGAATTCTGATGGGTTTGCGGAGGTGCGTTTAAATGCTGATATAAAGTTTTTATAACATTTGTAGGATTACTTTTCATGATATACGTGTTTCTATGGCTGAAAGAAGACGAATGACAGATAGTGAGAGCTGTCGTGATGTCAGATGCATTGAAGCAGGACAGTCAATCAAAGATGTCGCTATTTTCTTTAGCGTTGATCATTCTGTACTTTCTTGATCATGGAAACAATTCCAAACAAGTCAAATAGTTATCCGAAGACCTGTGCAAGGTCGCCCAAGGGTTACCACCTACTCTGATGATCGGCATATTGCTATAGTAGCCAAGCCGAATCGACGAGCGACCTCAACAACTGTTACATCTATGGTTGTAGAGGTGCTTGTTAAGACAATATCTGCAGAACTGTGCGCCAAAGGCTCCACGTGAAGGGACTATACCCCGAGTGTCCAGTTTTAGTGATTCACTAACCGTCCAAGCCAGAGGGGTAAGATTAAAGTGCTGTCGTCAACATGTCAATTGGACTGTCTCAGATTGGTCCAAAGTTCTGTTCACGGACGAGTCCAGCTTTTCCCTGGAATCAGATAATAAGCGCGTAATGGTATGGAGAGAACAAGGCACACGCAATCAGGCCCAGAAAATCATCAAACATCACTCATTCAGAGGGAGCAGCGTCATGGTGCAGGCTGGAATTTCTATGGGATATCGCACAGCGTTGCACATCTTTAAAGACGGTTCTGTGACGGCTGAGCGGTATCAGGATGAAGTCCTAGACCCCCCATTGCGAGACTCTACGCAGCAGCAGTTGGTCCTGATTTCTTCGTTATGGACGATAATGCCCGTTCCCACCGAGCTAACTTCGTTGACGAATACCTGGAAAGTGAGAGCATTTCTCGTGTGGAGTGACCGGCATATTTCTTAGATCTTAATATCATTGAAAACCTTTGGGATGCCTTCGGGCGTGCCGTCTCTGCGTGTTTACCTCCTCCAGACAGTCTCAGAGCGTTGTAAACTGCCCTATTGGAGGAATGGCTATCATCTACGATGGCTGACCACCTCATTGAAAACATGGAAATCATTGTAAAGTTTGTGTGAAGGTCCGGGGTGGCCACATACCATATTAATGTGATTTTTGTTTGCTTTTAAACATCATTTTGTTAAAGACCCGAAAGTGACGTCATCACATAACTTACGAAAAGTAAATATTATTTTCATATTTGTACATAATTATTGTTCTCTTTAATGCATAAACACATTTGCTACCTTCACGTACAATTTTGTGTTAATCAAAGCTTTACTTTTTCATTTTTGTTAATTTTACCGTTCGTGCTTAACTTTTGGAAGCCAGTATATGTCTACATAATCAATTTTTATTACTTTCCCTGTAATACATGGTAATGTATAGGGAAAGTATTGGAATCATGCCGAAAATCACAACTCGAGTTTTCGACGGATCTACACGTTTCGAGACCTCTAGAATACAAAAACACCATTTTTAGCGTAACGTCTGTGTGTGTGTCTGTGTGTCTGTCTGTCTGTGTGTTGTCTGTCTGTGTGTCTGTCTGTGGGTCTGTCTGTGTGTCTGTCTGTCTGTCTGTGCAGATTTTGTATCCACTCTAACTGAAAAACTAATGGACCGAATTTCACAAAATTTAGTAGGTAAGTCACTTGACAGCGACTCTGGTGCTGATTAGTTTTGGGTGCGATTTGGGATAAAAGAACCCGTCTTTTTTTGCGAAATGGCCCGCAAAAGCTTGTATCCACTCTAACAGAAAAATTAATGGACCAAATTTCACAAAATTCGGTACATGAGTCACTTATGGATCACATTGGTGCTGATTAGATTTTGGTACGATACGGAAACAAATAACCTGCATTTTTTTGCAAAATGGCCCGCAAAAATCGTCAAATTCTAAACTAAAGAACTAGGTATACTCAAATATATCCATTAAATGCACGTTTAATGCGTAATTTTTAACGACGAAAAGAATAAGACCAAACCCATTACACTAGGACCAGCCGTTCTTGAGATATTTTAGTTTTTCGTACTTTTCCTACGCCACCTTTGAAAACAAAAATCGTCAAATTCTAAACTAAAGAACTAGGTATACTCAAATATATCCATTAAATGCTTGTTTAATACGTAATTTTTAACGACGAAAATAATAAGACCAACCCCATAACACTAGGTCTAGCCGTTCTCGAGATATTTTAGTTTTCCGTATTTTCTCTACGCCACCTTTGAAAATAAGTCCGGTTACCGAATGAGAACGAAAATTGAATTAAAAGTGAAATAAATTTAATTAAAATATAGAGAACGTTTATATAAGTCTGCAGGGAAAGTCATGTGCTGCCCAAATCAGATTTTTACTTACCCTGCAATACATGGTAATGTATAGAGAAAGTATTGGAATCATGCCGAAAATCACAACTCGAGTTTTCGACGGATCTACACGTTTCGAGACCTCTAGAATACGAAAAAAACATTTTTAGCGTGACGTCTGTGTGTGTGTCTGTGTGTCTGTCTGTGTGTCTGCCTGTGTGTCTGCCTGTGTGTCTGTGTGTCTGTCTGTCTGTCTGAGCAGATTTTGTATCCGCTCTAACTAAAAAACTAATCAACCGAATTTCACAAAATTTGGTAGGTAAGTCACTTGTGGGAGAGTCTGGTGCTGATTAGTTTTGGGTACGATTTGGAATAAAAGAACCAGTCTTTTTTTGCGAAATGGCCCGCAAAAGTTTGTATCCACTCTAACTGAAAAACTACTGGACCGAATTTCAAAAAATTTGGTAGATGAGTCACTTGTGGTTTACCCTGGTGCTGATTAGATTTTAGTACGATTCGGAAAAAAATAACCTGCCTTTTTTTGCAAAATGGCCGCAAAAATCGTCCAAATCTAAACTAAAGAACTAGGTGTACTCAAATATATCCATTAACGATTGTTTAATACGTAATTTTTAACGACGAAAATAATAAGACCAACCCCATTACACTAGGACTAGCCGTTCTCGAGATATTTTAGTTTTCCGTATTTTCTCTACGCCACCTTTGAAAATAATTCCGGTTACCGAATGAGAACGAAAATTGAATTAAAAGTGAAATAAACTTAATTAAAATAAAAAGAACGTTAATATAAGCCTGCAGGGAAAGTCATGTGCTTCCCACATCAGATTTTTATAAATTGGCCCGCAAAAATCACCAATATCTAAAAAAAGACTACATATGTTCAAAAGTATCAATTAAATGCTTGTTTTATACGTAATTTTTGACGAGGAAAAGAATAAGAACAACTCTATAACTCTAGGACCAACCGTTCTCGAGATATTTGAGATTTTTCGCATTTTTTATGCCGCCTTTGGATAAATGTCTAATTACCAAATAAAAGCAGAAATTGAATTATAAATACAAATTTAGTGTCAATTGGTACATTTAAACTCAATATGACGAATTATTAAGGAATTAAAGAAAATATAAGTTTAAGCCTGCAGAGAAAGTCCTGTGCTGCCCACATCAGATTTTTACTTTCCCTGCAATACATGGTAATTTATAGGGAAAGTGTTGGAATCATGTCGAAAATCGCAACTCGAGTTCTCGACGGATCTACACGTTTCGAGACCTCTAGAATACGAAAAAAACTTTTTTTAGCGTGACGTCTGTGTGTGTGTCCGTGTGTCTGTCTGTTTGTGCAGATTTTGTATCCACTCTAACTAAAAAACTAATTGGCCGAATTTGATAAAATTTGGTAGGTAAGTCACTTGTGGGCGAATCTGGTGCTGATTAGTTTTGGATACGATTCGGGATAAAAGAACCCGCGTTTCCGAACGAAATTGCGAAATGGGATTTTTTTGCGAAATGGCCCGCAAAAATTTGTATCCACTTTAGCTAAAAATCTAATAGACCGAGTTTCACAAAATGTGGTAGATAAGTCGTTTGTGGGTCATCCTGGTGCTGATTAGATTTTGGTACGATTCGGAAAAAAATACCTGCCTCTTTTTGCAAAATGGCCCGCAAAAATCGACAAAATCTAAAATAAAAAACAACGTATGCTGAAATATATCCATTAAATGCTTGTTTTAAAAGTAATTTTTAACGAAGAAAAGAATAAGACCAACCCCATTGCATTAGGACTAGCCGTTCTCGAGATATTTAAGTTTATTCGTTTTTTCTCTACGCCACCTTTGGAAATAAGGCCAGTTACCAAATGAGAACGAAAAGTGAATTAATAGTGAATTAAATTTAATTAAAATAAAGAGAATGTGTATATAAGTTTGCCGGGAAAGTCATGTGCTGCCCACATCAAATTTTTCTTTCTCTGCAATACATGGGGAAAGTATTGGAATCATGTCGAAAATCGCAACTCGAGTTTTCGACGAATCTACACGTTTCAAGACCTCTAGAATACGAAAAAACTATTTTTAGCGCGACGTCTGTGTGTGTGTGTGTGTCGGTGTGTCTGTGTGTCTGTCTGTCTGTGCAGATTTTGTATCCACTCTAACTATAAAACTAAATGACAGAATTTCACAAAATGTTGTAGGTAAGTCACTTGTGAGTGAGTCTAGTGTTGATTGGTTTTGGGTACGTTTTGGGATAAAAGAACAAGCCTTTTTTTGCGAAATGACCCGCAAAAGCTTGTATCCACTCTAACTAAAAACTAATGGATCGAATTTCACAAAATTCGGTAGATGAGTCACTTGTATGTTACCCTGGTGCTGATTAGATTTTGGTACGACTCGGATAAAAATAACCTGCCTTTTTTTGCAAAATGACCCTCAAAAATCGTCAAAATCTAAACTAATGAACTAGATATACTGAAATATAGCCATTAAATGCTCGTTTATTAAGTAATTTTTAATGACAAAAAGAATAAGACCAACCCCATTACACTACGACTTGCCGTTCTCGAGATATTTTAGTTTTTCGAACTTTCCCTACGCCACCTTTGAAAATAAGCCCGGTTACCAAATGAGAACGAAAATTGAATTAAAAGTGAAATAAATTTAATTAAAATAAATAGAACGTTAATATAAGTCTGCAGGGAAAGTCATGTGCTGCTCACATCAGATTTTTAATTTTATGGCACAACATTGCACGATGGTTTACCAATTAGTTGAACGGAAGCTTATAAAACTTACAAATTACAAATGTTTTTCACAATATGTTAAAAATTTACTACCGCTATTTTTTCAGCAACATAGACATAATTTTTCCAATGATAAATTACAATTTGTAAAACGATTTTTATTTTACATTTCAATAGTTTAACCCTTTTCTTTGACCTCAAAAATGTTTTTAAATTTAAAAAATGATATGGATTTTAAAAAATATTTGTTTATATTTTTGAAAAAAGAAATTAAACACCGTTCCGAGATTCTTGAAATTAATACACGTCAGAAATTGATCAATTGGTATAATAATATCAAATTTTATTCGATTCATTCAATTTGTTCGAAAGATATCGTGCGCAGAGGCTTACAAACACACACAGAAAGGCAGACAGACGGAAATGGTTGATTCCTCTTTCAGGAGCACACCCAGTACATATCGTTTCATCGGAATCTTAGTCAGCTTTTTGACGCCATAAAATTAATTTCCCTTTTTATATACTATGGAAAGGTGATAATATATAAAACTGAAAACTCATGACATGCAAATTAGCAGTGCAATAATTCAGGATGTTGGAGATGATTCGGGAAATTCCCTAAACAGCAGAAATAATTTATTCTAAAATTTTCAAAAGGCGTTTCTACTACTGTAAACATTCTTCACACACATACAGCATCCTTCAGCGACATTTGGAGGACGAAAACGAAGGATCCTTCTTCATGTATCAAATCTCCAGGGGCGTAATCGCGAGGGGCAGATATTTCAACCATGTTTCTTGTGCTCCACTGATTATGAAACGAGAGAAGCTGAGGTTTTGACTCATCTTGCTGATACCAACGGATTTAATTTTTATGTTTCAGCTGATTTGTCATTTTACTTTTCTATTATAATCGTATCAAATTTTATTCGATTCACTCAATTTATTCGAAAGATCTCGTGCGCACAGACTCACAATTACACGCAGAGAGACAGACGGTCGGGCATGGCTAATACATTTTTAGGAGTCCACTCTAAAACATGCCCGTGTACGTTCATCAAACTCCTAGTTGGGTTTTGACCCCATGAAATTAATTCTCCATTAAATATACTATGTATTGTAGGAAAAATGATAATGTATAAAAGTTAAAAGTTATGACACTTTCAAATTTATAGTATTCATGATGGTGGAGATTCAGGAAATTCCCTAAACCACAGAAATAATTCATTATAAATATTACCCTTTATACTATATAATGTAAGAAAAGTGATAATGCATAAAACTTAAAAGTTATGACACTTGTAAATTTATAGTATAATAATTCATGATGGTGGAGATTCTGGAAGTTCCCTAAACAAGAGAAATAATTAATTCTAAAAATTCTAAAAGACGTTCTTACTGTTCCATGCATCCTTCACATAAAGCATCCTTTAGCAAACTTTGGAGGACGTAGGCGAAGTGCCCTTCTTCATGTATCAAATCTCCAGGGAAGTAATCGCTGGGCGCAGTTATTTCAAACATCTTTCCAGTGCACCAATGTTCTTGAAACGAGAGAAGCTGAGGTTTTGACTCATCGTGCTGATACCAATGGATTTAATTTTTAGGTTTAGGCTATTTTGTAATTTTACGTTTCTATTGTAATTGTATCAAATTTTATTCGATTCACTCAATTTGTGTGTAGCATATCGTGCGCATAGACTCTTAATTACATACTAAAAGACAGACGGACGAACATGGTTGATTTATTTTTAGGGGTACACCCAAAAACATTTACTTGCAGATTCATTATAATCCTAGTTGGGATTTTACAGCGTGAAGTTAATTCCCCTTTAAGTATACTACGTATTGAAGGAAAAGTGATAATGTATAAAAATTAAAAGTTATGACACTTTCAAATTTATAGTATAATAATTCATGATGATGGAGATTGGGGAAATTCCCTAAACAACAGAAATAAATAATTCTAAAAATTCCCCTTTACATATATTATGAACTGTAAGAAAAGTGATAATGTATAAAAGTTTATAGTTATGATACTTGCAAATTTATAGTATAATAATTCATAATGGTGGAGATTCAGGAAATTTCCCTAAACAACAGAATACTAAAAATTTCCCTTTATATATACTATGTATTGTAAGAAAAGTGATAATGTATAAAAGTTAAAAGTTATGACACTTGCAAATTCATAGTATAATAATTCATGATGGTGGAGATTCGGGAAATTCCCTAAACAACAGATAAAATTAATTCTAAAATTCCTTTTTATATATACTATGTATTGTAAGAAATGTGATAATGTATAAAAGTTTAAATTTTTGACACTTGCAAATTTATAATATAATAATATATAATGGTGGAGATTCGGGAAATTCCCGAAACAACAGAAATAATGAATTCTAAAAATTTTAAAAGACGTTCTTACTGTTCAATGCATCCTTCGCATAAAGTATCCTTCAGCGACCTTTGGAGGACATAGGCGAAGGGTGTTTCTTCATGTATCAAATCTCCAGGGGAGTAATTTCGGGGCGCTGTTATTTCAACCATGTTTTCAGTGTTCCACTGATTTTGAAATGAGAGAAAGTGAGGTTTTAACTGTTTTATCTGACCTTAATGCTAATATCATTAGATATCATCTTTAGGTTTCAGTTACGAGTCGATAGTTGCCTTTCTACCAGATAGCGTTGCTGACTTATCATTTGAACACAATTCAATAAGTTTAATATGACAAAATGACTGATCTGAGATAAGAAATTCTTGCTACATACAAATCCAGATGTGCTGATTAGAACATGTAGAGAAATATGCGAGGGAAAATTATTTATTACTTAAATTTTATTTATTTAATATGTTTCCATACTTATTTTGTTAGTATTTATGTTTATTACTTTTTAGTACTAAAATAATTTTAATACTTTTAAAAATGTATTTAAGATTCGAAAATTTAATGAAAAAGAACACTTAGAACACTGTCTTTCGTGTGTGTGTGTATGTGTTTGTGTGTGAAATATGAGTAAGATAACACACGAATATGAAATACTGGAGGAGGTAGAGTGGCTGACTTTGGATTTTCACTTCCGGTTACTTCTCCACTTCCTGATCAAAAAAATTCCTTGAAAAATATTTTTCTTAGGACTGGCAATAGAGATAATAACTGATGGATAATTCTGATAATAACTGATGGATGCAGAAAATCCGAAGGGGGTTAAGAGAGTCAGTAAGGTTTTTCACTTTTATTTCTTATGATGTCACTTCCTATCTAAAAATTTCCATTTTCCTTAAATGATCTAATTCTCAGGTTCTGTTACAGATAGAGGTGATTTAACATCAAATTCCGGAGTAGGGGTGAAATGGGGAGGGGCAATAAGGATTTTCACTCCTAGTTAAAAAAATCTTGAAACATCTATTTAAGATTGGCTATAGATAGGGCGAAGATGATGACTGACATGAATTCGGCATTAAATTTCAGAATTGGCAGGCGTTTAGTACGGATTTCCACTTATCTATTAAAAATGTTCTTAAAACATATATTTCTTAAAATTGACTGTAGGTAGAGCTTACTATATGATGAATGACATGGATTCAGCGTCGAATTTCAAAGGGAGAAGGGGTTCACTAAGGATATCCAATTTTCGGAAATGACACTTTTTGTTCGAAAGTTCGCATGATTGATTCGGAATGGATTTAAAATCGTTATATGCGGGAAAACACACTACACGGGGAATTCAAAGTACTCATGAAATGTTTTATATGCAACACTCAATGGAAACAAATAAGAAATTAGATATACCACTAACCAAGCTTTACTTTTTTATTTGTTAATTTACGATTCACATAAAAAATGTCAAACGTATAAAAAATGTCGAAATCGATATAATTTCGCGATTCTCCCAGTCAGATTTATTAGTAATTGTTAAAATTACTCTTTTGCGTTTTCAGACAATGAACACTATATTTGTGGGAATGAACTGATTAAGGGAAACTCTTTAATCCGGAGGTTAAACATATTCCATGCGTGTACTTTACATTTACCTTGAAAATTGAATCAGAAGTCCGTTATAAAACAAATCATCTTTCAATATAGCATGTATGTATTGTAAAAGAAAATTTGATGTGGAGACCACATGACTTTCATTACAGATTTAAATTCATGTCCTCTTTCTTAATCCATTAAATTTAGTCGCATAGTCGCACAACTCAGATTATTTGAAATTTTATCCATTTTGCAGTCTAAATACATCTTATTTTTCATTTGGCTACTTTTAGCTTTTTAAAACGTCAGCTCTTCAAAATTATTAAAAAAAACTAAAATAGGTTTAGAACAGTCCATTCTAGAGTAACGAGGATGGTCATATTCGATTCATCATAAAAACAAGCATGTAATTAATACATTTAAACACATTTGTTCTTTTTTTTCAGATATTGGTATATTTTAAGGGTCAGTTCGCACAAAAAGTCCAGATATATTTTTCCGAAATGTCCCAAAATCGAAACGGCGCTAGAATAACTAAAAAATGGCATACCAGTCAAATATTGTAAAGTTCCGTCGAATAGATATTGAACTAGAGAGGATGCATACATTGCACACACACACACATGCACACACTCAGACGTCACACTAAAAATGGTGGGTTCGTATTCCAGAGAGCCTGAATTGTGCAGATCCGCCGGAAACTTGCTTTCCGATTTTTGATACGATTTTAATAATTTCCCTACACATTAAATTACCATATATTGTGATGCAAATGAAGATTATTTATCTTTTGGCATTGGAAATAACATCGCTTTTATTGTAGTTTCTGAAGTTTCTTGTCTTCCCAGACCTTCCAGAGTCCCCCTGGTAACCTAGAAGGATAGATCTTTGCCACTTATAGTATCGACTGTCGGAATGAGTTTATATATGTACGTAATTTTTTTTAAACAACTAATAAGACCAATCCCATTACTTTAGCATTAGCTGTTCTTGCAACATTTTAGGTATTTCGAATTTTTCCTACGGAGCTTTTTAATTGCAGTTAACAAATAAAATCGAAAATTGAATTAAATGTGCAAATTCAGTGTAATATCAATTAAGCGTGCGTTTTTTTTTTTGCAACAAAACTCAAATTAATAACTATTTAAGAAATAAAGAGAAAATAAATTCAAATCTGCAGGGAAAGTCATGTGCTGCCCACATCAGATTTTTACTTTCCTTATATACATAATGTATAAGGAAAGTATTGTGACGAGGGTCGAAAATCGAGTTTTCGACGGGAGAGCACGTTTCAAGCATTCCTGATCACGAATCAAACATTTTTGAGGTGATGTCTGTGTGTGAGTGTGTGTGTGTGTGTGTGTGTGAAAGTATGTGTGCGTGTGTGTGTGTGTGAATCTATGTGAGTGTGTGTGTGTGTGTGTGTGTGCGAAAGTATGTGTGTGTGTGTGTGTGTGTGTGTCAGTGAGCCTGTGAAGACGATAACTGACGAACGAATGGACCGATTCGAACGAAATTTGGTACAAAAATCACAATCCCTAAACACTGGAAGCCTATTGTTTTTATACGTAATCGAATGTTCGAAACCCCCCTAAATTTCCAAGTGAAAATTTGAAAAAATCATCAAAAAATCAAAACCGCTAATAAATTTACGCAAATAGACATTTCTTATGTAATTTTGTATTAGAAAACGATTTACATAAATTTTAGAACGCTAATATGAGCCGTTCTCGAGATATTGCACATTTTTCAAAAAAATTATCAAAAAGTTATATGAAATAAAAAAAATATTTTCTATTGAGGAACATGTTCACTTTTCATATGCAATACCATGCGATAAATTGGGTGACATCATTCTCGTGGATCTAGCTTGCTAAATTCATGAAAAAAGATACTTTGAGTAATACTTTTGTATTTGAACACCAATAGTTATTTGTCTGCTAAAAGAATAACTTATTACTTCGTCCATAACGCGTCCATTGCGAGATTTTGGCGAAGAATTTGGCGGAATGTCGCCAACTTGGCGACATTTTGAAATGTTGCCAAATTAACGAAAATCTCGCCAAATGGATAAAAATGATGCTAAATCAATGAAAATGACGACTAATTGTCAAAAATTCAATATCATGGAAAGAATTTTAGTATCTACTATAAGAAAAACCTATTTTTACATTCCCTGCAATACATGGTAATGTATAGAGAAAGTATTGGAATCATGCCGAAAATCACAACTCGAGTTTTCGACGGATCTACGCGTTTCGAGACCTCTAGAATACGAATAAAACATTTTTAACGTGGCGTTTGTGTGTGTGTCTGTGTGTCTGTTTGTGCAATGTATTTATCCACTCTAACTCAGAAACTAATGAACCGAATTTCATAAAATTTGGTGGATAAGTCACTTGGGTATGGCCCTGGTGCTGATAAGTTTTTGGTACGATTCGTAAAAACAGAACACGCCTTTTTTTGCAAAATGACCAGTAAAAATTTCATGTATCCACTCTAGCTAAAATACTACTTGACCAAATTTCAAGAAAATTGGTAGATAAGTTACTTATACGAAACTCTGTTGCTGATTAGATTTTGGTATTAATCGGAAAAGAACAACCTGCCTTATTTACGAAATGGCCCTCAAAAATCGCAAAATATAAAAAAAGCTACGTATGTTCAAATGTCTCAATTAAATTCTTGTTTTATACGTAATTTATGATGAGGAATATAATAAGAACAACTCTACTACTCTAAGACTAACCATTCTCGATATATTTGAGATTTTTCGTATTTAGTTTTGCCACTTTTAGAAAAATGTCTAATTACCAAATAAAAACAGAAATTGAAATAAAAATGCAAATTTAGTTTTATTTTGTGCAATTAAACTCAATTTAATGAATTATTAATGAAAAAAAAATATGAATTTGAGTCTGCAGGGAAAGTCATGTGCTGCTCACATCACATTTTTTTTTACTGTAAAAGTAGTAAATTCATTACATTATATAAGGAAAGTCATGTGTTGCCCACATCAGATTTTTTAATTCGTATCTAAATCATATTTTTTCTTAAGTGGGAACTTTCCCAATTTGCAGCTGGTCCTTCGAAAAATATATTTCTGGCACTTCAGTCAGAAGTATACAAGATAAAAGCAATACACCGAAACCCTCAATTCTTATTCCATATTGCTTTTCAATCTTATAGCCTTATAGCTAGCTATACGGTACAAAAAATCTCAGCACTCAAAGGCCTCACATAATCTTTCCAAATAAAGATGCAAAATGATTTTATATGCCTGTGAAGCAATTTAGATTATTTCTCTGAAAAATGTGTGAGACATTAATGGATTCTTCAATATCGCCCACTTCTTCAACCATATTACTTTCCCTGCAATACATGGTAAGGTATTGGAATCTTGCTGAAAATCGCAACTCAAGTTCTCGACAGATTTACACGTTTCGGGACCTCTAGAATACGATTAAACTGTTTTTATTGTGACATATGTGTGTGTCTCTGTCTGTCTGTGTGTCTGTCTGTCTCTGCCATGTATGTATCCACTCTAACTCAAAAACTAATGAACTGAATTTCATAAAATTTGGTATGTAAGTGACTTGTGGACGAAATTGGTGCAGATTAGTTTTAGGTATGAGTCGGGACAACAGAATCCTCCTTTTTTTGTGAAATGACTCGCAAAAATTGCCTGTATCCGCTATATCTAAAAAACTAATAGACAGAATTTCACAAAATTCGGTAGATAAGTGGATTGTGGGTTATCCTGGTGCTCTTAAGACTTTGGTACGATTCGAAAGAAATAACCTGCATTTTTTGCGAAATGGCCCGCAAAAATTTTCAAAATCTAAAATAAAAAACTAGGTATGCTCAAATGTATCCATTAAATTCTTGTTTTATATGTAATGTTTAAGGATGAAATTAATGCGACCAATCCAATTACACAAAGACTAGCCGTTCTCGAGATATATTAGCTTTTTTCTTTTTTCTCTAAGTCACTTATGAAAATAAGTCCAGTTGCAAATTGGGAACGAAAATTGAATTAAAAGTGAATGAAATTTAATTAAAATAAAGAGAACGAGGATATAAGTCTGTAGGGAAAGTCATGTGCTGCCCACATCAGATTTTTATTTTCCCAACAATACATGATAATGTATAGGGAAAGTATTGGAATCATACCAAAAATCACAACTCGAGTTTTCAACGGATCTACACGTTTCGGAACCTCTAGAATACGGAAAAACTATTTTCAGCGTGACGTCTGTGTGTATGTCTGCCCTTTCAATGTATGTATCCACTCTAACTCAAGAACTAATGGACCGAATTTCATAAAATTTGGTAGGTAAGTCACTTGTGTATGACCCTGGTGCTGATTAGTTTTGGTACGATTCGGGATAAAAAAACCCGCCTTTTTTGCGAAATGGTCTGCAAATATTGCCTGTATCCATTCTAGCTCAAAAAATAATACCCCGAATTTCACAAAATTCCGTAGTTAAATCAGTTGTGGGTCATCCAGGTGCTAATTAGAGTTTGGTATTATTCAGAGAAAAATAATCTGTAACATAAAAAATAACCTGTAACCAGTAAGAAAAATGGAAGAAATCTCAAATATCTTGAGAACGGTTAGTTAGTTCTAAAGTATAATGGAGTGTGTTATTATCTTCGTCAAAAATTGCTTATAAAACAAGAATTTAATTGATACATTTCAGCATACGTAATTAAAAAAAAATGGCGATTTCTGCGGGCCATTTCGTAAAAAATGCAGGTTGTTTTTTTCCGAATCGTACCAAAATCGAATGAACACCAGAGTGACCCTCAAGAAACTTATCTACCAAATTTTGTGAAATTTGGTCAATTAGTATTTTAGCTAGGGTGGATACATGGAATTTTTGCGGGCCTTTTCGTAAATAAAGCCAGGTTGTTCTTCTCCACACACAAGATGGATGCCATGTGACACAATATGGATGCCATATTTTATTTTGAAATGAGTCACGTGATCTCTTCATATAATGGTCAAGTGATGTCTTCATATAATGGGTGTAATTATTATTTTCATTTTTACTTAAAAATCTACTGAATATATTTTTCTGAATTTTTTTCATTTATTATATAGGATAATTTAAATATTTTTCAAAAGTAATTTCTGAATTTTAAATTATTTAAAAATTGTTTGAAAAATTAGGTCCTATAGGATTCAATGTATTTAGTTTTTTCAACCGGAGTTCAGTCCAAAACTAAGTGGGTGATATTATTCATTTATATTCCTGAAGGTCCTACAGACCTTCTGAACAACATACTAAAATTTCATTCCGATAAAGCCATTTCTACGGCAGTTATCGTGCTAACAGGCACGTAGACAGGCATACAGACAGACATACAGAGTCAACAAAGTCATAAACACTTTTCAAATATGTTGTAATGCTTTAACAAGAAAGATCAATCATGCTTAAAGCATTGATTATGAAACACTTTCCAACTTCAATGCAATTTTATTTAAACATGTCTAAAATGCAATACATTCCTCGGTAATATTTTAAAACTTATCACAATACTACATTAATTTATTATATTTGAAACCTTAAACCTTCATCGAAAAAAATTAACTTCATTCAAATGACGGCATTAAAGTATAAATTGCCTGGTTTAAACATCTCTAAAATGTGATACATTCCTCGGTAATAATTTTAGAATTGTCATAATACTACGATAATTTATTATATTTGAAAACTTCATCGAAAACAACTGAAATCCATTCAAATGACGTCATAGAAAAAATAACACGCCTGGCTCATTCATAATAATTCCCCCATTCATGTCATTCATCACAATACTATAATAATTTATTTTATTTAAAAATTAAGACCATGGAGCTATAAGTAATTAAACTATATGCGTAAAACTTCATCGAAAAATATCGTCCTTCTCTTTCTAAAATCAATGAATATTTCATTCATATCAGCTAAGCAGACTCCATGGACTAAATGATTTTGTGTTAAAGAATTACAGCAATTCTAATACAACTCATTCTACATATTTAGCTGTTTACATTTCACATAGGTGAAAAATAGGCTTAGTTGTAGAAATAATCAAATTTGGGATGAGCATTTAAACACAAATATATATTGTCATTGCGTTTTTTCAGTATGTAGATGTACAGAATTTAAGCAAAAAATAAAGTAGTTTTAGAACGGATACAACACTCAATATGAATTAAAAAGAACTTAAAAAAATCACGATTTTGAATCAAGATGGATGCCATATATCATTTTGAAGTGGGTCATGTGATCGTTTCATATCATGATCACGTGATCGTTTCATATAATAGGTGTAATTATTATTTTAATTTTTATTTAAAAAACTACTAAATATATATCGCTGAATTTGTTTTTATATATTTTATGAAACAATTTGAATATTACCTAAAATTTTCGAAGCAATTTGTGAATTTTAAATCCGCTTAAAAAATGTTTGAAAAATTTGGTCCCATAGGGCTCAATGTATTTTATTTTTTCGACCCGGGTTCAATCCAAAACTAATTGGGTATTGTTATTCATTTATATTCCCATAGGTTCTACAGACCATCTGAACAACATACTAAAATTTCATTTTGATTAAGTCATTTTTACGGCAGTTATCGTGCAAACAGACAGACAGACAGACAGACAGACTGAATGAACAAAGTCATAAACACTTTTCAACTTTGTTGTAAAGTGTTAAGAATTAAAAATGTGGAAAAAGAACTAAGGGAACGCCGAAATTGTGGAAATTGAAATCGGCACAACTTCTGTAGGGACAGTTGTGTGCTGCTGACATCAGATTTCTACTTTCCCTGCAGTACCTGGTAACGTATAGAGAATGTGTTAGAATCATGTTGAAAATCTCAACTCGAGTTTTCGATGGATAAACACATGATAGGAACTCTAGAACACGAAAAAACTATTTATAGCGTGACGTCTGTGTGTGTGTGTCTGTCAGTGCAATGTATGTATCCACTCTAACTGGAAACCAAATTTAATAAAATTTGATAGGTAAGTTACTTGTGGATCACAGTGGAACTGATTAGAGTTTGGTACTATTTGAGATAACAGAACCCGCTTTTTTTCGAAATGGCCCCTTATAATCTCATATATACCCTCTAGCTAAAAAACTAATTGACCAAAATTTGGTAGATAAATCACTTGTAGGTTATCTTAGTGCTGATTTGGTATGATTTGGAAGAACATAATCTGCTTTTTTTGCAAAATAGCCCGGAAAAAAAATTAAATCTAAAATAAAATACAACGCATGCTCAAGTGCATAAATTATGTTTACGTAATTTTACGTTTATACATGCACGTAATCTTTGTTGAAAAACTAATAAGACCAACACCAATACTTTACCATCAGCTGTGCTTGAGATATTTTAGGTTTTTTGCATTTTTCCTACGCCGCTTTTTAATTGCAGTTAACAAATAAAATCGAAAATTGAATTAAATGTGCAAATTTAATGTAATGTCAATTAAGCATGCGTGTTTTTTGTGCAACAAAACTCAATGTAATAACTATTTAAGAAATAAAGAGAAAAAAAAATTCAAATCTGCAGGGAAAGCCATGTGATGCCAAAAATTTCCTCAATTTTTTTTTTTCACAATTTGTTTACACTTTCTTAATTAATGTAATATTTATTTACATTTCTTTAATTTATAATTCAATGTTTATTTAAAATTTCCTTTATTTACAATCCAATATTTATTTAAAATTTGCGTTCCATCTTTCGCGTTGCATTTTGTGAATGGCGATTTTTCTTTGTTACTAATATTTTCAAAATTTTGAATTACGGTTTGTCCGCGTTCTTACCTATGTTTAAACTTCTTTCGTGTTTTAAATGAATCAATTTAAATTTAAATTCTTTAAAGATCTCAAATCATATCTGTGTTTCGGCCTAACCGGTGTTGGAAGAAGTACTGTGCGTGAACAATTTGTACTGCTTATATCGTCCCCTTGTGAATTTCCCGCTGATTCATCTTTCCCCTGAACGTTTTCCTGTTCCATCTGTATACATCCCCCATCTACTTGTGTTGGTCCCTCTCGCGCATCTTGTTCTATTTCTCCCGCCTTTTCATTCGTGTTTGCTTCAATTTGTGTACAGTCCCCCTGTTTTGAAAGTTCCAAATTCTCGTGTGTTTCTAGCGTGCTATGTCTGCTTGAGTCCCCCCCTGCTGGAAGAATGTTTGCGTTCGGAGAGTCTTTTGGAGGGATGATTGCATTCTCTCGTGCGCTCTGAGTTGTTTCGTTTTGTACTTGTGCGGTAGCTGGTTTCGCGGATCCAAGAGTAAGAGTGTTTTCGTGCGTATGGTGTGGTTTCGCGTTGTGTGCACTGGTTTGACAAGACTCTCTGTACTGTCCGTCTGCTATATCCTCCTCCAACATGATAAGCGGAATATTCTCATTTTGACCGCGGTCTTTCTTTAGTTCCAGTTTCGGTTCAGAGTTTTGTGCGTTTTTAGGAGTGGGGAGAAGAGGTGACTTGTATTTGTTTATGTAGGGCATTTTTAGATGTGGCTTGCGGTCGGGAAGAGTCCTTAATCTATTTATGTGGGCTTTTATGATTTTACAATTTGGTTTGTCACACAGTTTTATTTCATATATAAATCTATTTATTCTATTAATTACCCGATAAGGTCCCGTGTGGTTCCCTCTTTTATATTTATTATTATTGTTTTCCATGAACACCCTGGACCCGATTTCCAAATCCCTGAATTTAGCTCTTTGGAGTTGTTGACTTTCTTGGCGTTCTTTCGCGAGAATTAAATTTTTATTTGCCTCCTTAAATGCGTTATTCATCACTGTGATTTTTTTGATATGTAATCCTGGTATGTAGTTTCTGTATTGTTTTCTGTTGCATTAGTTTCAAAAAAGGTTGGAAGGTCTCTTCCAAAAAAAAGAAAGTTTGGTGTTTCTTTGGTGCTTGAATGTACTGTCGCGTTGTAGACAGCTACGTGGCATTGTACTGCAGTATCCCAGTATGGAGAATTCTCCGCTAATGTCGCTAAGGTGTGTTTCAATTGTTTGTTAGTAACCTCCACTATACCGTTAACCCATGGCGAACGTACCGATGCTATTCTGGCAACTATTCCGAGTTTTTCTGTCATAATTAGGTGTATACTAGATGTAAACTGAGAGCCTGCGTCCGATAACACTGTCTTAGGACATCCCCAATTCATAAAGTAATTTAAGAGTCTATCAGCAACAGTGGTGGCCGTTATATCCGGGATTGGAAACATTTGTATATGTTTGGAGAAATGGTCTACCACCGATAACACATATTTATTATTTGAAGTGCTAGTTTGAAATGGTCCGCAAATGTCTGTTGACAAGATTTGCACGGGCCCATCAGGTATAGGGTTTCTTCCCAGGGGAACGGGCTGATTTTTTCCCTTTTTCTTTCTACACTGTTCGCAGGATGTAATAAAATTTTGTGAGTCACTGTACATACCCGTCCAAAAATATCTGTCCGATAAAAGTTTATAAGTTTTATCAATCCCTGCATGTGTTACGTGTGTAATCGCTAAAATTTCTTTCTGTAAATTTCTGGGTATAACTATAGTTTTGTTCAAATTGTCTCTCCAAGGTCTGTCCTTCCAGTTTCTTACGTGCATTAATAAATTAGTTTCCTCGTCAATATATAATGTGTCATAATGTTTACTCTCTTTAAAATTCCGATTTTGTAAATTTTCTCTGATTATTTTTAATTTTGGATCTTTAATTTGTTCGTCTAAAATTCTATCTAATGCCGGGATTTCTGTTATTGTGTTTATCTGTGCAATATAGACACTATCCTCATTCACATATCCATTTCTTTTCATCGTGTTTTCTCCCTTAATTTGTTCTATCAGGTTAATTTCTCCCCTTGGATTCTCAATGTTTTGTTTTCTCTCGTTCTGCTCTGTTTGTTTACTTTCAAAATCATCTCTACTTAAAAAATCCGCTAATAAATTATCTTTACCCGGGACGTGAATAAATTCATAATCGTATTCAGATATGTCTAAAAGCCACCTCTGTAATACGCTGGGTGGGTTTTGTATTTTTAAATGCTGTCCCAAAGGTAAATGGTCAGAAAGCACAAAAAACTTTCGTCCGAAGAGAAAATTCCTAAAAAATTTCATTCCCTGATGCATAGCAAGTAATTCAATTTTCATGGCCGGGTATTTTTGCTCCTGTATCGATAATTTCCTGCTAAAATATGCAATCGGTTTTAAAATTCCCTCTCTGTATTGTAAAAGAGCGCCTCCTATGGACTGAATGCTGCCATCGATATTCAGATAAAAGTCTTTGTCAAAATCTGGCTGTATAAGTAATGGTTTCTTGAAAAAACATTCTTGGAGTTCCTGAAATGCCTCCTCACATTTATTATCCCATTTAAATTTATTATCCTTTCTTGTTAAGTCTGATAAAACCGCGGTTAATTGAGCATAATTTTTTATTGAATTTCTGTAAAAATTACAAATGCCTAAAAATCTTTTTAATTTTCTTAAAGTTTTTGGTACTGGAAATGAAGTTATTTTGTTTATATTTTCATCTGTTGGTGTAATGCCTTTTTGACTAATTTCAAATCCTAAATATGCGACTTTTTCTACAAAAAATTTACATTTGCTGGGTGTCAGAGTTAGGTTGTATTTTCTTAATTTATCGAATACTAATTTTAATTTATGTATTAATTCTGAATAAGAGTTAGCCGGGATTATTATGTCGTCGATGTAAGCTTGTATGTTTTCCTCTCTTAAGTCCGCTAAAATGGTGTCCATAACCTGTTGAAAAATTGGAGCGGAGCTTACATGTCCAAAAACGAGTCTTTCAAATTGGTAATTGCCATAGGGCGTTGTAAAAGCAAATAATTCTTTTGTGTCTTCAGGTAAAACCAATTGGTTGAATGCACTATGAAAATCCAGTTTCGAAAAGTATCTATGTCCGGCTAATTTAGTTATAATTTCATTTACACGGGGAATTTTGTAAGGAAAAAGAGTGGATATGTTATTAATTAATCTCAGATCTAAACATAAACGGTACTCTCCACTTGTTTTACGCACTAAAATCATCGGCGATGCAAAATTTGATTTTGTTCTGGCAATTATCCCTGCTTCTTCTAACTCTTTTAATTGATTTTTTGCGGTATCCTGCAGTGCGTACGGAACGTCGTATGGCCTGGAACGTATTGCGTGGTCATGTGCAAGCTTTATCACCGGTTTTACGATGTCCGTCGCTCCTAAAGTTTTTAATGATTTTGAAAAAACGTCCGAATATTGCATTACAAATTTGAGGAAATCTTGTTTAATGTTTGGGTCCATGTGGTCAGTATTAAAATCTTCTGTTTTCAAATCTTTTTTTCTTTCTTCAATTATCTCCGGTTTAGCCTGTATTAAATTTATCATCTCTTCGTATTTATGTGTCCGTTCACTAATCTCTGGTTCTTTAATGTCCTGTTGTTGTATCGTAAAATCTGTTGTAATGTTTCCTAAAGCCATGTTTTTATTTAATGTAATTGTCGCATTCGTGTTATTCTGAACTTCAATTTTAATTTTGTTCTCATTCATGTGGTGTATTCCATAATTCATTACAATGTATGCTTTTTCTTTGGGTTCGAACAAAACCTCTGTTCCATTTTCTAGACTTTCCTCACTATATACTATAACATTCTCCCTCGAATTAGGTTTGATTTGTACTTTTCTTAAAATTTTGGCTAGATTCGGTTTTTCCTGTATTATCTCATTTATTTGTCTATCAATTTGCCTATCAGAATTTAAAATTATTTCTATGTCGCCCATCTTCAGAATGTTCTTTTGTGTATTCAAAATGGCTTGATTTTTCTGTAAAAAGTCAAAACCCAATACTCCCTTGAATTTTTGTGTAAATTTTGCTGTTGTGACAAAAAAAATGTGTTTGAACTGTTTTCCCTGAATTTTGAATGGAATTTCCACAGTCTTTATATATTCAATACTATGTCCTGTTAAAGTTGATATTGTAACACTCCTTGACACATATTTAATTTTGACATTATCTTTAATTTTATTGAACAATTCTAATGATAATACACTAACGCTCGCTCCTGAGTCTATCATGAGTTCGCTTTGTATATTTTTAAATTGAACTATTATTGTTGGCAATTCTGTTTTTTCAATTTGTTCTCCTACCGATGCAATCGTTTCCTCATGTTTTTCAGTACTTTCATCGTTATGTATCTCCAATTTCTTATTTTCTGTTTGTACAGGAATTTCAATTTTTCTCGGGAACTTTACCCTGTAATTTTTCTCTCTTTGTAAGTTATTATTTAAAGCTCCCACAATTAGTTTAAATTATCTCTTCTATTAGGGAAATTTCTGTATTCAAATCTTGTATTCATCTCTCTTCCATTGTTTCTTTGCCCGCCCGATTCTCTGATTCTGTTTTGGTTTGACTCGTCCCTATTATATCGTTGTTCCCTAGAAAATGTACTTTGTGTGGGGGGTGCTGCATAGTAATTTCTGCTCTGTTGATAGTTTCCAAAGGCGTGGTTTGGCCTATAATCGTATGTGTCCGGCTGGGAGGGGTAAGTTCTGTGGTCATCATACGGCTGGGTTTGAAATGAGTAGGGAGGGGACTGTATTTGATTATGCCAATGTGTTCTCGCGTTGTTAATGTTTAGATTCTGGGTTTGCTTAAAATGATCAGCTTTGTATATTCGGCATTCTCTCATGAAATGTCCCTGTTTATTACAGTAGTGACATGTTACGGGTTTTTTTGTTTGTGTCGTGGGAATTTGTACTTTTTCTTGGATTTTTAATGTGTTTATTTCTTGGGTAATTGAATTTAAAATATGTGCGTTAAATTCCTGTTGCTCTTTGCGGAGCGTCTCAATTTCCTGTCTATATGTAGCACTATTTACATTTGCCGTTATCGCAGCTAAATTTGCCTGTTCCAAGTGTGTGGCTATTTTTACAGCTTCATCAAAATTTTGGGCATTAGTTTTTATTATTTCTCTCTGGAATTCAGGTGTTACTGCCTCTAAAAATTTACTTAACCTTAATTTATCCATAATCTGTTGTGTCGCTTCACTGTGCTCTGTGTCGCCAATATAATTTAAAGTTAGTGTTGTTATTCTGTGTGCTAGCTGCTTAATCGTTTCTCCCTGTGTCTGTTTTGCGGTCGTGAAAAGGATCTGATTTGTTGTAATGTTCGGTTTTTCTGTAAAGAACTCTAATAACCTATCCCTAAATTTTTCGAAAGATGTTTCCCTTCTTAATTCTTGTGACGCTATATAAAATTTTTTTGCATTCCCTCTTAACCGAGATTTCACAATTGCTAACTTTTCCTCCTCTGACCAATCCCCCAAGCTGCTTAAAGATTTGATCTGGTCAAAAAAAATTTCTACATCATTCTCTATGCCATTGCATTCCCCTAATAGGTGTATAAGTCCTGGTAACCTGCCCCTCGTTGCTGGAGGATTTTCTCCGCTTTTCGTCATTCTAAATTTCAATTTCTCGCAAAAATTCTATATCTAAAATTATCTCCTGTTTTTACACCTCAAAATGTTCCCCCAAAATATTTAAATACAATATCACATAAATTCAAAAACATAATTCTAATCATTTCACTATCTACGCATGCAAATACTTCAATCCTCATAATTAACTCCTCAAATATTACACAAATATTTATATAATTCAAAAGTTTCTTAAAAGCTTCAAGTTCCCTAATAATTATATTTTCACATACAATATGGCATGTCTCATTAAGAACACATAATGATTCACTATTTGCTTGCTTCTCATACTGTGAAATAAATTTTCTTAAATTTACTTATATTTATTTTAATTTTAAATTTCTTTCTTTAATTTAATCCTTATTTTACACAGAAAAAAATTTTATTCAATATTTTCATTTTTCATTAATTCCAAATATTTTTATTCTCTTCATTAAAATTTAAATTCTGGCATATAACAGGTCTAAAACAGCAAAGTCGCCAGAAGGGTTAAATAATTTTGAATCCAGGTTTGATTGGTCATGAGCACCAATATGATAAGGGTGCAATAATTTTGAGTCCAGGTTCGAAACTGGTTTAAACGGCACCAAAATGATATGTGAGTCGTCACACGTCATGTATTGACCGTCATGTATTGACACGTCATGTATGGACCGTTCTCGTAAAGTGGAGTAAATAAAGAAATACATAATACCAGTAATTAAAATGAAGAGGCTTAATTTTAAACAATAACAAAGCATTTATTTCATTAAGATAAAACCTTATTTAATAACTATTAACATCTGGTAAATTTCATATACCAACATCTTTAGTGTAGTACATTAAGACAATCAAATCCCCTCATTCTATGATCATAATATGAGCATTACAATTATTAACCTATTAATGTACATTAACTCACTATTCTTACAAGCCTACGTCTTAATGGCCCAGGTTAACCTTATTTAGGAGGGTCAGAGAGATAATAATAATCAAAGTGCAAAAATATGTGTAGAATTGTCCTACCTCGATCATCACTGCCGATGTCGGACTTTATGACAGCGCGCTCCGGCTCTGTCCCGTGGGCTCGCTCTCTCCGAGATCCGTCGCTCTTGCGACCTCTTCTTTTCACTCACAAAATTCAAGTCCCCGATTTCAAAAACTTAAAGTCCAAAGTTGCTCTCTGTCTCTACCCCCTTAACAAGGCGCCCCTGTCCATAATTGGCTAAGTAAATTAAGGGCTACGCCCTTCAGGCTATATTATTGGTCAAGGCCCCCCTGAAATATGAGATATGCAGTCTCCAGTTTTAAAATCGTTGAAAGTTCTCACGAGAATTTTCCCAAGGTTCAAGTGATATGAATTGACTCTGGGGTCAAGAAGTTCAACCCCTTCCGTTTGTTGTAACACCTAACGCTGACATGAACTTGAGAAGCACCCTCTCTTTTCGAAATGAATGTCCGGTGCAGCTGCGTTAGAGGGAATGTTACAAAAATTGCCTCACTTCATGAGGGACCGTCTTCTTAGGTCCACTTCCTCTTTCAAAAGAGCAATGTTATATTGGGAATTGAAAATTACAATATAACATACGGTACAAAACATCTCAGAACTCAAAGGCCTCACATAAACTTTCCGATTAAGGATGCACAGCGATTTTCGATGCCAGTGAAACAATTTAGATTATTTCTCTGCAAAATGTGTGAGACGTTACGCCTTTTTTGCTATCGCTTACTTCTTCAACCATGTTACTTTCCCTGCAATACATGGTAATGTATAGGGAAGTAATTGGACTCGAGGTTTCAACAGATATACACGTTTCTGGAACTCTAGAATACGAAAAAACTACGAGTACTTTTATCGTGACGTCTGTGTTTGTCTCTGTCTGTGTGTCTGTTTGACTGTCTATCTGTGTAATGTATGTATCCACTCTAACTCAAAAACTAGTGAGCTGAATTGAATAAAATTTGGCAAGCAAGTTACTTGTAGACGAATCTGGTGCTTATTAGTTTTAGGTACGATTCGGGACAACAGAATCCTCATATTTTGTGAAATGACCCGCAAAAATTGCCTTTATTCACTTTAGCTAAAAAACTAATAGACCGAATTTCACAAAATTCGTTTGATAAGTGGATTGCGAGTTACCCAGGTGCTCATTAGATTTTGGTACGATTCGAAAAAAATAACCTGCATTTTTTGCGAAATAGCCCGCAAAAATCGTCAAAATCAAAAATAAAAAACTACGTATGCTCAAATATATTCATTAAATGCTTGTTTTATACGTAATGTTTAACAATGAAAATAATAAGACCACTCCAATTACACAAGGACTAGCCGTTCTCGAGATATATTAGTTTTTTTTAACTTTCTCTACATCACCTATGAAAATAAGTCCAATTACAAAATGGGTACAAAAATTGAATTAAAAGTGAATGAAATTTAATTAAAATAAAGAGAACGTGGGTATAAGTCTGCAGGGAAAGTCATGTGCTGCCCACATCAGATTTTTACTTTCTCTTCAATACATGGTAATGTATAGTGAAAGTATTGGAATAATACCAAAAATCACAACTTGTGTTTTCGACGAATCTACATGTTTCGAGACCTCTAGAATACGGAAAAGCTATTTTTAGCGTGCCGTCTGTGTGTGTGTCTATGTGTCTGTGTGTGTCTGTCTGTGCAATGTATGTATTCACGCTAACACAAAAATTAAAGAACTGAATTTCATAAAATTTGGTAGGTAATTCACTTGTGTAACACCCTGGTGCTGATTAGTTTTTGTACGATTCGGGATAAAAGAACCCGCCTTTTTTTGCGAAATGGCCTGCAAATATTGTCTGTATCCACTCTTGCTAAAAAATTAATGGACCGAATTTAACAAAATTCGGTATTTAAGTCAGATGTGTTTCACTCTGGTGCTGATTAGAGTTTGGTACTATTCAGAAAAAAATAACCTGCCTTTTTCTGCAAAATGGCCGTCAAGATATAAAATAAAAAACTTCGTATGAACAAAAAATGCATATTATACAATTTCATTATATACATAAAATATCTTATGTGGGAAGCACCTGACTTTCCCTGCAGACTCAATTTTATATTTTCTTTATTTCTTTAATAATTCATTAGATTGAGTTTAATTGCTCCAAATAACACTAAATTAGCAATTTTAATTCAATTTTTGTTTTCATTGGTAACTGGACATTTTTCCGAAAGGGAGTTAACACAAATGCAAGAAATCTCAAATATCTTGAGAACGGTTAGTTCTAAGGTATAATGGAGTGTGTTATATTCTTTTTCTCGTCCAAAATTGTGTATAGAACAAGAATTTAATTGATACATTTCAGCATACTTAGTCTTTATTTTTTTTAAAAAATGGCGATTTTTGCTGGCCATTTCGTAAAATATGCAGGTCGTTTTTTCCGACTCGTACCAAAATCGAATCAAAACCAGAGTGACCCACAAGTAACTTATCTACCAAATTTTGTGAAATTTGGTAAATTAGTATTTTAGCTAGGGTGGATACATGAATTTTTGCTGGCCTTTTCGTAAAAAAAGGCAGGTTGTTCATTTCCGAAACGTATCAAAATCTAATCAGAACCAGAACATCCCTCAAGTAACTTGTCTACCAAATTTTGTGAAATTTAGTCAGTTAGTATTTTAGCTGGAGAGGATACATGAAATTTTTACTGGTCATTTTGCAATAAAAAAGAGGGATCTGTTCTTACAAATCCTACCAAAAACTTGTCAGCATCAGGGTTCACCCAAGTGACGTACATACCAAATTTCATGAAATTCGGGCCATTAATTATTTAGTTAGTATGGATACATACATTGCACAGACAGACAGACAGACACACAGACAGACAGACACACCGACACACATACAGATGTCAAGCTAAAAATAGTGTTTTCATATTCTAGAGGTCTCAAAACGTGTAGATCCGTCGAAAACTCGTGTTGTGATTTTCTGTATGATTCCAATACTTACTCTATACATTGCCATGTATTGCAGGGAAAGTAAAAATTAAATACTAAGAAATTTTAACCCTAACAAATCTTAACCTTTTAAAGTTCCAGTATTAAAAATCTGATGTGTGCAGCACATGACTTTCCCTGTACACTTAAATTCATATTTTCTTTATTTCTTTAATGATTCATTAGATTGAGATTAATTGCACAAAATAACACTAAATTTGCATTTTTAGTTCAATTTTTGGTTGTATTTACTAATTGGACATTTTCCCGCTAGCGACGTAATACAAGAAACTCAAATATCTTTAAAACGGTTAGTTCTAAAGTATAAGGGTGCTTGTGATATTCTTTTCCTCATCAAGAATTGCGTACAAAACAAGAATTTAATTAATACATTTCAGAATACGTAGTATAATATGTTTCAGAATTTGACGGTTTTTGCGGGCCATTTCATAAAAAAGGCAGGTTGTTCTTTTCCGATTCGTACCAAAATCTAATCAGCACCAGAGTATCCCACAAGTAACTTATCTACCAAATTTTGCGAAATTTGGTCAATTAGTATTTTAGCTAGAGTGGATACATGAAATTTTTGCGGTCCATTTCGTAAAAAAGGCGGGTTCTTCTTTTCCGAATAGTACCAAATTCCAATCAGCACCAGAGCATCCAACAAGTAACATATCTACCAAATTTTGTGAAATTTCGTCAATTAGTACTTTAGCTAGAGCAAATAAATAAAATTTTACGGGCCATTTCGCAAAAAAGGCGGGTTCTGGTTTTACGAATTGTACCAAAAACTAATCAGCACCAGGATAACATCCAAGTGACTTACCTACCAAATTTTAGGAAATTCGGTCCATTAGTTTTTGAGTTAGAGTGGATAGAGGCTTTTGCGGGCCATTTTGAAAAAAAGGCGGGTTATTTTATCCCGAATCGTACCCAAAACTAATCGCCCACAAGTGTCTTACCTACCAAATTTCATGAAATTCGGTCAATTAGTTTTTTGGTTAGAGAGGATACAAAATCTGCACAGACAGACAGACACACAGATACACAGACACACACACACAGACGTCACGCTAAAAATGGTTTTTTCATATTCTAGAGGTCTCGAAACGTGTAGATCCGTCGAAAACTCGAGTTGCGATTTTACGCATAATTCCAATACTTTCCCTATACATTACCATGTATTGCAGGGAAAGTAAAAAAGTAAAATCGTAGCAATTTGATACCATAACATTTTTTAGACATAACTTTCATTTTTTCAATGGTTAATTTCATTTTTCTTTGCTTAGGTTCTTTTTATTATTAACACTTTACAACAAAGTTGAAAAGTGTTTATGACTTTATTCATTCTGTCTGTCTGTCTATCTGTCTGTCTGTCCGTTAGCACGATAACTGCCGTAAAAATGACTTAATAAAAATGAAATTTTAGTATGTTGTTCAGACGGTCTGTAGAACCTATGGGAATATAAATGAATAATATCACCCAATTAGCTTTGGATTGAACCCGGGTCGAAAAAATGAAATACATTGAGCCCTATGGGACCTAATTTTTCAAACATTTTTTAAGCGGAATTAAAATTCACAAATTGCTTCGAAAATTTTAGGTAATATTCAAATTGTTCCATAAAATATATAAAAAAAAAATTCAGCGAAATATATTCAGTAGTTTTTTAAATAAAAATTAAAATAATAATTACACGTCTTATATGAAACGATCACGTGACCATGATATGAAACGATCACATGATCCACTTCAAAATCATATATGGCATCCATCTTGTTTCAAAATCGTGATTTTTTAAAGTTCTTTTTAATTCATATTGAGTGTTGTATCCGTCCTAAAACTACTTTATTTTTGCTTAAATTCTGTGCATCTACATACTGAAACAACGCAATGACAATATATTTGAGTTTAAATGCTCATCTAAGTTTGATTATTTCTGCAACTTGATTATTTTTCACCTATGTAAAATGTAAACAGCAAAATATATAGAATGAGTTGTATTAGAATTCCTGTATTTTTTTAACACAAAATAATTTAGTCCATGGAGTCTGCATGGCTGATATAAATGAAATAATAATTGATTTCATAAAGAGAAGGACGATTTTTTTCGATGAAGTTCCAAGCATAAGAGTTTAATTACTTGTAGCTCCATGGTCTTAATTTTTAAATAAAATAAATTATTATAGTATTGTGATGAATGAAATGAATGGGGGAAATTTATGAATGAAATCCTGTTTTTATAGAGAGATCCAGGCGTGTTATTTTTTCTATGACGTCATTTGAATTAATTTCAGTTGTGTTCGATGAAGTTTTCAAATATAATAAATTATCATAGTATTATGATAATTCTAAAACTATTACCGAGGAATGTATAACATTTTAGAGATGTTTAAACCAGCCAATTTATATTTCAATGCCGTCATTTGAATGAAGTTCATTTTTTTCGATGAAGGTTTAAGTTTTCAAATATAATAAATTAATGCAGTATTGTGATAAGTTTCAAAATATTACCGAGGAATGTATTGCATTTTAGACTTGTTTAAATAAAATTGCATTGAAGTTGGAAAGTGTTTCATAATCAATGCTTTAAGCGTGGTTGATCTTTCTCGTTTTAAAATGTATTTTAGGAGGATTTAGGTTTTAAAAATATTTATAAGCTGCCCAGTGGAAGGTAATTATTGCTGCTCGTGATCTGAATGCTTCTACCTCGTATAGCGTTGATTCGTTATAGCGAGACTTTTAAATACTATTAAATGTAAATCAGAAAATGGCAAAAATGTTTCTTAAATCATGCTAATTTTGACTGGAACCCAGTAAGGGCGATATCCACGGGGATCATATCCTCTGTCTCCTGCCACCAAACTCTGGGAAGAATTTTTGGTCGTACTTATTTAACGTGCTCGTTTTCCGCGTGAACATGGGGATAGCTTGGTCAGAACCGGAAATCGAATTCGAGTCCTCCGAGTGCAACCCCTTGCCTTAATTGCTGTGCTATCCCGCTCTGTTGTTCCCAGTAAGGTGCGAGATAGTCATTCGCCAGAAAGCAGCGTACGTTAATTACGAACCACAGATTTGGGAGCTCACAGCACTACAAAACAACACCGTAAAGCAGCTCTGTAACCTGCTGCCCATTTTTCGACATTTACCCTAATTTGTCCAGTACTCATATTGGTGAAGAATACGGGCACATTAAACGCGTGGGTCTGTAACTCCTTTCGAGAGTTTGGTGGTAGGGGAAGAAAAGTACATTCCTGTGGATGCCGCTCCCACTGGGTTCCAGTCTAAATTGGGTGGTACTGTCTCGACCGTCCAGAGAGATACTTTACACCTTCGGATAGAAGTCAAGCAGTATCGGGCGCGCTTAGTACTGGGGTGGGTGACCACCTGGGAACACCGCGTGCTGTTGGCACATTTCGGCCGCGGTAGCCCGGTGGTTTGCGCGCTGGATTTGCACGCTGCCACAACTGCCGCCGTGTTCATGCGGTGTACGATCGCGTTAAACATGTGGGTCCGTAAGTCCTTCCGAGAGGTTATTGGTAGGGGACGGAGGGCACGGTCTCTGTGAGTGCCTCCCCCACTGGGTTCAGGTCTAAATTGGGTGGCACTTCCAAACAGTTATCTTACACCTTTCTCGTAGGTCGGACGGTCTGGGTCTCAACAACAACACTTTCGGATAAGTTGAACGGTCTGGGACGGAGAAGAAAAAGACGCTTTCGCACAGTATGTCCTACTATTAATTTTTTCTTGAATGTAAACGTTGGCAATTTAAGAATATTAAACCGGAAAATTTTATTATTTTTATTTTTTTTTTAATATGGCCACCGAGATTATAAAGTGTGATAATTTTCATTTCAAAAACACTTTATAATACATTCATATGGATAAAGGGTATAATAAACATGTTATACATTTTAATTACATGTATGAAGAATCTAATGTGGACAGCACCTGACTTTACCTGTACAACGCAATGAAATTATTTCTTTCACAGTGAAAAATTAAGTATAAGATTCGCGGCACAATGTATTTAACGTTAAATTGTACATTTGGCGCATACATTTGTACATTGATGACAACATGTAAATCGACTTAAAACGTCTCATTTAACTTATATTCCGCTTAACTTTAAATTCACAATTATCAATATTGATATCATCCGTAATAAGCAATAATCTATCTATTGAAATATTTTAAACATAAATTCATCAATTTATAGTCATTTTCTTTAAATTTGCGCTATTTTTGCAATTTTGACGATATTTTTGTCAATCTAGAGCGAAGTATCGCCAAGTTAGTAATATTTGTCTAAATGAGTTGCTCAGTTCGCACAATTTATCGTCAAGCGTTAGAGACAAATATAAGATATTTGTGTATGGTGCGTATATGTCTGAGGAAGCATGAAGATAAAGTAATTCCAAAACAAAAATTTAACGTTTACACTTTTAATATAGTTATACAATATCATGACATGTAAATACATATTTACATTAAATTGAGTTTGCACTTTTTTTAACGATAAACAAATTATTCCTTAGAATTATGCAAGAAATGAAATTATGATAAATAACAAAATAAATAAGTTCAATTAATGAAAAGGTCTTGAGTAAAGTATTCTCAATCAGAATAAGCCTCCTCTTCCAAATGAATCCATTACAGATCTATATACACATTTTTTTTACCTAAAATAAACAAGGCGAATACATGAATGACGTTTATTATGAATTAATATTAACTATACACAAATACATGTATAATATATATCACATTATGAAAGAACATGACATTTCGCATTTGTGTATAGCATATTAGCTATACGCAAATGCATTTGTGTATAGTGTATTCCCATTTCACAAATTCTAGGTACTGACATACCACATTGTGAAAGAATACACAGCCATGCATTTGTGCATAGCATATTAGCTATGCTAAAAATCAAAATATATACAGTATTGTGGCAATTAATTGAGAAATGCAGTTTTTTTTTTATAAAATTCAGTTTTATTCAAGTTTTCTATGGATACATTTAAAACTAATAAGTGATATGACCTCTCCGAGACTTTATAACATCACAGACACGTTTCGGCATGGAATGTACTAGACTAGCACATGTAGTTTTAATTTCAACGTCTCTGAAACATATGTCAATAACGGACGAAATTAGCTTGCCCATCGTCGTACAGTCAAATTTGTGAAGCCGTTTTTTGACAATAGCCCACAAATTTTCTATGGGATTCAAGTCTGGTGAATTCCCGGGCCAATCCAGTACGATAATATGTGTTTTTGAGCAGAAATTTTTGATTCGCTTCGAAGTGTGACATGGCGCGCTGTCTTGTTGGAAAACGCAATCTCCGTTCGGCCACAGTTTAGCCATGGTTGGAAGCACTTTTCGGGTCAATATGACTTCGTAACTGGCACTGTTCATCATTCCCTCTACGGGAACAAGAGATTCTGTCCCCAAAACGCTAACACAACCCCAAAACATCTTTTTGGGCGGATGCTTGGGTGTTTGATTGATGTGGTGCTGATTGAGAGGTTCTCCTTGGCTCCTTCTCACGAACATAGATCTAAATCCCTGAACCACAAAATGTGTTTCGTCAGAAAAGAGAACTTTCTCCCAGTCCTTCTCAGTCCATGTTTTGTATTTCCGTGCCCATTCCAACCTTTTTTTCTTCATGCTAAGCGTCAGAAACTGCTTCTTGTACGGTCGACGTGCTCTCCGTCTGCGTTCTAACAGCCTGTATCGCACTGTTGAGGGTGCAATATCAACACCAGCTGCCACCATGGACTTAGACAGGTCAAAACTGGTTAATCGAGGATTTTTAACACTCATTCGATGTAAAGTTTTGTCGTCACAGGTCGAAGTTGATCTTTTTCGGCCGCATCTTCCAGAGCGGTTGGTTCCAGCATTTCCTGAAACCGCTTCCAGATCCTCCCGACACTTGCTGTACTCACTCCACATATTTTACCTATTTCCTCGAACGTCTTAGAAGTGTGTTCTCTAAGCGCAATCACTTTAGCACGTGTTTCCGCGCTGATATCCATGACGCTAATGAGCCCCGCAACAACTGAGAAACAACCACTGCGGAACAACTGCCACCTGGTGGAGGAATTTGAACACCTGCTACTTACCAGGTGCATACGAACACCTGCTACTTTGATAATAACTGCAATTTGAACTCTGAGCTAATTTGGAGTGCCTTTTCCTAAGCTTACGTGTGATAAAACGAAAAAAATGGCATTTCTCAATTAATTGCCACAATACTGTACATATGAGTAGCGTGCGAAGCAGCAGTAACAACACTCCACTCACATTAAATATCAACATTAAATATCAATTAAAACAATGTTTTTTAACTTACATCGTTTTCCTGGAAATTGAGCCATTTAATCCCAACTTGCGCATTTGGTACAATTATACCACACTGCTAAACCATGTTTCCTTAAAATTGTTATTACTTTGAGATAACCAGGTGAAATGCTCAACTTTCTGCTTGGGTTAGAATGCACAAAGAGCCCTTTTCTTCTTGCTGGTAATATTGGCACTTAGCCAAGAACTTTGCAGTTAGTATTTAGTCGAAGTTATCTTCTCTTGCTTCATCTCTCTCACCTCACGTCACTGCTACATATAACATTGTGAAAGAACACGAAGCCCTGCATTTGTGCATAGCGCTAATACACAATACTATTACTCATACACAAATATACACAAATACAATGTATATACATACTCTATTATGAATTTAAACGAAACCCTGCATTTTTGCATAGCGTATTAGCTGTACACAACTGCAATGTATATACATAAAACATTATGAAAGAACACGACGCCCTGCAGTTGTGCACAAGATATTAGCTATTAGGAGTTAGCGTACTGGGATAACATGAGTTCGATTACCGAATCTACTCAAACTATCTCCGCGTTCACGCGGAGTATGGGATGTTAAATGAGTGGGTCCATAAGTCCGGCCGAGAGTTTGGCCGTAGGGGAAGGCGGGTACAGTTCCTGTGGATGAAGGCGAACTAGGTTCCGGTCTAAATTGGGTGGCACTTTCTCGGCTGTCCAAACAGATACTTTAAAACTTGGGGTAGGTTGGACGGTCTCAGTCGAACAGCGACTCTCAACCCACAGACAGCCATTTCGATCCATCATCTTTTCATCAAATGATTCTGAATTCTCTTGTACGAAAACTTGATTTGCTTTGCTGGCACCTCCTTTATTTCTCCCCCTTTTGTCCATTGGCTGGTGGCACCCCTATGTATTCCCATAGCTAGGATCTCATTAACCGGCGAGGTAGTGAAAGAAAGTTGTCACTGGTCGGATATACACTCGGCGTAACTGTTTGAGATCCTATGGATCATGTGACTTTTCGATGTGTGCAGGTATTCTTTATTGCCTCCCCATAAATTAATATGGATTATCTCTCAACTATTGGCGACTGTCTGACTGAATTCATTACTTGGCGCTTTCAAAGTTTATTGTCACCTTCTGGTACTTGCTGTTTGAAGTCATAAATGCCGTATAGGCAGGAGCCATTCAAAATGCAAAAATAAAATGAACTTCCGTCATTACACTGCCAGCCACAGGTTCGAAATTTACGTTTCCGGGCTTGACCCGAAGAATCTACATCAAAAGGGGTGAATCCAATAAATATCGGCCCTTCGCCATCATGGGGGCAAAGCACGTCCAATCAAGTGAGGGGGAGGGGCTCACAAGGAAGGCGTGTTTTCCTGAAGCAAGGTAAAATCTTAACATTACCTAACGAAAAAGAGGACGAAAATAAGAAATGATGATTGATATTATGAGACACAAAAATATTTAATGTGTAAAAACTTGTAAGTAGTAGTCATGTGAATATACTCCAGATAAAAGGCGGAGTCAAACCAATTCATCCTCCAGTGTCAAGTGCCCCAATTCAACAGCCATACAAAATGCTTGCTTTTTAGTCCATTTAAAGAACACACACAGGACGTACCAGCTCTATATTTTAACAGTTGGGTCGAGATCAGAGCTTTTAACATTTCGATAAATAATTGCTTGGTCTCACACCTCCTCCTAGGTTTATTTCATACAAGATTAAATTATTTTTTTGCGTATATAATGTATTACTTATAAATGTTATGTTATGATTTTTCAATGCAACCTAAATAAATATTATAATTATGAAAGCTAAATAGTGCAGTTAATGACCAATAATTTACTTTTCAGAATAAATAGGTTGATTATCACTGTAAAGATAGGGTTATCCACGAAAACATCGAAGTGTACGCAATTATGTATCACTATACTCACAATTTCACAACACAGCTCAATAATGAGCAAAAGGAAATGTTAATTTTCTTCTATACTTCAATATATAATAATAGACAACTAATAAAACACTTTCTTTTACGACATCATGGTACGCGTGACTATTAACAATTATTATTATTAGCAGAGCGTGATGATCTAAAATGTATGCTTTACAACTTTCTAGGCCCATCACAGAAAAGTTGTATTCTACTGAAGATAAACTTAAATTACGTCATTAAACACATCAGGTATTGCATACTGGTAAGGAAGAAAAACACAAGTCCGTTTTTTTTTCAAAAGAAATACGGAAACTGCTTTTATTTAAAGAGCACTATCTTGCCAATTACAGTGGCTTGCTACGATAAACAAATGCAGCATGAACATATTTATAAAATTGATTATAGAAGTTGATTGCACAAGATATTCCCTCTGGAAACATCGTAAATATTAGGTTTGGGGTTACCTCCTGTGATATGTCCTTCGCTTTCCACCTAGTGCAGGTCACATATCCGGAACACAATACTTATTCTGACACATCTAACTGGGATCAGTCATTTTTGCTTAAGTTCAAAAGCAGGAAAAATAACTGATGTATTATGATAAAAATTACTACTAGTGACATAAACCGTCACACACAGACTAACTCATCTGAAATGAATATTTTAACCTTCAGCACCGTAATTGGCTAAGATCAAGACTTTATATCCGATACCTCGACTAAACCGTCGACTGGAAAATATGAACTTATGGTCATCCATGGTAATCCATGACCATTCATGATCCATGACCACGGTGAACTTCTTATATGTACTAGGATGAGTACCTATACTGAAATATTACGTTGTTACCAACCCAAATTATGAAAATGAGTTTGTATACGCTTCGGATTTCCAATATGAACGACGGCTTCTGCTGAAAGAACGCCGTGAGTCACTCGCGAGAACGAAGGATATGGTTCAAAAATAAAATTGTGTTTATGTACATCGCTCAGAGGAATAGAGAGTCACACTGTTAGTTTACATTCTTCCAGCAATTGAGAAGCAGGAGGTTGGGCTTTGGCTTGGTTCTCGATAGCTAGCTTGCGTCTTCTGTTTTTTTTTGCATGTTGCATGTCCGTTGGTGGTTTTTAATTTTTCTCCCCTCTGAAATTTAGGGGTAAGGTTTTATTTTTTGTTTTTGGAACTAGCGGTCTGTGGCCCCCTCTTGATTGTTTATTGTGTCTGTGTTTTGGGAAACCCTCGAAGTTGAGGAAACCGGGGATGTGGAGTCATACACTCGGTCATGAAAATTAGTGGCCACATGGAACAGGGTAGTTCAGGGTACTCACTCTTTTTTACTGTGTCCGGAGTTAAACCTAATCCAACAACTTAAATACATCAAATAAAATACTGCACAAATGTATACGATATTTCTCAATGCTAAGTCCGGAGAAATTCCCCTGAACAAATCTAAATCTCTTAAGGAAAAAATAATTGGAAAACATCAACTACCATACTAAATTAGAATACATAAAGTTTACTAGAAATAACAGTCTAATATGTGTCACAAGCGACCTCATTTGCGCTCAGAAAATTGTCACCATAACATATATATTAGGAGCACCAGTGCAACCAAGAATACATCTAGAAGGGATAACTAGCGCATCCTTACATCATAACGTAGTTGATACAGTATCGTTGGAATATACGTGAGAGGAATTAGAGGGAGAAAAAAAATCCAAATGAAAGAACTCCGCAGATTTCCAAAGAAAACAACAGTAGGTCTATAACCAACTGAGACTGTCCTGGTAACTGTGTTTAAAGCTAAAATTTTGACAACATTAAATTCTACTACACGATACAAAAATCAAGCATCTTCATTGACAAATCCCATCAATGCGAAAACTGTGTGCAGAAAAGTCAACCATGCAATAATAACTTGTACTAACCCAACGACATGCAACAGAGGCGCAGGAAATCACAAATTCGACTAATGCACTTCAAATATATTAAAGTCTGCTAATTGCGAAGAGGACCATGAGGCGAACTGGAAAGTGTGCAATGCAAGAAAAAATGAAGAACATTTCCTAAGATTTAAATTTACACAAAACCTGCCCTACACAGAAGCCTGCAGAAGATACACGAAAAGAAAAGACGAACTATGCTACAATAAGCCCTACAAACAATAATAGTGACTACATCACCAAAAGTGACGTAAATGACATATTGGCTACAAATAGAGAAGGAACTCGAACTATTATGATGGATCTCATAAAACAGCAAAAAGCGTACCTCCAAATTCTATTTCAAAGCATAACGTCAAACAGTAACAAATTGCCTGTGCAAGAATTTCAAATGCCGGTGGAAAGAGAATAAACAAAACAACAGACACAAGGAAAGGAAAAGAAAAATCACCAGAGTAAAAATGATACAGAAAAAACTCAAACAGAAAAACAAATTAAAATATTCTACACGTCCAAGCGCCCAAGCCCAATTTCTCAGTGACACACTGGAAGGGCAAACCTCTAAACACATGGCAAGTGTATCTCGGGAGCAAAGCCGGAGTCCGATTTATGGTGTCTGGCACGATTTCCTTGATGCTCTTTTTTTTTTGCTGTTTTTAGGGCTCCTTTTTTATTTTTGTGTTCATGATCCTAGGAGAGACTATATCCGTACCACAGTGCATCCGGAATAAATTAAATTGGATAAAGCAACCCCCCCCCCCTTTTGTGATGCTCACGTTTTAGCTATCCAGGAAAGCTTCCAGAAAAACAAGGGCACTATTTTTATCAGAAGCAATGTCATATATCGCAAGGATAGGGAAACTCGTGGTAGAGGATTGATTATAACGGTGAATAGAAAGTTGGCGTCTATGTTGGTCAAAATCAAAGAACCCAGGCAGTCTGATGTAGAGAATATATGCGTTAAAGTTTGGATTCAGGGTCAGTGGACGCACTTTGCAAATATTTACTCCACCATGGGAAATTTCGATCTTAGGTACCTTACAAAGCTTCCAAATAAGATGCAGCACCTCTTCCTGTTCCTAATTGATTTCAACCAACACCACACGAGCTGTGGAAACAGGCAAAACACTTCTGGGGCTGAGATAATCTACCGGATCATCGATAGTAAAATATGTATCAGAAACACTTCCCAGCTCACACACTTGACACCTACGGGAGCTCAGTTTCCTATCGGAAACTCTTTGGCGTCCCCGGACATTTTCGGTGCTAAGGAGATCAGTGTGCACGCTGTCTTCTTCGAATCGGATCAAGCTCCCATCTCCATCTACATTCACCTGGGAAATAACGGACTCAACCACTTGCAAAACAGTCGTTGGTATAACTAAACTCAAGTTTCCCACGTTCTAAATAATCAAATGACTAAAACTCCCACTATGAACTACGAATACCTCCAGGAAGTGTGTAAGCACAACGAACAAACGAATTTTGCCTCTACAAACAGTCCACTGTGGTTGAACTCCAAGTGTAAATGGCTCTTAGGCAAAAACGCAAACAAATACGACTGGTTAAAACCCTTTTTCCCGCGATCATTGGTGAAAAGGGAAAAAAATCAGCTCATTTAAAAAGATACATGAAAAAATTGCTCGGGAATATTGGAACATGATATGCGAGAAAGCGGCAAACACTAAAAACATCTATCATGTCCTCATACACTTTTGGAACAGAATCAACTCAGGTCCCTCAACCAATAACACAGTACAAACTGCTGAAGAGGAGATTTGCTGTGTGCGAAAGCAGAGAAACATTTTTGAAAACCATTTCAGTGAAAATGATTTGAACGAGTATATTCCCTATGACGTTAGCGGATCAAACGAGTGTTGAGATCGCAACATAACTCTAGATGAACTAAACTGGGCTATGGATCACACCAAAGTTACAACTCCAGGAGCAGATGGAATTTCCAACAAGGTTTTCAAGGTCCTTGAACAAATGAGTCTTTTGCGGTGGTTGGTGGTATACAACGACATGTTCGACAATGGGCTAATACCGAATGAATGGAAACTGTCATTAATTATCCCGATCTGGAAAAGGGGAAAACCAGAGGAGTTGCTGAGCTCATTCCTGCCGATTGTGCTGACGGCAGTCGCAGGAGAAATTATGGAACGGATTCTGTTAAGAAGAACAATTGATTGGATCATGGAAAATAACATATTTGATAAAAACCACTTGCGATTCCTTCCATTCTGACACCGTAACACTGCTTTACAAATACTTTATAACGGCCTTCAGATTGCACGACAAAATGGAAAGTATGTCATTGCTAATTTACTCGACATTACCGCAGCTTATGACTTGTATGGACGGACGGGATAATGTATAACCTGGCAAACCACGGGATATGAGGACGAGTTGCCCTGTGGATCTCGAATTGGTTGAAAGACAGGGAAATCCAAGTTATACGACGTGGTATTCTACCAGGCACTTTCAATTCAACGAGAGGTATTCCCCAAGGAAGTGTCCGTTCCCTTCCTTACCCTATTCATGATGTTCATGCAGGATATTTTTGAAGCTATTGAAGAAGACGCACAGGGATTTGTATACGCGGACGACATCTTCCTATACTGCGAAAGCAATAAGCTCACCAATATGATGAGGAAGACTCAAGCATTGATGGAACAAATACATATTTGATGTAATTATTGGAAATTAAATATCCATCCTGATAAGTGTGTGGCTACCAATTTCTCAAGGGAAAAAAAACAAAATAACATGCAATTGAAAATAGGAAGACAAACTATTCCGTGGCAAGATAACTTGAAGAGCCTAGGATCCTCCTGCTGCTATTCAAGGAGCTTTAGAGGAATATTCAAAACAGTATAAACAGTACACGATTATTGCAACCGATGCGTCAAAAGACTTTAAAGAAACAGCTTGTCATGTCGCATTCTGCGCGCCATGATCCTTTCGTGTTTTTCTGTGAGAAAAACTCTTTTCCTTCCTTCCGTGCCTGTGCTGTGTTTTGGTAAGCCTTGTTTGAATTTGTTTTGCATTAAAAACTGTGTTTCGTCGGAATCCGTTGGCTCGGGCCAGGATTTCTGTCTCGCCTGGATGTGTGACGTGTGGTCTTGAGGAGAAGCCTGTTGCTGGGCGCGCTTGCCTGCCAATCAGGAAGCTGCGCTGAGGAGAAGTTTTCGCTGGACTCTTGAGACCCGGGGGATTCGGCTTGGAAGTTTCGCTTGGAGTAGTCGCATCGAATTTTTGTCTTAAAAACTTTAAGACAAAGGCTTTGGCCAAAATGGCTAATTGTCCTTGGATGGAGATATTTTGTTTCTGATGAAACCACGATCCATTCCTGGAGCCTGGATGAAGAAGTACCTGGAAAAGATTCGACGTTCTATATCTAAATTCTAAATTTCTTTTTTTTTATTCCAGGATGATTTTTACTGTGGATTGAGATTGTACTTTGGAGTGTACCGGGATGGACGAACTACTTGGAATTTGTCTGGCGTAAAGCCCTGTTGAATTTGAGAAATCCTGGATCCTTATTTTTGGAAATTAATTCGGTTCCCTTCAAGTAGTGCTTTTCGAACTCGGAACTTTTCTGTGAAATTTTGGTTTAGTTCAACGGTACAGGTAACCCCTTAATGTTTTGGAACCAGAAGTTCCAACTGAAAGAATCTAGTCTACCTAAATGCAAACAGGCACACTGAATATGTTTAAATTTGAATAATACTAGCATTGTGGAAATTAAGGATAAGTAAATTGAATTGTGTTGAGATTCATAATTTAAGTACTAGCATTTTATTTGAATTCATAATAAATAGTGATTGAAATATTATTGAGCAGAGCATAATTTGAAATGATAAATGTTTAACAATAACGGAAGCTCTGAATCATTTAGAATGATAATTTTAAGTAAATGAATGTTGATAAAAAAATGTTAATGATTGAATACAATTGATTTATTTAAATTGATAAATGTGCATGTTTCCTTCTATGCCTTCATGTTGTTTGCTCACTGATTACCATCTAGAATCTAATTCTTCTAGACTGGGAAAACTTCACTTAAATAATAATGCCTGGGTTAAGTATGATAATTACCACTATAATTTTCTATATTGTTTTTGTTGTGATTTATACGATCACTTGGCCGTTTTGTGCGTAGCGGAATCTGTTCCCACAATTTGGTTCTGAGACCGCTACCACAAATTGGCGCCGTTCCTTTCCCAGAGCGTATCAGTGAGAATTGTGTTTAATTTTTATGAAGGAATGCAGGAATAAAAATAAGTGGAAATTTCTTTTTTTGGTGCAAAATTATCTAAATCATAAATGGGCAGGAAAGTATTTTTTGAGTATTATAAAGTATTGAATGTAAAAGTGCAAAAAGCACAAAAACCCATATGCACCTGATCATTATTTGTTTATTTGATTATTGATGCACATATATATTCTTGATTCATGTATGACACACACATTATAAGCATTTACAAAATTTTATTCTATGTGATATTTATAAGTGATTTAAAAATTTTTTGAAAACACACAAATTCTAAAAAGTAAATGCAAATATTTAATTCACATACAAGGTTGTTCAGAATTCAGATTAATGAACAAAAATCAAAAAGAAACATACGAATTGTGCTTTGTCTGTGACATAAATAAGTGAAAGGAAGTGAAATTATTTTCGAGATAAACTGTGCTTAAGTGATTACATCTCTGTGTTAAAATGCCACGTAACAATAAGAATCCTCGTGCAAGTAGGAGTAGAGACTCCTCTACACAACCAAACACGTCGAACCGTGTGCCTTCGGTGTCTCCGCCACGAATTTCTCCAAATTCTGGCAGATCAGCCTCTGCAGTCAGAGACTCAAACAAATTGAAAGTTGGTATTGGGTCACAGTTTCTTGGATCCATTCCAAGCTTTGCTGGCAACACGAATGAATCGTTTAGTGAATTTTTGGAAAAATTTGAACTTGTAGCTAACCATGCGGAGTGGTCAAATCGTGATAAAATTTGTGTTTTGAAGTTAAAGTTATCTGGTCGGGCTGAAAGACTTGTGAAATCCATTCCAAAGCTCAACCATAGTGTGAATTTTACGGAATTGGTGAATGCACTGAAAGACAATTTTACGAAAAAAGCTGACGTTGCCAAGAATGTTGCATCTCTTGTGAACTGTAAACAGATGTTGAATGAGTCTGTTAGAGACTTTGCGAACCGTATTGAAGCAGAATCCTACATTGCTTTTCCACAAGATGCTGTGTCGGACAACGAAGACTGCCTGAGAACTGCAATTTTACAGAATGCTTTTAAAAAAGGGTTGAAGATTTCCATCAGAAAAGCAGTGCTCTCTGCGAATCCAAAATCATTCGAAGCTGCTAAGGATGTCGCCTTACTCGAAGAAGAAGTGCAAAATGAAGAGTTGGAAGAAATGACAGAAGACATAAATACCTTGAGAACTGAAAATGACCCAAAGGAAGAAATTGAAGAGTTGAAGAGGGAATTAAAATTAAAGAAAAAAGAATATGATGCCTTAAGAAGTAAATTTCACAAAAACTCTGAAAAAAGAAAGAAAAGACTGACTGAGATAAAAGAAGATCTGGAAAGAAGCAATTACAGTTTTGAAGAATCGTTCACGAATACGCCCTCTACAAGCAGATACAATGAAACAGAGTTGATAGAAGAAGAATGGGAAGATATTCCAGTGAAGAAGAAACACAAACCATCAACATCCTTCAAAACTTCTACACCATCTAGAAGAACTGACAATAGAAACCGTTTCGGTCAAAGAAGAACTTCGGTTGCCTCACAGGAAGAAGAGTGGTATGTTAAAAGTCCATATCCAAAATTATTCTCCAAGAAAAACTTTCAAACTTTTAGAAGACCTTTTCGAAATTTTCAAAGAAGAAATCCAAATTTTCAAAGAAGACATTTTTCAACTTTTAGACTTCAACATTTTTCAACTTCTTTTGACAACTACAAATCTTACAATCTTAATAATTCTGGATATGGAAGAAATAGCAGATATTTCAACAATAGATTTGGTAATAGAAGACAATTTAGAATACAAAATTTCAATAGACAAAATTTTCAATCTCCAAATTTTAACAGATCAAATTCTGAATTAAATTTCATGACTGAAATTGAAGCACCTTGCCACAAAAACTTTCCAATCATTACTGTTTTTGTTGAAGATGTTAAATTAAATGCTTTGATTGACACGGGAAGTTCTATAAACATTATTTACAGTGATGCCTTACAGAAAATTAATCCTCGAAATGTGCAAACAAAACATACATCTACTATTTTAAGAGGTATCGGTGATCACAATATTTTGGTTAACAAGAAAGCTTCTTTTTCAATTTGCATTGCTAATGAAAACAATATGATTGAATGCTGCATTTTAGATACACCTGTGCCAAATAAATATAGCATGATTTTAGGAAGTGCCTTTTTAAACGAAAAAGAAGTGACCATTACTTATAGACACAAACGTGTAAACTTTAAATACTGTAGTATACCTTTTTTAGAATTTACGGAATCACAAAGTTTTACTGTGATTTCAGAAGATATTCAGCCTGAAATATTTGAGTGTAATGCAATAGGTCTTAATTTTAATAGTAGAAATCACAACTTTACTAATGATGTTGACTACAGATCCAAAGACACAAATTTTTCAAGAAATTTTAGAGGATATGAAAACAAGTGTGATAATAGATATTTATTTGAACAAAACAATTATGATAATGAATTCAGAGATGTCGACTTTAGAGATTTTGATGCAAATGTGAATGAAAGATCAAATTATGAATGTGAAAATGATTTACATGGAATGCTGATGAATGACTATGTACATACAAACAAATCCTTGACAGTAAACAATACCAGTGATAATGAAATTTCTGAAACAAATTGTAATAAACATGCTGAAAGAAATTCACAACAAAGTAATACCTTGGGTATTGCTAAGGCTTTTAAGAAATGTGTTTTGAAACCTTTTACAGAATCATTTGTCAAATTGAAGAAAAATTATAATTTTGAGAAAAACACGACAATTTTACTTGAACCCATTCATAATAAAGAATTTTCTGCAAATAAAATTTTCATTGCCAGAAGTTTACACAACATTCCAGAAAATGACTTTTTGTACGCTCGTATTGCAAATCCTTCAGAGAAATGTGTTTACATAAATAAAGGTATGAAATTAGGAACTTTTGAAAATGTTTATGAATCAGATATTGGCATAAATAACAGAATGGACAATGAGAACTGTATTGAAGATAATGATACATTTGATGCATGGGGAGGAGATTTTGACTTGAAGCATATGAATTATGCTCAGAAAACTTTACTTTTAAAATTTCTAAATAAATATAAACATGTGTTTGCTAAGAATATGAAAGAATTATCTGGATGTGATACAATTTTACATGAAATTAATCTGGAATCTAAAACGCCTATTAGGCAGAAGCCTTACCGTATTCCACACAATTTACAGAAAGAACTTTCACGCCAAGTGAATGAATTGTTAGATGCCAAAATTATACAACCTAGTACTTCACCTTACAATACTCCTGTTTTATTTGTTAAGAAACCTGATGGAAGCTACCGTTTGGTGGCCGATTTCCGGAAGCTGAATAAGATCACAATTGTCGAAAATTATCCAATTCCCAATATTGCGGAATTGATTGATAATTTGTCCGGGGCCTTGTATTTCTCGACCCTTGATTTAACCAGTGGATTTTATCAGTTGTGTTTACATCCTGATGATTACAAGAAAACTTCATTTTCAACTCCCGACGGACACTTTGAATGGACTAGAACTCCATTTGGTCTTAAGAATGCGCCCGCATCCTTTCAGAGATTGATGTCTCTGGTGCTGGCTGGCATATCTGGAATTTACATAGACGATATTATTGTTGCATCACGTACATTTGAAGAACATTTGAAAAAATTAGAAGAAATTTTTGTAAGATTAAGCAAACATGGTCTGAAATTGAAACCATCAAAATGCCATTTTTTCAGAAAAACAATTAAGTATTAGATTTTTAGTATCTAATGGAAAAGTACAACTTGATACTCATAATTTAGAAGTTGTAGAAAAATTTAAAGTGCCAAAATCAATTAAGAATGTGAGACAATTTCTTGGACTCACTGGATTCTATAGAAAATTTATAAAAGATTATGCTGAATTATCTCTACCGCTAACTGACATACTTAAAACCAAGAATAATGAAAGTAAAAAGAAATTTGTTTGGACTGTTGAAGCTCAAAAAGCTTTCGAAATTTTGAAATGAAAACTTTTATCAAAACCAATTTTGACTCTTCCAGATTTTAGGAATCCATTCATATTACATACTGATGCATCAAATCATTCTTTGGGTTGTTACTTGTCCCAAGAAGATGAAAATAAAACTTTACACCCAATATCTTACGCAAGTCGGAAATTAAATGAAGCTGAATGTAAATATAGTGTTGTTGAAAGAGAAGCGTTAGCAGTTGTATGGGCTACTAACTATTACAAACATTACTTAATTGGCAAACCTTTCACAATTTTTTGCGATCAAATATCTCTTTCGTTTATATTTAAGTTAAAAGATCCTACATCTCGTTTAGCAAGATGGATTGCATCTCTATCACAATTTGATTACCAAATAGTACATAAGCCTGGAAAAGCTAATGTTGTCTCTGACTATCTTTCAAGAAATGTTAATGAGTGTACTAATTCAATTGAAAATATTCCTAGAAGATTTGTATCACAATATAAAGTGATAAATAACAATGTAAATCAGAATTCTCAAAATGTAAACAATGTAAATCAAAATTCTCAAAATGTAAACAAGGATAATAATGGCAATAGAAGAGAATTGGAAGTCAATTTGAATTCAGCTAGTACAAGTGAAGCAAATGAAATTTATGCTGTTGACAGTAATGCAAGTGAAAATCAAAATGAAAATAACATACAAACTGGTCAATTGGAACAAACATTTACTTGCCCTACGTTACTCACCAGAATTAAGAATGCTCAAAAATCTGACCCTAGATGTAATAAAATTATAGATCTCTTAGATAAGAACATAAAACCTTATCTACAAACTTTAGTATTTTTTAGAAAGGATGACATACTATGGTGCACGCACAGATATCCAAAACGTAGACACCAAGAACAAGGAAGAGTTGTTGTTCCTCAGGAACTAGTGTCTGAAATTTTATGGTTACATCATGACTTTCCTACTTATGCACATTGTGGATTTAGAAGAACTTTATCTTCTGTTAGTAGAAAATACTTTTGGCAGGGAATGTATTCCCAAACTAAGAATTATGTTGCTTCATGTGAAATCTGTGTGGTAAATCGAGGTTTTAGAAATAATAAAGCACCTATTCAAAAATCTTCAAAATCTACATATCCATTTGAGCGAATCGCCATGGACTGTGTTGGACCATTACCTATATCTAGATCTGGAAATAAATTCATTTTAGTCATTACAGATTACTTTACTCGATGGCCTGAAGCATACCCTTTAACTTCAATTAAAACTGAAGGCATTTAAATTGTTTAGAGCACTATATGGCTCAGCATGGCATTCCTAAATACATTGTCTCGGATCAAGGGACGAATTTTGTTTCAAAAACAGCAAGATGTTTTTATAAGAAATTGGGAATAATCAAAATACAACTACTGCCTATATGCCTTCAGTAGATGGCTGTGTTGAAAGATTAAATGGTACTTAGGTCAGATCCTTGAAAAATATTGCATACAATGATAAATGTAACTGGGATAATTTAATTCATTTTGTTTTATTGGCTCATAGAAATGCCATACATGCTTCCACGGGTGAATCACCTGCGTATTTACTCTATGGAAGAGATTTAACTGTTCCAAATACTTTGATGGCTGGATTTAAACCTCCAACATATGATTCAATATATGATTATGGAGAAGATTTACAATTTAGACTTAAAAGAACATATGATGTAGTAAAAAGTAACTTGAAAAAAGCTGAAAATTCACAAATTTTACAACAACATAAAAAAGCGAAAATACCAAATATTAAAGTAAATGACCTGGTGTACTTGTACACGCCTTTTTTGCCTCATGGACAATCGAGAAAACTGAGTTCATTTAATAGAGGTCCTTTTAAAGTGATAAAACAAACGTCACCTGTTAACTTTGTAATTAGACATGTGATGAATCCCAAAAATGAACAATTGGTGCATGTAAACTGACTGACTCTTTTACCTCCAAGAAGGGAAGAATTGCAAAAATTTTCAAAACAAACTGTTGAAAATAAAAAAGTGAATTCTGGAACAGATAAACTTACTCCTGTGATCACCACTGAGAAAGACTCTGTGAAACTGAAATCTTGTTTATCAAAACCTGCAGAAAAATCTCAAAACAAAAAGACTGTGAAAAGAGTAAGATTTAATTTGCCTAAGAAAGTGAATGACAATACTGTTCATACTAGATCAAACTTTCATGCTAATAAAAATCAACATTATCAATTGAGACGTAATTCAAATAACTTTGATAATACAGGAAATGGAAGAATCATTTACAATAATAATTATTACGGAAATAGACACACACCACACCAAAATCAAAATTATATAAGAAGTAGAAACACATGTACACCTTATAATCTTAGATCTTATCAAATATTTTCGCAATATTAAATTTTGGTTGAGTTCACAATTTTTCAGAAATTATTTTTGCAAGAAAAAATCTTATATTAAATTAAAGTATGATACTTGTTTAAATTTTTGTATTTCAGTGTTGTCTTTTAAAATAGAATTTATGAGAAAATTGTTTGTAATTTTAAATTTAATGGAAGTCTTGCATTTAAGTTAAAGTAAATAGAAAATTGATTGATTTTTGTGAACCATAATTTATGAATGTTATGTTGCAATTTGAATAATTTGAATAATAAGTAAATTTTGTTAATTGACTCTCCTTGGACTTTAAATTTTTCGAGAGTCCTGTTGTTGATTTGTCTTTGATTATTTTGTTGTGTTTGATTGTGGGAAAAAATTGATTACTTGATTTTAACTTCATGAAATTAATTGAAAATGGTGTTGGTAACTGAAGTGTTCCCTTAAGTAAAAGGAGGAAAGTTTGAAGTTTTTGAAAAAAGTAAATGATTTTGTTAAAATAATATTGAAGTGAATTAAAGTAAATATGAAGTAATTGAAGTAATTTAAGTAATTTGAATAATTGAAAGTTTTGAAATTTGAGAATTTTTGAAATTTAATGAAATTTTTTGGAAGATCAAAAGTAAATGATCTCTTTTGATAAGTGTTTTTGAAATTTTGTTTTGCTGAGAGAGGTGAAAATTTTTGGCTTGATGTGTTGTTGAAATTTGTTTTCTTGAAATTCCTTTTCACATTGTTTTTTTTTTTTTGACCAGCAGTTTTCAAACATCTACACAAATTTCAGTGAGTCATCATTCACGGTAATGCTGCAAAACCCTTTTTTTCTGGAAGACTGGCTGGAGGACGCAAACATGAAACAAGTTACACCGAACATTGAAGAAGAAGCAGCTGGGCAATTTAATTGTCCGATGCAAGCAGTAGGACTGGAGTCCTTGATGACAACTTGTTTCGAGCCCACCTAGGACGGTTGTTGTGGCCAGGTGGGAAACTGAAGAAGCTTAACGATGATGATGATGAAGAAGATGATGATGACGTGGTCAGCGCAAGCTGTCCAATTTTGATGTTTTGAAGCTTTTGAGGCGTGGTCTTGGCGTCCTGTTCTGCTGCCTCTGTATCCTGCACGCGAGTATTTTTTTATATTTTCTTCACTCCCTTTTATTTGTTGGCAACTCGTTAGTCCCCGCCGAGTTTACTCTTCGGATGTGTTCCTGCACTTTTACAGAACTGACGTGACTTTCAAGAGCATTTTTCTCCTTCTCTCTCTCAGCGAACAAATGTTTTTGAATGAAAAATTTTGTTTTTGTGACACATAAAGTGATCACTTGTTTGAAATAATTTCAGGTTTTGTGTAAGAAAAGTAAATTGAAAATTTTTAAGATAAATTGAATGATTTAAAAGTAAATTGAATAATTTAAAGTAATGTGAAAGTTGAGTTCAGAATAAGGAAATTCTGAAATGTTTTAATGTCAAAAATAATTTAAAATTAAAGTTAAAATGTTGAAATGAAATGTCAAAAATAAGTTAAAGTTGAAAGTATTTAAAGTTGAAAGTTTAAGTTTGAAATGAAAAAATTGAAATGAAAGTTTTTGAAATGAAAGTTTGAAAATTGAAATATTGAAAGTAACCTTGTTCTCAAAAAGTGAGAAATTTTTGAATGAGTAAAGAATCTCATTCCTTGAATATGACAAATTTAATTTAGAAATTAATTTTTAAAATATTTTATCCTTTTTGATGAAAATTAATGAGTGTTTCGTGTCACTTGGTGTGTTTGAAAGTGACAATTGTTTGAAATTTTGAATTTTTCGAATTGATTTACATTGTATAAGTGTATTTAAATTCATATTGTATCTTGTTTTTGTTTCGCATCATCTGTGTGATCTCAATTATGAAAATTGAGACTTTGTGTTATGCAAAGTGCCTTGACAATTTCTTTTTCTGAATTTAAGTGTACTTTAGTGTATTTATGTGTAATTTTTTGTAAAGGTTCCTTTAAGATGCGGTGACATCTTTGTCATCCTTTTGGTTTTCTTTTGGCATTTACCTGTGGTGATGAATGTGTTGGCCAGTCATTCAGATCTGCAGTGTCGTTGTTTTTTGGGTTGCGTGATCGTATGCACGTTTCCCGTCCTAAATTTTTTTCTAAATTATTGTACACTTACAGGTTCCTAAATTTCTTTGTAAATTGTTGTATTTTTTGTGTTTTGTGTGTGGGAAAAATTTTCCTCTTTGTTTTTCAAAAATTTTTGTCTCCCAGGAAGGGGGAGCTGTCATGTCGCATTCTGCGCGCCATGAGCCTTTCGTGTTTTTCTGTGAGAAAAACTCTTTTCCTTCCTTCCGTGCCTGTGCTGTGTTTTGGTAAGTCTTGTTTAAATTTGTTTTGCATTATAAACTGTGTTTCGTCGGAATCCGTTGGCTCGGGCCAGGATTTCTGTCTCGCCTGGATGTGTGACGTGTGGTCTTGAGGAGAAGCCTGTTGCTGGGCGCGCTTGCCTGCCAATCAGGAAGCTGCGCTGAGGAGAAATTTTCGCTGGACTCTTGAGACCCGGGGGATTCGGCTTGGAAGTTTCGCTTGAAGTAGTCGCATCGAATTTTTGTCTTAAAAACTTTAAGACAAAGGCTTTGGCCAAAATGACTAATTGTCCTCGGATGGAGATATTTTGTTTCTGATGAAACCACGATCCATTCCTGGAGCCTGGATGAAGAAGTACCTGGAAAAGATTCGACGTTCTATATCTAAATTCTAAATTTCTTTTTTTTATTCCAGGATGATTTTTACTGTGGATTGAGATTGTACTTTGGAGTGTACCGGGATGGACGAACTACTTGGAATTTGTCTGGAGTAAAGCCCTGTTGAATTTGAGAAATCCTGGATCCTCATTTTTGGAAATTAATTCGGTTCCCTTCAAGTAGTGCTTTTCGAACTCTGAACTTTTCTGTGAAATTTTGGTTTAGTTCAACGGTACAGGTAACCCCTTAATGTTTTGGAACCAGAAGTTCCAACTGAAAGAATCTAGTCTACCTAAATGCAAACAGGCACACTGAATATGTTTAAATTTGAATAATACTAGCATTGTGGAAATTAAGGATAAGTAAATTGAATTGTGTTGAGATTCATAATTTAAGTACTAGCATTTTATTTGAATTCATAATAAATAGTGATTGAAATATTATTGAGCAGAGCATAATTTGAAATGATCAATGTTTAATAATAACGGAAGCTCTGAATCATTTAGAATGATAATTTTAAGTAAATGAATGTTGATAAAAAATTGTTAATGATTGAATAAAATTGATTTATTAAAATTGATAAATGTGCATGTTTCCTTGTATGCCTTCATGTTGTTTGCTCACTGATTACCATCTAGAATCTAATTCTTCTAGACTGGGAAAACTTCACTTAAATAATAATGCCTGGGTTAAGTATGATAATTACCACTATAATTTTCTATATTGTTTTTGTTGTGATTTATACGATCAATTGGCCGTTTTGTGCGTAGCGGAATCTGTTCCCACAATTTGGTTCTGAGACCGCTACCACACAGCTATTGCTGCTACTAATATAGAGAATAAGTCACAAGAGCTATGCTCATATCCACAAGATAAATGTTGTTTTCAAGACGGAAGCTACTACTGGTTAAGAACATGGCAGTTAGTAAATATATTAGAAAAGGTAACTACATTATAATGCCTGTCAGCTTGTCTGGCCTTTCGGCACTACGCTACATGAATAGAAAATCATCTACTGTGAAAAAAATTTACAGAAATCTGATCTGATTACGGCAAGCAAGGAGGTTAATATTCACTTGATTTAGATATCAATTCATGTAGTAAATGCAGCCAATGAAGCTGTAGACCAGCTTGCTAAGTCGGGCATTTTACTACAAACTCGTACCCCCCGGTTACACAGGAAGATATTAAGCACAATATTTTTAACAAAATGAAAACCGAAATAAATAACAAGTGGAAGCAAAGTAAACGCGATAGTACTATCTAGTATCTAGGCAAGACGAACTACTCAAAATGGATTCCTAGGAAAACCGTGATTATTATTCGAAAAATCCTAATCAAAGGGAAGATAAACAATTATATGCTAGGGTGTAAAAAACTACCCGCGCTGTGACGTATGCTACATTGAATATATTAAGGAACACTTTATTTTTACGTGCAGGAAATTCACTGCCTTTTTAAATCAACTCTGGGTAGATCTGAATATTACATTTACCTCCACCCCAACGTTAAGCGAATTTGTTACGCTTGTGTTACCTAATAAACAAGAAAGATCAATCATGCATAAGCATTAATTATGAAACACTTTCCAACTGGAATTCAATTTAATTTAAAAATTTCTAAAATGTGATACATTCAGTGGTGATATCTTTTACATTATCACAGTACTATAGTAATTTATTATACTTAAATATTTAAAACCGTATTGAAATATAAATCATCTGACTCTATGCAAAATCAATGAATATTTCATTCTTATAATTTCTATTCCAGACCCCAGATTTAAATAATTTTGTGTTAAAAAAATTCAGCAATTCTTATGTAACTCACCCTATAATCGCTTGAGATATTTGCATTCTGCATAAGTTAAAATTAGGCTTCGTTGAAGACATAATAAAAGTTTAGGGAACATTTAAAATTTCAACTATTGTAATTGCATAGGCACGGAATTTAGATACAAAGATAATACACAGATAAACCGATAATATATATGTGTGTGTGTGTGCTTATATATTCAAAGTATTGGAATCGTGCCAAAGATCGGAACTCGAATTTTCGAAGGAACTACATGTTTTTGAACTTCTAGAACACGAAAAATCTTTTTTTAGGAAGACGTCTGTGTGTGCAAGGGTGCATCTATGTATGTTTCTGTGTGTCTGTGAGGATATTACATCCACTCTAATTTAAACACTAATGGACCGAATTTCATAAAATTTGGTAGGTACGATTTTTGTGGGAAGTCCTGATGTTCATTAGATTATAGTTCGATTCGTAATAAAAGAAACTGGCTTCTTTGCGAAATGACAGGCAGAAATTGCCTTTATCTACTCTACCTAAAAACTAATGGAACAAATTTAACAAAATTTGATGTATAATATTTCAATAACCTACAAGTGATTTATATACAAAATTTAACAAAATTTGGCATATAAATCATTTGAAGGTTATTCTAGTACGGTTCGGGAAAAAGGAACGGGCTATTTTTGCGAAATGACCTGCAAAAATCGTTAAATATAAAAGACTACGTGTGCTTAATTATATCAATTAAATTCCTATTTTATACGTGATTTCTGAAAACCAAAAGAGTAAGGCTAACCCCATTACTCTAGGACTAGCCGTTCTGGAGATATTCTAGTTCGCTACGCTACTTTTGACAATAAGTCCATCTATCAAATGAGAACCAAATTTAAGTTTAACGTGCAAATTCAATGTCATTTAAAATACTAATGGCTGTTATTTTGTGCAGATAAACTCAAATTATTATTGAAGAAATAAAGAGAACGTTAATATGAGTCTGCAGTTAAAGACATGTGCTGCTCACATCAGAATTTTTAACTATATTACAACAATGATTTATAGAAGTGAACGGGGATTATTTGCAGGCCATTTCGAAAAAAATGTATGATCTATATTTAAAGATCCACCAAACTTTTGTAGAATAAAGTGTTCAACAAATTTAAACTGTGTTCCAAATTTTAACTCTCTAGGACGTAGGAAAGTGCATTAAAAATGCCATCAAATAAGTATATCATGAAGAGATATATAAAATTAAAAAGAAATTGAAAAATTGTTATCTCCCAAATTTATTTTAAAATGTGAAGCCTCTCTTATATACAAAATGATTAAACTCTTGGAAAGATATTTATTAAATAATATATCTCGTATTTCTTTCTGGAGGTTATACCAAAAATCAGAATTTAATTGAATTTGTTTTTCCCCCTTTATTAAATAAATTTTAATTAAAAACCACTTAACATATTTTACTGAAATTTTTTTTATATATTTTAAGGGATAATATGAATATTTCCAAAAAATTTGGAAGCAATTTGTGAATTTTAAATTTGCTTAAAAAATGTTTGAAAGATTAGGTCCCATATAGTTTAATGTATTTCATTTTTTCAACCCGGGTTCAATAAAAAACTAATTGGGTGATATTATTTATTTATATTTCCATAGGTCCCACAGACCGTCTGAAAAACATACTTAAATTTCATTTTGATAAAGTCATTTTTAAGGCAGTTATCGTACTAACGGACCAGACAGACAGAATGAACAAAGTCATAAACACTTTTCAACTATGTTGTAAAGTGTTGAAAACTGTTTACGAGTTTTATCAAGTTCGTGTCAACTGCTGGCAAGGTTTAAGTTTCTCTGGTCAACACGTGTGTTTTTATCGGCGAAACGTTTTCAGTTTCAGTTGTAGTGTTTTTCGCCTTGTTGAAAGTAGTTGTGTTCTTGTGGATTTCTTTTATTTTTTGTGCTTCTTGCAGGGAGTGTAATTTTGACCCCCTGTTTGAGATGTTTTTTGTGATTTATATGCGCTTCTTCTAGGTTTGCTCTTTTGGCTTTGTCGGTTTTGATTTATATTTAGGATGGATGGTCCCTAGTGGGATGTAAGGATTTTTTAGATCCTTCGATGTAATGCTGGTTGCTGGAACGAAACCTAAACCTCAAGTTTTAGTTTTTCTCCAGAAGTCAGGGAAATCATGCAATCAATCCAGCAATTATTTTCTTCACATAAAGCACAAGAAGCATTTTACTCATATGATGAAATTCCTTGAAACATTTCTTAGCTCAGAACACACTTCTTAGAAATGTGAGAATTAAGTTCAATTAAAATGTATTATTTGAAATGTTTTGGTTTTGTTTGAAATATTATTTCAAACTAACACCTTGAAGTGAAATAAAATTACACATAAAAGCATTGAGCCATCACTAACTGTAATAGGTTGATTTTGACAATATTGGGGTAAATATTTCTACGAGAGCTTAGTATATCTTATATTCTTAAAAGACTATTTCGAAAGGAAAAGTATTACATTAGAATATTTCAGTCTAAAAGAGTTCAGAAAGATAGTACCTTTTCATTAAATTGAGTATTACTTTCTGTTGTTAAACATATATTGATCGTACGAGCAAAAAAAATCTATAGATAACAAAGTAAAAATCTGATGTGGGCAACACATGACTTTCCCTATATAATGCAATGAATTTACTACTTTTACAGTAAAAAAATAGATTATTTTTATCGTAGATATTTATATTCTTTCCAAGATATTGAATTTTCGTGAATGAGTCGTCATTTTCATTGATTTAGCGTCATTTTTATCCATTTGGCGAGTTTTTCGTTAAATTAGCAACATTTAAAAATGTCGCAAAGTTGGCGACCTTACACCAAATGCGTCGCCAAAATCTCGAAAAGTGTTATGGACGGAAAAATAAGTTATTCTTACAGCAGATAAAGAACTATTGGCGTTCCAATACAAAAGTATTACTCAAAGTATATTTTTTCATGAATGGAACGAGCTAGATCCACGAGAATGATATCACCAAATTTATCGAATGGTATTTCATATGAAAAGTGAATATGTTTCTCAATAGGAAATATTTTTTTTATTTTTATGACTTTTTGATAATTTTTTTGAAAAATGTACAATATCTCGAGAACGGTACATGTTAGCGTAAGTTTATGTCAATCGTTTTCTAATGAAAAATTACATAAGAAATGTCTATTTTTCGTAACTTTATTGGAGGTTTTAATTTTTTGGCAATTTTATACAAAATTTCACTTGAAAATTTAGGGGGGGGTGCTGAACATTCAATTGCGTATAAACACAATAGTCTTCCAGTGTTTACATATTGTAATGTTTGTACGAACATTCGTTCGAATAGGTCTATTCGTTCGTCAGTTATCGTCTCCACAGGCTCACTGACACACACACACACACAGACATCACTTCAAAAATGTTCGATTCGTGATCAGGGATGCTTAAAACGTGCTCTCCAGTCGAAAACTCGAATTCGAATTTTCAATCCGGTCACAATATTTACCTTATACATTATTGTATATGAGGAAAGTAATACCCAGTTATTAATGCTGATAAAAGTGACACCGTCTAGGATTTCTCATAACTGAATTCAAAATTAAAGACTTGTCTGATTAAAAGTCTCAGAACTTAAATTAATGTCTGTTATACACGTCGAAGTCTCGTCCGTTTTCCCCTTTATTGTCCTTATATGTGTAATGTATAAATAAAGTATTGTGACGGGGTCGAAAATTCGAATTCGAGTTTTCGACGGGAGAGCGCGTTTCAAGCATCTCTGTTTATGAATCGAACATTTCTGTCTGTTTGTGTGTGTGTATGTGTGCCAGTGAGTCTGTGGAGACGATATTTCACTAACGAATGGAGCGATTCGAATGAAACTTGACACAAAAATTGCAATCCGTGAATACTGGAAACCTATTGTTTGTAAACATAATCGAATGTGCTGAACCTCTTTAAATTTTCGAGTGAAATTTTGAAAAAATCATAAAAAAAATCAAAACCTTTAATAAAGTTACGCAAATAGACATTTCTTATGTAATTTTTCCTTAGAAAACGACTGACATAAATTTTAGAACTCTAGCATTAACCGTTCTCGAGATATTGCTCATTTTTCTAATAAATTTATTAAAAAATCCTATAAATTAAAAGAAAATATTAACTTTTGAGAAACATGTTCACTTTTCATATGTAATACCATGCGATACATTTGGTGACATCATTCTCGTGGATCCAGCTCGTTACATTTATGAGAAAATATACTTTGAGTAATTCTTTTGTATTTGAACGCCAATAATCATTTATATACTATAAGAATAACTTATTGCTCCGTCCATAACGCATGGCGAGATTTTGGCGACGAATTTGGTGAAATTTCGCCAACATTGCGACTTTTAAAAATTTTTCAACTTAAAGAAAATCTCGCCTAATGGATAAAAATGACGCTAAATCAATGAAAATCATTGACGAAAATTTAAATCTTGGAAAGAATCTATTAGAAGTATCTATTAGAAGAAAAACCTATTTTTTTACTGTAAAAGTAGTAAATTAATTACATTATATAAGGAAAGTGCCCTTATATAAAGAAAGTGTTGCCTACATTAGATTTTCTAAATATCTACAGCTAAGTAATGGTTAAGTACAAATGCGTATATAAAAAAAATAGAATGATTTATTAAATTCATAACCAGGCAATAATTATTCACCGCAATGATTGATCAAAATATGGAGGCCAATTTGTTAAAGCACAGGAGTAAATAGATTTATTAATTTTTAAGAGAGATGCGGGACATCCCAGTAGTTAGAGAACTGGTGTTGCTGCCGAAGGGCCCGAGTTGATTTCTCAGCTCTGCCCAAAATGTCCCCGTATTCATGCAGAGTACGGTCACTTTAAATATGTGAGTCTGAATATCTTTCCGAAAGTTCGGTGGTATAAGAAGGAGGGTACGATCCCTGTGAGTGTCTCTCCGGCTGGGTTTAGATCTAAGTTGGGTGGCACTGTCCAGTCCTTTCAAACAGATGCCTTACACATTCGGTTAAGTTCGACGGTCTGGACACACACACACATATTTTTACTTTACTTATATACATAATATATAAGGAAAGTATTGTGACGGGGTCGAAAATTCGAATTCGAGTTTTCGATGGGAGAGCACGTTTCAAACATCCCTAATACGAATCGAACATTTTTGAGGTGATGTCTGTGTGTGTGTGTGTGTGTGTGTGTGTGTGTGTGTGTGTGTGTGTGTGTCAGTAAGACTGTGGAGACGATATCTCACGAACAAATGGAGCGATATAAATAAAATGTGGTACAAAAATCACAATCCGTAAGTACTGGATGCTTATTGTTTTAAAACGTAATCGAATGTTCAAACCTCCCTAAAATGTCGAGTGAAATTTTGAAAAAATAATCAAAAAATCAAAATCATTAATAAAATTAACGCAAATAGACATTTCTTATGTAAATTTTCTTTAGAAAACGATTGACATAAACTTTAGAACGCTAGCATGAACCGTTCTTGAGATATTGCACATTTTTCAAATAAATTTCTCAAAAAATCCCATAAATTAAAAAAAACATTAACTGTTGAGAAACATGTTCACTTTTCACATGCAATACCATGTGATAAATTTGGTGACATTATTCTCGTGGATCTAGCTCGTTCCATTCATGAGAAAATATACTTTGAGTAATACTTTTGTATTTGAACGCCAATAGCCATTTATCTGCTATAAGAATAACTTATTTCTCCGTTCATAACGCTTGGCGAGATATCGGCGACGAATTTGGCGGAATGTCGCCAACTTGGCAACTTTCTGAAATGTTGCCAAATCAACGAAAATCTCTGCAAATGGATAAAAATGGCGCTAAATCAATGAAAATGACGACAAGATGTCGAAAATTCAATATCTTCGAAATAATATAAGTATCCACTATAAGAAAAACCTATTGTTTTACTGTAAAAGTAGTAAATGTATTGCATTATATAAGGAAAGTCATGTGTTGCCCACATCAGATTTTTTTATAAAATACTGATAAGGAAACTTTTTACTTTCAAATAGTATTGCATAATTTTTTTTTCATAGTATACCTAAATCATACGAACCAGGACCGTCCATAGCGAAATGAATACAATTTGAGTAGGAATCGAGCTCCACTCCAACATTTTTTTAGCGAGGTTAAATCATGAGACATTTACAGAGAGAGGAAAATCAAATATGGTTGTGATGTGTATAAGGGGGAGCGGGTGGGGTCCGCGATAAATATTTATAGGGGTTCCACAAATTGTATGGGCTGCCCAGTACGAACATTGTCTATATCATCATAACGGAACCAGACTTTGGAAATAATTGAAAGGTTTGCTTGGTAAATTGGATAAATTTAACCTCGAGTTAACCCTAAAGAAAACACAAATTAGAGGCAACGGATGCCGACTATGACATTATGATTCTCACAAGGTAGTATATAATGTTTAAACTGAACATATTATAGTCAATTACTTAGTTAATTAATTAATTATTACTGACCTTAATATATACTTAATTACTTAATTAATTTAATGTTATCAATGTCCTACATAATTTTTTCAGTTTCAGAGTCTCAATGCACAAAATAACAAATATACTGGATATAAGAGAATTCAATTATTTGTCTTCGCACATTTTAGCATGCCGTCCACTTTTATCCAGATTCATCCATTTTACTCTTGTAAGTACTTTTAATTTTACTTTTACAAGTGCTAAAATTTCGATACGAGCATCCTTGTGTTTGCGGTCTAAAACGATGGACAAATCGGGGGAATCGTCTTCAAGTATTTTTTGAAAATACATTCTCGCCAAAAATCGCAGACTGGAAACAGTTACTAACTGTAAAATTAAAGATTAACCAAGAATTTCAAGCACTTCAACCAACTCAACTATAACTCGCGACAAAACACATAATTGCTTTCAACTAATGGAAGTAATTTGTTGATTTTGTCTGAAGTCAGACATGTATCTGCATGTAGTTTTATTTGAAAGCAAATATATATATATATATATATATATATATATATATATATTGTAAACCATATCAACGACTACTTTTTTCACATTTCCAGGGCGATTTTAGAACCTTAATTACTCATCCCATGAGAGAAAATAAGAAAGTAAAAATGTACATAAGGAGTGTTCAAAAATATAGAGCTGTTACCACAAGCTAAAGGAGATCTAGAAAATCTTTACATTAATCATTAACATAATTTGACAATAACGTATTTTGGCTAGTTATGCAAATGATTAAAATTTCATCTCTGATGAACACATTAGAGGGGGACATTTTAGAGTTCATATAAGAAGCTCCGTTCTGAAGCACGAACAAATCTCGATGGGTTTTCATATTAAATAGTTCTATTATATTAAATAGTCTGTAAAATCGCCTCTAAAATAGTATGTGAATTCGCCTCTGTGAAATTGTTTTTCTGTGAAATCGCCGTTGGGAATGGGAGTAACCCTGTGAGCTTCAGATAGGTTTGTTCATAAGCTTAAAGGAGATCGGGTGGCCATACAGCTGCCATGTTTGTCGGAACGATACCGTAGTAATACGATGCTGGCAGCAATAGGTGCTATAGGGCACACAAAATCCTCACACATATGGACATCTCAGGTAAACAAGTACTGTAATGGATAGTGCGATCATGAGAGTACCCATAACGACATCAATGGCACTCTTATCACCCATCCATAGCTATAAAAGTTCCTCTACGAATCATATGGTATTATGGTGCACCATCCGTCGATGACTGGCAGGGGCGGAACTTTATTTTTGGCGTCCCTTAAGTTGCCTACCACTGACCACCCGGTCACTGAAAAGTCTGGAATGATTTCAAGCCCGAGAATCTCGGACGGTGTCTAATTGGAGACGCATATTTATTACTGATGAACCTCGCTTCTCTCTTGGTGGAGATTATCATTGTATAATTATATGAAGGAAGTCTGCTCATTGTTTCAATATGACAGCAACATACGGCTGTGGTCACATTGGATGTTACACTCAGACATCACATCCAATCTCTCTAGTTTTGCAACAAGGTACTTCGACAGCACGTATATGTATGATAACGACATTCTATATGCAATTGTATCACCAATGCTACACATCTTGCAAGAGCTAATAACCAGCTTGATACTACCGGATCTCACAGTGTGAAGCTCTTTCAACTGCACCTCCATGGGGTTTAAACCCTTCCGTGGCAAGCCAGGCTCTATGACCTCTCGGCCATCGAATATGTTTCGCACATGCTGGGAAAGTAGTTGCAGTCATTGCAGAATGTAAGCAAACTAGTCCAGCAGTTACATAATATTTGTCAGAATCTGCCATCGAACAACATTAGACTGTTGTTTAATTCCGTGCCGCACCATATATTGGTTTGTAATTGTGAGACCAGAATATGTCCCCACATGAGACATTTTTATTTGATTATTTATGGTGCCTAGAACGACAAACAAAACCTATAGTCTGGCTGTCGCCGGGGTTTACGACAACGTGAACTTTAAGATCATAATACTATAAATTCAGGTGTGCCAGGCCACAGGGGCTGAGAGGGGCCTTGATAAATGTAAAGTGATGCCATTGGGTTCATAAGAACCAATGAGCGCCAATGGGAAGAAGGGCGGAGCTACACCCCCCCCCCCCTCCGAGCAAACCACATCTCAGTGATATAGACGAAATCAGAGTTCAGTTATAGAAAAATGAGAGTTCTGTGATATACGAAAAGAGAGTGCAGTTGGAGATGCAGAGATTGAGAGTTGCATACGAAAGACAACGAGCAGTAATATATACGAAATGAGTTTGGAGCAGACGAAAGACAACGAGCTCAGTCATATATACGAAATGAGTTTGCAGTTGGTGAAGCAGAGATATGAGTTTGGAGTAGACGAAAGACAACTTTCAGCAATAAGACTGATGTAAGCCTCAGAGTGATGATAAGCCCAAGATTAAACTGGAAGGTATGTGCTCATTTTCACAGGTCCTATACACTATCGTAAATCGGGGCGCGGTAGCCCATTGGTTAGCGCGCTGGAGTTGCACTCGGTAGGCCCGGGTTCGATTCCAGCCACTGCCAAAACTGCCGCCGTGTTCATGCGGAGTACGATCACGTTAAACATGTGGGTCCGAAAGTCCTTCCGAGAGGTTGGTGGTAGGGGAAGGAGGGTACGGTCCTTGTGGATGCCTCCCCCACTGGGTTCCGGTCTAAATTGGGTGGCACTTCCCGACCGTCCAAACAGTTACCTTACACCTTTCTGGTAGGTCGGACGGTCTGGGTTTCAACAACAACACTATCGTAAATCTAACTATTTCTGGTCACATATCTCCCCTCGCTAAAATAATTAAATGAAAATTGATAATAATGATAAATTGATGTTATTGATAAATTGATGTTGTTAATAAATTGTATTGTTTAAGTTAAATAATCTAATATTTTTATATTAATTAATAATTCTTTTCAGGACTTACACAAAAGGTAAAAATAATTGGAGGGTTTATTGCGGCACAACAACGGGCAATGAACGTTAAATGTTAATTCCACTATATATGAATTTACGGCAATGTTAATGTGATTTAAAATAGTGAATTTAATAATTAAAAGTGTAACTTTTCTATTTCGTATTGCCACAGTACTGTCGCCAAAGGAGTATATACTATGTGATTTGTACAACCACTACCTTTTAATAAAAAGTCCTTTTCCAATGAAAATGTAATCATTGCTTTACCTTTCATAGCGATAAAATACATTTCGAGTTTTTTTCAACAGAGGATAATTATTTAATTTTTGAACTGTTTAGTTCTTGAAAAAAAGAACTATTGCAAATTTTGAAAATTCCGCTACATGTCACATTGAATTCAGTGGTATGCGAACTATACATTGCGAAACATTGCTTCACAGTAACACCTTTTTGTTAGTTTAAAAATATTGAGTCTGAAGTTCTGTGCTTCTTAAAAACAATATCACTCAATTAGTCAAGATTTACAACACACACCTAACCGTTACCATGTAAACCCGATGCATGCAGCCCCCGTGTAAGTTAAAAATGAAAACATAATGAAACGTACGTTTAAAATGAAAATGCACTCAGACTTGAGTGTAATACATTACACTTACCAATATAACCACAACCTCATTTTTTTATATTTCAAATACATGTACACAATGCATTTGCTTACCTTTTTCATATAGATACTGGCTTCGAAATGATTCCCAAGACTAAAATTGACAGCTATCAACTTTTCGTACACGTTAAGCAATTCCAAATATAATTCGCCAAATACCATTCTATAAAAAATAATGTACGTTAAACTTCTAAGAAATATATGCGTTAAATTTATCATTTTATAATCTAATATTCAATAACTATTATAGTTTCTTTTGCTTGACACACACAAGAAGAAGCAAGAAAGATCAATCATGCAAAACGCATTGATTATGAAACACTTTCCAACTTCAATGCAATTTCATTTAAACATCTCTAAAACGCGATATATTTCTCGGTAATATTATAAAAATTATCACAACACTGCATTAATTTGTTATATTTGAAAACATAAAACTTCATCGAAAAAAATGGTCTTCATTCAAATGACGGCATTGAAATGTAAATTGCCTGGTTTAAACATCTCTAAAATGCGATACCTTTCTCGCTGATGTTTTTAAAATTATTATAATGTTAATATAATTTATTATATTTGAAAATTTCATCGAAAAAACTGAATTTTTTTCAAATGACGACATCGAAATATAACACGCCTGGTTCTCTCTATAAAAGCAGCGTTTCATTCAGACACATTTTTTCATTCATCACTATACTATAATAATTTATTTTATTTAAAAACTTAAGACCATGGAGGTACAAGTAATTGAACTCTGTGCTTAAAACTTCATCGAAAAAATCGTTCTACTTTCATTCATTAAAATCAATGAATATTTCATTCATATCAGTTATGCAGGCCCCATGAGCTAAATAATTTTGCGTTAAAGAAATGCAGCAATTCTGATATAACTCATTCTACATATTTCGCTGTTTACATTTGCCATAAGTGAAAAATAGGCTGCGTTGTAGATATAATCAAATTTGCATAAGCATTTAAACTCAAATATATTGTAATTGCGTTGTTTCAGTATATAGATGTACAGAATTTAAGCAAAAATAAAGTGGTTTTAGGACGGATACAACACTCAATATGAATTAAAAAAAACTTTTAAAATCACGATTTTGAGACAAGATGGATGCCATATATCATTTTGAAGTGGGTCACGTGATCTTTTCATATAATGGTCACATGTTCGCTTCATATAAGAGGTGTAATTATTATTTTAATTTTTATTTAAAAACTACTCTGAATATATTTTGCTGACATTTTTTTTATAAATTTTATATGATAATTTGAATATTTCCTAAAATTTTCGAAGCAATTTATGAATTTTAAATCCGCCTAAAAAATGTTTGAAAAATTAGGTCCCATAGGCTTCAATGTAATTCAATTTTTTCAACCCGGGTTCAATCCAAAACTAATTGGGTGATATCATTCATTTGTATTCCCATAGGTCCCACAGACCGATTGAACAACAAACTAAAACTTCATTTTGATAAAGTCATTTTTACGGCAGCTATCGTACTAACGGACAGACAGACAGACAGAATGAACAAATTTATAAACACTTTTGACTACACAAATTTACTTCAACATTTTAAAATATCTAATTTATTCTAGAGGATTTTCTAATTAAAATACGAAAATAAAACATTAAGCTTCAAACAATTAAAAAATATTTTTTGCTTTGTCACTTAGTATTATTCATGTCAGGCGTGGCTTTCCTACTTAAGAGGTGCTGTTTATAATCACATGCAAGATTTATATAAGAATGCCATTGCAATTTAATAATTATTGTGAAATAAATAGACACTGGTCAATTTTGACGTCTAAATAAGAGAGGTTTTTTTTTAAACGTAGCTTCCCTGTGTGAATGGACCTTGCTAGTTGCACGAAAATTATGTTAATATATTTATTGCATAAACTTCGTATGGATATTGAGCCTATTTAACGTTACTTAGTGGCAATTGACTACTATATATGCTGTTTTTCTGCATGAAGAGTATTAAGGAAATAAGAAAAGGTAATTGCAACGCAATTACAATTTAACAAAAGCATTTTTGACGCTTTGATATTTTATTTGTAAATTTAAATAAAAATTACTACGTTTTTTGTAGTAATTTTCAATTAAGATTACAAGTGAAATAAAATTACTACGTTTTTTGTAGTAATTTTCATTTAAGATTAGAAGTGAAATAAAATTACTACTTTATTAATCTTAATTAAAATCACTACCTTATTTGTAATCTTATAATTATATATAATACACACCCGATATAATTATAGTACAAATTGCATAAATTTGAAATAAGGACATTGAAAAATTTTTCGTTCAAAATTGCACTATTCTAAATAACACAGTTATTTTATTACCTCATCTTGTCTTCCAATTCCTTCAGAAGGATCCTCATTTCTGTAGGATCACCGTCGTATTCAAAGCATCTCATTGCCAAAGTTTTCAAGTGAAGTTCATGGGTTGGGCCCAAAACTTTTCTTTGAGCATCGAGAAGTTCGTCCACTCTTTTTTTCACGATGACATAGCCATCTGAAAATCAAATGCTTATAAACACTCTTATAAAAACCCTTGCTATCTCAACCGGGAATCGAACCCTGGATCTCCGAACTGGCCAAGCAACGCTCTACAGGTGAGCTACTGGGATGAAACTGCACGCTCTTATCGAAATGAACTCTGCACTCTTAAAAGTATTAGGAGAATGATAAATATTTATTACATGAAAATAACCCTAAAATCAAAATTCCTAATCACTTCCACAAATGCTTATAAACGTTCTTTAAAATATTATGCGAATGATGAATATTTATTGCATAAAAATAACCCCAAAATCTCAATTAATAATCACTCTCACTTCAGAGGTAGCTTATGTAAAACAAGAAAGATCAATCATGCATAAAGCATTGATTTTGAAACACATCCCAACTGAAATCCAATCTGTTGAATGTATACCATCTCTAAAATGCGATACATTCAGCGGTGATATTTTTTTTAATTATCACAGAACTTCAATAATTTATTTTACTTGAAAATGTAAAAAGTCATAGAAAATAAAATGAACTTTACTCAAATTACGTCATCGAAATATAAATCGTCTGGCTCTCTATGTAAAAACACAATAATATCGTAATAGCGTTGGCGTATAATATAGATGCACAAAATAAACACGAAAATAAGGCGATTTTAGGACGGATACAACACTATATAAATGAAAAAAAAAATTTAAAAACCACGATTTTGACTCTGCGAAAAAAAGATGGATGCCATGTTTTATTTTGAAGTGGATCACTTGATCTCTTCATATTATATCGGCGTAATTATTATTTTAACCTTTATTTAAAAAACTTCAGAACATATTTTGCTGAATTTTTTTTTATATATTCTACGGGATAATTTGAATATTTTCTTAAATTTTCGAAGCAATTTGTGAATTTTAACTTTGCTTAAAACATGTTGTTAAAACAAACTTTGCTTAAAAATTTGGACGCATAGGCTTCACTATATTTCATTTTTCAACCCGGGTTTAATCCAAGGCTAATTGAGTGATATTACTCATTTACATTCCCATATGTCTCACAGATCGTCTCAACAACATGCTAATATATATATATATATATATATATATATATATATATATATATATATATATATATATATATATATATATATATATATATATATATATATATATATATATACAAATCTACATAGTGGACGGCCTCTTTTTTTAACTATCTTACAGCAATGGGATATTATACGAGTATATATATTCTATATTCAGAAGCGAAGCTTAATATTTAACTCATTTTTAACTATATTACGAGATTTTTTGCGAGCCATTCTGACCATGAATCCAGCGTGAGGGACGATTAACTCATATTTGATGAAATATTGTATTGTTATCTCAAATACGTATGTGTGTAAAATTTGGAGAAAATCAGTTCGGTAGAAGTGGGTCAAAAATGGTTTCAAGATTTGACTAAATCATACAAAGAAACCAATGTAATGAAAACAACGTAAAAAACACTCAGTTTGTATCCCGTTGTTATCTTGTAAATGCTATTTCGCTGCGTCATTTTGATAATAAATATGCACGTTTTTGAGATGCTGAAGCAATAAGCGAACAATTCATAAGAATATATGCCAAGTACAAATGGATGTGAGAGTTTGAGGCAATGAAAATTAAATTAACTCGAACAATATGTCCAGACATCGAGATGCCGATTTTAACTTTAAGTATCTAAGCTTTAAAAGCGTTAAGTATCTAACGTTAAGTGTCTAATATGTGTGTTACTACGATACACCATTTTTAATGCTTTGTCACCACTAGAATTTTTAAGAAATATCGACATAAATGCACATAATTCATCGGCATTACTATGTTATTGCTATGTTGTAAAAAGAAAGCTCAGAAATGGTTGGTTGCGGAACAGAGAGTCCAATATATATCTTATCTCTCATTATGATTCTTATTATAATTCACATCGGACTGAGTAATAATGTAAAATGCGAAAATTAGAGCATTTCTCTCCAAATGTTTTCCCTGTATATACATATGCCGTATTTTATAAGTTTTGATTAAAATAGCCTTTACTTACCTTTCATTGAAGCAGAGGTTTTCCTAATCTCAAACAGATTTTCTGTGTCAACTATTACACTATAAGCTTTATATTCATCTGTTATTCTGTTCAGAATCGATTCCTGGAATTCAAATACGTGCATGAGCAGTAAAGTCGATTCGTTCATAAATAATACCGAATAGCATTTTGAAATGAAATTTACAAGTACACAATTGGTGTATAACAAATTGCGGTAACAATATTTATACTGAAATGTCTGTACCACTTCATGGTTGCTGTAAGGGCTAAAGCACAGAACTCAGTATGATAGAGCTACTGAATGTGACGAAAAGGGAAAGCGAAACACACACCACCACACACACACAAGAAGAAGCAAGAAAGATCAATCATGCTTAAAGTATTGATTATGAAACACTTTCAAACTTCAATGCAATTTTATTTAAACATCTCTGAAATGCAATACATTCCTCGGTAATATTTTTAAACTTATCACAATACTACATTAATTTATTATACTTGAAAACTTAAATATTTATCGAAAAAATGAACTTCATTCAAATAACGGCATTGGAATATAAATTGCCTGGTTTAAACATCTCTAAAATGCGATACATCCCTCGGTAATATTTTTAAAATTATCATAATAATACGTTAATTTATTATATTTGAAAGCTTCATCGAAAACAACTGAAATTCATTCAAATGACGTCATAGAAAGAATAACACACCTGGCTCTCTCTAAAAACGCAGCATTTCATTCATAATATTTTCCCATTCATTTCATTCATCACAATACTATAATAATTTATTTTATTTAAAAATTAAGACCATGAAGCTACATTTAATTAAACTCTATGCTTAAAACTTCATCGATAAAAATGGTCCTTCTCTCTGTAAAATCAATGAAAATTTCATTCATATCAGCTATGCAGACTCCATGAACTAAATGATTTTGTGTTAAAGAAATACAGCAATTCTAATGCAACTCATTCTACATATATTGCTGTTTACATTTTACATAGGTGAAATATAGGCTTCGTTGTAGAAATAATGAAATTTGGATAAGCATTTAAACTAAAATATATTGTAATTGCGTTGTTTCAGTATGTAAATGTACAGAATTTAAGCAAAAATAAAGTGGTTTTAGGACGGATACAACACTCAATATGAATTAAAAAGAACTTTAAAAATCACGATTTTGAGACAAGATGGATGCCATATATCATTTTGAAGTGGGTCACGTAATCTTTTCATATCATGGTCACCTGATCTCTTCATATAAGGGTGTTATTATTATTTTAATTTTTATTTAAAAAGCTACTGAATATATTTCGCTGATTTCTTTTTATATATTTTATGGAACAATTTGAATATTACCTAAAATTTTCGAAGCAATTTGGGAATTTTAAATCCGCCTAAAAAAGGTTTGAAAGATTGGGTCCTATAGGCTCAATATATTTCATTTTTACAACCCGGGTTCAATTCAAAACTAATTGCGTGATATTATTCATTTATATTCCCATAGGTCCTAGAGACGGTCTGAACAACATACTAACATTTCATTTTGATTAAGTCATTTTTACGGCAGTTATCGTGCTAACGGATAGACAGACAGACAGACAGACAGAATGAACAAAGTCATAAACACTTTTCAACTTTGTTTTAAGTGTTACAAAAACAAGAAAATCAAGAAAATGCGAAAGCGGAGTGCAGTGCAAAGGAAAATATGGTAACATATTTTAAGAAAAGTATTTAGAGAAAATTATAGTAAGCGGAATTTATAGCAGGGATTAATTCAATTTATTGAATTTTTCGAAAGACTCGCCTACTGCCAGAGAACACGCTATAATTACAAAACTCGCGCGAGCAGATACATAGATGATCGCCTTAACTAAGCACCTAATTTCCAAACTAGTGCGAAATCTGAGAGCCCGCTTGGTATAAATTATTAAATAAGCATCTTCTGCTTAAATAATAGATTTGACCACAATTTAAAACGTATTCGATTCAAAAATTGCGTGCTTATTGAGCAGGCGCTCTTCGCAAAAACAAAAAATATGAGAATCACAATTCGCAGTATATTCAATGCATTGCTCATAACATGCGAAACACGCAGACCCTCTCGCTCAATCCTAAAATATCCTCTCCCTTAAACAAAATGAGTCTTGTCCATTTCTACGTACGTTTCAGCCGCGAGTTGGTTCCGAATACTACTAAATTCGTTCAAAAATAATTAAAGACATGCCACAGATAAAAAATTATAAGGAATATCAACGGATGATGGGTTTATGAAATTATTTGTTTTTCTGGAGTGGCCTACAATATTTTAAGCAACTGGTGAAAAAGAAAAATAACGTTACACGGCTCGGCAATTTTGATATATCGTAATATAAAATTTGGAGAGGTTTGAAACGCACAAAAAGTATATATTTTTAAAAAGCCATTAAAAGGTTTCTACGGTTAATTTCAGTACAGCGATACTTCATATCTCCAGACAATAAGACTCGGCGAGATTTTTTTTTTAAATTCGAATTAGTTTAAAAGTTTTGAATATTTAAAGCTGAAATTGGGTATAATTGTCGTCATTTTTAATCCAATTATCGAACAGATAATTCTGATCGAATAGGAACACTTTCTTTTGCAAACATTTGTCCTGTGACTGCTGTTTGAAAATTTTGGTCTAGTGACTTTGAGTGTTGTTTTATTTGCAATTTCCTGCTTTCGTGAATGTTAAAGATAAATTTTCAAATATATCAAATATCATAGTCCTGCAAGACATTCGTCATAAATTCAACCAATGTTTCAAAAAATCGGGTCACCAGATCACCCCGTAAAAACCTCGCGAGTTTAGATTCCTTTCGATAAATGAACAAGAAAGATTAATCATGCTTAAAGCATTGATTATGAAACACTTTCCAACTTTAATGCAATTTTATTTAAACAAGTCTAAAATGCAATACATTCCTCGGTAATATTTTAAAACTTGTCACAATACTACATTAATTTATTATATTGGAAAACTTAAACCTTCATCGAAAAAAATGAACGACATTCAAATGACGGCATTGAAATATAAATTACCTGGTTTAAACATCTCTAAAATGTTGTACATTCCTCGGTAATAATTTTAGAATTATCATAATACTACGATAATTTATTATATTTGAAAACGTCATCGAAAACAACTGAAATTCATTCAAATGACGTCACAGAAAAAGTAGCAGGCTTGGCTCTCTCTAAAAAAACATTTCATTCAGAAATAATTTCCCATTCATGTCATTCATCGAACAGATAATTCTGATCGAATAGGAACACTTTCTTTTGCAAACATTTGTCCTATGACTGCTGTTTGAAAATTTTGGTCTAGTGACTTTGAGTGTTGTTTTATTTGCAATTTCCTGCTTTCGTGAATGTTAAAGATAAATTTTCAAATATATCAAATATCATAGTCCTGCGAGACATTCGTCATAAATTCAACCAATGTTTCAAAAAATCGGGTCACCAGATCACCCCGTAAAAACCTCGCGAGTTTAGATTCCTTTCGATAAATGAACAAGAAAGATTAATCATGCTTAAAGCATTGATTATGAAACACTTTCCAACTTTAATGCAATTTTATTTAAACAAGTCTAAAATGCAATACATTCCTCGGTAATATTTTAAAACTTGTCACAATACTACATTAATTTATTATATTGTAAAACTTAAACCTCCATCGAAAAAAATGAACGACATTCAAATGACGGCATTGAAATATAAATTACCTGGTTTAAACATCTCTAAAATGTTGTACATTCCTCGGTAATAATTTTAGAATTATCATAATACTACGATAATTTATTATATTTGAAAACGTCATCGAAAACAACTGAAATTCATTCAAATGACGTCACAGAAAAAGTAGCAGGCTTGGCTCTCTCTAAAAAAACATTTCATTCAGAAATAATTTCCCATTCATGTCATTCATCGCAATACTATAATAATTTATTTTATTTATAATTTAAGACCATGGAGCTGCAAGTAATTAAACTCTATGCGTAAAACTTCATCGAAAAACACCGTCCTTCTCTTTGTAAAATTAATGAATATTTCATTCATACAGTAATTCTAATACAACTCATTCTACTTATTTTGCTGTTTACATTTTACATAGGTAAAAAATAGGCTTCGTTGTAAAAATAACCAAATTTGGATGAGCATTTAAATTCAAATATATTGTAATTGCGTTGTTTCAGTATGCAGATGCACAGAATTTATGCAAAAAAAACCTGATGTGGGCAACACATGATTTTCCTTATATAATGCAATGAATTTACTACTTTTACAGTGAAAAAAAATAGGTTTTTCTTATAGTAGATACTTATATTCTTTCCAAGATATTGAATTTTCGACAATTAGCCGTCATTTTCATTTATTTAGCGTCATTTTAATCCATTTGGCGAGATTTTCGTTAATTTGACAACTTTCAAAAAGTCGCCAAGTTGGCGACATTCCGCCAAATTCGTCGCCAAAATCTCACCAAGCTTTACTAACGGAGAAATAAGTTATTCATATAACAGATAAATGACTATTGGCGTTCAAATTCAAAAGTATTACTTGAAGTACCTTTTCTCATGAATGGAACGAGCTAGATCCAAGATAATGATATTACCCAATTTATCGCATGGTATTACATATGAAGAGTGAATATGTTTCTCAATAGGAAATATATGTTTTTTTCATTTTATATGACTTTTTAATAATTTTTTTGAAAAATGTGAAATATCTCGAGAACGGTACATATTAGCTTTCTAAATTTTATGTTAATCGTTTTCTAATAAAAAATTACATAAGAAATGTCTATTTGAGTAACTTTATTAGCGGTTTTGACTTTTTGACGATTTTTTCAAAATTTCACTCGAAAATTTAGGGGGGTTTTGAACATTCGATTACGTTTAAAAACAACAGACTTCCAATGTTTACGAATTGTGATTTTTGTACCAATTTTCGTTCGAATCGGTCCATTCGTCCGTCAGTTATCGTCTCCACAGTCCCACTGACACACCCACCCACCCACACACACACACATACTTTCACACACACACACACACAGACATCACTTCAAAAATGTTTATTCGTAATCAGGGATGCTTGAAACGTGCTCTCCCGTCGAAAACTCAAATTCGAATTTTCGACCCCGCCACAATACTTTCCTTATACATTATGTATATAAGGAAAGTAATAAAGTGGTTTTAGGACGGATACAACACTCAATATGAATTAAAAAGAACTTTAAAAATCACGATTTTGAGACAAGATGGATGCCATATGTCATTTTGAAGTGGGTCACGTGATCTTTTCATATCATGGCAACTTGATCGCTTCATATACGAGGTGTTATTATTTTTTAATTTTTATTTAAAAAACTATTGAATATATTTCGGTGATTTTTTTTATATATTTTATGGAACAATTTGAATATTACCTAAAATTTTCGAAGCAATTTGCGAATTTTATAACCGCATAAAAAATGTTTGAAAAATTAGGTCCCATAGGGCTCAATGTATTTCATTTTTTCAACTCGGGTTCAATCCAAAACTAATTGGGTGCTATTATTCATTTATATTCCCATAGGTCTTACAGACCGTCTGAACAACATACTAAAATTTCCTTTCGATTAAGTCCTTTTTACGGCAGTTATCGTGCTAACGGTCAGACAGACAGACAGACAGACAGACAGAATGGACAAAGCCATAAAAACTTTTCAACTTTGTTGTAAAGTGTTAAAAAGGCCCCATCTGGAAACCAGATGTTTACTAGTCAACTGGGGTGACATAACTGCTCTGTCCCCAAAATGAACAAGAAAGATCATTCATGCTTAAAGCATTAATTATGAAACACTTTCAACTTCAATGCATTTTTATTTAAAAAAGTCGAAAATGCAATGCATTCCTCGGTGATATTTTAAAACGTATCACAATACTACATTAATTTATTATATTTGAAAACTTAAACTTTCATTGAAAAAAATGAACTTCATTCAAATAACGGCATTGAAATATAAATTGCCTGGTTTAAATATCTCTAAAATGCGATACATTCCACGGTAATGTTTTTAAAACTATCATAATACTACGATAATTTATTATATTTGAGAACTTCATCGAAAACAACTGAAATTAATTCAAATGACATCATAGATAAAATAACACGCCTGGATCTCTCTATAAAAACAGGATTTCATTCATAACTTTCACCCATTCATTTCATTCATCACATTACTATAATATTTTATTTTATTTAAAAATTAAGACCATGGAGCTACAAGTAATTAAACTCTTAAGCTTGGAACTTCATCGAAAAAAATCGTCCTTATCTTTATAAAATCAATTAGTATTTCATTCATATCAGCCATACAGACTCCATGGGCTAAATTATTTTGTGTTAAAGAAATACAGCAATTCTAATACAACTCATTCTACATATTTTGCTGTTTACATTTTACATAGGTGAAAAATAGGCTAAGTTGCAGAAATAATCAAATTTAGATGAGCATTTAAACTCAAATATATTATGTGCATCTACATACTGAAACTCAAATATTGCATTGTTTCAGTATGTAGATGCACAGAATTTAAGCAAAAATAAAGTAGTTTTAGGACGGATACAACACTCAATATGAATTAAAAAGAACTTTAAAAAATCACGATTTTGAAACAAGATGGATGCCATATATGATTTTGTCCGCCTGTCTGTCTGTTCGTTAGCACGATAAGTGCCGTAAAAATGACTTAACCAAAATGAAATTTTAGTATGTTGTTCAGACGGTCTGTAGGACCTATGGGAATATAAATGAATAATATCACCCAATTAGTTTTGGATTGAACCCGGATTGAAAACATGAAATAAATTAAACTCTATGGGACCTAATTTTTCAAATATTTTTTAAGGGAATTAAAATTGACAAATTGCTTCAAAAATTTTAGGTAATATTCAAATTGTTCCATAAAATATATAAAAAAAATTTCAGCGAAATATATTCAGTAGTTTTTTAAATGAAAATTAAAATAATAATAACATCTCGTATATGAAGCGATCACATGACCATGATATGAAAGGATCACGTGACCCACTTCAAAATGATCTATGGCATTCATCTTATCTCAAAATCGTGATTTTTAAAGTTCTTTTTAATCCATATTGAGTGTTGTATTCGTCCTTTTTTTTCTTTTAATTACGTCCCTCAGCATTTGCTCTCTTGAGCATAAGGAGTCTTGCAGTCCAATATAAATACGAAGTATCACTAGGGGTGGAGAGCGTCTTGAAGTAAGAAGAAGTACGGACATCCTGGAGAGCAGAACAGCTCCAGAGATGCCTGCCATTCATGTCAACACATTCCTCACATAGAGTATAGTCAGGAGGAGAGTCAGCGAGTCCAAAACGGTGCAAGTGCGTCCGCAGATAGTCATGTCCAGTCAGCAATCGGAAAGATGAAATCCCAAGAGCCCTAGGAAGATATCAGTAGGCTTTCCCAAGATTTTCCCGCAACCCGCTCTCTTCTGGCAGTTGCCCGGAAACTTCGAATTTTCTGCCTGATTTGAATTTTAACATTTCTCAAATTAGCAGGCGACACAGGTGGGTCCATAAGAGATGCCTCCTTTGCCAGATTGTCTACTGTATTCGTCCTAAAACTGTTTTATTTTTGCTTAAATTCTGTGCATCTACATACTGAAACAACGCAATGACAATATATTTGAGTTTAAATGATCATCCAAATTTGATTATTTCTTCAACGAAGCCAATTTTTCTCTTATGTAAAATGTAAACAGCAAAATATGTAGGATAAGTTGTACAAGAATTGCTGTATTTTTTAATGCAAAAGTATTTAGTTCATGGAGTCTGCATAGTTGATATGAATGAAATATTCATTGATTTTACAGAGAGAAGGATGATTTTTTTTTATGAAGTTTTAAACATAGAGTTTAATTACTTGTAGCTCCATAGTCTTAAGTTTTTAAATAAAATAAATGATTTTAGTACTCTGATGAATGACATGAATGGGAAAATGTTATGAAAGAAATGTTGCTTTTATAGGGAGAGCCAGGCGTGTTATTTTTTCTATGACGTCATTTAAATGAATGTCAGTTGTTTGCGATGAAGTTTTCAAACATAATAAATGATTGTAGTATTATGATAATTTTAAAAATATTACCGAGGAATGTATCGCATTTTAAAGATGTTTAAACCAAGCAATTTATGTTTCAATGCCGTCATTTGAATGAAGTTCATTTTCTTTCGATGAAGGTTTAAATTTTCAAATATAATAAATTAATGTAGTATTGTGATAAGTTTTAAAATATTACTTAGGAATGTATTGCATTTTAGAGATGTTTAAATAAAACTGCATTGAAGTTGTAAAGTGTTTTATAATCAATGCTTTAGGCATGATTGATCTTTCTTGTTTTATTAATAAAGAAGTTGGATGTTAAATCCTAGGTATCTGTGTGCTTGCTTCGGTCGTTAAGGTTCAGACATGTCACTTTAAGAATCAAGCGTTAATGCACCAGTTAGGGACTTTATAAACTATTTAATTAATCTTAATTTTACTACACAAACTTGTTTCTTTTAACTTTTGGCGTGACTACTAGAAGAGCAACCAAAATGTATCTATTGCTACACAAGTACAATGTTTAGTGGTTGAGATTTCCAATTATTGATCGTCCCTATCGTTCAACGAATTGGTATTATTGGTCAAATAATTGACTAATACATACTATTTATTGCCGTTCGACGATGTTCTTATGCACGGCTGCATGTTCCGTTTAATAAATGTCTTGCACTTTGCCTAGAATCTTGGGATTATTTATTTATTTTTTGTTACCAATTCGAAGAATTCCAGAAACTTTTTAATGATTTGATAGATAATTATGTAATAGACATAAAATTTGTCAAACCCAAAAAGACCTGAAAATATTCCACCAAATTGACACTTTCTAAAACAGCATCTCCTCCAATAGATTTCACACTAAAATCTCGATTTTATTTTTACGATGGCTAGATGTGTGGTAATGACAGCTGATTGTATGCACGGCAGCTAGTCTCGGATAAAAACCTTAACTCGTAGCAGTATAGGGTAGTTTAGAAAATACAGAGGATGTTCATACATTTTTGTAACGATTTTGACTTTCTCCATAAATAAAATTTAAATTAAAAAAAAAACTGAGTGGCATCAAGTCGGAATAGGGTTAAATTATCGTCGGCATCATTAAAAATATTCTTTGCTTTAAAATGTCGCCAGAAAATAACTAATGCTATATTTTTACGTTTTCCGAACTTTTATTAAATTATAATACTCTTATACGATTATTAAAAACAAATGTGAAAAGCATGGTTTAAATATTTCTACACGTAAATTACGTGACATAATTAATAACAAGAAAGATCAATCATGCTTAAAGCATTGATTATGAAACACTTTCCAACTTCAATGCAATTTTATTTAAAAAAGTCGAAAATGCAATGCATTCCTCGGTAATATTTTAAAACTTATCACAATACTACATTGATTTATTATATTTGAAAACTTAAACCTTCATTGAAAAAAATGAACTTCATTCCAATGACGGCATTGAAATATAAATTGCCTGCTTTAAATATCTCTAAAATGCAATACATTCCACGGTAATATTTTTAACACTATCATAATAATACGATAATTTATTATATTTGAAAACTTCAACGAAAACAACTGAAATTAATTCAAATGACGTCATAGAAAAAATAACACGCCTGGATCTCTCTATAAAAACAGGATTTCATTCATAACTTTCTCCCATTCATTTCATTCATCAAAATACTATAATAATTTATTTTATTTCCAACTTCAATGCAATTTTAATGCAATCATTTCCAACTTCAATGCAATTTTATTTAAACATGTCTAAAATGCAATACAGTCCTCGATAATATTTTGAAACTTATCACAATACTGCATTAATTTATTATATTAGAAAACTTAAACCTTCATCGAAAAAATTAACTTCATTCAAATGACGGCATTAAAGTATAAATTGCCTGGTTTAAATATCTCTAAAATGTGGTACATTCCTCGGTAATAATTTTAGAATTATCATAATACTACGATAATTTATTATATTTGAAAACTTCATCGAAAACAATTGAAATTCATTCAAATGACGTCATAAAAAAATAACACGCCTGGCTCTCTCTATAAAAGCAACATTTCATTCATAAATAATTCCCCCATTCATGTCATTCATCACAATACTATAATAATTTATTTTATTTAAAAATTAAGACCATTGAGCTACAAGTAAGTATCTCTATGCGTAAAACTTCATCGAAAAATATCGTCCTTCTCTTTCTAAAATCAATAAATATTTCATTCATATCAGCCATGCAGACTCCATGGACTAAATTATTTTGTGCTAAAGAATTACAGCGATTCTAATACAACGCATTCTATATATTTTGCTGTTTACATTTTACATAGGTGAAAAATAGGCTTAATAGTAGAAATAATCATATTTGGATGAGCATTTAAACTGAAATATATTGTCATTGCGTTGTTTTAGTATGTAGATGCACAGAATTTAGGCAAAAATAAAGTAGTTTTAAGACGGATACAACACTCAATATGAATTAAAAAGAACTTTAAAAATCACGATTTTGACACAAGATAGATGCCATATATCATTTTGAAGTGGGTCATGTGATCGTTTCATATCATGGACACGTGATCGCTTCATATAAGAGGTGTTATTATTATTTTAATTTTTATTTAAAAAACTACTGAATATATTTCGCTGAATTTTTTTTTATATATTTTATGGAACAATTTGAATATTGCCTAAAATTTTCGAAGCAATTTGTGAATTTTAAATCCGCTTAAAAAATGCTTGAAAAATTAGGTCCCATAGGGCTCAATGTATTCCATTTTTTCAACCCGGGTTCAATCCAAAACTAACTGTGTGATATTATTCATTTATATTCCCATAGGTCCTATAGACCGTCTGAACAACATACTAAAATTTCATTTTGATTAAGTCATTTTTACGGCAGTTATCGTGCTAACGGACAGACAGACAGACAGACAGACAGAATGAATGAACAAAGTCATAAACACTTTTCAACTTTGTTGTAAAGTGTTAAAAAAGGACAGAAACGTCAAAATGTATATTTTACTGGGAAAAAGTAAACAAATGCATACCCAAGTGGGTCAGAGAAAACAAGGAAAGTTTTGCCAATTTTTTATGGTTATTACTGGATTCTCTTATAACGGAAAACTTAAAATAAGGAAAGTAGAAAACAAGAAAGATCAATCATGCATAAGCATTGATTATGAAACACTTTCCAACTGAAATGTAATTTCATTTAAAAATTTCTAAAATGTGATTCATTCAGTGGTAATATCTTTTACATTATCACAGTACTACAGTAATATATTATACTTAAATATTTAAAACTGTATCGAAATATAAATCATCTGATTCTTTATGCAAAATCAATGAATATTTCATTCATATAACTTGTATTTCAGACTCCAGAGCTAAATAATTTTGTGTGAAAAAAATTCAGCAATTCTTATGTAATTCATCTTACAATCGCTTGAGATATTTGCATTCTGCATATGTTAAAATTAGGCTTCCTTGAAGAAATAATAAAAGTTTAGGGATCATTTAAAATCACAACTATTGTAATTGCATAGGCACGGAATTTAGATACACAGATAATACACAGATAATATATATGTGTATGTGTATGTACTCAAAGTATTGGAATCGTGCCGAAGATCGGAACTCGAATTTTCAAAGGATCTACACGTTTTGGGACTTCTAGAACACGAAAAAACTACTTTTAGGAAGACATCTGTGTGTGTAAGGGTGTATCTGTGTATGTTTCTGTGTGTCTGTGTGGATATTACATCCACTCTAATTGAAAAACTAATGGACCGAATTTCATACAATTTGGTAGGTATGTTTTTTGTGGGAAATCCTGATGTTCATTAGATTATAGTACGATTCGCAATAAAAGAATCTGCCTTCTTTGCGAAATGGCCGCAGAAATTGCCTTTATCCACTCTAGCTAAAAACTAATGAACCAAATTTAACAAAATTTGGAGTATAATATTTCAATAACCTACAAGTGATTTATATACCAAATTTAACAAAATTTTGTATATAAATCATTTGTAGGTTATTCTACTACGATTCGGGAAAAAGGAACGGGCTATTTTTGCGAAATGGCTAGCAAAAATCGTTATATATAAAAATAAAAGACTACGTGTGCTCAATTATATCAATTAAATTCCTATTTTATATGTGATTTTTGACAACAAAAAGAATAAGACTAACCCCATTACTCTAGGACTAGCCGTTCTTGAGATATTCTAATTTTTTCGCGTTTTCGCTACGCCACCTTTGACAATAAGTCCAGCTATCAAATGAGAACCAAATTTAAGTTTAACGTGTAAATTCAATGTCATTTAAAATACTTATGTTGTGCAGATAAACTCAAATTATCATTGAATAAATAAAGAGAACGAATATGAGTCTGCAGAGAAAGACATGTGCTGTCCACATCAGAATTTTTAACAATATTACACCAATGATTTATAGAAGTGAACGGGGATTATTTTCAGGCCATTTCGAAAAAAATGTATGATCTATATTTAAAGATCCATCAAATTTTTGTCGAATAAAATGTTCAACAAATTTAAGCTGTGTACCAAATTTTAACTCTCTAGGACGTAGGAAAGTGCATTTAAAATGCCATCAATTAAATTTATCAAGAAGAGTTATATAAAATTTTAAAAAAATGAAAAATTGTTATCTACCAAATTTATTTTAAAATATGAAGCCACTCCCATATGCAAAACGTTTAAACAAATGGAGAGATATTTATTATATAATATCTCTCTCTTTTCTTTCTGGAAGATATCCCAAAGTCAGAATTTAATTGAATTTGTTTTTTTGCCTATATTAAATAATTTTTTTAATTAAAAAACTACTTAACATATTTTACTGAATTTTTTTTTATATATTCTATGGGATAATGTGAATATTTCCTAAAAATTTCGAAGCAATTCGTGAATTTTAAATTTACTTAAAAAATGTTTGAAAAATTTGGTCCCATAGGGTTCAATGTATTTCATTTTTTCAACCCGGGTTCAATAAAAAACTAATTGGGTGATATTATTTATTTATATTCCCATAGGTCCTACAGACCGTCTGAACAACATACTAAAATTTCATTTTGATAAACTCATTTTTACGGCAGTTATCGTGCTAACGGACAGACAGACAGACAGACAGACAGACAGACAGACAGACAGACAGACAGACAGAATGAACAAAGTCATAAACACTTTTCAACTTTGTTGTAAAGTGTTAAAAATGTCAAAATTAACTCGGATTACTATTTGAAATATGTTTAAACACATATTTTCGAAAAATACATTTCATCACTTTATCCAGGCAATCTTCACTGTGTTAAGTTTCATCAGGTTAAGTCTGCCAGCCATACCTCTAAATCTACTGCTATGTTTTTTGAAAAGATAAGAAATAAAACCGGAATTAAGGCTATTGCATTTAATTGCATCCCACCCAAGTCCCCCGACCTGTCTCCATGGATTACTGAACATCTGGACTTTCAAAACAATTTCTTTATAAGCGGCATCCCAAAACATTGGATGGACTTTGAAAGATTGTGATGGAACAAAATCAACCTTGATATTTTAAGGAAAGCTCTTTTATCTTGGAAATCAAGATGTAATATGATAGTTCAACAAAAGAGCTATCAGATCGAGCATATTAGAAAATAAAATTCTTATCTTTGTTTATATATATATATATATATTTTCAAAATCGTTACAAAAATGTATGAACACCCTCTGTAGGAGCCAGATTTGAGAGATTTTTTTGCCCTGCATTTTGAATCTTACTTATTGGCACGAAATAAATGAATTTTGTCAATAATTCAAAATATCTTTGATTTTCTGATAATGTATATACAGAATGTGCAAATATATGACGAAAGAAAATACGATAAATAAATAAATAAATAAGAGGAGTTCTAATTTAAATAATGCTATATGATCAACTCTCTAAAATCTTAGTGTCAGTATGTCAGACCACCAACTGCAACCAGGGTTAAAAACAAACTCCTGTATACTAAGTCGACCATGTTGAATCCAAATCTAAAATTTGTTTTCTTAATTAACCATTGGATCTGAAAAAATAGCCTCTCATAGTTTGGTTTTTTTGCTATTTTTGTGTTTAAAATCTCAGGCCGAAGGCATTGCAACAATATAATGCAATTCCTTGGTCATGATACTGAAAGGGAAACTATATTTGGCTCATGGAATTAGAGATGAGGACCACCTCCATGATTCAGCTGGATAGGAAAGTTAATATTAAGAGGTCATCCAAATTTAAAAATTCAGAATCATGGAATAAGAGAGACTTACTTCCCCCTTTATCTTCAAATTCTTGTTTTAAACAAACTAAGTAATGTATATAGATAGATTGGAAGGAAATGAATTGTATGACCCATGGATTTAGGCGGAGTTGGCCCATGGTATGACCAGAAATTGAAAACTTTAAATATAGAATGTGAGGTATAAACTTGATAAATTCGTTTGTTGGAGGGTCTAGAAGAGGATAAATTAAGTGTATTATGACAAGGGATAGTAAAGTATGGATGTTTTGATAGAGTCGTATAAGAAATAGTAATATTGAATTAGAGGGGTGTTTGGCTCGCATGAGTCTGTGAATAGATATTAGGAGCAGATAGGAGGGTAGGCGAAAGTTGATGTTCACCAGTTCTTGGTTCGCATGAGTCTGTGAATAGATATTAGGAGCAGATAGGAGGGTAGGCGAAAGTTGATGTTCAACAGTTCTTGGTTCGCATGCATGACAACACCAAGGAGTTAGAGAGAAGGAAACAAATACTGTATCTAAATTGAAATGTTTATAAATAATTGAAACACGTTCGGCAACATTTTGTAACTTCATTACCCAGAGAGAGAGAGAGAGAGAGATAAACATACAGGTAAATCAATGTGTTTATATTATTAATAATTAAAAAGAAATTTCACAATAACAATAAACAAAGGACATTTTTTGCTTACTCCATAAGGTAGAGTACATTCTATGCATTTGCAATACATCTCTTCAGTTGTTTTAGGATATCTATCTAGTATCTTTCCACTTCTTATCGATATCTGCAAATTTAGAAAAGGATAAGAAAACCATGAAATTAAATGATATAGTATCTGTAGAATTATCAACGACTGTTATATTTATTACTGATAATATTGTTTTTCATGCTATTATTGAATTAAGTATTTTTCGTGTCATTGAAACAAATTTTGATTAAACGTATATTTGGTTCTCACTAGAGTTTCTTGAAATTTGTAATTTGTATGTTAACTCAATAATAAGCATGAAAAATCAGACGTTACATTAGTCTGTGAAAAACACTTTTTTTTAATGTAAAACTTTATGAAACGTATCTACGCAGTTTGGAGTCAACCCAAAAATAATTTAACCTATTGTAAACTAGTTTAACTAACTTTAAATATGTGACAGCATAATCAATATAAAAAAATTAAAATTTGTTAGTTAATGAAATTTTCTTAAGCACACATTTTCATATGTATTTGGCCATTGTCTGCTTGGCAATATTTTCATTACTTTTATCCTTTCCAAATATTAAAGAAATCATGTCAAATAGTCCCTGTCAGTAAGATTTTTCTGATTTCAAGATCATTCAATTTTAATGCTCACCTTGAAGTGAAAAAAAATTAATCCATAAATCATGCTAAAAATTTGCTCACGCTAATAAAGATATGTATATAAAATAAATTTCATTGACATTTCATTTTTATCTGGATAATATCAATTACGGTCTTCAAGTTTAAACATTATTATTATTGATATTTTCGGGGATTACAGATTCAGGGATTATTGATATTTAAGTTATTATGTCATTGTTTTATTATGGCAAAAATTGTTGAAACTCATATATTGTTCGTAGAATGGGTAGTCATCTACAAATGCAAGGGTATATCTTCTAATCTACGAGAATACAAGTAGTACAATTAAACTGGCGTATATTTTGACATATATTGGCATATATAGGAATCAAGTACGGCCTTCTGGTTTAATAATCGAGGATATTATTGATATTTTCAATCTATTACGTCATATGTTTTATTGTGACAAAGATTTTTGAAACTCATATTGCAATGCTAATAATGATTTACTAACACACGGGCATATTTTCTAATCTACGCCAATATAAGTGGTACGGTTACATATATCTTCCCATATAATTTTGCCGCTTTTAGTTTAGCATATATTGAGATTAATTTAGGTCTTTAAGTTTGAAGTTTACCGGATTATTAATATTTTTTAATTTATTGCGTCATCTGTTTTATTTTGACACATATTTTAGAAACTCATATGTTGTAGTACGTATTTTTCTAATATTCACGTATATAAGTAGTACGGGTCCCATACAATTTTAGCGCTTTTACTTTGCATCTACTGATTTATTTTATACTTTTGTAAATTTGTTTACAATCGGGACCAGGATGTTTTATTCTTCAGATCTGCCCGTGACGATAATTTTGTATAGCGAGAACAGATATTCTTAAACTTATTTTCAGGAGCATTAAATTAAATATTTTAATAGAATATTTTGATTTACATTGTCATTTAGTATACTATAGGAATTTGAACATGATTGTGAATTTTATGTTTCTTTATATTATATCCTACTCCGTACAAAAACGGGTATGCTGCTAATGTACAATATATTTCAATTTCAAATTCATAACATTGTGTATTCCTTATTTATAAAACTATCGAACAAAATAAGGAGAAAATGAAAAAACATATTTGAATAAACAATATGTTAAATTAACGGGTTTGTTTAAAACATTTTTGTAAATTCGCCAGAAATTGTAAATTGTTTACCTTTGATCCTTTTTTAATAGTTTTCATTGCCCATATTTTCACAGTTTTCTTGATGACATCCTGATTACAGTTAGGAATGCAATTTTGTTCAATGTGAGATACCCTGTTATGCAAAAGTAAAATTAATTTTCTTATCGAAATCTATGTTTAAGATTTTATGAATATTCTGCCCGTTTAGCAACTAAATATATAAACATCTATACACCACGTAAAACGAGTAAGTACACTTGAAACAACGTACTGATATATTCCATATTCTTATGATATTCTACGTCAGACGTCGTTTAAAAGACGTTTCAAATTTTTCATGGTAATTGCACGCCGGTTGCTATTGCACAGTTCTTGTGAGTGACATAACTTTTACGTGATACTTTTTCAGCATTGTATTCAATTCTTATTGTAAGTAAACCTTTGATTTCTTTGAAACTTTTTAACCTAAATACCTCCAACTCAATTATCCTTTTATAAACATTGGAAGTATTTGCATTTTTGTACCGCTCTTAATTTTAAATTGCTTAAAAATCACAGAAATAAAACATTTTATCTTTGCAATTGAAATACTTAGAGTACGTGTCAATAAATTTTTCTGGTGAAATCTTTTCCAGTGAATCACAAAAGATGCCTACTTATTGAGTTATTTATTTTTATAGGATATATAATGATTTAACTTAAAAAGCGTGGAATTTTTAGGACCTAAATTATTTCATTTCTTATGCACATAAAATTATGCGTAAGAAACGATTCATCAATTCACATAATATTCCGTTACCATGCTTAATGACTTTTGTGACTTTTCTAAAAGAGTGTTTGGAAAATGGTGACTTTCGGTGATTCAATCTCAATTCAAGAGACTTATAACTGATTGAAATTGCTATACCAGCTTTTTTATAATCAATTAATTCTGTATAATTTCAAAATACATACTACAATCAATGTCATTCAATGATATTCAAATAAAATTGATTGGAGCACATATATGGCATAGGAAATGAAAAGGCAATTAATCTAGTAAAATTAGCAAATATAGATACCCAAATATAACATAATAAATTTTGAATTAACAAAATCATATATAAAAAATATACACAGAAAAATATATTTTTACATAAGGCAAAACAACTGAGATAAGACGACAGACATGCATTTAATTATAAAAAAATAACAAAAATGTAGACAATATTTCAGCATACATTCAGAGTATTTCCCATGGTTTCAATCAAACTACGGTACTTTTCCAGAATTGATCTTCAGAATCAACAAAAGCTTCTCAAATTATTGTATATGTGGAAGGTCGTGTAATTCAACTCATTATATTTTTTGATTGTCCATTAACCACAAAATTCCACTTTCATAAAACATCAATAAATAAAGCGAGTAAATGGATTAAAAATAAACAAGAAAGGTCAATCATGCATAAAGCATTGATTATGAAATACTTTTCAACTGAAATACAATTTTATTTAAACATCTCTAAAATGTGATATGTTCAGCGCTGATATTTTTTGAATTATCACGGTACTACAGTAATTTATTATGCTTGGAAACTATAAACTTTAGCGGAAAAAAAAACTAGCTGCACAAAATAAACTTTATTCAAAGAACGTTATTGAAATTTAAATTGTCTGCCTCTCTACGTAAATCAATGAATATTTCATTCATGTCACTCATGTTCCAGACTCCAGAGCTAAAACATTTTGCGTGAAACGTCAATTTACAACTCACCTTACAATAGCTTGATTTATTCATATTCTGCATACTATATTCTAGCATTAAATTTTGGCTACGTTGAAGGGAGAATCAAAATTTAGTGATCATTTAAAATAAAAAATACTGTAATTGCGTTTCCACAGAATTTAGATACACAAATAATACTAAAAAATAAAGCGGTTTTATGAAGGCTGCAACACTACATAAATATGTAAACTATCTTTAAATAATACTATATACAACGTAAAATGGATGTCATATTTTATTTTGAAATTAGTTATGTAATATCTACATATATCTTGGAAGTAATTATTAGTTTAATTTTTATTTAAATAACTATCCAACATATTTTACTGAATTTTTTTTACACATTTTATGTGATAATTAGATTATGTCCTAAAATTTTTGAGGAAATTGGTGAATTTTAAATTTGCTGTATTTCTGTAACACTGTATTTCATTTTTCCAACCCAGATTCAATCCAAAACTAATTGGGTGATATTAAGTTCCGTTCCAATCTCAACAGCATACTAATATTTCGTTCTGTCAAAGTCATTTTTACGACAGTTATCGTGCGAACAGACAGACAGACAGACAGAATGAACGAAGTCATGAATACTTTTCAATAACAGGTGTTGACCAAAATAATTGAAACATCACACGTACAAGTGATAAGTTCGTTTATCCTGGTAACAGAGCGAAGTGGGCCATTTTTTTGTCTAATAGGTGTGTTGATACTCCGAAGGTTGCGTTAGGTTGCATTGGAGTTGCAACCTAACAACGTAATATAGTGCAACGTAAATATAGTGTGAAGGTTGCGTTAGGTTGCAACCTTCACACTATATTACGTTGCGAACCAGCCAAACATCTGCTCTAGCCCTTAGGCGAGTCGGACGGTCTGGGTTTGCAACACTATTACGTCCCAGTGGTTAGAGCGCGGGAATTACTCTGTTAAGCTCGAGTTCGATTCCCTCCGCTGCCAAAACTGCCGCAGTGTTCACGCGGAGTACGATAATTGTAAACATGTAGGTCCGGACGTCCGTCCAAGAGGTTGGTGGTAAGGGAAGGATGGTACTGTCCCTGTGGATGCTCCCCTCACTGATTTCCTGTCTAAATTGGGTGGTTCTTCCCGGCCTTCCAAACAGTTACCTCATACATTTTCTGGTAGGTCGGACGGTCTGGGTCTCAACATCAACAACACTATTAAGTTGATGTTGAAGACAAAATAAGCTACCTGTCAGAGTTCCAAAGAGGGTAGAATTTAGGCTCTCCTTTAGTTGGTACGTCGCTCACTACTGTTACAAAGTTAGTGGTGGTACCGAGAGGTGTAGTCTCCAGGATCATGACAGCACACAAAGTTCGTGGCAAAACATTGTCTGCGAGACAGAATTGTGGACGGCAAATGAAACTCACTGACCAAAACAAAAAAAAAACATTAAAGAGGATTGTCTCCGCAAATAGGAAGACCACTGTGATAAAAGTGACTGTTGAAATTAATATATATGCATTTACAGATTCCAGTTTCCATCCATACGGTACGAACGAAATTATATCAGCAAGGAATTCATAACAGAGCTACTATTCCGAAACCCCTTGTGTCACAGAGAAATTCAAAAATGAGACTACAGTGGTGTGAGGACATAAAACGTGAACTGCGGATGCCTGGAAACGTACTGTTTTCTGATGAATCAACCTTCGTACTATTAATCACCTCTGGACGTGCGTACGTGTGGAGAATACCGGCAGAAGCTTGCAACCCCGACTCTCGTTCCTAACGTAAAGTATTGTGGCGGCTGGGTGATGCTTTGGGCAGTGATATCGTGGTTTTCTGATGGTTCGATTATCATCTTATGAAGAAGGATAACTGGCAGCAACTGTGTAACCACTTTGGGCGACCATGTCCGTTCTCTGGGGATTTCCTATATATTATTATTTCGTTCTCTTATATGTTATTATTTATGTTTCAAGATGATAAAGTCATCATTCAGTAAGCGTTAACTGTTCAATCATGGTTTGAGGAACATGATGCTGACGTTACACACTTTCTCTAGCCTGCACAATCATCAAAATTAAACATCATTGAGCCACTGGGGTCTGTGTTGGAAAATAGGGACAGATCACGTTATCCTTCTCCAGCATCACTCAATCAATTGGAGTAGTTTTTGCGTGAAGGTTGGTGTCAAACACAAATTGCAATTCTTGTAGGCATCCATTACAAGGAAGATTCAAGCAGTTTTAACTGCCAACATCTTATTAGTGGCCCCCAATACCGTATTAGGTGTTGTTGTTGTTGTTGAGACCCAGACCGTCCGACCTACCAGAAAGGTGTAAGGTAACTGTATGGACGGCCGGGAAGTGCCACCCAATTTAGACCGGAACCCAGTGGGGGAGGCATCCACAGGGACCGTACCCTCCTGCCCCTACCACCAACCTCTCGGAAGGACTTACGGACCCACATGTTTAACGTGATCGTACTCCGCATGAACACGGCGGCATTTGTGGCAGCGTGCAAATCTAGCGCGCAAACCACGGGGATACCGCACCCGAGATGGCCAACAGCACGCGGCGTTCCGAGGTGGTCACCCACCAAGTACTAACCGCGCCCGATGCTGCTTGACTTCGGTGATCTAACGAGAACCGGTGTTTTCAGCACGGTACGGCCGTTGGCCCATACCGTATTAGGTGCGTAAGACCTCTTTTTCCTGGCATTTCCATTATTTGGGACAACTTCTATAAGTTGGAAAGTGTTAATAAAATTCCATTTTGATAAAGGCATTTTTACGGCAGTTATCATGCGAGTGGACAGGCAGACGGAATGAAAAAAATTCATAAAGACTTAATTATGTTGGAAAGTGTTACAATAGTCAAATTTAATATTAATAAAATAAGAAATATAGAATTGTTAAATAAGACTTTCTTGAGGACAATTTAAAGTAATTTTTGTTCCATGTTTTAAGTAATAATAGTAAATTCATTTAATAAATTGACATGTTTCATTGAAAATTGGCAGTAATTTTAATAAATATTTTTTAAGCTTTTATATTGTTCTTATTTGGACTACCTGGAAACATTGTTGTGAAAAACCTTAAATATAGAACTTTTATACTGTACTTTAAATTATGTTTCCCGATTATTACTAAATATTGTATAATTTTGTTAAATACTGTATATCATGTCATTTATCATTATTATATATTGTATATTTTTGTAGTGTTCAATTCAAAGATTCTTGAAAAATCTAAATAAATCCACACCTATGGCCAGAATTTAGTAAATTTCATATCGAGATTAAATGGTCATGGGATATGTAAATTTTGAATTGTCTAGAGTATGCATAGACTGCAGCATATACACAAACATCATACGAATAGGCATTGAATCTTGTTTAGAAACGTAATCATTAACAAAATCCACAGTGTTCCATTTCCAACTATTATTAATAAATATGCACACCAAAAATCAATTGAGATAACTTTAACAGAAATCAAAATTTTAAATACTTTACCCTAAAAAAAAGAAAATTCCTGGAGTAGCTACAGATGGAATATTACCCACATTAGTATGGATGTTGTTTGCCTGTTAAATATAATATGAAAATAAATCAAAATGGATGAAAATTTGAATCAAACATTTTACATAAAGATCTGAAGGCGGCAGCAGATGACTTTCTCTATATAAAGCAATTAATGTACTTCTTTTTCGAGGAAAAATATGTATAAGAACATCCACTGTACTATGTTTTCATCATTGAATTTGTACATTTGACGCTTTTTCGGATGACAACATGTAAAACCATTTCGGAGTCAATTAGCTAGTATTTCATGAAATTCTAAATTGACTAATATAAATATTAGCAGCATCCTCAATAAGCAATATAGTCTATATATTAAAATATTTTAATAATTAAATCATCAATTTAGCATATTGACGCCAAATTCACAAGCATGTGTAAATTTCTATAGTATGCTAAATGACATTGTTAATTAAAATATTCTGTTAAAATGGCTCATAAAAAGAAGTTTAAGAATATTTGTTCTCATTATGCAAAATTATCTTCACGGGCAGATCTGAAGAATAATACATCTTGGCCCCTTTTGTAAGCAAATTTACAAAAAATTGAATCAATTTAAGCGAAATAAAAGCGTTAAAATTGTATGGGACCCGTATTACTTATATACGCGAATATTAGAAGATATAGCCTATATTAATAGATTACATGTATAAATTGAATAAACCCGTAATCTGCAAACATGAAGGGCGTAATTGATTCCAATATATGCCAAAATAAAAGAGCAATAATTATATGGGAATATACATACATACTCGTACTACTTATATTATTGCAGATTGGAAAGTATGCCAGTGTGTTAGTAGAAGATTAGCAGTATTACATTATGAGTCTCGAAAATATTTGCCAAAATAAAGCAGACGACGTAATGAATTGAAAATACCAATAATCCCCGTTATCTTTATACCAGGACACCGTAATTGATTCCAATATATGTCCATATATATGCCAATATATATCAAAATATATGCCAATATACTTGTACTACTTATATTCTCGTAGATTAGAAGATATACCCGTGCATTTGTAGAAGATTACTCGTGCAACGTACAATATATGAGTTTCAACAATTTTTCCTTCATAAAACAATGGCATAATAACTTAAAAATATCAATAATCCCTGAATCTGTATTCCCCGAAAATATTAATAATAATAATGTTTAAAACTGACGACCGTAATTGATATTACAAAGTAAAAATTAAATGTCAGTGAAATTTATTTTATATGCATATCTTTATTATTCAAATCGGAAAAGATTTAATAAGAATCGTCTGCCGCATAAAGACATCGGATTTAAACCAGTTGCTAAGCGACATGATATCATTTGCACCAAATGAATTCGTGGAAGACATATCGTCTGAATAATGCTATCTCTATGGAAGATTTGACAAAATTTTTGACAATTTAGCGGCATTTTAAAAAATCACCAAATATATCGTCAAGTGGAACTGCCAGTTCTACAATCCCACTTGGCGACAAATTGACGAAACATCATCACCATACTGTCCCCCTGACAAAACACAATTAATTTTATTTATTAAGCGCAATTTTATCAAAATTTAATGATATTTTCATGGATATATAAACATGTTTAACAATTTGGTGACATTTTAAAAATTCGTTAAATGTGTTATTAAGTAGGACGGATGGACTGGCAGACAAATGCTGCCCTAAACTTCGTTTCAGTACTTCCTCCTAAAAACAAATTTATTTTCACTGATTTAGCATAATCAATGAATTTAAAGCATCGTTTGTATTAGTTATTTTAGCATAGTTTTTATCAATTTGGCAACGTTAAAGAAAAGTTGCGATATCCCTCCAAATTTGTAGATCTGGAGTTTCAAGTCTGAAGAATAAAATATCCCGATCCCGATTATATATACTAAACAAGAAAGATCAATCATGCATAAAGCATTGATTATGAAACACTTTCCAACTTCAATGCAATTTCATTTAAACATCTCTAAAATTTGACACATTCCTCGGTAATATTTTTAAAATTATCACAATACTCTATTAATTTATTATATTTGTAATCTTAAAACTTCATCGATAAAAAAGAACATTCAAATGACGGCATTAAAATATAAATTGCCTGGTTTAAACATCTCTAAAATGCTAAACATTTCTCGGTAATATTTTTAAAATAATCATAATACTACAATAATTTATAAAATTAGAAAACTTTACCGAAAACAAATGAAATTTATTCAAATGACGTCATCGAAATATAACACGCCTGGCTCTCTCTATAAAAGCAGCATTTCATTCATAAGCATTTTTCCATTCATTTCATACATCAGAATACTATAATAATTTATTTTATTTAAAAACTTAAAACCATGGAGGTACAACTAATTTAACTCTATGCTTGAAACTTCATCCAAAAAATAATTTGCTTCTCTGAGTAAAATCAATGAATGTTTCATTCATATCAGCTATATTACAGACTCCATGAGTTAAATCATTTTGCTTTAAAGAAATGCAGCAATTCTTATACAACTCATTCTACAACTTTTGGTATTTATATTCTCCATAAGTATTTACATTCTCCATAAAACTAGGCTTCGTTGTAGAAATAATCATGGTTGGATGATTATTTAAACTCAATTATATTGTAATTACGTTGTTTCAATGTGTAGATGCACAGAATTTAAGCAAAAATAGAACTGTTTTAGGACGGATACAACACTAAATATGAATTAAAAAGAACTTACAAAATGACGATTTTGACACAAGATGGATGTCATATTTTATTTTGAAATTGGTCACATGATCTCTTCATATAATGGTCACGTGATCTCTCCATATACAGGGTGTTATTAATATTTTAATTTTTATTTTAAAAACTACTGAATATATTTTGCTGATTTTTTTTATATATTTTATAGGTTAATTTGAATATGTCCCAAAACTTTCGAAGCAATTTGTGAATTTTAAATCCACTTAAAAAATGCTTGAAGAATTAGGTCTTATAGGGTTCAATGTATTTCCTTTTTATTAAGAAGGTTCAATACAAACTAATTGGGTGATATTATTCATATATATTCTCATAGGTCCCACAGACCGTCTGAACAACATACTAACATTTCATTTTCATAAAGTCATTTTACGGCAGTTATCGTGCTAACGGACAGACAGGCAGACAGACAGACAGACAGACAGAATGAACAAAGTCATAAACACTTTTCAACTATGTTGTAAAGTGTTAGTAAAAGCACTAACATTGTATTATAAGATGTACCCGAGCTACTCTTATTCGGTTTCAACACTTGGCGAAATGAATTTATTGGCTAAACACAATATAGGAATTTATTTTCTAAACACAATATAGAATTTTGGAACTTTTCCCCAAAATAAATGAAAGAGATGTACGCAGTTCGTAATTAATATAATTTAAAAAAAATCAAACCGTTCATTTATAAGATGTATTTTTATTTCCATTTAATTATTAATCAAATCGAATAAATAATAACAAAAAATTAGCAAACACATTTAATTTAATTGCGTTGCCGAGCAACATGATATAAGATAGAATCTTCCTCATAAAGTGCTAATAATTAAATAACCATTACGATTTCTTAGTACTTTTCAGTAATGAGTAAAATATTGTAAAAAATAAACCATGGTGATAGATTTTCCATTTAATCCATTTTTTTCCATTGTTTCAAACGTTCATGTTTTAATAAAAAATCCGTGTTTTCAGAAAGTGACTAATTAGCGCAAAAATCTCCCACCAAACTCAGAGATAAAGTTTTAATTCCTTTCACGTTTTAAACCATCGATTTCAAACCTTTTCGTTTGGGGGAACCAGGGAGTTAGAGAGTAGAACTCCTAGGAAAAAGTTTGGTTTTTCATTAATATCTCGAGAATCCCCTATTCTTTGAAAATAGAAACTCGAACTAAATTTAACTGTCTCTATTTGAAGGTTACCCAAAACATTTCATTAAATTCAGTTTAGCCTTTGTCCCGTGAGGATGAGACAAACAAACAGACAGACATGTATATTCTCAATTTTATTCATATAGATTATGCGATCCATTTGTTAACATAATTCTCATAGTTCTAGTTCGTTCCATTCACAAGAGCAGATACTTTGTGAAATGGCTTTGTATTTTGACGAATTATATATTGAAATATTTAATATATGAACTATTTTGCGGATGCTATCAATATTGATAATTGTCAATTTAGAGCTGCTTGAAATATAAGTTAATTGGGTTCTTCGGTATAGTTTTACATGCAGTCAGCCGGAAAAATTTCTAAATGTACAATTCAACATAAAAAATATTGTGATTCTTATGCGTTGTTCTTATGCATCATGTTTTTAGTGCGAAAGAAATAAATTCATTTCATTATATAGATAAAGTGCTGCCCACATCAGAATTTTTATTATGGCAAATTATTGAATTTTTATGCAATTTTTTATTCCATTTGAAACCACATTAACATAATGACAATACAATTACCAAAATTGTCTGCTGGCTATGCTGTTTCTCTCCCTCTATAAATGGTATAATGTATAGGGAATGTTGTAAGGGGGTCGAAAATTTGAATTCGAATTTTGTCAGAAGAGCACATTTTAAGTATAACTGGAATCAAACGTTTTTGGGGTGATGTCTGTGTGTATGTGTGTGTCTGTATATGTGTGTATGTGTGTGTATGTATATGTGTGTGTATGTATATATGTGTGTGTGTTTGCATATATATATATATATTTGTGTGTGTGTGTGTGTTTGTATATATATATGTGTGTGTGCGTGTGTGTGTGTACGTCCGTGAGTCTGTAAAGACGATATCTGATGAAAGAATGGAGCGTTTCGAACAAAATTTGGTACAAAAATTCCAATTGGTGAATACTGAAAGAGTATGGATTTTCAACGCAATCCATTGTTCAATAAACTCCCATATGAAATTCATACGATTTTTATTAAATCTTTTCCGATATGACTAGTAAAGGTATGTACCGGGTGGTCAGAATTAAAACACCCCTACTCTGAGCTCTCTATACATCGAACTACTCAGTGTAAAGGCTCCAAAATTATTAAACCTACTATTCAAGACATGGGGAAAGGGATTACGCGAAAAAAAAAGGTATTACGTGAAAAAATATTCAGAAACACCTATAGGTGGCGCTGTACAACAGAAAATATGCTGAAAGGACACAAAATAATCACAAAAAAAACAAACACATGCGATATGGAATTTTTCCTTCTTAATTTCTTTTGCTGATATGAAAAAGAAAGCAGATAAAAAAAAGAAGATATTTAAACTGTCATTGTAATTGCAATTTTGCACTGTAAGCACAAAAATTTGTATAAACCCTTGGTTTGCAGCTACTATGTTCTGGGCATAAAAGGGGATATAACTGGGAAATTTTCATTCTTATCAGCGATGGCTGTCACACTGCCAGAACGCGCTTTGCTTGTGAAGCAGTTTTATGAGGACAAAGGACATGCTGCAGCTGCACTTCGATAGTTTCGTCGACTTAAGAATTTGCGCAAAGGACCATTACTTCCACAAGCTCTCAGGAGACCGATCGCTCGATTCCAGAAATCTGAACATCTTGGATTTCAGCCGGATCGAGGACGCAAATCGACTCGTTCAGATGTCGTTGACGATGTTACCACCGCTATTGTTGAACAATCAATGGATAACGTTATAGGCTGTAGTAGTGCACGCGGAGTGTCACGATACTTGGGTGTTCCCTACAGCACTGTGCGGAACGTACTGAGAAACATAGTGCATTTTTTCCCGTACAAAATTAGTCACAATCACCACTTAATGACCATCGACATGGAGAAGCGACTAAACTTTGTATTAAACATTTCTGACTAGAGTTGAAATGGATGCATTGTGGCAACCAACTGCAACAGCACCAATGTCTTGATTCAATTACCTTTATGCAAGAGGGAGCACCTCCACACATTGGACTCTGTGTACAGCAGTGTTTTCGGCAACATTTTACTAATGGTAGAGTAATTAGTCTTGCGTTTCCGTCAACCTGGCCATCTCGTTCTCCAGATCTTAATCCCTGTGATTTTTGGCTGTGGGAATACTTAAAAAGTCTTGTTTATAGAGGACGTCTGGTAACCTTGGCAGATTTGAAAGACAGTATCACTCTGCATGTGGAAAGCATCTCAATCGACCAATTACGATCCGCAGATGAACAAGCTGTCTGTCCACAGACTGCAGATTTTACATCTTGAAGAAGGGAACCATATTGAGCAGCATTCCCTGCATCGATAAGGTCCTTGAGATATGAATGTTTGGTATGTTCGAATAAAATGTGTTACAAATGTGTGTTTTGTGTCTTTTCAGCATATTTTCTGTTGTTCAGCGCCACATATCAGTGTTTCTGGAACAATTTTTTTTTCGCATAATCTCTTTCCCCATGTCTTGAATAGTAGGTTCAACAATTTGAGAGCCTTTACGCTGAGTAGTTCGATGTATAGAGAGCTCAGAGTAGGCGTGTTTTAACTCTGACCACCCGGTATATAAAATAAATTACATTGACATTGCATTTTTGACTGAATAATATCAATTACGGTCTTCAGGTTACACATTATTATTATTGGTATTTTCGGGAATTATTGATTTAGGGATTATTGATATTTTCAAGTTATTATGCCATTTTTTTATTATGACAAAAATTGCATAAACTCATATATTGTATGTTGTGCGAGTAATCTTCTACAAATGCGCGTGTATATCTTCTAATCTAAGAGAATATAAGTAGTACAGGTATATTGGCATATATTTTGATATATATTGGCATATATTGAAATCAATTACGACCTTCTGGTATAAAGATTACGGGGATTATTTATATTTTCAATTTAAAACGTCATTTGTTTTATTTCTGCAAAGATTTTTGAGACTCATATTGTAATACGGGGAATCTTCTACTTACACACTGGCATATTTTCTAATCTGCGACAACATAAGTAGTACGGGGATATATATATTCCCATATAATTTTAGTGCTTTCATTCTTACATATATTGGAGTCAATTACGGATTTATTGATATTTTCAATTTACATGTATTGTGCAATTATATGTAAAATACTAATACAGGTTATGTCTTCTAATATTGGCGTATATAAGTAGTATGGGTCGCATATCATTTTGCATATATTGATACAATTCCTTTTTTTTTAATTTTCTTACAAAAGGGGCCAGGCTGTTTTATTCTTCAGATCTGCATGTGAAGATAATTTTGTATAGTGAGAACAGAGATTCTTAAACTTCTTTTTAGGAACATTATATTAAATATTTTATCAGGATATTTTGATTAAAAATGTCATTTACTATACTAAAGGAATTTGCACATGATTGTGAATTTTGAGTTTGTATTATATACTCCGTACGAAGAACGGGTATGCTACTGGTATCTGATAAATCTTTAGATGAAAATAAATTGCCAAATAGCTTGTCTCAATTACTTAGAAAAAACAAAAAAACATTCCTTATATAAATAATGTATAAGGAAAGTATTGTGACAGGTCAATGAATTAATATCGACTAGGGTCAATGAATGGTTATGACTAGGGTCAATGAATTAATGTCGCAGTTTGATGATAAGAACCACATAATGAGATTGGAGATTAAAGGCGCTTCGCGGCTGGTGCACTATCCCGTACGATATTCTTCTGTGTATTGTGACGGGGTTAAAAATTCGAATTCGAGTTTTCGACGGGAGAGCACATTTCAAGCATCCTTTATCAAGAATCAAACATTTTTTTGGTGATTATCTGTGTGTGTGTGTTGTGTGTGTCAGTGAGACTATGGAGACGATATCTCACGAATGAATGGAGCGATTCGAATGACATTTGATACAAAAATCACAATCCGTGAATACTGGAAGCCTATTGTTTTTAAACGTAATCGAATGTTTAGAACCCACCTAAATTTTCGAGTGAAATTTTGAAAAAATCATCAAAAAATCAAAACCTTTAATAAAGTTACACAAATAGACATTTCTTATGTAATGTTTCCTTAGAAAACGACTGACATAAACTTTAGAAAGCTAGCATAAACCTTTATCGAGATATTGCATATTTTTCAAACAAATTTATCAAAAAATCCCATAAATAAAAAAAAAAAATAACTTTTGAGAAACAAGTTCACTTTTCATATGTCATATCATGCGATAAATTGGGCGACATCATTCTCGTGGGTCTAGCTCGTTCCATTCGTGAGAAATGATAATTTGAGTAATACTTTTGTATTTGAACGCCAATAGTCATTTATCTGCTATAAGAATAACTTATTTCTCCCTCCATAACACTTGGCGAGATTTTGGCGACACATTTGGCGGAATGTCGCCAACTTGGCAACTTTTTTAAATGTTGCCAATTTAACGAAAATCTCGCCAAATGGATAAAAATGACGCTAAATCAATGAAAATAGCAACTATTCGTCGAAAATTCAATATCTTGGAAAGAATATAAGTATATACTATAAGAAAAACCTATTTTTTACTGTAAAAGTTGTAAATTCATTGCATTATATAAGGAGAGTCATGTTTTGCCCACATCAGATTTTTTTAATTTATTTCCATCTCCTATTATAAATTATCGTCTGCACTTTCATCGACCACACATTCCATCAGACACTGAAACAGTTGTATAGAGTTTCTCAAAATATGAATGACGTGTTATTTAATAACTCATGCGGTTATACGTATTTAGAATATATTTCAACATATACTCTGTAAAAGAAGTAAAATTGAGTAGCAAGGAAGCGTTAACCTTTTAAAAGGTAATGGAGAAAAAATATATATTGCCTACCTTTCCGAAAATTTCGATAAAATCTTCTTCATTAGGCATGTTTTCATTCCCAATGAACATTCTAACCATTTGTCCAAATTCTTTAAAAAAAAGCTTCATTTTGCGAATATTTCGAAAATGTTGACTACCTAAAAAAGAAATATTTAAGTTAGCAGAGGTGAAGATGTAAACATGGGAATATCTTTTTATCGGAATTTCAATCAAGCATAATGGGGATATTAATGGGGTAAATAACATTTTGATACATTTTGGTTTTCTGTGTGTAAAGTGACATAATAAAAAAAATTGATGTCGACAGCATATGACTTTCCTTATATAATGCAATGAATTTACTACTTTTACAGTAAAAAAATAGATTATATGTATAATAGATATTTATGTTCTTTCTAAGATATTGAATTTTCGTCAATAAGTCGTCATTTCCATTGATTTAGCGTCATTTTTATCCATTTGGCGAGTTTTTCATTAATTTCGCAACATTTAAAAAGTCGCAAAGTTGGCGACATTCCACCAAATTAGTCGCAAAAATCTCGCCAAGCGTTATGGACGGAGAAATAAGCTATTCTTACAGCAGTTAAATAACTATTGGCGTTCAAATACAAAAGTATTGCTTAAAGTACCCTTTTTCATGAAATGCACGAGCTAGATCCACGAGAATGATGTCACCAAATTTATCGTAAGGTATTATATATGAAAAGTGAATATGTTTCTCAATAAGAAATATTTTTTTTTATTTTATATGATTTTTTGATAATGTTTTTGAAAAATGTGCAATTTCTCGAAAACGGTTCATGTTAGCGTTCTAAAATTTATGTCAATCGTTTTCTAATGAAACATTACATAAGAAATGTCTATCTGCGTAACTTTATTAGAAGTTTTGATTTTTTGACGATTTTTTCAAAATTTCACTCGAAAATTTAGGGGGGTTCTGAACATTCGATTACGTATAAAAACAATTGGCTTCTAGTGTTTACGGACTGTAATTTTTGTACCAAATTTCGTTTGAATCGATCTATTCGTTCGTCAGTTATCGTCTCCACAGTCTCACTGACACACACACACACACACACACAGACATCACTTAAAAAATGTGGGATTCGTGATCAGGAATGCTCGAAATGTGCTCTCCCATCGAAAACTCGAATTCAAATTTCCGACCCCGTCACAATAATTTCCTTATACATTATTGTATAAAAGGAAAGTAAAAATAAACAAGCATAAATAAATAAATAAAAAATATTTTTAAATAAATAAATAAAAAATATTACAATTTTTAGTTATAATATGGGAATATTACTACAATATTCAGCTGGTAATATAGAAATATTAAGTTCATGTCTAGTCTATTGTACAGTATATTGACCGATAAATGAGATTTCAGGGGATTTAAGAAACTCAAAACAGACAGTGCTAAACAGACCAACAAACCTGAAGAAAAAATTAGAAAGATTGATTATGCATGAAGCATTCATTGATTCTGAAACACTTTTCAACTGAAATGCAACTTTATTTAAAGATCACTGAAATGCAATTCTTTTTAGCGCTGATATTTTCTATATTATCACAGTACTACAGTAGTTTATTATACTTGAAAACTTAAAATTTCATCAAAAAAGACAATGCTAATTGCAGAAGTAGAACGTTATTCAAATGACGTCATCGAAATATACATAGTCTGCCTCTATATGTAAAATCAATGAATCACTTATATTCCAGACACCAGAGCTAAATAATTTTTCGTGAAAAAAATCAGCACTTCTTATACAACTCACCTTACAATCGCTTGATTTGCTTACATTCAACATGCTATAGTATAGTGTTAAAAAAATCTGATGTGGGCAACACATGACTTTCCTTATATAATGCAATAAATTCACTACTTTTACAGTAAAAAAAATCTGATGTGGGCAACACATGACTTTCCTTATATAATGCAAGGAATTTACTACTTTATAGTTAAAACAATGTTATTCTTATAGTAAATATTATTATTCTTTCCAAGATATTGAATTTTCTTCAATTAGTCGTCATTTTCATTGATGTAGCGTTATTTTTATCCATTCGGCGAGATTTTTGTTAATTTGGCTACATTTATAAAAGTCGCCAAGATGGCGATATTCCGCTAATTCCGTCGCCTAAATATCGCCAAGCGTTATAGATGGAGAAATATGTTATTCTTACAGCAGATAAATCACTTGGCGTTCAAATACAAAAGTATTACTCAAAGTATCTATTTTTCATGAATGGAACGAGTTAGATCCACGAGAATGATGTCACCAAATTTATCGCATGATATTACATATGAAAAGTAAACATGTTTCTCAACAGTTAATATTTTTGCTTTCTTTATATACATAATGCATAAGGAAAGTATTGTGGCGGGGCCGAAAATTGGAATCCGACTTTCGACGGAAGAGCACGTTTCAAGCATGCCTGATCACGAATCAAACATTTTTGAAGTGATGTCTGTGTGAAAGTGTGTGTGTGTGTGTCAGTAAGTCTGTGGATACGATTACTGACGAACGAATGGACCGATTCGAACGAAATTTGGTACAAAAATCACAATTCGTAAACACTGGAAGCCTATTGTCTTTATATGCAATCGAATGTTCAGAACCACCCTAAATTTATGAGTGAAATTTTGAAAAAATCGTCAAAAAATCAAAACCGCTAATAAAGTTACGCAGATAAACATTTCTTATGTAATTTTTTATTGGGAAACGATTGACATAAATTGTAGAACGCTAACGTTAATCGTTCTCGAGATATTGCACATTTTTCAAAAAAATTATCAAAAAGTCATATAAAATAAAAAAAATATATATTTCCTATTGAGAAACATGTTCACTTTTCATATGTAATATCATAAAGTTTTGGCATGATTCGGAATAAAATAACCTTCCTTTTTCAGCGGAATGGCCCGCAAAAATAGCCTCTATCCACTCTAACTGAAAAACTATTAGATCAAATTTTACAAAATTTGGCATATAAGTCACTTGTGAGTCACCCTAGTGCAATTTATACTTTAGTGCGATTCGGAATAAATAACCTGCCTTTTTTGCGATATGGCCCGCAAAAATCGCCAAAATCTAAAACAAAATACTACGTATGCTCAAATATATCATTTAAATGGGTTTTGTTATACATAATGTTTAACATTGAAAATAATAAGACCAACCCCGCCTAGCCATTCTCGAGGTATTTTAGTTTTTCGCATTTACGTTGCGCCACTGTTAAAAAGCGTCCGGTTACCAGCTGAGAACGAAAATTGAATGAGAAGCGCCAATTCAGTTACATTTTAAATAATTATGGCCGTTCTTTTGTGCAATTAATCCGCTGTGAAAGTCATTCTCGAGATATTTTAGTTTTTTCGCATTTTTTCAATGCCGATTTTGAGTCCATTATTTATGCTTGTTATTTCGTGCAATTAAACTAAATTTAATGAATTATTAGTGAAATAAAGATACAATAAATTTAAATCCGCAGAGAAAGTCATGTGCTGCTCACATCCTATTTTCAGATTTTTACTGTCCCTACAATACATGGTAATGTATAGGGAAAGCATTGGAATCATGTCGAAAATCGCAACTCGAGTTTTCGACGGATCTGCACATTTCGGAACCCTCAGAACACGAAAACACTATATGTAGCGTGACGTCTGTGTGTGTGTGCCAGTGTGCGTGTGCGTGTGTGTGTGTGTGTGTGCCAGTGTGTGTGTGCGTGTGTGTGTGTGTGTGTGTGTGTCTGTCTGTCTGTCTGTTTGTGCAATGTATGTATCCACTATAACTCAAAAACTAGTGGCAGGTAAGTCACTTGTGTGACCCTGGTGCTGATTAGATTCGGATATGATTCAGAAAGAAATAATCTGTTTTATTTGCGAAATGGTCTTCCAAAATCGTCAAAATCTGAAATAAAAACTACTTGTGCTCAAATATACCAATCAAATGATCGTTTCATACGTAATGTTTAACGATTAACGATGAAAAGAATAAGAACAACCACACTACTCTAGGACTAGCCGTTCTCAAGATATATATATTTTTTTTTGTATTTTCACTACACCACGGTTGAAAAAAAATTCCGTTCAACTAAGAACGAAAATTGAATTAAAAGTGCAATTGAGTCAAAATAATGAATTGTTGAAGAAATAAAAAGAACGTGAATATCAGTCTGCAGGAAAAGCCATGTGCTGCCCATATCAGATTTTCTTATTTTGCAATGAATCATCTGATTTCCTCATATATCATGGGTGTAATTATTATTTCGATTTTTATTTAAAAAACTACCTAACATATTTTGCTGAATTTTATTTTACACATTTTATGTAATCATTTGAATATCGCCTAAAAATTTCGAATCAGTTTGAGAATTTTAACTTTGTTTAAATTTTTTTTTTTATAAATTATGTCCTATAGAGTTCAATGTGTTTCATTTTTCAACCCGGGTTTAATCCGTAACTCATTGGGACATGTTATTTATTTTTATTTCCATATGTCCCACAGATCGCCTCTACAAAATGCTAAAATTTCATTTCGATAAAGTGATTTTTTCGGCTGTTATCGCACGAAATGACAGATAGGCAGACATATAGAGAGATAGACAGAATGACCAAAGTCATAAACACATTTCAACTATGTTGGAAAGCGTTAAAAAATAGGTTAAATGAAAGAAATAGAGGGATATATCAGCTCAAATTTATGGATTCATGGTCCACTTAAGAAAGCCAATTAGAAATCAGAAGGAAGAAATCGGCAGTAGCTGCAGACCGATGGAGCCCGAATAGTTCCGCGTAAATAACATTTGTAAAATTAGTGCGTAACACACTGAGTTGGCGATGGATAATCACTCGGAATGGTAATTAGCACAGGGAAGAGATTAACAAAATAATGATCAAATGCTATTTCTAACTAATTTTCCCAATTGCAAAGTATCAGTCAGAAATAACATTTAAAAATATGCTATTTTTAACCAATGTTCCCAGTTGCAAAGCATTTAGACGGAGTTTTGGTTTGACTCTATATATTTTGCAATCAAGCCTCTGGATTGTAGAATTAGAGTTTATTAACTCTACAATCCAGAGGCTTGATTACACAGAAGAAATGTTAACCTTCAGACCTGAATATGAAAGCAATCATATGAATATGTGTAACACATAAATACAACCAATTTTTTCTGAAAAATGTATTTTGATATTATATTCATGTCTAAAAAGATTTTTACAAAAATTATTTTCATATTATCGATCTGGTGTATTGAACTATTGTTTTAAGTCGATTAAAGTGTTAATGCAGTTTTAAGATAGAATTACATATGTTTAAGATTACAAAGTAAACTTACGAGAATCCAGATCGTGAAAACTTGTAACTTTTCCGAGAACAGTAGTTTGGATATTTTTCCATCGTACATTCTGAAAAATGAATTTGGATTTATTAAGAATAGTCATCATACCCAATTCTGAATTACTTCATACATTTTTAATTTATATCTAAAAATTGTATAGACATTTGTGAGTTATTTCAACATCATAAAATGTCCTTCCATTTTCATGATGCGCATCATTTTAGTTAAAATTCTAGCGACTTTGTTCAGTTAGTACAGTTTTTTAAGCTGGTCTTAATATCAAGGGTTCGAATATTCCAATGTTCCGGAAATTCTTCAAACATCATACTGGTGATATTAAAGACACTAATAAAGTATTATTGTAAAATCAGTAGGGTTATTTTAGCTGGTCTCAATATCAAGAGTTCGAATGTTCCAATTTTCCGGAACTTCTTCAAGCATCATTCTGGTAATGCTAAAGACACAGATAAGGGATTATCATTAAGTCAACAGGGTTCTTCTGGCTGGTCTCAACATCAAGAGTTTGGATGTTCCAATTTTCCAGAACTTCTTCATAATACTGATGATGTTAAATACACTCAAAAAGAATTATCGTTAAATCAGTAGAGTTATTTTAGCCTGTCTCAATATTAAGAGTTCAGACGTTACAATTTTCCGGAATTTTTTCAGGATTCATACTTGTAATGTTAAAGACACTAATAAGGAATTATTGTTAAGTCAGTAGGGTTCTTCTAGCTGGTCTCAATATCAAGAGTTTGGATGTTTCAACTTTCCAGAACTTCTTCAGGCATCATACTGGCAATGTTAAAGACACTAATAAGGAATTATCATTCAGTCATTAGGGATCTCCTAGCTGGTCTCTATATTAAGAGTTCCGATGTTTCAGTTTTCCAGAACTTCTTCAGGCATCATACAGATACTGTTAAAGACACTAAGGGATTACTTTTAACTCAGTAGGGTTATTTTTGCTTCATCAATATCAAGAGTTCAGTTGTTCCAATTTTCCAGAACTTTTTCAGGTATCATACTGGTAATGTGACAGCTACTAATAAGGAATTATCATTCATGTAAGTAAACATAAGACGCCTTTAAAAATACTCACGTTCCAGGCATTCATATGCGATGTTGTATGTGGAATATATATGCTGAATTTATTTTTACAATCATTCTGTATTTCAAATTGACAGCTACTTGTTTTAATCTACATTGCTATAGAAATTTTCATATGCGTCCATTTAAACGGATCTTATGACTACTTCATTAGCAGGTACAGAGACATATATTAGTATAGTACAGAGGCCTTTATGACTACATAATAAGATAGGATTACAAAAAATTATATTAAAGAATAAAATTGTGTCCCATGGTCACAAATGTGGCTTTTGGTTTTGCTTAACCCCAATGTATCCAAAGTGTAAAAGTTTTATATTTAAGTAAAATTAAGACTTCCAAAATTTACTTAAGCTAGTTATTTGCTTTCTAAACATGTTTGCTAATATTTAAATTTGGTTTAATACTTATTATTGCGAAGACATTCAAGTACAGCAATTTTTATGTAATTCTAAGCAAACTTTACTTTATGCAAAATGCGCATGCGTTATTTGCGTAAAATGTAGCCGAGTGACAAAAATGTAAGCATTTTTTTGTGAGCGAGCTCGCATAGTTTGGCTCCAATTTTAAAATACCATCTGATATTTTTTTGAAATTTTTAAAATATACTGCTATTAATTGTCTGGATGCTAGATGATGGTTGGTTCTACTACCGGCAAAAGCAAAAATGTCCCATATGATCAAACTCGATACTGCTAGATTGAAAAGTCCAACAGTAGAATATGGAACTGAAATTTAAAATTTACTTCTCTACAACGGATATTATCCATTGATCTCATTTAAGAAAAAATACATAAGAATGTGCAACAGGACCATATATCTACATGTGTGCAACAGAATTACCGTTGAAACACCTGTCTGCCAAAGACTTTTAAAAGAAAAAATTTGAGATACTGATTCAAATTAATTCATACCTTGATCTTCAGAATAATTTTTCCACACAAACGCACAATATCTCGATTTTCACACTCCGGCAGATTTTTCAGGTGCTTGCATTCAAATTTATGGTCCTTCCATTCACTTTTCTGTCATTAAAGAAAAATTTAACACATAGAACAAATGTAAATATATATCATAAGTATAAAAATTAAATATTTTATTTTCGCTATTTATACTACTGAAACCGGTTGTTCCTTTTATATATAAATAATGACATTTTATTTTGATGTAGTTAACTAATTTTATTTTCGAATTTTTCAAATTCCAGTGTTATTTTTTTTAATTTATATTTCACTTTATATTTCTGTATTCACTTTATATTTCTGTATGATGTTAGCTCCTTTAATTTCTTGAACTTATTTATACACAATTGCTGGTTTCCCTTTCCATTTGCAGCCAGACAAGATATTGAAACTGGCGCAAGAACAGGAATACCCCAGTGACAAGAACTCACGGAGGGCTCACCATAATCAGGAATAGAAGAAGTGTCCATCGTCCTGTTGCTCAGATCCAGAAGTGTCAGACGGGCACGCATCAGAGTCCTGTCCTCATTGCAAAGATCCCCTGGGAAGTCCCAGCAAAACTGCCAGAGATAGTTATAGTACAGATCCATAATCCATTTATTAGCATGCTCTTCTTCCTCTCGTACTATATGACAAGGAGCGCGAACAGTTGAACAAACAAATTGTTCTTTATACTTGTTATAATCCGACAAGATCTTATCACTGGTTTATTCCCACTTCTTCTCTTCCCATTTCGTCCCTTGCGCTACCCTTTTTTAAAATAGTTGCATTTCATCCCTTATCCAATGTACACCTGTTTCTTCTCACCCTTCCTCCCAACTGAGAGGGGTGCAAATGATCCCTAGGGGATGAGTTCCGAGGAGCTCCGTCCGTCACCCCCGATAGAAGTCCAGTCAAATGGCGATGTAATAATGTTGTATGTAAGAAATTTTGCTAGAATGTTTAAAAAGGGGCATTTGATCCGTCGTGGCATGTTTAGTGTTGATATTAGTGAATAAAAAAGTATACTAATATTCATGGAAATCATTTCATTCCTTTTTCGAGATTTTTGCGAAAGATATTCTTCGATTTTCAAATAAATTTAATCATTCTATTGTTATCTAAATCATCCCGATTCTCGAAGGATGGTTTGTCTATACATGCACAGACAGTTTGCAGATATTGAAAACATAATAATTCATACTCAGATATATAAAACGTGTCAAGCCATCAAATTATGCATGATGTTTACAACTATGGGCATTTTTACCAACATGATATATGCAGCAAATCTACGTTTCTTTTAGCATTAAAAATCTTAAATATTCAACCAAATGTCAAATTTTTTCATTTTATTAACACTTTACAACAAAGTTGAAAAGTGTTTATGACTTTGTTCATTCTGTCTGTCTGTCTGTCTGTCTGTCTGTCTGTCTGTCTGTCTGTCTGTCTGTCTGTCTGTCTGTCTGTCCGTTAGCACGATAACTGCCGTAAAAATGAGTTTATCAAAATGAAATTTTAGTATGTTGTTCAGACGGTCTGTAGAACCTATGGGAATATAAATAAATAATATCACCCAATTAGTTTTTTATTGAACCCGGGTTGAAAAAATGAAATACATTGAACCCTATGGGACCTAATTTTTCAAACATTTTTTAAGTAAATTTAAAATTCACGAATTGCTTCGAAATTTTTAGGAAATATTCACATTATCCCATAGAATATATGACAAAAAATTCAGTAAAATATGTTAAGTAGTTTTTTAATTAAAAAAATTATTTAATATAGGGAAAAAAACAAATTCAATTAAATTCTGACTTTGGGATATCTTCCAGAAAGAAAAGAGAGAGATATTATATAATAAATATCTCTCCATTTGTTTAAACGTTTTGCATATGGGAGTGGCTTCATATTTTAAAATAAATTTGGTAGATAACAATTTTTCATTTTTTTTAAATTTTATAAAACTCTTCTTGATAAATTTAATTGATGGCATTTTAAATGCACTTTCCTACGTCCTAGAGAGTTAAAATTTGGTACACAGCTTAAATTTGTTGAACATTTTATTCGACAAAAATTTGATGGATCTTTAAATATAGATCATACATTTTTTTCGAAATGGCCTGAAAATAATCCCCGTTCACGAAAATAATCCCCGTTCACTTCTATAAATCATTGGTGTAATATTGTTAAAAATTCTGATGTGGACAGCACATGTCTTTCTCTGCAGACTCATATTCGTTCTCTTTATTAATTCAATGATAATTTGAGTTTATCTGCACAACATAAGTATTTTAAATGACATTGAATTTACACGTTAAACTTAAATTTGGTTCTCATTTGATAGCTGGACTTATTGTCAAAGGTGGCGTAGCGAAAACGCGAAAAAACTAGAATATCTCAAGAACGGCTAGTCCTAGAGTAATGGGGTTAGTCTTATTCTTTTTGTTGTCAAAAATCACATATAAAATAGGAATTTAATTGATATAATTGAGCACACGTAGTCTTTTATTTTTATATATAACGATTTTTGCTGGCCATTTCGCAAAAATAGCCCGTTCCTTTTTCCCGAATCGTAGTAGAATAACCTACAAATGATTTATATACAAAATTTTGTTAAATTTGGTATATAAATCACTTGTAGGTTATTGAAATATTATACTCCAAATTTTGTTAAATTTGGTTCATTAGTTTTTAACTAGAGTGGATAAAGGCAATTTCTGCGGCCATTTCGCAAAGAAGGCAGATTCTTTTATTACGAATCGTACTATAATCTAATGAACATCAGGATTTCCCACAAAAAACATACCTACCAAATTGTATGAAATTCGGTCCATTAGTTTTTCAATTAGAGTGGATGTAATATCCACACAGACACACAGAAACATACACAGATACACCCTTACACACACAGACGTCTTCCTAAAAGTAGTTTTTTCGTGTTCTAGAAGTCCCAAAACGTGTAGATCCTTTGAAAATTCGAGTTCCGATCTTCATCACGATTCCAATACTTTGAGTACATACACATACACATATATATTATCTGTGTATTATCTGTGTATCTAAATTCCGTGCCTATGCAATTACAATAGTTGTGATTTTAAATGATCCCTAAACTTTTATTATTTCTTCAAGGAAGCCTAATTTTAACATATGCAGAATGCAAATATCTCAAGCGATTGTAAGATGAATTACATAAGAATTGCTGAATTTTTTTCACACAAAATTATTTAGCTCTGGAGTCTGGAATACAAGTTATATGAATGAAATATTCATTGATTTTGCATAAAGAATCAGATGATTTATATTTCGATACAGTTTTAAATATTTAAGTATAATAAATTACTGTAGTACTATGATAATGTAAAAGATATTACCACTGAATGAATCACATTTTAGAAATTTTTAAATGAAATTACATTTCAGTTGGAAAGTGTTTCATAATCAATGCTTATGCATGATTGATCTTTCTTGTTAATAATAATTTTGTATTTGATTCCTTTCAGAAGCTATTGAAATACACAACTTTATTAAAAAAGAATCGACAGTAGCTCCATTCCGATGGAGCCAAAACGATTTCACGTGAGCAACATCTTTCTTTGTGTGTAGTTTGTCTTCTTTAAACATTTTCAAAACAGTTCAAAATAATAAAATATCGAAATTAGAATCCTATAGTTCTTTAATTAAGAACTCGATCCCATGTCCTATTATATATCTATTTAGAATTTTCAAAGGGCTAAACATTATTTTGTATAGTTTATAGCTAGTATTTTTAGTTTTTGAGATATATAAGCATTACAAACTTGAAAAACGGAAAAATTTTAATATTCTTCAATTTGACAAGACGATTTCTCAAAAACTGAAAAAAAACAAATTAAAAATCTATAGATTTCCTATTGAACATTTTGTCGCTTACTATTTACATTTATCTCTTATATTTACAAATATATTTCGAGTGAAAATAAGCAAAGTGAAGCAAATCATTGCTCGGACAAAAACTTTGATCTTTTCGAAAAAATATTTAAAATATTTAAATATTGAAATCATTTTATATAATCATAATGTGCACTATATTTTCCTTTTCAACAAAATAAGTAAAAAAAAATTGTTTACATATTTAACTATTAGGTTTGGAGACATAAACGCCCAACGGGTTTATAATTTATCGTACCGCTTCGATTAAGATAACTAGTATTTTAAAAATAAAAACTATAATACTGTTCTGGAGTAATATAATCTCGTAAAATAAAGCTGCACAATTTAATGTCCAAAGAAAATAATTTTGAGCTTTTTTATCACTTATCAATTATTAATGTTATGACAATTAGCTAATACTTTAAAATAATATGTCACTCATGGCATTTTTGAAAGAACGCTTAACGTTTCTTTGAGACAGAGGCACATTTGCTTGTAATGAAAAAATGACCTAAATATCAAAGATATTGTCGAATGGAAGGCAGATTGGGAAATTGCAAGTAAATTATTCTAAACAGAAATGAAAAATGTATGTTCGGACAATTAGAAAAATATGTCAATGATTGTTAACCATCTTCGTAAGAAAAATTTTCAGGTTGTTCATTTTTCGAGATTTGTCTTCATTAACAATAATAACAATAAAAAAAAAACGTATGGGACCTACCCATCAGTCATTTTAAATAGGGTGCAGTATACGCGACCTTCATTTTACTACACTAAATATTGAGTTTTGTATAGCGAGAATAGAGAACTTCCTTTTTGGAGCAATTCAATTATTCAATTATTCAGCAATTCAATTATTGTAATAGAATGTTTTGAATAACAATGTCATTTAGAATACTATAGGAATTTGCACCTGATAGTAAATTTTAAGTTTCTTTATAATGTACTATTTTCAATACGAAAACGGGAATACTGCTAGTTATGTATAAAATAGATATAGACGGACATAGATCTTCCCAAAGGGAAATTATCTTTACTGTATATTTTTTTAACAAAGTAAAGTCATTCCAAATGGAACGGCCGCGAGGGGAACAAATCTCAATCCCTCCAATAATAAAAGGCAATGTCTGTGTGTGTGTGTGTGTGTGTCTGTCTGTCTGTCTGTCTGCCTTATACACTATACGTTTCGCGACCGCGCGTCGGAGAGCTACGAAATTTGGCAATCGGAGACCCGGGGGGGAGGGAAGGGGACACATGAAAACCGATTTTTAAAATTTTAATTATTTTTTTATTTATTTAATGTTTTATGCGATTTCGACCGTTTTTTGCCTTTTTTGCCCTTTTTTCTCCACGATCCAGACATCGTAGAAAAAAATAAATCACACCATCGGAAAGAGCAGAGAATTTCGAGTAAAAATATATGAATTTCAAATCTGAATTTCGATTTCTAATATTTTTTAAAGATTTTAAAACAAAACTCACTTTTGGCTCAAAAAATCAATTTTTTGTTTTTAAATTCTCGCATCGTGAAAAGTACTCATAATTTCGACTAATAATTTACATTTTTAGAAAGCTGAAATATCTGGCATTCTTACAAGTCTAATGTGGTCCAGAAATAATGAAAATTGCCTTCAGGATGGCAATTTTAAAGACGCCATGATTTTAAATTTCTCGGCGTTCCGTTCGTTTCTCCCCCGCTGAAGCAAGGAAGGTGGTGGGTGGGGACGTCAAGGTGGAGGTGACGTCACGGTTCTGAATAGAGGGCCTTTGCTCTATATAAATTATTATATTTATATTTTAAATGATGGGACGATCTCGATTTTTTAAATGTATATTTTAACTTTTGGATATTTTAAATGGATATTTTAATTTTATGGATATTTTAAATGATAGAACAATGAAACAATGGAATGAGGATGATGGAATTAAGCATATGGTCATTTTAAATTGCAAATTAGCGCGCGGGAAGTTAGCGGTAGGCCCGGGTTCGATTCCCGCCACTGCCAAAACTGCCGCCGTGCTTACGTGGAATACGATCACGTTAAATATGTGGGTCCGTAAGTCCTTCCGAGAGGTTGGTGGTAGGGGAAGGAGGATACGGCCCCTGTGGATGCCTCCCCCACTGGGTTCCCGTCTAAATTGGGTGAATATGTAGAAAGTTATGGAGATTGTCGCGGAGGGCGCGGCAGCCCAGTGGTTAGGGCGCGGGAATTGCACTCAGTAGGCCCGGGTTCGATTCCCGCCACTGCCAAAACTTACGCCACGTTCACGCAGAGTACGATCACGTTAAACATGTGGGTTCGTGAGTCCTTCCGAGAGGTTGGTGATAGGGGAAGGAGGGTACGGTCTAAATTGGGTGAATAAAAAGAAAGTTATGGAGATTGTCGCGGAGGGCGAAGTAGCCCAGTGGTTAGCGCGCGGGAATTGCACGCGGTAGGCCCGGGTTCGATTTCCGCCACTGACATGGAGTACGATCACGTTAAACATATGGGTCCGTATGTTTTTCCGAGAGGTTGGTGGTAGGGGAAGGAGGGTACGTTCCCTGTGGATGCCTCCCCCACTGGGTTCCGGTCTAAATTGGGTGGCACATCCTGGCCGTCCAACCAGTTACCAGGCCCGGGTTCGATTCCCAAAATTGCCGCCGTGTTTACGCGGAGTACGAGCACGTTAAACATGTGGGTCCGTGAGTCCTTCCGAGAAGTTGGTGGTAGGGGAAGGAGGGTACGGTCTAAATTGGATGAATAAAAAGAAAGTTATGGAGATTGTCGCGTAGGGCAAAGTAGCCCAATGGTTAGCGCGCGGAAATTGCACTCGGTAGGCCCGGGTTCGATTCCCAAAATTGCCGCCGTGTTTACGCGGAGTACGATCACGTTAAACATGTGGGTCTGTAAGTCCTTCCGAGAGGTTGGTGGTAGGGGAAGAAGGGTACGGTCCCTGTGGATGCTTCTCCCACTTGGTTCCGGTCTAAATTGGGTGAATAAAAAGAAAGTTATGAAGAATATCGCGGAGGGTGAAGTACCCCAGTGGTTAGTGCGCGGGATTTGCACTTGGTAGGCCCGGGTTCGATTCCCAAAATTGCCGAATAAAAATAAAGTTATGGAGATTGTCGCGGATGGCACGGTAGCCCAGTGGTTAGCGCGCGGGAATTTCACTCGGTAGGCCCGGGTTCGATTCCCGCCATTGCCAAAACTGCAGCCGTGTTCACGCATAGTACGATCACGTTAAACGTGTGGGACTGCAAGTCCTTCCGAGAAGTTTGTGGTAGGGGAAGGAGGGTACGGTCTCTTTGGATGCCTCCCCCATTGGGTTCCGGTCTAAATTGTGTGGCACTTCCTGGCCTTCCAAGCAGTTACCTTACACCTTTCTGGTAGGTCGCGCCAACGAGTTTGCCACGGTCAGAATTTTCAAGGGTAGCGAACAGGCTGGTCGCCAAAGGCGGAAGGAGGGTACGGTCTCTTTGGATGCCTCCCCCATTGGGTTCCGGTCTAAATTGTGTGGCACTTCCTGGCCTTCCAAGCAGTTACCTTACACCTTTCTGGTAGGTCGCGCCAACGAGTTTGCCACGGTCAGAATTTTCAAGGGTAGCGAACAGGCTGGTCGCCAAAGGCGGCTAGTAAATAATAAAAGGCAATGTCTGTGTGTGTGTGTGTCTGTCTGTCTGTCTTATACACTATACGTTTCGCGACCGCGCGTCGGAGAGCTACGAAATTTGGCAATCGGAGACCCGGGGGGGAGGGAAGGGGACACGTGAAAACCGATTTTTAAAATTTTAATTATTTTTTTATTTATTTAATGTTTTATGCGATTTCGACCGTTTTTTGCCCTTTTTTCTCCACGATCCAGACATCGTAGAAAAAAACAAATGACACCATCGGAAAGAGCAGAGAATTTCGAGTAAAAATATATCAATTTCAAATCTCAATTTCGATTTCTAATATTTTTTAAAGATTTTAAAACAAAAGTCACTTTTTGCTCAAGAAAACGATTTTTGGTTTTTAAATTCTCGCATCGTGACAAGTACTCATAATTTCGACTAATAATTTACATTTTCAGAAAGGTCAAACATCTGGCATTCTTACAAGTCCAATCTGGTCCAGAAATAATGAAAATTGCCTTCAGGATGGCAATTTTAAAGACGCCATGATTTTAAATTTGTCGGCTACGGGCTCAGTTCCCCAACGGAATTTTTATCCCATCCGCATTAGTTTCTTCCCCGTCTCCATGGAGACCGCGCTTTCGGTTTTAACTGAATTACGAGCATAAGTGTTGTATACATCGGGCGAAATTATTATATTTATATGATATTTTAAATGGATATTTTTAAATGGATATTTTAAATAATTTAAATGATTGAATTATGGTGGTTTGAATTGTGGTGATGTATTTGAAATTATTATATTTATGGATTGGTGGAACGATATGGTTGATTTTTTTATTTTAAATGGATATTTTAATTTATGGATATTTTAATTTATAGATATTTTAAATGGATATTTTAATTTTATGGCTATTTTAAATGATGGAACGATGGAACGAGGATGGTGGAATTAAGAGCCTAGCATATGGTCGTTATAAATTTAAATTAGCGCGCGGGAAGTTAGCGCGCGAGAATTGCACTCGGTAGGCCTGGGTTCGATTCCCGCCACTGATGCGGAGTACGATCACCTTAAACATATGGGTCGATAATTCCTTCCGAGAGGTTGGTGGCAGGGAAAGGAGGGAACGGTCTCTGTGGATGCCTCCCCCACTGGGTCCTGGTCCAAATTGGGTGAATAAAAAGAAAGTTATGGAGATTGTCGCGGAGGGCGCGGTAGTCCAGTGGTTAGCGTGCGGGAATTTCACTCGGTAGGCCCGGGTTCGATTCCCTCCACGGACAAAACTGCTGCCGTGTTCACGCGGAGTACGATCACGTTAAACATGTGGGTCCGTAAGTCCTTCCGAGAGGTTGTTGGTAGAGGAAGGAGGGTACGGAACCTGTGGATGCCTCCCCTACTGGGTTCCGGTCTAAATTGGGTGAATAAAAAGAAGGTTATGGAGATTGTCGCGGAGGGCGCGGTAGCCCAGTGGTTAGCGCGCGGGATTTGCACTAGGTAGGTCCGGGTTCGATTCCCGCCACTGCCAAAACTGCCGCCGTGTTCAGGCGGAGTACGATCACGTTAAACATGCGGGACCGTAAGTCCTTCCGAGAGGTTGGTGGTAGGGAAAGGAGGGTACGGTCCCTGTGGATGCCTCCCCCACTGAGTTCCTGTCTAAATTGGATGGCACTTCCTGGTAGGTCGTTCCTTCTGGTAGGTCGCGCCAGCGAGTGTGCCACGGTTAGAATTTGCCACGGTCAGAATTTTCAAGGGTAGCGAACAGGCTGGTCGCCAAAGGCGGCTAGTTTAGAATAATTTACTTGCAATTTCCCAATCTGCCTTCGATTCGACAATATCTTTGACATTTAGGTCATTTTTTCATTACAAACAAATGTGCCTCTGTCTCAAAGAAACGTTAAGAGTTCTTTCAAGAATGCCATGAGTGACATATTATTTTAAAGAATTAGCTAATTGTCATAACATTAATAATTGATAAGTGATAAAAAAGCTCAACATTATTTTCTTTGGACATTAAATTGTGTATATTTATTTTACGAGATTATATTACTCCAGAACAGTATTATAATTTTTATTTTTGAAATACTAGATATCTTAATCGAAGCGGTACGATAAATATAAATCCTTTGGACGTTTATATCTCCAAACCTAATAGTTAAATATGTAAACAATTTTTTTTTACTTATTTTGTTGAAAAGGAAAATATAGTGCACATTATGATTATATAAAATGATTTCAATATTTAAATATTTTAAATATTTTTTCGAAAAGATCAAAGTTTTTGTCCGAGCAATGATTTGCTTCACTTTGCTTATTTTCACTCGAAATATATTTGTAAATATAAGAGATAAATGTAAATAGTAAGCGACAAAATGTTCAATAGGAAATCTAGTTTCTAGATTTATAATTTGTTTTATTCAGTTTTTCAGGACATCCTAAAAATGTCACTTACCTAAAAGCACTTAAATACTTTTGAAGCAATTTTAAATTCCCTTCCCTACTTGATCATTCTAGAATTTTTCAGGTTTTATTTTTTACTGAAATCACCAATTATTTCCGATTTTTTCAGTCATTTTCTTTGTTTCAAATTTTTTGATATTGGCATTTCATTTTTTTGTATTTCTAAGTTGAATGACCATTTGATATAAAATTTTGCTTTTATTATTATTAAGACTGCAGGCTACTAATTTTTCTTTAATTTAAGCGATAACTTTAGGTGATTTTTTATTCATTTAAATTTCTGTTTTATTGTTTAATTATTTATAAGCAATTTCTAAATTATCTTGATCGCAATATTTCGGTCATTTTTCGGTTATTTTATCAAGTAATATGAACTCATCATTTTCATGTTAAAATTTCATCATTATGTTTTCTTTTTTATAACTACTAAATTATTTAATTATTTCATAACTACTAAATTCTTTATTTTTTTACTTTTCTGAATTTGAAAGTTTCAATATGGAATTTCGTATAAAAATGGCTAAAAAAATCGGATGTAATATTTTTTTAATTACTCGCATGGGCTAAAATTTCAGATTTTTATTGGTTTGGCTCGCAAGTTCCAGTTCCCGAACTTGGTCTGAGTTTGAAGAAAAATTTGAAAATAGTTACATTATTAATTACTTTTACAAATTTACACTCAACATTTTCCACAAATGTTCCCCAGCTTTCACTAGTAAATGATCAATTTAGGTACAACATATATGAGGAAATCAAAGTTTAAGAGTTTCTGGAAAATACCCACTAAAACCCAACAAAGCCCAATAAAATTCGGGTGGGTTGTGTTTTTAAAAAAATTCTGCGTTTTTCAAACCTTTAAAATTCAGATGTTTAGCACATTTGAATATAAATTATTTCGGGCCGGAATTCAATGGTCTTTGAACATAGCTAGGCCGGGCTCGGGTTCTACACCTGTAAAGTTCTTCGAGCTCGGGCCGGGTTTAAGCCTTTACTCTGTCGGGTGGGGTGAAAGTGAAACTGAATTTTTGACACACGGCCTTTACGTATGTCTATGTGTGTAAAGGTGTCCTGGCTATGTCTATGTGTGTGTAAAGGCCTTTTGTCAGGCCTTTACACACACATACACATAGCCAGAATCTTGGGATGTTGAAAATACTAAGTTTCGTTTATGTAATTTTTCAAGCAAGAAGAGGTATGACTCTTAACCCCCCCCCCCCCCTTTGCCTATGCTACTGTACACACTTACTGATATATACAAATATATGACCCTAAAAACGTTATATTGAAATTCAAACTTGTAAAGCGGTCAAAAATTGGAATTATAATGTTTGACTAAGTTAAAATACTTTTGCTACTAGAGAGTACTTTACAATACTAGAGAAAGTGATAGGTTATAAAGTTTTGGACTCTGTTCGTCAATTAAGGGTTTGCACAAGAACCACTACATAAACATTTATATTCATGGTACTACAAAACAATTATAAGTATCCATTTCATAGGGATATCTGACGAGACAGGATTTACCTTATCTAAATTATTTAAATATATTTAAATAACGCCAAACAACGTATTTACAAGCAATACTTTTAATTTGTTCTCCTCGGAGCTCCTCGGAACTCATCCCCTAGGGAGTCATTTGCACCCCTCTCAGTTGGGAGAAAGGGTGAGAAAAACAGGTGTACATTGGATAAGGGATGAAATGCTACTATTTTAAAAAAGGGTAGCGCAAGGGACGAAATGGGAAGAGATGAAGTGGGAATAAACCCTGTCAGTACGGTCAAGCAAGTGCTTGAACCGGAAATCCCAGCACCGATGCCCAAAATATAGACGTAGCTCCCAAGAAGGGAAAACCACCGCCCCCATTCTTTATAGTGCTCGCTGCCAATTGGCACAACTACCTGGCCGAACTTAAAATGCTAGCCCACTCCCTTCAGGGTACCCTGAGAGGAGCGTCAGTTAAAATTCAAGTTAATTCCCGAGAGGAATATTTGGAAATTCAAACTAAACTCAAAAGTCTGATATGGGCAGCACATGACTTTCCCTGCAGACTCAAATTCATTTTTTCTTTATTTCTTTAAGAACTCATTCCATTGAGTTTAATTGCACAAAATAACACTAAATTCGCATTTTTAATTCGATTTCTGTTTTTATTTTGTCATTGGACATTTTTCCAAAGGCGGTTTTTATTCATCGAGCCTGAATTATTTTAGATTCAAAGTAGAATTCATTAAAATTTAAAGTCGTACAAATACGCATGTAAAACATATTGACTTAAGACTGGAGTATTTAATTGCAAAAGTAACTTTGAATACAAAAACTAGCATAAAATCATTCCGATAAATAAAATGCATAGCACAATCTTCGAGTAATCTTAATATACTAGCCGAACATCCGTTGAAAATCAACAGTCTTACAATAAGCAAACCCGAAAAAGGTAAATTTCTGAATAATTCGGGTTTCACATTTTTTCGGCAAATCGAAATTTTTTTGTGTGCGGAACCCCCCAAGGACAAAAATATTGGAAAACTGAAATTGTTCTCTTTCTTCCTTTTCAACTATCTACCATATTTGAAGTATCTATCTCATCGCAAAGCATGCTTTTTCTATCATATCACCTTTTGAGTGGAGTACACACACCCTTAAATGAACATTTAAAAAAAAACTGTATTCGTCTATGTTCTTTTATCAAATGTAGCTCATATACAAAATATCAAGACTCAGTCGAATGTAAAAGAAGGCGTTTCTCATTTGTTCGCCAATTAAACATTTTATTGTGCGGCACCCCTACAGTAACACATATTGGAAAACTGAAATTTCCCACTTTCTTCCTTTCAATTATCTGCCCGTACACCAAATTTAAAGACTCTATCTCATCGCGAAGCATACTTTTTCTATCATTTCACCTTTCGAATGTTTTGTGTGGAACACACACACCCTTAAATGGGCATTTTTGAAACTTTCCATTATTTTTGTGATTTCTATGAGGTGAATCGCCCATATATGAAATATCAAGCCTCTATCACGTTTTAAAAAGGGCGTTTCTCCATTATTCCGAAAATCGAAAATTTTGGTGTGTGGCAACCCCTAAGGTAGAAAATATTGGAAAACTGCAATTGTACACTTTCTGCCTTCCAAATTATATACCGGTACACTAAATTTGAAATCTCTATCTTATCTCGAAACATGTTTTTTATCATTAAATATTTCGAGCGTTTTTCTCTGGACCACCCCCTTAATCGAACATTTCTGAGAAACTATATTCGTTTTGGGTGTTTTCATTAAATGATTAGGCCATATACCAAATTTCAAGCCTCTATCAAAATTTAAAGGAGGCGTTTCTCATTTATTCGGAAAATCGAACATTTGGGTTTGCAGCACCTCCTAAATTAGAAAATTTCGGAAAACTGAAATTGCACATATTCTTTCTTTTGAACTATCTACCCGAACACTAGATTTTAAGTCTCTATCCTATTCCGACCCATGGTTTTTCGTCATTTCATCTTTCGAACGTTTTTCTCTGGAGCATCCTCTTAAACGATCTTTTTGAAAAACACATTTGTCTTGGGTGTTTTCATCAAATGTTTAAGCCTATATACCAAATTTTAATTCTCATCAAATTTTAAAACAGGCGTTTTTCATTTGATCGGAAAGTCGAACATTTTGGTGTGCGGCACCCCCTAAAGTAGCAAATTCAGAAAATCTGAAATTGAACACGTTCTTCCTTTCGAACGGCTTACCTATGCACCAAATTTGAAATATCTATCTCATCGCAAAGCTTGCTTTTCTATCATTTCACTTTTCGAACGTTTAGGTGTGGGGCAACCTCTCTATGGAACATTTTTAAAAAATTCAATTTTTCCAGGGAGTTTTATCGAGCTTTCGACCCGTGCGCCAAATTTCAAGTCTCTATCTTTCGGCAAGTGCCTACAAACGCTTGACGAACAGACAGGCGGACACTTGGCAATTAGTATATATATATATATATATATATATGTATAGATAGATAGATAGATAATAAATCAAGACACATCGTAAAGTGATCAAATACGGTTATTAAATGTTTAAGGTTAACGTTAAGGATAAAAACCCTGTAATCTGATTACTGATTTAGCAGTGACGCCCCACTTTTTCGAGGTATGGCATGACAACGGCTAATTATTTCTCTATTTTGCTCGTTTTCGTCTCAGCACGCTGAGTTCATTTACACTGCATTTTATTTATTTTTGCTTGTTTGCTCCTCAAGTTCATTTTCGCATATTTTTTTTTATCTTTTCTTATTTTAATTCTCTTTCGTCGCACTAGGTGGCAATACCTTATTGGGTTCTGTCAGTTAGCTATTATATGTTTGGCTGGCAGAGTCTAGTTTTTATTTAGGCGTTCAAGTCTGATCTCGTTTGCACTAAAGAAAAAAATCCAAATATTTCCAAAACGTATATCTACTTGCTTAATCTCATTTGCGCAGTTTTTTACCTTGTGTCCTAGTTTATTATGGATTGCGCGCAAAGTCACGTTCTTTTATTTTTAATAATCTCAATATGCTATAATATTTATTCAGCAGCACATGTCGTTGTACAAACATGCAAAATTAGGAAGTGGCCAGAGTTGTAAGCAGTAGGTGGAGATACAGGTTCTGCCCGGCCCGAAAACATGCTTTTGTTCCGGCCTGGCAAAAACAGAGGTCGAACCTGGTACGAATACAATTTTATGCTAAGGTTGAATACAACCAGTAAACTTTCGAGGTTCTTCTTTAGTGCGCCATTTCTTTTTAGAACACTCACCTCGCAAACTTTCATTTTATTATACTTGAATAGAAACACTCGACAAAAGGCAAACTGTAATTAAACATCCGCATTTAACACAAACCACATTTATTTAGACGAAAGCACATAACATAACAACACTTAAACATTTAATTCACTGGTTAACTCTTTAAAATGTTCACGACGCAGGATGCGCCTTGCTTTCCGCCTTCACAACTCTATCTTCTCGCTCTTCTCGGCTCTCGCTCTGTTGCTCTGGCAACCCTTAAAATGCTTGCCGGCAAAGTCTTCATCGCTGATTTGGCGATGTGGAAAAAAAATAACTTGGAGTCTTACTACTCCCCCCTTAAAAAAAAAAGCACATTCGTCTCTTTAAAGACAATGTTGTTGAAAATAGAGTTCTATGGGCATATACACATTGAAAATACAGTCCTAACAACTTAAAAAGTGCCTACTGATACATTAAATTTTACGTCTATGAGCATACTGATTTAACAACACAATATCACAGTATTTCAAAACACCTAATATTTTCAAAAAAAAATCTAATAGTTTAACAATAATATTTCCTACCGTGTTGCAATAAGAAATGTTATAACTTAAAGAATAGTCACATATATATATCAAAACACAATAACAGTAAAACATTAATAACTCTTTTCACAGCATTTCAGTCCTCGATTTCTGCAATTCAAGTGATAGTCTTACTGCAAATGAAGAATGAATGTTCTTCCACCCTACCTAATTAGTCAGTCATGGGAATTCCAGACATAGCGTCCGCGTTTCCGTGTAACGCTCCCTTTCGATAACTGATTGTAATATTGTATCGCTGGAGGGCTAAGGCCCACCGAGCCAACTTTGCACTTTGCGGCACTGTATGGGTTAAATAGGTCAGCGGATTATGATCCGAGATAATTTGTATTTCTGACCCGAAGATCCAAGTCTCATATTTCTTAAGAGCAGCGATGACGCTATATGCTTCCCTTTCAATCGTAGACCAACGAGTCTGACAGGGGGTGAGCTTTTTACTGTAGAAGGCGATAGGTTTTTCCTTCTTGGAATCATCTTCTTGAGCCAAACAAGCTCCTACCGCGGTACCGGACGCGTCGGTATAAAGCTGAAAGGGTTTGTTAAGTTCTGGGGTGTAAAGAACCGCCATTTCAGTTAAACATTGCTTCAACTTTGTAAATGCATCTTCTTCCTTTCTACTCCATGGTATCTTGTTTGGTATTCTTTTCTTGGTTAGATCAGTTAAGGGTATCACTACTGAAGCGAAATTTGGGATATAATCTCGGTAATAGTTAGCTAGTCCTAAAATACCCCTTAATTCCCTCTTATCAATAGGCCGTGCTAATTTTTTCATCGTTTCAACCTTATCTGGGTCAGGAGAATGTCGTCCCGATCCTATAATATGGCCCAAAAATTTCACTTCATTTTTTCCGAAATCACATTTGTTTAGATTTACAGTTAGTCCAATTTCACGCAATGTTTTGAATACAGCATTTATGTGGGACAAATGATCGAGCCACGTTTTTGAAAATATAGCAACATCATCAATGTAAGACCGACAATACTCCTGGTGAGATGCCAACACGTGGTCCATTGATTTCTGAAATGTGCTTCCTGCATTCTTCAGACCGAAAGGTAACACTCTCCACTGAAAATGTCCGGCATGGGTCACAAATGCTGTGTAGGGTTTGTCATCCTCTTTCATAGGGATTTGCCAGTACCCCTTGGTCATATCTAGAACTGTGATATATTGAGAGTCTCCTATGAGCATTTTGAGTTCATCAGCAACTTTCATTGGATAAGCATTGGGCACTGTAAAACTGTTCAGCAATCTAAAATCGACGCAAAGTCTGACGCTACCATCCTTTTTTGCTACACATACAAGGGGATGCGCCCAATCGCTGTCGCTTGGTTCAATCAATTTTAGATTTAGTAATTCTTGTATTTGACGATCCACTTCTTTCTGCAATGACATAGGAATACGATATGGATGTAACTTTTTAGGGCTACACTCTGAGGTAACCTTGATGGAATGCCCTTCCACCTTCGCCCGTCCAGGGATAGTGCTAAAAACGTCATGATAATTGCATAGTAAGGAACTTAGTTGTAGGCGTTGTTCTGTTTCCAAGGTCGCTGTTTTCCCCTCAATATACTTTCTTACTTCCTTTCGCGTAATGTTAACTCGGTTTGTAGGCACACAATGCAGTTCTCCAAATTCTTTGTCTTCGTCGAAAATAAGTCCGATTTGTTCGATACGATTGATGTAGGGTCTCAATTTGTTTACATGTAATTCTCTTCGAGTTCCGTCATCGTATTCGACAACAGCCGAATTTGGCCTTGTAAGCTGAATAACCGTCACTGGACCCATCCAAGTGTTTTGTAACTTATGGCTGGATGAGGGCAATAAAATTAAAACCTTATCCCCGATCTTAAAATGTTTTTCTTTTGATCTCAAATTGTATCTAGAAGCGTAATTTCCCTGAGTTACTTCGGATTTCTCAGTTGCGATCTCATGTCCTTTTTTCAATTTCTCTATTAGATCATGTAGATATTCCTCCACATTTCGGGATGCCCTGGTGGGAATTTTCCTTTCTCCTATCCATACATCTTTTAGTAGAGCAAGTGGTCCTGGGGGTAGACGTCCATATACTAGCTGAAACGGTGATACACCTGTTGTACTATGGGGAACTTCTCTATATGCAAACAGAAGGTAGGGAAGGTGTATATCCCAATTCCGCCCATATTCCTGAATATTTTTGTTCATCATATTTTTCAAATTTCTATTCCATCTCTCCACAGCACCCATGCTTTCGGGATGTCCAGGTGTAGAAAATCTGGGAGATATCCCTAATATACCTAAAAATGCTTCAGTTAATTTTGCTGTAAAATTTGTTCCTTGATCAGTGCAGATCAATTTTGGAAACCCGGTCTGAGTAAAAATTTTCATCAATGCATTGCATGTTGTTTTTGCACCGATTTCTTTAACCGGAATGGCTTCAGCCCATCTTGTACACAGATCTATCGCACATATAATATACTTATGTCCTCGCCCAGAAGGAGGTTCTAACGGGCCAATGCAATCTAAACTCCAAACTTCGAAAGGCGTTTCTGGTCTCGCTATCGGTTGTATGGGAATTCTGTCCCTGTATGTAACAACTCGTCTCATCTGACAAATCTTGCAGCTTTCACAAAATTTGGCCACATCTTGTTTTAGGGTAGGCCAAAAGAATGAAAATTTAATTCTCTGTCTAGTCTTTTGTTCTCCCAAATGGCCAGCTAATGGAATCTCGTGAGCCATTCTAAGAACATCTTGGCGTTTGCAGATCGGCAAAACTACTTGTTTGACTGTCTCACCCGTAATCCATTCAGAATGGACCAAGACTTCGTCAATTATCTCGTATGCATTTTGTCCCTTTCTTGCATAGTCCCAGACTTTTCTCAACGTCTCATCTTCATGTTGCAATTGAATAAACGAGCTCTTTACTTCGTTATCCTTACTCGACTTCTGCTCTTGTTTCCCATCACTCTCGACCTGAGTAGCGTTCACAGTACCATGGTCACTGCACGTATGTTCTTCTTGACCATTTTCATTCATTACTTCCTGGTCAGACCCTACTTCCTCCTCCTTTTCACCAAGATAGGTAGCATCATCGATCATGATATTCTGATCCAATTCATGCAAATGTATATTCTCCCGCAACGACTCATAAGCTGTAGAGCACACTAACATATCACTTGTTAGTTTTTTAGAAACTGCACATATTATGGGGACTATTCCATGTAATTTGTCATCAATTTTCATCGAAATCATCTTCAAAGGAGCGATCTCACTTTCTCCAAAAGCTGAGACAATTTTGATTCTGCCCTCTCCTTCACTATGAACGTCCATTACTAAATCTTCACGTATCACTGAGATTTGTGCCCCCGAATCTACTATGCCTACAAGTGAAGTTTCTCCACATTTTATATGTATGGTATGCAGGGTATCCACATTATTCTTGGTATTATCCTGCACTGACACCGGTACGGTAATTCGTGCTGTCAGAACTTGAGAGTTATTTTCATCCTTAGACTGTATAGTTCGAACATGATTGCTTTGAGCATTAGTGTTGGGTGATTTTCTCTGATTATTCCTTAACGTACAAAATTTTCCAATATGACCCTCAGCTCCACATGAAAAACAAATAGGTTTATAGTTGATTTTAGAAGTGTCATTTCTCCAATTGTAACCTGGTTGGCTCTTGTAACTTTGATGTCCCCTTCCTGGAACATTTCCATTTTTCCAAATTTTTTCGCCAACCCCTCTGATGTTTGGTGGTGCTCCAAAATTTTCCTTTTCCCTAAATTCACTTTGGTGATACTCAACCTTCTCTTTCCGGACTATACCTGTTGATTTCGTATAGTTTACACGTATACTTTCATATTCATCTAACTTGTCTGCCAACATATTGGGTGCTACAATTTTTAACCATTCATCTAAGAAATGTTCTCGTACCTCCCCAGGTACCCTTTTCTTTAGTTGATCAGTAATCATCAATTTTTTTAGGCTATCAAAATCTCTAATTTCGAGACCATCAATCCACTCTTCAAAGTACTTGGTTAATTCAAATACGAAATCACGCCACGATTTCTCGGGAACTTTCTGTAGCTGCACGAACTTTTTTCGGAAACTTTCTGGATTCATCTTGAATCTCTTTAATAGAATACCCTTAACGTATTCATAATCTTCAAACTTTTCCTCTGACTCCCGTGTGATGAGTTGTATGATCTCAGAAGGCAAAAGTGGCAACAGACTTGACACCCAATCTGTCATGTCTACGTGGGCTCTTTTAGCTTGTCTCTCAAAAAGCGTGAGATATAACATAATGTCATCATTCTTCAAGTCAAATTTTGGCATCAATTTTATCAATTCGAAACTGCTTTTTGATCTTTCACTACTCCCTAAATTTAAGGACGTAGAATCTTGAGTAACACCCCTTTCGATTCTGAGTTTTTCTAACTCAAATTCTATTTGATCTTTTCTTTCTTTTTCCTCCTTTTCTATTTGATCTTTTCTTTCTTTTTCCTCCTTTTCTATTTGATCTTTTCTTTCTTTTTCCTCCTTTTCTATTTGATCTTTTCTTTCTTTAATAATAGTAAAGAGGAGTTCTTTCGTAAATTCTTCGTCGTAATCTTCACTTCCAAGAATTTCTCTACGCAAATCCAAAATTTTAAATTCAGGTTTAGTAATTATCCCCAATTCTTCCGCCAAAACCATCAAATCCTCTTTTCTACCTTTCGCAAGAAATGCCATACCTGATCACGAGGGAAGTTAACTAATTTATCTCTAAATTGTTTAAATTTACTAAAAGAAACAGTATTACCAAAAAAACTACTTTATCACGAACACTGGCGTATTCAATTATCAAATAACAATATTAACAGAAAACAACTTTATCATGAACACTGGCGTATTCAATTATCAAATAACAGCATTAACAGAAAACCACTTTATCGTGAACACTGGCGTATTCAATTATCAAATAACAGTATTAACAGAAAACCACTTTATCGTGAACACTGGCGTATTCAATTATCAATTAAATTAACAGAAAATCACTTTATCATGAACGCTGACGTATTCAATTATCAAATAACAATATTAACAGGAAACCACTTTATCGTGAACACTGGCGTATTCAATTATCAAATAACAGTATTAACAGAAAAACACTTTATCGTGAACACTGGCGTATTCAATAGCACTGACGTACTAATTTCTTGTTTTGTAACAAATACACTCAAAATTGACGTATCATATCCACTCGTACTATAATGCTGGTGCATTAATTAATTGATACCGGACGTATCTTCATCGTACAATAGACATGAAAATTATAAGCAACATATGTTATGATATTATAACAACATAATTTTTCAAAAATCAATATCGTATCCACTCGTATTATAATGCTGGTGCATTAATTACTTGATACCGGACGTATCTTCATCTATTCACTAAAAACATGCAAATCGTTTTTCATTCCAGGAACGATTATTACTTCCGTAATAAACCTATCCTACCGACTACGCCAGTAAACTTTCGAGGTTCTTCTTTAGTGCGCCATTTCTTTTTAGAACACTCACCTCGCAAACTTTCATTTTATTATACTTGAATAGAAACACTCGACAAAAGGCAAACTGTAATTAAACATCCGCATTTAACACAAACCACATTTATTTAGACGAAAGCACATAACATAACAACACTTAAACATTTAATTCACTGGTTAACTCTTTAAAATGTTCACGACGCAGGATGCGCCTTGCTTTCCGCCTTCACAACTCTATCTTCTCGCTCTTCTCGGCTCTCGCTCTGTTGCTCTGGCAACCCTTAAAATGCTTGCCGGCAAAGTCTTCATCGCTGATTTGGCGATGTGGAAAAAAAATAACTTGGAGTCTTACTCAACCCATTCCGAAATGTTTGTTATTTCTGATAATCTGGAATCATAAATTCGATCCACCTCGGAATTATTCAAAAATGAGGTTCTAAATTTTCTCCTTATTACAGAAAACCATTTATAGTTTTTCATTGTATCCATTTTTTGTTTGTATCCATTTGTAACTTTTCATAACATGGACATTTTCCGGCCACTCCAAATTTTCCAAAACCACCACAAGCAAAACCTTCCAATAGAAATCTCACACGGTTCAAGCCTATACTTAGTCTCCCTACCATGGAGGTAAAAGGACTTTAAACTTCTAATTAAGAAAGCGCCAATATCGTTTGAGACAATAATTTATGTGGCGCTGGAATCGGAAAAGTAGCCCTGCATTGTAGGCGTTTCTATTGCGAAAGGCCTAAAACATTGATTTAAACTGCCAATTTTGTAAAAATAAATTATCATCGCATTGCAAAGTAGAACTGAAACAATAAAAAATAAAAATCTGATGTGGGCAACACATGACTTTCCTTATATAATGCAATGAATTTACTACTTTTACAGTAAAAAAAATTGGTTTTTCTTATAGTAAATACTTATATTCTTCCCAAGATATTGAATTTTCGACAATTAGTCGTCATTTTCATTGATTTAGCGTCATTTTAATCCATTTGGCGAGATTTTCGCTAATTTGACAACATTTCAAAAAGTCGCCAAGTTGGCGACATTCCGCCAAATTCGTCGCCAAAATCTCGCCAAGCTTTACTGACGGAGAAATAAGTTATTCTTATAACAGATAAATGGTTATTGGCGTTCAAATACAAAAGTATTACTCGAAGTATCTTTTCCCATGAATGGAACGAGCTAGATCCACGAGAATGATGTCACCTAATGTATCGCATGGTATTACATATGAAAAGTGAACATGTTTCTCAATAGGAAATATATATTTTTATTTTATATGACTTTTTGATAATTTTTTTTGAAAAATGCGAAATATCTCGAGAACGGTTCATGTTAGCGTTCTAAATTTTATGTCAATCGTTTTCTAATGAAAAATTACATAAGAAATGTCTATTTGCGTAACTTTATTAGCGGTTTTGGCTTTTTGACGATTTTTTCAAAATTTCACTCCAAAATTTAAGGGAGTTCTGAACATTCGATTACGTTTAAAAACGATAGGCTTTCAGTGTTTACGGATTGTGATTTTTGTTCCAAATTTCGTTCCCATCGGTCCATTCGTTCGTCAGTTATCGTCTCCACAGACTCACTGACGCACACACACACATACTTTCACACACACACACACAGACAGACACCACTTCAAAAATGTTTGATTCGTGATCAGGGATGCTTGAAACGTGCTCTCCTGTCGAAAACTCGAATTCGAATTTTCGACCCCGTCACAATACTTTCCTTAAGGAAAGTAATATGTATACGTGTTCAAAATTATTTTACCTTTCAATTAATTTTTATCTCTATATTCTGCATGCTATCCTATAACTATGAAAAAATACTTGTTAATTATACGCATAATTAGGGCACACTTAATTTAAAAATAATTAAAAATACATATACTAAATACTACGCCTCTATGTCGTGTCAACTAACAATAGCAGCTACTTTACTAATACTAGCGAAACCTAGATATAATTTTCAAAGTATTGTGGCATTTTCAAGCGTTTCACCCATAGGAGTTTTATATCCTTCTTTCTATCTCCATGCCCCTACTATAAGTAAACAATAAGTGACGTCTTAAACTCGCTTATATTCATTGCATTCAATTCATATAAATATATGCACACCTTGGAATTAATTAATGGAGTAAAACATAAAAAAAACAAGTATTTACCTGACATTCTCTACCGCAATATTTAACTGCTTGACACTGCTTGCAAGACATCAGATTGTGTGAACTGAAACATCGATAAATGTAAATTATCTATACCGTTTAGTGGTGTATCAATAAGACATAAATATCGAAGTAGACTGTGAATAAAGTTATATATTATCATGTATATATAGATATTTTTATGTCGACAAAATCATTTTTATTTGGAAGGCACGAAATTTTACGATGGTTTACCCCTTACCTGATCTGAAGCTTATAAAACTAAAACTTTGGCAAAAGTTTTTCACAATATGCTAAACTTTTGCTATCGCTATTTTTCCACAGCATGGACATACGCTTCTAATAATAAATTACAATTCTAATTGGCTATTTCAAAAAAGATTTTGTTTACATTTTAATAGTTTAACCTTTTAATTTGCCCTCAAAAATGATTTTAAATTTCAAATGTATTTTCAATTTTAAAAAATATGTCTTTTTATGTTTTATAAAATGATAGGAATGCTGCTCCGAGACTATGGAAAATCAATAGACCACCGACATTTATCAATTGATATGTATAATCGCTTCAAATTTCATTCTATTCACTTAATGTGTTCGAAAGATATCGTGCGCACATACTCACAAGTACACACCGAAAGGCAGACGGACGGACATGGTTGATTCTTTTTAGGAGTACACCCAAAAACGTGTACATTCAACAAAATCCTAATCGTGTTTTGGACCCCATAAAGTTAATCCCCCTTTATTTATACTATGTATTGTAGGAAAAGTGATAATGTATAAAAGTTAAAAGCTATGACACTTTGCAGTACAATAATTCATGATGGTGGAGATATTCGCGAAATTCCCCAAACAACAGAAATAATAATTCTAAAAATTCCATAAACGGCGTTCTTACTATTCCATGCATCCTTCGCATAAAGTATCCTTCAGTGACCTTTGGGGGACGTAGGCGGAGGGTCCTTCTTTGTTTATCAAATCTCCAGGGTGTAATCGCGGGGCTCAGTTATTTCAACCATGATTCTTGTGCTCCAATGATTTTGAAACCAGAGAAGTGAGGTTTTAAATCAATTTGCTGATACCAAGTAAATCATTTTTGGATTTAGGTTACTTTATCATTTTTAAGTTTCGGTTTACTTTATCATTTTACGTTTCTGTTATAATCGTTTCAAATTTCATTCGAGTCACTCAAATTGTTCGAAAGATATATTAGAAAGATAGTTATCCGCATAGACTCACAAATACACACAGAAGGACAGACGGATTGATTTAATTTTAAGGGTACACCCAAAAAATATGTACAAGTAGATTCATCAAAATCCTAGATGGATTTTGACCCCATTAAATTAATTCCCCTTTATATATACTATGTATTGAAGGAAAAGTAATAATGGTATATAAAAGTTAAAATGTATGACACATGCAAATTTATAGTAAAATAATTCATGATGGTGGAGATTCGGGAAATTCCCTTAACAACAGAAATAAATAATTCTAAAAATTCCAAAAGACGTTCTTACAGTTTTAGACATCCTTCACAAAATGTATCCTTCAACGACCTTTGAAGTACGTAGGCGAAGGGTCCTTCTTCGTGTATCAAATCTCCAGGGGCGTAATCTCGGGGCGCAGTTATTTCAACCATCTTTCCAGTGTTTCACTGATCTTGAAACGCGAGAAGCTGAGGTTTTAACCGTTGATGATACCAACCATCACTTTGCTGATACTAACGCATATCAATTTTAGGTTTCGGTTACAGATCGCTAGTGGTCTATCAGATAGCGTTGCTGACGTATCATTTGAGCAAAATTCAATAAGTTTAATGTATCAAAATGATTGATCTGAGATAAGAAAGTCTTGCTACATACAAATCCAGATGTGCTTGCTCACTGGAAAATGTACAGAAATACTTAATGGGCGCGAAAGAAAATTATTCATTGCTTAAATTTTATTTATTTAATACATTTCATACTTATTCTGTTATTGCTTATATAGGGATATTAACTGTCATTTACGGATTTGGAATATCTTTGGGAGCAGAAAAAATGTTATTTGAGAGCAAGGTTTAGGATCAGATCATTGCAAAATTTTTAATAAATTACATCCTGTTTCCTACCTTGTATTAATTACTTTTTCCTAACATAAAATAAACAAATTAGAAAATAACAAGAAAGAGTAATCATGCATAAAGCATTGATTATTAAACAATTTCCAATTAAAATGCTATTTTATTTAAACATCTCTAAAATGCGACACATATCAGTTCTAATACTTTTTAAAATTAACGCAATACTACAATAATGTATTATATTTGAAAACTTCATCGAAAACAAATGAACTTTATTATATATCGTGATCGATATATAAATGGCTTGGCTCTCTACATAAAAGCAGTGAATACTTCATTTATAAACTTTTTTCATTCTTTTCATGCCGCGGCGATATTTTTAAAATTATCGCAATACTACAATAATTTGTTTTACTTTAAAACTTAAAACCATAGAGGTAAAATCACTTTCTAACCCTATGCTTAAAACTTCATCAAAAAAGTAATACAACAGAATCGTCTGCTTCTCTATGTAAAATCAATGAATGTTTCATTGATATCAGCTATATTGCAGACTTCAGAGATAAGCATTGCGCACCCGCCCCCCTCCTCCTAGTTCTGAAACTTACCGTAAGATGGCAATGTAGTAAACTCTAACGGTGTGCTATTTAGCGTTTCAAACGCGTTTGATAAAAGTATTGTGTTCCCGTGCTTTTTTCACCTGAAATTGACAAATATCTAAGTTGAGCTGTAGAATTTATCCTGAAATATTGTATTGTGCTACCACAGATTGTAAATTATAGCTAAAACTGTAATAGAAAAATTGGGGTTTGAGTAGGGAGGATATGTTATTTGCAGATTTTTAATAGAAAGTTTTCACATTTTCAGGAGTGGGGGCCATTTTAAGAGTTCAACGATATGTTTATTGATTTTGTGATAGAAAACTCTGAACAATGCCCAAGATATGTACATTTTCTCTTTCTAGAAGAAATAGAATCTAGATCTGTATCTGTGGTTCCCAAATTGTGCTCCATAGAGCCCTACGGACTCTGCAGAAGCATGGAAAACTCCTCGAAACTCTGAAAATGGAAGGTTGATAGCAGTGGCGTATCGTCCATTGAGGCTCAAAATTTAAGCCTCCCCTGTTTAAAATATAATTAAAAGACACTTTTATCTATTATAATTTTTAAAGTTACTTTGTGAATATATATGTTTTTTTAGAAAAATTTTACACTTTTACTTACTTAAAGTGACAAGCTTCAAAGTATTTCCCCCCATTAAAACGCATATCTAGAAGCTGAAATCATCTAGGCTTTACCGTACGTTGAAAGAAGCGTGATATTAGGATCGCCCAACTGTCAAACTCCGGCCTGGTTAATAAGCTAGAGCTATAAGCTAGCATACAGAAAGGCGTGGCTATTGCTTCCCTCATTTTAAACACTTTGTAAACAGTCGAACTTAAGATAATGATTGGATATGGGATGTGACATTTCATCAATGAAGAATAGGTAGTTTTCGTTGTAGACTTCGTTCTTTGTCGCAGCAACAATATGGCAAAGCATCCGTTTGTGTATTTGGCAGTATGAGAAAGAATAAATATGATTTCCCTTTTAAAAGTTACGTTAGACGAGAATCTCAATTAGACAAAAGCGATTGATAATTTTCTAGCGGTTATTTTAAAGGTTTTAGAATATAGTATTTGTAAATAATTAATATGCAATTAATAAATAATTAATATCGAATTAATAAATAGTTAATATACAATTAACTAATTAATAAAAATATTTTCAAAACAGATGTAAAACTGATATGATTTTTCTACCACTTGCTAATAATATTCTAATATATTTCTGCTTCATACATAGGCACACGCAAAACGTTTTCCAATTGGAGCGGGGTGGGGTGGGCAAAATTCAAGTATATAATATACACCTTTAACTGGTTTCATACTCGTCTTTGTTATATTGAATGTTCAAAAAAGGGGAGTGCGACTCCCCCTTGTCACCCCCTATGAGCGACCCTGACGTAATAAAATGGTTGTTGTTGAGACCCAGACCGTCCGACCTACCAGAAAGGTGTAAGGTAACTGTTTGGACGGCCGGGAAGTGCCCCCCAATTTAGACCGGAACCCAGTGGGGGAGGCATCCACAGGGACCGTACCCTCCGTCCCCTACCACCAACCTCGCGGAAGGACTTACGGACCCACATGTTTAACATGATCGTACTCCGCATGAACACGGCGGCAGTTGTGGTAGCGTGCAAATTCAGCACGCAAACCACCGGGCTGCCGCGCCCGAAATGTGCCAACAGCACGCGGTGTTCCCAGGTGGTCACCCACCCAAGTACTAACCGCGCCCGATGCTGCCTGACTTCGGTGATCTAACGAGAACCGGTGTTTTCAGCACGGTACGGCCGTTGGCCCCGTAATAAAATGGTTGTAAATGTTCATCTAATTTAGAAAACATTTAAAATGTAATATCTTGTACGTTTCATCTTACATAAGTAACATATTTTTTTTTAATTTCGTGTATATAATCCGCTCTTTGCAGTGTTATGTAAAATTATTCTATTTTACTGATGAATAATTAAAAATTATTGAAATAAAACATATTGAAAATGCGAACTCCAATATTGTTACGACATATCCTCTAAAATCGTGGGCTTGCTCTCAGGGTACAGGACTGACTCCAAATTTCTGGATAAGTAACATGTTTATTTATAAGCACAGCTTAAACAGAAACAATATACAGTAAAATAAGACGTAAATGCTTCACTAATTTCACATAATAACCTATACTATTCCCAAAACTTTGACGAAGGTAATTTTACAAAACAGTAGCTACTATTCTCAAAACACTGACAAAATTCACAATCCAATATAGCTCTTATAACGTTAACTGCCTCTCAGCTGATTCCTTTAATGGACTCTCTATAGAAACTTCTGTAAATCTGTAATATCTCGTAGCATATTGATTATTCGGGGTGCTTCTCGAACCTTTTGGACATCGCCAAATGTCGTCATGGCGTCGATTTGGCGAGAAATTGCTAAATCTAGAAACCCTTGGCTCACGTCTTGGTAAAGCCTGTACGGGTACTTTCTCCGTCTGGTTCTCAAAAGAAAATATTTCAGATACGGAATATTTACACTTTTGTAACAATGTAAAGTTCATTTGTAACGCCATTTTTTTTCTAATCGCGTAGTCTCCCCATGCAAAAATTTTACGATTCACTACTGGTTGATAGTAATTTTCAAATTTTTAATGCAATCGATTTTAGCACCCCCGTCTCCCTGGAAAAAAAATTCTGCATACGCCCATAAGGACAATAGATGTCAAGAGGAGTCGAAGTCGAGTTTTAAACAATAAAATTAAAGTCGCATCATACAATAGAACAAGACAGCAAGACGCCACTTTTTTACACAAAAACTGCCGATATCTATGGACCGTAATATAAGTAGATCAACAGAAACGAAAAGTACTGGACATCGCGATCAGACCATCCGTAGGGTTGACGCCCTCTCATGTCTCCCAATCAGAGCAAAGGCTAAGGAGGTTATTGTTATATGGTAATTTTCAATTCCCAATATAACATTGCTTCTTTGAAAGTGGAAGTGGATCTAAGAAGATGGTCCCTCATACAGCGAGACAATTCATATAACGTTCCCTTAGACACAGCTGGACCGGACGTAGTTCGAGAATGAAAATGGGTGCTTCTCGTATTCACGTCAGCACTTGGTGCTATATCAGACGAAAGGGGTTGAACTCCTTGACCCGAGAGGTCAATTAATTTCCAGATGGACATGGGAAAATGTTCGTGAATGCACGAAAAAGACAATACTCAAATATCTGATATTTCAAGGGGGGCTTCGGCCAGTTAGATAGCCGGAAGGCGGAGTTATATATTTACGGAACCAATGAGAGTCTGGGGGCCTAAGAGAGAGGGGAGAGATGAAGAGAGACTTAAACTTTTAAAATTTGAAAATCGAGAGAGGAGTTGAATTTTTGGAGTGCTGAAAGGTGGTCGCACGAGCACGACGATAAGACACGCAGCCCATCGGAGAACTCCGTTTCCTCCTGCCGATGACAAGAGCGGGTCGACGGCAAAGTCCGAGGTATGCAATTTCTTTACATGTATTTTGCACGAAGGTCAATTGTTCAGTATGCTCTCTCCCTCGCTCTCTATTAATTCAGGATGATGTTAGGAGTGATGAAAGGTGTTATTGAATTTAATTATGCACGTGTGAAATGTATGTCACACGCAAGGCAGATATTGATAAAGGAGATTTTTCAGTATATGAGTTGAAATATTGCATGGGAGACATTTTATCCTATAAGTATAGTAGGACTGACACGGTGTGTTAATTACAATGATATTGTTGCATGATTGAAAAATTAAATGAGTTATTACGAGTGCTGGAATTATTTAACATTCATTGTGGAATTGTTGACTTTATCAAATATTAAATAAGGTTTTATCTTAATGAAATAAATTCTTTGTTATTGTTTAAAATTAAGCCTTTTCATTTTAATTACTGGTATTATGTATTTATTTTATTTACTCCACTTTACGAGATCGGTCTATGTAGCGTCAATACCTGACGTGTGGTGACCCACGTATACCCACCAATGGGGATAAATCCATGGGGATGATAATACAAGAAGATCTCGAAAGAGGGGTTAAAAGTAAGAGAGAAAAATCAGTGGTTTCTTCAGCTCGATAGTACTGTTGTGAAATGCTTGACCTCGTTAATAGTTATTTTCTTTCAAAATTTAACTTCCCGCAAATTCTAATTCACTTTCGATTCTAAAACTTGTTCTCAGAAATTTATTCCAAATTGATAAAGCGCCATTTCTGTGTTCTGCCCTTTTGGATATTTCCCGTCAGTTTCGGTAAACCTTGGCGTAGTAATTTGTCACGCGTTTTAGTACGTGTACTTCGTATTTGCATTTCATATTCCTTAACATTGGAACTCTTTTTCTTTGCGCCATGAACGCGTAATAACATTAAAGATGCTTATGTCTGTTTTCGGTGAATAGTTTTAGTTGGCGATGTAATTCCAAAGCAGTCGGACGTGTTCTTGCCCGCGGGGCAAAGAACAGAATGTATCTAAAATTAAATTAAAAATGAAGTAAATTGTTTAAGTCGCGTTTTAATGTAATTTCAAAGAGTCACGAGATTTATTCATCATAAATTGATTATTTTGAGATGTCTAACCGGCGCAAACCACTATCGGATTCGCCGTTGTATTCGACGAATATGTTCTGTAATGTCGGAAATCCAAGTGTAATTTCAAGTATCATCGTCAACAAATTCGATGTCTACTACTTCTTGATGTTTATGATTTGGAACATGGTAATTTCTTATCGAATAAAGAAAAAGGTAAATTCAAAAGGTGTGAGTCATCATTGCTTATCTCCTACTATCATCACGCCACCATCAGCTCCAATCGCTGTGTACAACCCTTGTCACATCAGCGCGGATCTCCCATCTTCTCCGATGCCCGAGAGAAACCGCCCGCAGCGATCGCGCTCCAATTGCTTGTGCAATCCTATTACAAATGCCGTGAATATCTTTTTACAACGTATGACGACCGTTCTACAACATATGATGACCGCGACTTTTTATAACAATTGGTGCCTGACCATGCAAGCCTGCAAGAATGGCTTAGTTGATCCTGTGGAGCACAAATTGAGAGCCTATACCTGGTGCTGAGTTCATTCAAGTCTACAAAGATGACTCACAGAGTTCTACCCTGTGTAATTACACCGGAAGTTCGGAAGTGTCAAATTGCGGCATTGCTTCTACAATTGTACCAACTTCAATGCCTGCAGAGAGAAAAAAAAAAGGGAAAATTCAAGAAACAAGTGTTCTTTCGACTTTGGGACGTCGATTCCCGAGTCTGTGTGTATATGTATTCCTTTTTCAGTCACCGCATAAGTATGAAAGTAAAATATTGTGTTAACTAAAATTATATGCTATTGAATATATTTACCCGGGACGTCGATTCCCATATGTTTTTTAAGTATTGATCGAGTCAAGAAATAAATAAAGTGTATTATGTCGACCTAGAAAAGAAAAGTAGGTCTGCAATTGGGCTGAAATCGAATCATCCGAGAATCCGTATTAATGCCCACATAAATTTTGACTGCATCCAATGTCAAAGAGGCACGGAATATTCTCAGGAAATTGCAATTTTTTTTCAGAGGCACTCTCCAATTTCAAGAGCGGAGTTATTGAAAGTCCTCATCTGCGGCAAAATAGCCCAGAAAGCGAGCAATCGTCATGCTGAGAGCGTCGAAAGCTCATACTCGCTAGACCTCACACACTATGCTAAATAAAATAAAAAAAAACTTGTTAATAATTGTATAAAAGAGTGATTTTTTTTTGTTTACAATGTTGCTAATAATTTAAAATGTGTATAATTTGTGTATTTATTTTTTTTTTGAACACAGTTTATTTTAAGTGTTTAGTTTGTATTGATATTATTAAATGTGATATTGTAAATATGTAAATTTTATTAGGTAAGTTTTCAAATCGAATGTATGATAATGATTGAAGATTGGTGAAAGTTCAGAAAAATGTTAGTATGAATGAAATATTGTGATTTTTATATATTGTATTTTTTTTTATTTAAAGACATCTCACCCGGTTAGGTTATTCTAAAATTGATTTTTTTTTGCGCCATGTTCATGACAATCTGATATGCAATAGTGATGAGATTTTTAATTTTTGAATTGAAACACATTGAAGAAAATTTGAAAAACTCAACCCCCTCACTTTTATCTAGCATGTAAGGACTTCTTTTGTGAAAAAGTGTGTATGAATGGGAAGCAAATGCAGTGTCGTATGAATCAAATTTTCACACCTGTCCTTAATTTTTTTCATATCTTCTGGGTTGAGAAATACACATATTTAGGAAATAAGAATTGATTGCATTTGACAATCCTATTTGCATAACAGATCCTAAATTTTTTCGTTGAAATTTTTGTGGCATATTTTTTCTCCAAGAAATTGTTGGTCTTTTTATGTCACCGTTTTTTTTAGGCATATTTGGAATATATTTTTTTTGGTTAGTCTTTGTTCTGTGCCAGAACAAATCCTCGTTTGCGGCGGGGATATGTTGTGAAATGCTTGACCTCGTTAATAGTTATTTTCTTTCAAAATTTAACTTCCCGCAAATTCTAATTCACTTTCGATTCTAAAACTTGTTCTCAGAAATTTATTCCAAATTGATAAAGCGCCATTTCTGTATTCGGCCCTTTTGGATATTTCCCGCCAGTTTCGGTAAACCTTGGCGTAGTAATTTGTCACGCGTTTTAGTACATGTACTTCGTATTTGCATTTCATATTCCTTAACATTGGAACTCTTTTTCTTTGCGTCATGAACGCGTAATAACATTAAAGATGCTTATGTCTGTTTTCGGTGAATAGTTTTAGTTGGCGATGTAATTCCAAAGCAGTCGGACGTGTTCTTGCCCGCGGGGCAAAGAACAGAATGTATCTAAAATTAAATTAAAAATGAAGTAAATTGTTTAAGTCGCGTTTTAATGTAATTTCAAAGAGTCACGAGATTTGTTCATCATAAATTGATTATTTTGAGATGTCTTAACCGGCGCAAACCACTATCGGATTCGCCGTTGTATTCGACGAATATGTTCTGTAATGTCGGAAATCCAAGTGTAATTTCAAGTATCATCGTCAACAAATTCGATGTCTACTACTTCTTGATGTTTATGATTTGGAACATGGTAATTTCTTATCGAATAAAGAAAAAGGTAAATTCAGAAGGTTTGAGTCATCATTGCTTATCTCCTACTATCATCACGCCACCATCAGCTCCAATCGCTGTGTACAACCCTTGTCACATCAGCGCGGATCTCCCATCTTCTCCGATCCCCGAGAGAAACCGCCCGCAGCGATCGCGCTCCAATTGCTTGTGCAATCCTATTACAAATGCCGTGAATATCTTTTTACAACGTATGACGACCGTTCTACAACATATGATGGCCACTACGTTTTATAACAGTACCAAAATGGTTTGACGTGAATAACATTTTGTAAAATAAAACTCGACTTATGTAATATCGAAAAAAATTGAAACTGAACCAAAATATGAGTATATACACTTAGGGGGTTTTCAAAGAGATGTTAATTGCTCCTTAGTGTTTATATCTATCGCTTTTAGATTTTATGATATAAGCATTAAAAACTTGTGAAACGTAAAATATTCATACTTCAACTTTCGATTACTCTAAAACTATAAAAGCTTTAAAAAAAAGATGTAGATTTATAAACAAAATTTTCTCATACATTTTTTATCACGTATTATTTATATATCTGTCTATTATAGTTTCGAAGATATTTTGAGAGAAAGTATGAAAAATGGAAAAAATGAAACCTCGTTCGGAGAGATATTTTAATTTTTTTATATATAGAGCTTTATCCAAAATCGAAATATATACACTTGTAGGGGTTTTAAAGAGCTACATATTCTGTCTAATTGTTTAAAGCTAGCTATTTTAGTTTACCGTATAAGTATTACAAATTTGAAAAACGGAAAATTTTTAAGCTTCTTTAACTTGGTTGTTTACTCGAAAACTATAAGAGCTTATTTGAATAATAAATATAGATTTTAATACTGCATTTTCTAGTATACATTTATCTCATTTACTATTTATATCTACCTTTTATCATTCACATTATAATAGATTAAAATGTTCAACTGGGCTAATTTATATACCAAATTTCATAACTTTAAGACGTAGGGAAATATTTTTTAAATGCTAGCAAAGAAATTGAAACAGACATCAAGACAGGCAACCATCGGCCATGAAGAATTCAATAAAAAAATTTAAAATGGTTTGAATGGATATCTGATGAAAAATTGATTACAAAACCGCAAAAGACTAAAAAATTTAATATTAAATATAAAAACGTTTTAAGTTATACGGTTTTAGTAAAATGTACTAAAAAGTAAAAATAATTTTTAGCTATCACAACATTCTTGTCCATATACCACTAAAAATAAAACCATGGTTCGTCCAAAAAGGAATTGTATTTGAAATTTTAACGATCAGTAAAAGTGATAACATATAAATAACATATATAAGAATGGCGGATTGTTAAATCAAAATTGTCAAAGAAAAATTTGAATGAATCGAATGTCATAATTCTTATACGAGTATATATGTCATTTCTATGCTATCACTTCTCTTGTTCCTTAAAATTCTATTAATATACAAATACAATTCCTTTATTCGCGCTCCCCAGTATCTGTGATCTGCCCAGTTATTATAATATAAGACTGATATGTATACATTTGTGTGCTTTTGAACTAGAGATCACAAATTTGTCTGGCTTTAACTTAAGAGCACTTGACACTAGAAAGCGATTTTGCTCGACACTCCGCGTCTCATCAAGAGTTGATTTACATGAGTACTGCTTTTAAGTTTTTCACACATTCAAGATTTTTATGTTTCATCATTTTTTACTTCTTTTTTTTTACCCTGCTTCGGAGAAACGCGTCTTCCTTGTGGCCCTTCTACCTTTGTTGGCTTTGATTTGCATGATGGATTAGCTCTGGTTTTGATTGGATTCCCCCTTCTTTTTGGCGTAGATTCTTCGAGTTCGGGTCGGAAGCCTGGGTTACGCCTATATAAACATTGTGACTCTTCAACTTGATGATACCATTGTAAGTTTGTGAATTTATGAATCGTAAACATCGTTTAAGTGTAATGTCGAACCTCTCAACTCGTATGAATCCTTTGTTCAGCTAGTTTCACACCATGGTGTATAATCACATGGTGTATAACCATGGTGTATAATCCCACCATATTCACACCATGATATAAACATTACACATTTCTAATAAGCCATAATTTTGGTCTCACTGCTTTTGTGTAATTTTAACGTCTTACTGATGTGATGAAATTAAAATACTTTAATCATAAAGTGTTTCCCTTTAATAGACAGAAATATATTTCGTATTTATATATATACAATGAATTCTGAATAAATTCTGCATTGGAATCCATTATTCTAATTCAATCAAGATATTTCCATTTCGAAATTCACTTATTTAACTTGCTTCGATTTCCCCCTAAGATCAGTCAATTTCCCGTTTTATGAGATTTTTATGGAAACCGCGTCTGTAATCGATTTAGACTCCTGCGTGAATAAAAAAAATAGCGCTTTTTAATTACTTTGCCGCAAATGATCGGAGCTTAAACTTTCACAGTTCATCACAATAATTAAAATGGCAGCGATTCACACACGTGTCACCACTATTTCCCTTTGAAGATTTCCAAGCCAGCATTTTTGCAGCAATTATAATTTTATCCCTCATTGTTCGGACCTCCTTTTCTACTCTTAATTGCAATGTAATTACTTTCCAACTTTTCACAGCTTTTGTTAGTATTCTGTTTGGAAAAATCCGTATTATGCAAGAATATACTCAGTGATAAGCCTGCTAGATTCTCATGAAAAATAGTGAAAAGATTTAGAATAGCCTGACAGAACCCGCGTATAGGGGGCGATCCCAAAATTAGAATCACTCTCAACATTGCCATTCTAAAACTGCCGTCCCATAACTTAATTGCGTCTTAATCGTCTGCGATGGCAGAAGGTTTCTTTAGCGAGGATAGTCCATTAGATAAGAGGGAGGATCTCGATGTGGTAGTCCTGTGTTTAATCATCGACGCCCTCCAAAATTATTCTCGCGTCTTCAGGGAGTATGCGCACGATAAATACGTAGGCCCGAGAGTACTTCCTCGAGTCATGAATTAGGGAAAGAATGGTACAATACCTATTGTTACCTGCCCATTGAGTTCCGGTCTAAATTGTGTATTATTTGCCCAGCCGCACAAGCCTTTGCTCTTTTGGGTGGGTCGAACGGTTTGAGAAGAAATAAAGCAAGTTTTCTTGTTACCATTCCAGGTATCGGCTAGCTATCCAGGTATCGATCAGGTTTCGGCTACCATGCTGACGAGAACGTAATAAACGTGAGAATGGGTTCGCGAATGCTTTTGTCTGCAATGGAAGCGCGATCCAAAAGTTAGTCTAATTAAAAATGGCCACATTTATTAAATATTAAATTTTAAAGTGACTAGTTTCATGAAAAAAATGTATCAGGCATATGACTCTCTCTCTGCAAATGAAGAATTTCTATACTCTGGAGTAAAAAAGCAATAATAATTTAAAGCTTCCTTATGACTCGATCTCGCTGAAAATCATTCGAATTATCATTCCGTGCGAGGCACATAAAATGTCCAATATCTAGAGAACAGTTTGTGATTGCCTCTCAAAGAATATGAAATTAATTTCTGATTAAAACTAGTGGAAATTGTTTCTGGTTCCGTCATTTTATAATGAAGTGTAATTATTTATTGATATTTTTTCACGTTAAACCGGAAACGTACATTATCTTGAGAACAAAGCATATGAGCGTCCTACAAACTATGTTAATAATTTTAGCCCTTTTAGATCAAATTTATTTTCCCTAAACAGCCTACCCAGGTCTAAACTAATGTTATGGAAAAACGATTAGAAACCTTTATCAACAAAAATGATGATATTATTTTTTGCATTATCATTTTAGCACATTTTATCATATTCCAATATCACCAATTTCGCTATCACTTATCCGGCTATCATTTTCAGAATCAGCTAAAGTATCGTTACTTTCATTTGATCGAAACTTTTTCCACTTAGTAGACGTCATTTTGAAGGGCAGAGATTAGTAAGTACAATATTCCGTCCATAAATGGCGTTTTCAGTGCACAATAGTGGCGTATCGTCCATTGAGGCTCAAAAGCTGAGCCCCGGGAACAAACCGCTTCACTGCCAAGTTGCTGCAATCGCATTCTCGCTACAGCTGTATTAATTACTTTCCTTATATACATAATGTATAAGGAAAGTATTGTGACGGGGTGGAAAATTCGAATTCGAGTTTTCGACGGGAGAGCACGTTTCAAGCATCCCTGATCACGAATCAAACATTTTTGAAGTGATGCCTGTGTGTGTGTCAGTGAGACTGTGGAGACGATAACTGACGAACAAATGGAGCGATTCGAACGAAATTTGGTACAAAAATCACAATCCATAAACACAGGAAGCCTGTTGTTTTTATACGCAATCGAATGTTCAAACCCCCCTAAATTTTCGAGTGAAAATTTGAAAAATCGTCAAAAAATCAAAACCGCTAATAAAGTTACTCAAATTGACATTTCTTATGTAATTTTTCATTAGAAAACGATTGACATACATTTTAGAATGCTAACTTGCACATTTATCAAAAAAAATATCAAAAAGTTGAATAAAATAAAAAAAATTTATTTCCTATTGAGAAACATATTCACTTTTCATATGTAGTACCATAAGATAAATTGGGTGACATTATTCTCCTGGATCTAGCTCGTTTCATTCATGAAAAAATATACTTTGAGTTATAATTTTGTATTTGAACGCCAATAACCATTTATCTGCTGTAAGAATAACTTATTTCTCCCTCCAAAACGCTTGGCGAGATTTTGGCGACGAATTTGGCGGAATATCGCCAACTTGGCGACATTTTTAATTATTGCCAAATTAACAAAAATCTCGCCAAATTGATAAAATTGACGCTAAATGAATGAAAATGACGACTAATTGAAGGAAATTCAATATCTTGGAAAGAATATAAGTATCTACTGTAAAAAATAACATTTTTTAAACTGTAAAAGTAGTAAATTCATTGAATTATATTAGCTTAGAAGTCATGTGTTGCCCACATCAGATTTTTCTTAATTGCACTGGTATAGAACTGCGGCAGCAAAGACATCTATCAAAGATGCCACACGAGCCAAACCCGAATTATAAGAACAGAGGAGGAGCTAGCTTTTGCTCAGTGATTATAATGTCGGTCTACGAAGCATCAGGTCCCTGGTTCGGGACCACGGCGACGCACAATCGCCACAATGATGACTGGACGTGTGAAAAAACGCAACCTTCCTTTCCAACGACTTCGCCTCTCAGCACGAGATGGCAGCACCACAAGGAGTCAGAAGCCTTGACACTCCCTTCCTGGTCGACCACAACTGTCCGTCACGCCGAGGCAACACGCCTCCCGGCCCTGACGTCACGCCGAGGCGACACGCCTCTCGGCCTCCTCATCAGCGAGGGGAGTGTGCGGCAGCAAAGACATCTATCAAAGATGCCACACCGCCAATACCCGAATTATAAGAACAGAGGAGGAGCTAGCTTTTGCTCAGTGATTATAATGTCGGTCTACGAATCATCAGGTCCCTGGTTCGGGACCACGGCGACGCACAATCGCTACAGAACGTACACTTGGTATTTCTCCCGATTTTACGATACTTCTAACTAGAACGAATTGTTGTCCTGCTTCTACACAAGCATCCACTGCGTGCAAATAATTAAGTAAGCATCTAAGGTCTATTTCTTCGATCTGAAAATTGTAAGAATCCAATCACACACGTTCTCTGTAAAAACATGTAATTGATTATCTTCAACAGACCTCTCATTAAGAAAGGCGATTCCGCGCAATATTACAAGTGCACTAGCAGCATACCCGTTCTTCGTACGGAATATATAATATAAAGAAACTTATAATTCGCAATCATGTGCAAATTCTGTGAAAATATTAAATTTATTGCTCCTAAAGAGAGGTTTAAGAATATCGGGTCTCACTCAGCAAAATTATCTTCGCGGGCAGATCAGAAGAATAAAGCATCCTGGCCCATTTTGCAAGCAAATTTACAAAAAAAAGGAATTGAATCAATATATGCAACCCCGTACAACTTATATTGTCGCAGATTAGAAAATATGCCAGTGTGTTAGTAAAAGATTACCCGTATTACAATATGAGTCTCAAAAATATTTACCAAAATGAAAGAGATGACGTAATAAATTGAAAATATCAATAATCCCCGTAATCTTTATACCAGAAGGTCATAATTGATTCCAATATATGCCAATATATATCAAAATATAAGCCAATACACCTGCACTACTTATATTCTCGTAGATTAGAAGATATATCCGTGCATTTGTGGAAGATTACTCGTACAACGTACTATATATGAGTTTCAACAATTTTCGTTATAAATAAACAATGGCATAATAACTTGAAAATATCAATAATCCCTGAATCAACAGTCCCAGAAAATATCAGTGATAATAATGTTTAAACCTGAAGACCGTAATTGATATTATCCAGTCAAAAATGCAATGTCAATGAAATTTATTTTATATACATATATTTATTATTAAAATCGGAAAAGGTTTAATAAAAATCGTATGGCACATAACACATTGGATCCGTTGCTAAGCGACATGATATCATTTGCTTCAAATAAATTGATGGAAATCATATCGTCTGAATAATGCTATCTCCATGGAAGGTTTGGCGACATTTTCGTCAACTTAGCGATAACTTACAAAATCGCCAAATTTATCGCCAAGTGGGACTGTAGAGTCCCATTTTGCGACAAATTGACGAAACATCATAACAATACTAACCCCTAACAAAACACAATTAATTTCATTTATTAAGCACAATTTTATCAATTCCATGATATTTTTTTGGATTTACAAATATTTTTATCAATTTGGTGATATTAAAAAAATTTGTTAAATGTGTTACTAAGTAGGATGGATGGCCTGACCGACAAATGCTACCGAAACATCATTTCAGTACTCTATTCTAAAAAAACAAATTTAATTTCATTGATTTGCATCATTTTTATCAATTTGGAGACATTTCCGCTAATTTGGTAAAGTTTAAGAAAAGTTACCAAGTTAGCAATATTCCGTCAAATTCGTAGCTCTGAATTTGCAGATCCAAGGTATAAAATATCCTGATCCCGTATGTATATACTAAATGAAAACACTAAAATTGTATAAGATACACCCGTCCTACTCTTTTTCTGTTTCAACAATCGGCTAAATGAATTTATTGGGTAAACACAATATATGAGTTTATTAGCTAAACACAATATATAAGCTTGAAACATCTTTGCTAAACTAAATGAAAGTGATGTACGTAGTCCGCAATTTATATAATTAAAAGAACAATCAAACCGTTCATTTATAAAATATATTTTTACATGCGTTTATTTATTATTCAAATAGAAAAAATAATAATAAGTATTAACAACACATTTAATTTCATTCCATTGCCGAGCAACATGATATAAGATAGAATCTTCCTCTGAAAATGCGAAATTAAATAGCCATTTTGATTTCTTTATACTTTTCATCGTTGAGTAAAAGCTTGTGAAAGGTAACCCATGGAGGCAGATTTTTCCATTTAAATTCATGTTTTAAACAATTCAAGTTTTCCAATACTGACTAATTAATGCAAAATTCCTGCACCAAACTCGGAAATAAAGTTTTATTTCATTTTGACGTTTTAAACAAACGATTTTCATCCTTTCCGTTTGGATAAACCACGGAGTTGGAGAGTAGAACTCTTAGGGAAAAGTTCCGTTTTTCATTAATATCTCGACAACCCCAGGTCTTAGAAACTCGACACTTGGACTAAATTTATGGGGGGCTATTTCAAAGCTAAATTTCATTAAATTCAGTTCAGTCGTTTTTCCGTGATGATGAGACAAACAGAAATTTCGTTTCTTACTAATATCTCGAGAATCACTGCTTGTAGAATCTCAAAACACAGACTAAATTTTAAGTGGGGCTATTTCTAGGTTACCACAAAATTTCATCAAATTCGGTTCAGCCGTTCTCCCATGATGATGGGACAAACAGACAGACAGACAGACAGATTTTTAATTTTATTTATATAGACTAGCAGCATACCCGTTCTTCGTACGGAGTATATAATATAAATAAACTTAAAATTCACAATCATGTGCAAATTCCTATAGTATACTAAATGGCATTTTTAATCAAAATATTCTGTTAAAATATTTAACATAATGCTCCTAAAAAGAAGTTAAGGAATGGCTGTTCTCGTTATTCAAAATTATCTTCACGGGTAGATCTGAAGAATAAAATATCCTGGCCTTTTTGTAAGCAAATTTATAAAAAGTATGGAATTGAATCAATATATGTAAAACAATAGCGTGTTGTATGGGATCCGTACTACTTATATACGCGAATATTAGAAGATATAACCTGTATTAGTAGATTACATATATAAATTGAAAATATCAATAAATCCGTAATCTTTAAATCAGTAGGCAATAATTAATTCCAATATGTGCCCAAATGAAAGTGCTAAAATTATATGGGAAGATAAACCCGTACTACTTATAATGTCATACATTAGAAGATATGTCCTAGTGTTAGTAAAGGATTACCCGTATTATAATATGTAGTCTGAAAATTTTTTACCAATATATAACAGATTACTTAATAAATTAAAAATATCAATATTCCCTGCCATCTTCATACCGGAAGGCTTGATTCCAATATATGCCAATATACATGTACTACTTATATTCTCTTAGATTAGAAGATATACTCGTGCATTTGTAGAAGATTACTCGTACAACGTACAATATATGAGTTTCAACAATTTTTGCCGCAATAAAACAATGCCATAAGAAATTGAACATATCAATAACCTCTGAATCAATAATCCCCGAAAACATCAATAATAATAATGTTTAAACATGAAGATCGTAATTGATATTATCCAGTCAAAAATACGATGGCAATGAAATTTATTTTATATACATATCTTCATCATTAAAATCGGAAAAGATTTAATAAAAACCTTCTTCCTCATAAACACATTAAATTTAAATCCGTTGTTAAGCGACATGTTATGATTTGCTTCAAATAAATTGGTGGTCAAAATATCGTCTGAATATCTCTAATGAAGGTTTGGCGACATTTTGAAAAATCGCCAAATTCATCGCCAAGTGGGACTGTAGAACTGACAGTCCCACTTGGCGATAAATTGACGGACCATCATCAAAATATTATCCCCTAAAAAAACACAATTTCGTTTATTTAGGGCAATTTATCAATTTCAAAATATTTTTATGGATTTATAAATATTTTTATCAATTTGGTGACATTTTAAAAATTCGCCAAATTTATCGCCAAGTGGGACTGTAGAACTGACAGTCTCACTTGGCGATAAATTGACGAACCATCATCAAAATATTATCCCCTAAAAAAACACTATTTCGTTTATTTAGGGCAATTTATCAATTTCAAAATATGTTTATGGATTTATAAATATTTTTATCAATTTGGTGACATTTCAAAAATTCGCTAAATGTGTTACTAAGTAGGGCGGTTGGATTGACAGACAAATGCTAACGAAACACCATTTCAGTACTTTCTTTTAACAAAACAAAATAAATTTCATTGATTTACGTCATTTTTATCAATTTGGGGACATTTCAATCAATTTGGTAACTTTTAAGAAATTTGCCAAGTTAGCTATATCCAGCCAAATTCGTAGCTCTAAATTCGCAGATCTGAATAAAATATCGTGATCCAGTTTCTATATACTAAATGAAAACACTAAAATATTGTTAGAAGGAATACCCATTCCACTCTTTTTCTGTTTAAACAATTGGATAAATGAATTTATTGGGTAAACAAAATATGAGTTTATTAGCTAAACACAATATATAAGCTTAAAACCTCTTTGCTAAAATAAATGAAAGTGGTGTATGCAGTTCGCAATTAATATAATTAAAAAAAATCAAACCGTTCATTTATAAGATATATTTCAATACCCATTTATTTAATATTCAAATCGAAAAAATAATAATAATCATTAGCAAACATATTTAATTTCATTACTTGGCCGAGCAACACGATATAAGATAGAATCTTCCTCATAAAATGCGAAATTAAATAACCATTTTAATACCTTTATACTTCCAATCGTTGAGTAAAAGCTTGTGAAATACAAAACATGGAGGTAGATTTTTCCATTTAAATTCATGTTTCAAACAATTCATGCTTTCAGATAATGACTATTTAATGCAAAAATCCTGCATCAAAATCAAAAATAAAGTTTTAATTCTCTTTGACGTTTTAAACAAACGATTTTTATCCTTTGCGTTTGGATAAACCACGGAGTTGGAGAGTAGAACTCCTATAAAAAAAGTTCCGTTTTTCATTAATATCTCGACAACCCCTGGCCTTAGGCCCAAGGCCACCCACAAAATTTCATTAAATTCAGTTCAGCCGTTCTCTCGTGATGATGAGATAAACGAAAGTTTCGTTTTTTACTAATATCTCGAGAACCACTGGTCGTAGAAATTTCAAACATAGACTAAATTTTAAGTGGGGCTATTTCTAGGCTATCCACAAAATTTCATCAAATTCGGTTCAGCCGTTCTCCCGTGATGATGGGACAAACAGACAGACAGACAGACAGACAGATTTTCAATTTTATTTATATAGACTAGCAACATACCCGTTCTTCGTACGGAGTATATAATATAAAGAAACTTGAAATTCATAATCATGCCCAAATTCTTATAGTATACTAAATGACATGTTTAATCAAAATATTCTGTTAAAATATTTAATATAATGCTCCTAAAAAGAAGTTTAAGAATCTCTGTTCTCGCTATATAAAATTATCTTCATGGACATATCTGAAGAATAAAACATCTTGGACCCCTTATGTAAGCAAATATAAAAAAAAAAATATGGAATTGAATCAATATATGCAAAATAAAAGCGTTAAAATTGTATGGGACCCGTACTAATTATATACGCGAATATTAGAAAATATAACCTGTATTAGTAGATTACATGTATAAATTGAAAATACCAATAAACCCGTAATCTTTAAATCTGAAGACAGTCATTTATTCCAATATATGTCAAAATTAAAGTGCTAAAATTATATGGGAAGATATACACGTACTACTTATAATGTCCGATTATTAGTAGAAGACTACCCGTTTTGCAATATGAGTCACAAATGTTTTTTGGTAAAATACAACAGACGACGTAATAAATTGAATATATAATTAATCCCCTTAATCTTCATACCAGAAGACTGTACTTGATTCCAATATATATGCCAATATATGTCAAAATATATGCCAATATACCTGTACTACTTATATTCTCGTAGGTTAGAAGATATACCCGTGCATTCCTAGAAGATTACTCGTACAACGTACAATATGCGTGTGTCAGCAATTTTTGCCGCAATAAAACAATGGCGTAATAACTTAAAAATATCAATAATCCCTGAATCAATAATTCCGGAAAATATCAATAATAATAATGTTTAAACCTGAAGAGTATAATTGATATTATCCAGTCCAAAATGAAATGGCAATGAAATTTATTTTATATACATATCTTCATTATTCAAATCGGAAAGGATTTAATAAAAATCGTCTGCCGCATAAACACATTGGATTTAAATCCGTTGCTAAGCGACATGATATCATTTGCTTCAAATAAATTGGTAAAAAAATATCGTCTAAATAGTTATATTTCTATGGAACATTTGGCGACAGTTTCGTCCAATTAGCGACATTTTAAAAAATCGCCAAATTTATCGCCCAGTGGGACTGTAGAACTGACAGTTCCACTTTGCGACAAATTGACGAAATATCATCACAATACTATCCCCTAACAAAAAACAATTAATATCATTTATGTAGCGCAATTTTATCAATTTCAAGATATTTTTATAGATTTGAAAACATTTTTATCAATTTGGTGACATTTTAAAAATTCGCTAAATGTATTACTAAGTAGGCTGGTTGGTCTGACAGAGAAATGCTAACCAAACATCATTTCAGTACCCTCTTCTAACAAAACAAAAAAAAATTTCATTGATATGTAGAAGACCCAAGCCACACGACCAACCCGAAGGTTTATGGCAGCTGTTTGTGTGTCGTTTATATCAATTTGGCGACATTTCCGTCAATTTGGCAAAGTTTAAGAAAAGTTGTCAAATTAGCGATATCCCTCCAAATTCGTAGCTTTGAATTTGCAGATCTGAATGAAACATTCTTATCCCGTTTCAATATACTAAATGAAAACACTACAATTGTATTAGAAGATATACCCGCTCTACTCTTTTTCTGTTTCAACAATCGGCTATATAAATTTATTGGCTAAACACAATATATAAATTTAGTAGCTAAATACGATATAAGCTTGAAAACTCTTTGCCAAAATAAATGAAATTGATGTACGCAGTCAGCAATTAATATAATTAAAAGAAAAATCAAACCGTCCATTCATAAGATATACTTTTATATCCATTAATTTATTATTTAAATCGAAAAAAAATAATAAAAACATTAACAAACACATTTAATTTAATTGCGATGCCGAGCAACATGATATATCCTCCTAAAATGTTAAAATTTATTAACCACTAACAGCACACCCGTTATTCGTACGGAGTGTATAATTTAAAGAAACTTAAAGTTCGCAATCATGTGCAAATTCTGTTAAAATATTAAATTTATTGCTCCTAAAGAGAAGTTTAAGAATATATGTTCTCACTATGCAGAATTATCTTCACGGGCAGATCTGAAGAATAAAACATCCTGACCCCTTTTGTAAGCAAATTTACAAAAAAAAAAAGGAATTGAATCAATATATGCAACCCTGTACTAATTATATTGTCGCAGATCAGAAAATATGCCAATGTGTTAGTAGAAGATTACCCGTATTACAATATGCGTCTCAAAAATATTTTCCAAAATAAAAGAGATGACGTAATAAATTGAAAACATCAATAATATCCGTACTCTTTATACCAGAAGGTCGTAATTGATTCCAATATATGCCAATATATATCAAAACATATGTCAATATACCTGTACTTCTTATATTCTCGTAGATTAAAAGATATACACGTGTATTTGTAGAAGATTCGTACAACATACAATATATGAGTTTAAACAATTTTTGTCATAATAAAATAATTGCATAATAACTTGAAAATATCAATAATCCTTGAATCAATAATCCCCGAATATATAAATAATAATAAGTTTTAAACCTGAAGACCGTAATTGATATTATCCAGTCAAAAATGCTATAAGAAAAATCAAATCGTCCTTTTCTAAAATATATTTTTATATCCATTTATTTATTATTCAAATCGAAAAAATAATTATTAAAATTAACAGACAGATTTAATTTAATTGCGTTTCTGAGTAACATGATATAAGATAGAATCTTATAACATGTTAAATATGTCATGTCTTATAACATAAACTGCGAAATTAAATAACGATTTTGATTTCTCTATACTTCTCATTGTTCCGTAAAAGCTTGTTTTAAATAAACCATGAACCATGGAGATAGATTTCCCCTTTAAATCATGTTTCAAACAATTCATTTTTTCAGAAAGTGACTAATTAACGCAAAAAATCATCCATCAAACTCAGAGATTAAATTTTAATTCACTTTCAAACGATTTTCAAGCTTTTCGTTTGGATAAACCACGGAGTTAGGGAGTAGAACTCCTAGGAAAAAGTTCCGTTTTTCATTAATATCTCGACAACCCCAGGTCTTAGAAACTCGAAACTTGGACAAAATTTATGGGGGGATATTTCAAGGCTATTCACCAAATTTCATTAAATTCGGTTCAGCCGTTTTTCCGTGATGATGGGACAAACGAAAATTTCGTTTTTTACTAATATCTCGAGAACCACTGGCCGTAGAACGGATATAATTTTAAGTGGGGCTATTTCTGGGCTACCCACAAAATTTCATCAAATTCGGTTCAGCCGTTCTCCCGTGATGGTGTGACAAACAGACAGACAGACAGACAGACAGACAGACAGACAGACAGACATATTTTCATTTTTATTTATATAGATTGCATAAAATAATCCCGAAATAATAACTCCCTACTACAAAATGAGTGGTTCCTAATCCGGTACGTTTTTACCTCTGGTGGGGTCCAAGGTCTTGCGAGAGTCGGCAAGATTCGTCCTAAAAATCAAAGTCGTGTCTCGGATATGAAAATTATAATTAATCAACGGATGGGTTCATGAAATATTGTTTCCTGGAGTACCTACTGATATTTTAAGCAAGTGCAGAAAGAAAATGAACAATGGATGGGCACATATACTTCTGCATGTCGTAATTTAAAGTCTGAAAGGATTAAAGCGCACAAAAAGTATATACATAATTTTAAAAATTATTTCATATCGATTAATAATCGTATGGATTCCATTCACAGTTTATTTAAAAGATAATTCTTCAATACTTGCGATGGTGGCAGAATGAAGCCTCATAATATTTCAAGTCACCAAGTAATCGATTTGTGCGATTATTATCCAAAATCATTGTAAATCGGGTTAATACATAAAATAACTAAAAAACTAGTTAAAAATTAAAAAAAAAGAAAGGTCAATCATGAATAAAGCATTGATTATATAACACTTTTCAGATGAGGTTAAAAAAAATAAGGTTCCAAATGAGATTCATTTTAATTTTACTGAAAATCGTCTAATAATCGTATGGATTGCATTCACAGTTTATTTGAAAGGTTATTCTTTTCTGATCGTTTCAGAATAGAAATTCTGTGATAATATTTTAAGACACAAAGTAATCGATTTGTGCGAATATCGGTCAAAATCGTTGTAATTCACGCTAGAACATAAAATAACTAATCAAGGAAGAACCATATTATGCATAAAGCATTGATTTTGAAACACTTTCCAACTGCAATGCAATTTTATTTCAACATTTCTAAAATGCGATACATTCAGCGGTGGTATCTTTTTAATTAATACAATACTAAAATGATATATTTTACTTGAAAACTTATTCATCGAAAAAACTGAATTTCATCGAAAAAACTGAACATTCAAATGACGTCATCGAAATATAAATCGTCTGGTTCTCTATCTAAAAGCAATCAATATTTTATTAATATCACTTTTATTCCAGACTCCAGAGCTAAATAATTTTGAATGATAACAAATCAGCAATTCTTATACAACTCATCTTACAATCACTTGTTTACATTCTGAATCCATTAAAATTAGGTTCCATTGTAGAAATAATCAAAGTTTGATGATCATTTAAAATAAAAAATATAGTAATTGCGTTGGCACAAAATATTGATGAACGGAAAATACGTAAAAATAAAGCTGTTTTAAGACGGATGCAACACTAAATATAAATTTAAAAGAACTATACAAATCACGATTTCTACACCAAGAAAATAAGTTGGATGCCATACTTCATTTTGAAGTGGATCACGTGATCTCTTCATATACTATGGGTGTAATTAGCATTTCAATTTTTATTTAAAATGCTGCCAAACATATTTTGATGATTTTTTTTTATATATTATATGTGATCATTTGAATATTTTCTAAAATTTTCGAGACAATTTATTAATTTTAACTACGCTTAAGAAATGTTTGAAAAATTTGGTCCAATGTATTTCACTTTTAAGGTTCAATGTATTTCACTTTTTCAACCCCGGGTTCAATCCAAAACAAATTGGGTGATATTATTCATTTACTGTGTCATATATCCCACAGACCTCAACAACATACTAAAATTTCATTTTGCTAAAGTCATTTTTATGGCAGTTATCGCGAGAATGAACAAAGTTGTGAACACTTTTCAACAATGTGTTAAAAAAACTAATTCAAAATTTAAAAATAAATGCCGAGGTGTACCTACACTGAAGTACCTGTGTGCAAAATTTCATGGTAGTAGATTTCCCACACAGCACTAGACTGCACACACAGAGAGACATGCATCTTCATTTATTAAGCACTAGTCGCCTTTGGCGACCAGCCTGTTCGCTACCCTTTATTCTCTAGCTCGAGGCATCCGCCACGACTGGCACAAGGTAATAATATCCTCGGCCTAGCAGATTTACAACTTATATAACCACATAATTACTACATATTTACAACAGTTATTTTTCTTAAAAGATGCCTGGCTAGGCCTACAAAAGCCTTCAATGCATCCGCAACATTTTGCGGGCCAAAAATAAATAAAATTATATTGGCCTAAATTGCCATACAAAACCCCCATAAAACTGTACGGGAATTGCCTAACATAGGCAGAAAAAAGGCTAAAAAAATTAACAAGCATTCAAAATTTTAACAATATTTAAAACAATCCAAAAACAAAAAGCCCTAGCCTGCTACCAAGAAGGAGAAAACCCCCTAAAGAAACAAAGTGACCCCCAGCAACAACACAACCAAAATAACTCCCCATACAACCCGCACAAAAAACAACTCATAAATCCACCAACAAGTCCGAACACTACAAAACGATCCTCCAATCACCAAACGAAGATCCAAATACAAAATTTCCCCGCCGGCCTACGCTCCCCGCCAGAAGCAGGCCCCAGGGCTAAGCCAGAACTAGGAACCAAAAAATGAAACTAACAAAAACCAAAGCGCCTACAAATATCAAAACCAAAAATTTTAAAAATTACTTTCCCAAGATCAAAAGTATCAATACAACCTGCAGATATAAAAAGGGGGAGAACAAAACCAAAAATCAGGTCACAAACTCAACCAAAAACAATACTCAACAATTCCAAAACAAATAAAATGACATCCCACTAAAGAACTATATCTTAAACCCATCAGCAAAATAATATGACCATATAATGTTAAAAATTCGAAATAAACCATCAAAAACCAACTCACAACCATTCAATATAAAGAATAAAAAATAACTACTAACCTATAACTTCCATCAAACACGATACAAAATATATAAATTATAAAGGCTACTACTATTACATCCAAAATTTTAACACCACAAAAGCTTCTATTAAACCAAAATTTTGTTCCCACAAGATTTCAACGTTTCTTTTTCTCCTTACACATATAAATAAATATACACAGCTAGAAATAAAAACTTTCAACCAAAAATCCCCAATAGCAGTCTTGCGTAACAACAATTTTCGAAAGTTACGATGTTTCGTATTCTATGTGCTTCTGGTGCTTAGCAAGTTCTGCCTAAAAGGCAGGACAGTCATGGCTACCACAAGAATGGTTCGCGGAACCTTTTAACTTCCGGGTTACATTTAAACTAATACAGTTTGTACAACTATAATTAGCCGAACAAGTGGAAGAGGGATGGTCCCCCGTACATTTTAAACACTTTAATCCAACAGTACAGAGAGAATTGGTGTGGCATAGGCCACCACACTTGAGGCACTGCAGGACGCTGTAGAATTCCCTAACCCAGTGCCTCTTCCATCCCAGGAAAAGCACTCTTCTAGACATCATATATTTAAAAACAACTGGAGAAACTTCAAAAACACTGTGGCAACCCACCTTTAACTTTAACTTAAGTTTATATCTAAACTGATATTTATCACCTCCTGTTCGCTACCCTTGAAAATTCTGACCGTGGCAAATTCTGGCGCGACCTACCAGAAAGATGTAAGGTAACTGTTTAGACGGCCAGGAAGTGCCACCCAATTTAGACCGGAACCCAGTGGGAGAGGCATCCACAGGGACCGTGCCCTCCTTCCCCTACCGCCAACCTCTCGGAAGGGCTTACGGACCCATATGTTTAACGTGATCGGACTCCGCGTGAACACGGCAACCGTTTTGGCAGTGGCGGGAATCGAACCCGGGCCTACCGAGTGCAATTCCCGCGCTCTAACCACTGGGCTACTGCGTCCTCCGCGACAATATCCATAACTTTATTTTTATTCACCCAATTTAGACCGGAACCCAGTGGGGGATGCATCCACAGGGACGGTACCCTCCTTCCCCTACCTCCAACCTCTCGGAAGGACTGACGGATTCGCGCTTGGGGAAAACGGATGATCGGAAATGGGAACTTCTTTGAACGGCCGATGAATTTTAAAATCATGACTTCTTTAAAATTCCGATCCAGCGGTCAATTTTAATTATTTCTTGATCAGATTGAGCTTGTAAGAAAGCCAGATGTTTGAACTTTCTAAACATGTAAATTATTAGTCGAAATTATCAGTACTTTTTACTATGCGAGAATTTAAAAACCAAAAATCGTTTTTTTGAGCCTAAAGTGACTTTTGTTTTAAAATCTTTAAAAAATATTAGATATTGAAATTGAGATTTGAAATTGATATATTTTTACTCGCCATTTTCTGCTCTTTACGGTGGTGTGATTTTTTTTCTTCAACGTCTGGATCGTGGCGAAAAGAGGGCAAAAAGGGCAAAAAACGGTCGAAATCGCATAAAGCATTAAATAACAAAAAAATAATTAAAATTTTAAAAATGGATTTTGACGTGTCCTCTCCCCCCCCCCCCCGGGTCTCCGATTGCCAAATTTCGTAGCTCTCCGACAAGCGGTCGCTGAACGTATAGTGTATAAGACACACAGACATTGCCTTTTATTATTTACTAGCCGCCTTTTGCGACCAGCCTGTTCGCTACCCTTGAAAATTCGGACCGTGGCAAACTCGCTGGCGCGACCTACTAGAAAGGTGTAAGGTAACTGTTTGGACGGCCAGGAAGTGCCACCCAATTTAGACCGGAACCCAGTGGGGGGAGGCATCCACAGGGACCGTTCCCTCTTTCCCCTACCACCAACCATTCGGAAGGACTTACGATCCCACATATTTAACGTGATCGTACTCCGCGTGAACATGGCGACAGTTTTGGCAGTGGCGGGAATCGAACCCGGGCCTACCGAGTGCAATTCCCGCGCGCCTACAACTCGGCAACCGCGGTAATCTCCATAACTTTCTTTTTATTCACCCAATTTAGACCGGAACCCAGTGGAAGAGGCATCCACAGGGACCGTACCCTCCTTCCTCTACCATCAACCTCTCGGAAGGACTTACGGCCCCACATGTTTAACATGATCGTACTCCCCGTGAATATGGCTGCAGTTTTGGCAGTAGCGGGAATCGAACCCGGGCCTACCGAGTGCAATTCCCGCGCTCTAACCACTGGGCTTCCGCGCCCTCAAGCCCGTGTAGCTAACAAAGTTTGGTTTAGTTTAATGACGTTAAAACTAATAATGAAATTTTAAGGCACCGCGACAATATCCATAACTTTCATTTTATTTATTGTTTTATTTCTTCAGTGTTTAAGCTTTTCATTAATATCACTTAAAATATCCTCATTCCATAGATCCATATATCCATTTAAAATATCCATAAATTAAAATATCCATTTAAAATATCCATAAATTAAAATATATGCATTTTAAATATCCATATCGTTCTATCATTTGAAATATAAATATAATAATTTGGCCCTATGTATACAATACATCACCACAATTCAATCCACCATAACTCAATCATTTAAATTTTATAATGACCATATGCTAAGCTCTTAATTTTATCATTTAAAATATCACTCTAACCGGCGTGACGTCCCCCACTCTAACCGGCAACGGCCTGACGTCTCCCCCATATCTGGGTGGGGCTGTCGGGGAAGAATCGGAGCTTGGCCGAGAATTGGCCGATAAATATAAAATCATGACGTTTATAAAATTGCGATCCTGCGGGCAATTTTCATTATTTCTTAACCAGACTGAACTTGTAAGAATTCCATATCTTTGACCTTTCTAAAAATGTAAATTATTAGTCGAAATTATGAGTAGTTTGTACGATGGGAGGCTCTAAAAACGAAAGTTGGTTTTTTTGAACAGAAAGTGACTTTTGTTTTAAAATCTTTAAAAAATATTAGAATTTGTCCGAGATTTGAAAATTATATATTTTTACTCGCAATTGACTGTTCTTTACGGTGGTGTGATTTGTGTTTTTCTACGACGTCTGGATCGTGGAGAAAGAAGGGCAAAAATGGCAGAAAACGGTCGAAATCGCATAAAACATTAAATGACAAAAAAAATAATTAAAATTTTAAAAATCGGTTTTGACGAGTCCCCTTCCCGCCCCCCCGGGTCTCCGATTGCCATATTTCGTAGCTCTCCGACGCGCGGTCGCTGAAAGTATAGTGTATAAGACAGACACACAGACAGACACACACACACACACACAGACAGTGCCTTTTATTATATAGAAGAAAACACATTTCATTGACATTTTTACCTTTTATCTTATCTTTTATTGATTTTTCCATGGCGGAATAGGAATTGATTTAAATGTTAGAAATGGTCTGATATGCTATATGTCAGTCCTGACTTTATTATTTTCCACTTAAACATATTTTGATTAGCATTGTTCCTTACATGTCTCCGATATTTCTACACATTCACCTATACAAATGACTTTCCGAGACATAAAAAATCTTATGTGGGCAGCACATGACTTTCCCTGCAGACTGAAATTCATTTTTTCTTTATTTTTTTAGAACTCATTAAATTGAGTTTAATTGCACAAAATGACACTAAATTTGCATTTTTAATTCAATTTCTGCTTTTATTGGAAAAACAAATGCGAAAAATCTCAAATATATCGAGAACGGTTAGTCAGTCCTAGAGTATTAGAGTTGTTTTTATTCCTTTTCTCGTCAAAAATTACATATAAAACAAGCATTTAATTGATACATTTGAATATGTTTGTTGAGTCTGTGTTTAGATATTGGCGATTTTTACGGCACATTGCGTAAAAAAAGGCAGATTGTTCTTTTCCGAATCGTGCCAAAATCTAATCAACACCAGAGTATCCCACATGTGATTTATCTACCAAATTTTGTGAAATTTGGTCAATTTGTATTTCAGCTAGATTGAATACATGATATTTTTGCGGGTTCTTTCTTTCCGAATAGTACCAAAAACTAATCAGCATCAGGGTCACACACAAGGGTCTTACCTATCAAATTTTATGAAATGCGGTCCATTAGTTTTTGAGTTAGAGTGGATAAATATATCTTTCCGTTTCAAAATCTATAACAGCAGAAGACATACAAGGTTGAATTAATGAGGATAAGTAACAGAAAATATGGCCTATATCATAATTATACATTTATGAGTGAAGGCAAATAAGAGAGGTGAAGACGAAGATAATGTGTATCCACCTTCAGGGTAAAGAATATTGCATACGGACGGCCTAAATGCAACTGAGACTGCTATACGCTAAAGCTCAGAATGATATCAAACTCGAGTATGAACAGTATGTATTATTAAACAAATAAATTCATAATTACATACTTATTTATTTTACATGTTCTTTTCTTACAGTACATATTTCATAAATATAGGGACAATGCAGAATCTTGAGGGCACGGACCAATTGTCACACGGTCAGAGCTAAATTGTGCAATGCAGCATAAAAAGTTTTAATCCGTATTATTAAGTTTAATCGCATCCTAGACGTTCTTGACCAATATTAGGTCGATAATCGAGACACTTATATGTACTCAAATACGTATGCATATATATATATATATATATATTGTTTCGAGCAATAAAATTAAAATTCATGTATATAAAGTGAAATGTAAAATAAAAAATATATTTCAATCTGTAGATATGGCTTATGACATATATGTGGGTGGTTCAAAGAGAACCTAGCACAATGACCAGAGGTCTATTGTACTGAATCTATAGATAAGTCACGAGTTGTTCATATTAGATTTTTTATATTTTTGTAACTATCCACGGTAATGTATTCCACGGGAAGTATTTACATCGTGTCTAAAATCAGAGCATGATATTTCCACGGAAGTACACGTTTCGGGTACTGTAGAACAAGGAAAAATTGCTTTTTGCGTGACGTCTGTATATGTGTCAATTTAAATGTATATTCAAACTCTAAATTAAAGATTATTTGATGAAATAACAAGAAAGATCAATCATGCTTACAGCATTGATTATGAAACACTTTCCAACTTCAATGCAATTGTATTTAAACATGTCTAAAATGCAATACATTTCTCGTTAATATATTAAAACTTATCACAATACTACATTAATTTATTATATTTGAAACCTTAAACCTTTATCGAATAAAATGAACTCCATTCAAATGACGGCATTGAAATATAAATTGCCTGGTTTAAACATCTCTAAAATGTGATACATTCCTCGGTAATAATTTTAGAATTATCATAATACTATGATAATTCATTATATTTGAAAACTTCATCGAAACAACTGAAATTCATTCAAATGACGTTATAGAAAAAATAACACGCCTGGCCCTCTCTATAAAAGCAGCATTTCATTCATAAATAATTTCCCATTCATGTCATTCATCACAATACTATAATTATTTATTTATTTAAACATTAAGACCATGGAGCTACAAGTAATTAAACTCTATGCGTAAAACTTCATCGAAAAAAAATCGTCCTTCTCTTTGTAAAATCAATGAATATTTTATTCATATCAGCTATGCAGACTCCATGAACTAAATGATTTTGTGTTAAAGAAATACAGCAATTCTAATGCAATTCACTCTATATATTTTGCAGTTTACATTTTACATAGGTGAAACATAGGCTTCGTTGTAGAAATAATCAAATTTGGATGAGCATTTAAACTCAAATATATTGTAATTGCTTTGTTTTAGTATGTAGATGCACAGAATTTAGGAAAAAATAAAGTGGTTTTAGGAAGGATACAATACTCTATATGAATTAAAAAGAACTTTAAAAATCACGATTTTGAGACAAGATGGATGCTATATATAATTTTGAAGTGGGTTACGTGATCTTTTCATATCATGCTCACGTGATCGCTTCATGTAAGAGGGGTTATTATTATTTTCATTTTTATTTAAAAAACCACTGAATATATTTCGCTGAATGTTTTTATATGATTTATGGAACAATTTGAATACTACCTAAAATTTTCGAAGCAATTTGGGAATTTTAAATTCGCTTAAAAAATGTTTGAAAAATTTGGTCCCATAGGGCTCAATGTATTTCATTTTTTCAACCCGGATTCAATCCAAAACTAATTGGGTGATATTATTCATTTATATTCCCATAGGTCCTACAGACAATCTGAACAACATACTAAAATTTCATTTTGATTAAATCATTTTTAGGGCAGTTATTCTGCTAACGGACAGACAGAAAGACAGACAGAATGAACAAAGTCATAAGCACTTTTCAACTTTGTTGTAAAGTGTTAATAAAATGGTAATGAAGTCGCTTATGGATGACCTGGTGATAAATAGATTTTCGTAAGATTCAAGAAATTATAACCTTCATTTATTTTTTTAACATTTTACAACAAAGTTGAAAAGTGTTTATGACTTTGTTCATTCTGTCTGTCTGTCTGTCTGTCTGTCTGCCTGTCTGTCTGTCTGTCTGTCCGTTAGCACGATAACTGCCGTAAAAATGACTTAATCAAAATGCAATTTTAGTATGTTGTTCAGACGAACTATAGGACCTATGGGAATATAAATGAATAATATCACCCAATTAGTTTTGGATTAAACCCGGGTTGAAAAAATGGAATACATTGAGCCCTATGGGACCCAATTTTTCAAGCATTTTTTAAGCGGATTTAAAATTCTCAAATTGCTTCGAAAATTTTAGGCAATATTCAAATTGTTCCATAAAATATATAAAAAAAAATTCAGCGAAATATATTCAGTTGTTTTTTAAATAAAAATTAAAATAATAATAACACCTCTTATATTAAGCGATCACGTGTCCATGATATGAAACGATCACATGACCCACTTCAAAATGATATATGGCATCCATCTTCTGTCAAAATCGTGATTTTTAAAGTTCTTTTTAATTCATATTGAGTGTTGTATCCGTCCTAAAATTACTTTATTTTTGCCTAAATTCTGTGCATCTACATACTGAAACAACGCAATGACAATATATTTCAGTTTAAATGCTCTTCCAAATTTGATTATTTCTACTATTAAGCCTATTTTTCACCTATGTAAAATGTAAACAGCAAAATTTGTAGAATGAGTTGTATTAGAATCGCTGTAATTCTTTAACACAAAATCATTTCAGTCCATGGAGTCTGCTTAGCTGATATGAATTCATTGATTTTAGAAAGAGAAGGACGATATTTTTCGATGAAGTTTTACGCATTGAGTTTACTTACTTGCAGCTCAATGGTCTTAATTTTTAAATAAAATAAATTGTTATAGTATTGTGATGAATGACATGAATGGGGGAATTATTTATGAATGAAATTTTGCTTTTATAGAGAGAGCCAGGCGTGTTATTTTTTTATGACGTCATTTGAATGGATTTCAGTTGTTTTCGATGAAGTTTTCCAATATAATAAATTATCGTAGTATTATGATAATTCTAAAATTATTACCGAGGAATGTATAACATTTTAGAGATGTTTAAACCAGGCAATTTATACTTTAATGCCGTCATTTGAATGAAGTTAATTTTTTTCGATGAAGGTTTAAGGTTTCAAATATAATAAATTAATGTAGTATTGTGATAAGTTTTAAAATATTACCGAGGAATGCATTGCATTTTAGACATGTTTAAATAAAATTGCATTGAACTTGGAAAGTGTTCATAATCAATGCTTTAAGCATGATTGATCTTTCTTGTTTAAAATGGCCCGTAAAAATCGTTAAATTTAAAAGAGTAAATATGCTTAAATGGTATATTTTAAAGGGTAAGTATTGCTTCCTTAATTGCTTGTTTTATAGGTAATATTTCATGAAGGAAAGAATCCCATCACTGTAGCCAGAACCCCTCTTGAGATGTTTTAGTTTTTGTTTGAACATTCGTCCAGTAAAATCGAAAATGAAATTTATTGCAAATTCGACGTCATTTTAAATAAGTGTCCTTGATTTTATTTTATGAAATTAAACATAATGCATTAAAAAATAAAGCTACAATTATTTTTGGTATGTAGGGAGAATCATCTGCTATCCACATCAGTGTTTAAATTATTACATGTAATTTAGAAACAATAGTTATACAATATATATAAAAAAATATTGCGAAATTTGCAGCAAAAAGTAAACCGAAGAAATACGGCTCTAAATTTATATCAGTTTATCAAAACTAATATCTATTTGAAACAAAACGCAAAATATTCTATTTTCCGTAAAATTTCAATTTGAAACTTTAAAGCTGTGAAGCAAAATTTTGGGGGAAATATAGTTTAGGTTATTATGTCACAAAGTTTTCAGAGCCTGATACTATTTTTAATCATATCAGAATATATCGCCACATCGAATAAATTTCACATAACCTGACAAAAGAAATGTGTTCTGATTTTAAATCTGACAAAAGCAATTATTTTTCTTAGAATTATAAAAAATACGTATGAAGTTTTTTTTTTAACATTTCTCGATCAATAAGACAATTTTGAAGTGGAAAACTTATTATTAAATTATTTAATGTCACAATATATTTTCAAAAGATTATAAAAAATATACAGACTTTGAAAACTGATTTTAAAACTATGAGTCTGCAGATTTTAAAAATGCTATAAATCTTTATACATTGTTTCTTTATATTGTAACGATTTATTTTGAGTATAAAATGTAAAATATGACACATATTATCAAGTTCAGTAATTACTATAAAATTTCAAAATGAAAGGATCTTTTCATCTCAATTCAAATATTATAGCCAGAAAGTACATTATTCATCAAAATATTAAAATATTCCAAAAAACGGGTTGAATTCTAGATTGAATCTTAGAATGATTCATATTGTCTTTATTACCACTTTATCCTTGGTTAATAATTGATGAAATTTTGAAAATGTATTTTTCTATTTTATTTTAACTGATTTTATTTATCTACTTCTTCTCATTGTTAAATTTAATATTGTAACTTACGTGTTAATATTTTCAAGTGGCAGTAAAGTAAAATCCCAAAACTTTTATAGTTTCTTTTCTGAAAGTTATGACAATGGCTTTCTCGTGTGAAACTATAAACTCGAAATTTGTTGATTTATTATAGTTATAAAATGTTTTTTAGAGGGGAAATGACTCCTGGCAGCTCATCCATACATTTTTCATCCTAAATTAAAATAAGTGTACATAAGTTGATAATCATGCAAACTAAACGGAATTTTTAGGTTAGAATAATTCTGTCGGTCTGTCTGTCTGTCTGTCCGTTAGCACGATAACTGCCGTAAAAATGATTTTATCAAAATTAAATTTTAGTATGTTGTTCAGACGTTCTGTGGGACCTACGGGAATATAAATGAATAATATCACCCAGTAAATTTTGGAATGAACCCGGATAGAAAAAAAGAAATACATTGAATCCTATGGGATTTAATTTTTCAAACAATTTTTAATCGAATTTAAAATTCACAAATTGCTTCGAAAGTTTTAGGAAATATTCAAATTATCCCAAAAAATATATAAAAACATTTCAGCAAAATATATTCAGTAGTTTTTTATAATGAAAATTAAAATAATAATTACACCTTTTATATGAATATATCACGTGACGATTATCTGAAAAGATCACGTGACCCACTCCAAAATAAAATATGGCATCCATCTTGTGTCAAAATCGTGATTTTTAAAGTTCTTTTTAATTTCATTTAGTGTTGTATCCCTCCTAAAACAGCTTTACTTTTGTTTAAATTCTGTGTATCTACATACTGAAACAACACAATTACAATACATTTGAGTTTAAATGATCATCAAATTTTGATTATTTCTACAACGAAGCCTAATTTTCACTTATGGAAAATGTAAACACCAAAAGATGTAGAATGAGTTGTATAAGAATTGCTGCATTTCTTTAACACAAAATTACTTAGATCACGGTGTCTGCAATATAGCTGATATGAATGAAACATTCACTGAATTTATACACAGAGAATCAGACGATTTTTTGGATGAAGTTTTAAACATAGAGTTAAATTACTTATGCCTCCATGGTTTAAGTTTTTAAATAAAATAAATTATTGTAGTATTGTGATGAATGAAAGGAATGGAAAAATGTGTATGAATGAAATGCTGTTTTTATATAAAAGCGACTTATATTTCGATGAAGTCATTTGAATAAAGTTCATTTGTTTTCGATGAAGTTTTCAAATATAATAAATCATTGCAATGTTATGATAATTTTAAAAATATTACCATATTACCGAGGAATGTACCGCATTTTAGATATGATTAAACCAGGCGATATATATTTCAATGTCGTCATTTGAATGAAGTTCATTTTTTTCGATGAAGTTTTAAGTTTTCAAATATAATAAATGAATGTAGTATTGGGATAATTTTAAAAATATTACCGAGGAATGAATCGCATTTTAAAGATATTTATATAAAATTGCATTGAAGTTGATAAGTGATTCATAATCAATGCTTTATGCATGATTGATCTTTCTTGTTTATGATAATCCCTGGTCCCAAAAACTCGAAACGGAGACTAAATATTGAGACTATTTCAAATCTACTCCAAAAATTTCATCACATTTGGTGCAACAGTTGTCCCGTGATGATGTAGACACGCGCCCACAAACACAAATATACAGAACATGTTTCGATTTTGCTTATATAGATAGAAAAATATTGTTAGAACAACGTGAATTTTCAATTAAAATGTATGAATAAAATTACATACAGTGATCGAAGATGAAATATTGTTTACATACCACAATATCAATCTTAACAGAAATATGAAAATGTGAGTATGTTTATTTATTAATCTTAAAATAATTTTAATATTCAGAATGTTTTTCAGTGTGTCGGTTTCGCATTTAATGACCACTAGCGTGGGTGCAAATTGATAGTAATTTACTTGTCTTTAAGCAGCTTATCATATGACAATCTTAATATCTACTTGTGTCATAATTATTGACGGGGAAAACTCGTTTTATAAATTTAGCATGTTAAAAGCTCCCTATAGTTTCATACTAGCGCAGCTCACCGGATATAGTTACATATTTATAAAAATCTGATGTGGGCAACACACGACTTTCCTTATATAATGTAATGAATTTACTACTTTTACAGTTAAAAAATAGGTTTTTCTTATAGTAGATACTAATATTCTTTCCAAGACATTGAATTTTCGAAAATTAGTCGTCATTTTCATTGATTTAGCGTCATTTTTATCCATTTGGCGAGATTTTCGTGAATTTATCAACATTTCAAAATGTCGCCATGTTGGCGACATTCCGCCAAATTCGCCGCCGAAATCGCGCCAAGCGTTGTGCACTAAGAATGGACGGAACTTTAAATAGAAGAACGGAAGAATAACTTTATGGACGGAAAAATAAGTTATTCTTACAGCAGATAAATGACTATTGGCGTTCAAATACAAAATTATTACTCAGAGTATCTTTTTTCTTGAATGGAACGAGCTAGATCTACTAGAATGATGTCACCCGATTTATCGCATGGTATTACATATGAAAAGTGAACATGTTTATCAATAGGAAATAATTTTTTATTTATTTTATATGACTTTTTGATATGTTTTTTAAAAAATGTACAATATCTCGAGAACGGTTTGTGTTAGCGTTCTAAAATTTATGTCAATCGTTTTCTAATGAAAAATTACATAAGAAATGTCTATTTGCGTAACTTTATTAGTGGTTTTGATTTTTTGACGATTTTTTTAAAATTTCATTCGAAAATTTAGGGGTTTCTGGACATTCGGTTGCGTATAAAAACAATAGGCTTCCAGTGTTTACGGATCGTGATTTTTGTAAAAAATTTGGTTCAAATCGGTCCATTTCGTTCGTCAGTTATCGTCTCCACATACCCACTGACACACACACACACACACACACACACAGACATCACTTCAGAAATGTTTGTTTCGTGATCAGGGATGCTTGAAACGTGCTCTCCCGTCGAAAACTCGAATTCGAATTTTCGACCCCTTCACAATACTTTCCTTATACATTATGTATATAAGGAAAGTAAAAATGACTCTAAATCAATAAAAATGACGACTAATAGTCCAATACATTGGGAAATTCTTTTAGAATAACCAAATAGTAGACTTTCAGAATAACCAAATTCTCTGTTTGTCGATCCGTAACTTTTTAGTGGGATGTCGCCAACTTGACGACTATTTTAAATGTCATCAAAGTGACAAAAATATCGCCGAATTGATAAAAATGAAGCCTGCATTTCAAGTGATATTTCGCAGATTCTGATTTCCGGCACATGCCGGGCATACCTTCTAATATATAAGAAATGCTCTTCTCTCCGTTTGACTGTAGCACTTGGTGATGCATTTTGGCGAACTTGGCGAATAATTTAGCAACGTATCACCAAATTGCCGATATTTCGTCCCAGATTGACAAAATTATCTCAATTGCAAAATGGCACTAAATTAATGAAAATGACGCCTAACTGATGAATTACTTATTAAAATATTTTAATATATGAACTATATTACTTATTGAATATGCTATCAATATTGATAATTGTTTAGAGTTGCGCGAAATACAAGATAATTGTGGACTTTGAAGTTGTTTTACATGTTGTTAACCGGAAAATAGTCAACTGTACAATTTAATGATAAATACACAGAACAGTGGATCTTATACATTATTTCTTGACTGTAAAAGTAGTAAATTCATTGCGTTATATAAGGAAAGTCATGAACTGCCCACAGTAGATTTTTTGACTTTGAAATCGGTGAACTCATTTAATTTTTTTGTATTTACGAAATCTTAATTTATTATGTTACCTGGCTCTCGGAAAGGATATATTCGTCACTTTGACAAAAAATATTGAAAATATAATTTTAGTGACAAATACTAAAACGCTGGTTCTTCTATAATCAGTACACAAAATATTCTCATGCATAATATATGGTGGAAAACAGCAATGTTTCTATTCTTAATAAGTAGAAAGTAACTGAGGCAGTATGAAGAATTTTGCAAGGAAAGTAGTAAATTCATTGCGTTATATAAGGAAAGTCATGTACTACCCACAGTAGATTTTTTGACTTTGAAATCTGTGAACTCATTTAGTTTTTTTGTATTTACGAAATCTTAATTTATTATGTTACCTGGCTCTCGGAAAGGATATATTCGTCACTTTGACAAAAAATATTGAAAATATAATTTTAGTGACAAATACTAAAACGCTGGTTCTTCTATAATCAGTACACAAAATATTCTCATGCATAATATATGGTGGAAAACAGCAATGTTTCTATTCTTAATAAGTAGAAAGTAACTGAGGCAGTATGAAGAATTTTGCAAGGAAAGTAGTAAATTCATTGCGTTATATAAGGAAAGTCATGTACTGCCCACAGTAGATTTTTTGACTTTGAAATCGGTGAATTCATTTAGTTTTTTTGTATTTACGAAATCTTAATTTATTATGTTACCTGGCTCTCGGAAAGGATATATTCGTCACTTTGACAAAAAATATTGAAAATATAATTTTAGTGACAAATACTAAAACGCTGGTTCTTCTATAATCAGTACACAAAATATTCTCATGCATAATATATGGTGGAAAACAGCAATGTTTCTATTCTTAATAAGTAGAAAGTAACTGAGGCAGTATGAAGAATTTTGCAAGGAAAGTAGTAAATTCATTGCGTTATATAAGGAAAGTCATGTACTACCCACAGTAGATTTTTTGACTTTGAAATCTGTGAACTCATTTAGTTTTTTTGTATTTACGAAATCTTAATTTATTATGTTACCTGGCTCTCGGAAAGGATATATTCGTCACTTTGACAAAAAATATTGAAAATATAATTTTAGTGACAAATACTAAAACGCTGGTTCTTCTATAATCAGTACACAAAATATTCTCATGCATAATATATGGTGGAAAACAGCAATGTTTCTATTCTTAATAAGTAGAAAGTAACTGAGGCAGTATGAAGAATTTTGCAAGGAAAGTAGTAAATTCATTGCGTTATATAAGGAAAGTCATGTACTACCCACAGTAGATTTTTTGACTTTGAAATCTGTGAACTCATTTAGTTTTTTTGTATTTACGAAATCTTAATTTATTATGTTACCTGGCTCTCGGAAAGGATATATTCGTCACTTTGACAAAAAATATTGAAAATATAATTTTAGTGACAAATACTAAAACGCTGGTTCTTCTATAATCAGTACACAAAATATTCTCATGCATAATATATGGTGGAAAACAGCAATGTTTCTATTCTTAATAAGTAGAAAGTAACTGAGGCAGTATGAAGAATTTTGCAAGGAAAGTAGTAAATTCATTGCGTTATATAAGGAAAGTCATGTACTGCCCACAGTAGATTTTTTGACTTTGAAATCGGTGAACTCATTTAGTTTTTTTGTATTTACGAAATCTTAATTTATTATGTTACCTGGCTCTCGGAAAGGATATATTCGGCACTTTGACAAAAAATATTGAAAATATAATTTTAGTGACAAATACTAAAACGCTGGTTCTTCTATAATCAGTACACAAAATATTCTCATGCATAATATATGGTGGAAAACAGCAATGTTTCTATTCTTAATAAGTAGAAAGTAACTGAGGCAGTATGAAGAATTTTGCAAGGAAAGTAGTAAATTCATTGCGTTATATAAGGAAAGTCATGTACTACCCACAGTAGATGTTTTGATTTTGAAATCTGTGAACTCATTTAGTTTTTTTTGTATTTACGAAATCTTAATTTATTATGTTACCTGGCTCTCGGAAAGGATATATCCGTCACTTTGACAAAAAATATTGAAAATATAATTTTAGTGACAAATACTAAAACGCTGGTTCTTCTATAATCAGTACACAAAATATTCTCATGCATAATATATGGTGGAAAACAGCAATGTTTCTATTCTGAATAAGTAGAAATTAACTGAGGCAGTATGAAGAATTTTGCAAGGAAAGTAGTAAATTCATTGCGTTATATAAGGAAAGTCATGTACTACCCACAGTAGATTTTTTGACTTTGAAATCGGTGAACTCATTTAGTTTTTTTGTATTTACGAAATCTTAATTTATTATGTTACCTGGCTCTCGGAAAGGATATATTCATCACTTTGACAAAAAATATTGAAAATATATTTTAGTGACAAATACTAAAACACTGGTTCTTCTATAATCAGTACACAAAATATTCTCATGCATAATATATGGTGGAAAACAGCAATGTTTCTATTCTTAATAAGTAGAAAGTAACTGAGGCAGTATGAAGAATTTTGCAAGGAAAGTAGTAAATTCATTGCGTTATATAAGGAAAGTCATGTACTGCCCACAGTAGATTTTTTGACTTTGAAATCGGTGAACTCATTTAGTTTTTTTGTATTTACGAAATCTTAATTTATTATGTTACCTGGCTCTCGGAAAGGATATATTCGTCACTTTGACAAAAAATATTGAAAATATAATTTTAGTGACAAATACTAAAACGCTGGTTCTTCTATAATCAGTACACAAAATATTCTCATGCATAATATATGGTGGAAAACAGCAATGTTTCTATTCTTAATAAGTAGAAAGTAACTGAGGCAGTATGAAGAATTTTGCAAGGAAAGTAGTAAATTCATTGCGTTATATAAGGAAAGTCATGTACTGCCCACAGTAGATTTTTTGACTTTGAAATCGGTGAACTCATTTAGTTTTTTTGTATTTACGAAATCTTAATTTATTATGTTACCTGGCTCTCGGAAAGGATATATTCGTCACTTTGACAAAAAATATTGAAAATATAATTTTAGTGACAAATACTAAAACGCTGGTTCTTCTATAATCAGTACACAAAATATTCTCATGCATAATATATGGTGGAAAACAGCAATGTTTCTATTCTTAATAAGTAGAAAGTAACTGAGGCAGTATGAAGAATTTTGCAAGGAAAGTAGTAAATTCATTGCGTTATATAAGGAAAGTCATGTACTACCCACAGTAGATGTTTTGACTTTGAAATCTGTGAACTCATTTAGTTTTTTTGTATTTACGAAATCTTAATTTATTATGTTACCTGGCTCTCGGAAAGGATATATTCGTCACTTTGACAAAAAATATTGAAAATATAATTTTAGTGACAAATACTAAAACGCTGGTTCTTCTATAATCAGTACACAAAATATTCTCATGCATAATATATGGTGGAAAACAGCAATGTTTCTATTCTGAATAAGTAGAAATTAACTGAGGCAGTATGAAGAATTTTGCAAGGAAAGTAGTAAATTCATTGCGTTATATAAGGAAAGTCATGTACTACCCACAGTAGATTTTTTGACTTTGAAATCGGTGAACTCATTTAGTTTTTTTGTATTTACGAAATCTTAATTTATTATGTTACCTGGCTCTCGGAAAGGATATATTCATCACTTTGACAAAAAATATTGAAAATATATTTTAGTGACAAATACTAAAACGCTGGTTCTTCTATAATCAGTACACAAAATATTCTCATGCATAATATATGGTGGAAAACAGCAATGTTTCTATTCTTAATAAGTAGAAAGTAACTGAGGCAGTATGAAGAATTTTGCAAGGAAAGTAGTAAATTCATTGCGTTATATAAGGAAAGTCATGTACTGCCCACAGTAGATTTTTTGACTTTGAAATCGGTGAACTCATTTAGTTTTTTTGTATTTACGAAATCTTAATTTATTATGTTACCTGGCTCTCGGAAAGGATATATTCGTCACTTTGACAAAAAATATTGAAAATATAATTTTAGTGACAAATACTAAAACGCTGGTTCTTCTATAATCAGTACACAAAATATTCTCATGCATAATATATGGTGGAAAACAGCAATGTTTCTATTCTTAATAAGTAGAAAGTAACTGAGGCAGTATGAAGAATTTTGCAAGGAAAGTAGTAAATTCATTGCGTTATATAAGGAAAGTCATGTACTACCCACAGTAGATTTTTTGACTTTGAAATCTGTGAACTCATTTAGTTTTTTTGTATTTACGAAATCTTAATTTATTATGTTACCTGGCTCTCGGAAAGGATATATTCGTCACTTTGACAAAAAATATTGAAAATATAATTTTAGTGACAAATACTAAAATGCTGGTTCTTCTATAATCAGTACACAAAATATTCTCATGCATAATATATGGTGGAAAACAGCAATGTTTCTATTCTGAATAAGTAGAAAGTAATTGAGGCAGTATGAAGAATTTTGCAAGGACAGTAGTAAATTCATTGCGTTATATAAGGAAAGTCATGTACTGCCCACAGTAGATTTTTTGACTTTGAAATCAGTGAACTCATTTAGTTTTTTTGTATTTACGAAATCTTAATTTATTATGTTACCTGGCTCTCGGAAAGGATATATTCGTCACTTTGACAAAAAATATTGAAAATATAATTTTAGTGACAAATACTAAATAAGTTATAATTTTAGTGACAAATACTACTACGCTGGTTTTTCTATAATCAGTACACAAAATATTATAATGCATAATATATGGTGGAAAACAGCAATGTTTCTATTCTGAATAAGCAGAAAGTAACTGAGGTAGTACGAAGAATTTTTCAAGGAAAGTAGTAAATTCATTGCGTTATATAAGGAAAGTCATGTACTACCCACAGTAGATTTTTTGACTTTGAAATCGGTGAACTCATTTAGTTTTTTTGTATTTACGAAATCTTAATTTATTATGTTACCTGGCTCTCGGAAAGGATATATTCGTCACTTTGACAAAAAATAATGAAAATATAATTTTAGTGACAAATACTAAAACGCTGGTTCTTCTATAATCAGTACACAATATATTCTCATGCATAATATATGGTGGAAAACAGCAATGTTTCTATTCTGAATAAGTAGAAAGTAACTGAGGCAGTATGAAGAATTTTGCAAGGAAAGTAGTAAATTCATTGCGTTATATAAGGAAAGTCATGTACCGCCCACAGTAGATTTTTTGACTTTGAAATCGGTGAACTCATTTAGTTTTTTTGTATTTACGAAATCTTAATTTATTATGTTACCTGGCTCTCGGAAAGGATATATTCGTCACTTTGACAAAAAATATTGAAAATATAATTTTAGTGACAAATACTAAAACGCTGGTTCTTCTATAATCAGTACACAAAATATTCTCATGCATAATATATGGTGGAAAACAGCAATGTTTCTATTCTTAATAAGTAGAAAGTAACTGAGGCAGTATGAAGAATTTTGCAAGGAAAGTAGTAAATGCATTGCGTTATATAAGGAAAGTCATGTACTACCCACAGTAGATTTTTTGACTTTGAAATCTGTGAACTCATTCAGTTTTTTTGTATTTACGAAATCTTAATTTATTATGTTACCTGGCTCTCGGAAAGGATATATTCGTCACTTTGACAAAAAATATTGAAAATATAATTTTAGTGACAAATACTAAAACGCTGGTTCTTCTATAATCAGTACACAAAATATTCTCATGCATAATATATGGTGGAAAACAGCAATGTTTCTATTCTTAATAAGTAGAAAGTAACTGAGGCAGTATGAAGAATTTTGCAAGGAAAGTAGTAAATGCATTGCGTTATATAAGGAAAGTCATGTACTACCCACAGTAGATTTTTTGACTTTGAAATCTGTGAACTCATTTAGTTTTTTTGTATTTACGAAATCTTAATTTATTATGTTACCTGGCTCTCGGAAAGGATATATTCGTCACTTTGACAAAAAATATTGAAAATATAATTTTAGTGACAAATACTAAAACCCTGGTTCTTCTATAATCAGTACACAAAATATTCTCATGCATAATATATGGTGGAAAACAGCAATGTTTCTATTCTTAATAAGTAGAAAGTAACTGAGGCAGTATGAAGAATTTTGCAAGGAAAGTAGTAAATGCATTGCGTTATATAAGGAAAGTCATGTACTACCCACAGTAGATTTTTTGACTTTGAAATCTGTGAACTCATTTAGTTTTTTTGTATTTACGAAATCTTAATTTATTATGTTACCTGGCTCTCGGAAAGGATATATTCGTCACTTTGACAAAAAATATTGAAAATATAATTTTAGTGACAAATACTAAAACGCTGGTTCTTCTATAATCAGTACACAAAATATTCTCATGCATAATATATGGTGGAAAACAGCAATGTTTCTATTCTGAATAAGTAGAAAGTAACTGAGGCAGTATGAAGAATTTTGCAAGGAAAGTAGTAAATTCATTGCGTTATATAAGGAAAGTCATGTACTACCCACAGTAGATTTTTTGACTTTGAAATCTGTGAACTCATTTAGTTTTTTTGTATTTACGAAATCTTAATTTATTATGTTACCTGGCTCTCGGAAAGGATATATTCGTCACTTTGACAAAAAATATTGAAAATATAATTTTAGTGACAAATACTAAAACGCTGGTTCTTCTATAATCAGTACACAAAATATTCTCATGCATAATATATGGTGGAAAACAGCAATGTTTCTATTCTGAATAAGTAGAAAGTAACTGAGGCAGTATGAAGAATTTTGCAAGGAAAGTAGTAAATTCATTGCGTTATATAAGGAAAGTCATGTACTACCCACAGTAGATTTTTTGACTTTGAAATCGGTGAACTCGTTTAGTTTTTTTGTATTTACGAAATCTTAATTTATTATGTTACCTGGCTCTCGGAAAGGATATATTCATCACTTTGACAAAAAATATTGAAAATATAATTTTAGTGACAAATACTAAAACGCAGGTTCTTCTATAATCAGTACACAAAATATTCTCATGCATAATATATGGTGGAAAACAGCAATGTTTCTATTCTTAATAAGTAGAAAGTAACTGAGGCAGTATGAAGAATTTTGCAAGGAAAGTAGTAAATTCATTGCGTTATATAAGGAAAGTCATGTACTACCCACAGTAGATTTTTTGACTTTGAAATTTGTGAACTCATTTAGTTTTTTTGTATTTACGAAATCTTAATTTATTATGTTACCTGGCTCTCGGAAAGGATATATTCGTCACTTTGACAAAAAATATTGAAAATATAATTTTAGTGACAAATACTAAAACGCTGGTTCTTCTATAATCAGTACACAAAATATTCTAATGCATAATATATGGTGGAAAACAGCAATGTTTCTATTCTTAATAAGTAGAAAGTAACTGAGGCAGTATGAAGAATTTTGCAAGGAAAGTAGTAAATTCATTGCGTTATATAAGGAAAGTCATGTACTACCCACAGTAGATTTTTTGACTTTGAAATCTGTGAACTCATTTAGTTTTTTTGTATTTACGAAATCTTAATTTATTATGTTACCTGGCTCTCGGAAAGGATATATTCGTCACTTTGACAAAAAATATTGAAAATATAATTTTAGTGACAAATACTAAAACGCTGGTTCTTCTATAATCAGTACACAAAATATTCTCATGCATAATATATGGTGGAAAACAGCAATGTTTCTATTCTGAATAAGCACAAAGTAACTGAGGCAGTACGAAGAATTTTTCAAGGAAAGTAGTAAATTCATTGCGTTATATAAGGAAAGTCATGTACTACCCACAGTAGATTTTTTGACTTTAAAATTGGTGAACTCATTTAGTTTTTTTGTATTTACGAAATCTTAATTTATTATGTTACCTGGCTCTCGGAAAGGATATATTCGTCACTTTGACAAAAAATATTGAAAATATAATTTTAGTGACAAATACTAAAACGCTGGTTCTTCTATAATCAGTACACAAAATATTCTCATGCATAATATATGGTGGAAAACAGCAATGTTTCTATTCTTAATAAGTAGAAAGTAACTGAGGCAGTATGAAGAATTTTGCAAGGAAAGTAGTAAATTCATTGCGTTATATAAGGAAAGTCATGTACTACCCACAGTAGATTTTTTGACTTTGAAATCTGTGAACTCATTTAGTTTTTTTGTATTTACGAAATCTTAATTTATTATGTTACCTGGCTCTCGGAAAGGATATATTCGTCACTTTGACAAAAAATATTGAAAATATAATTTTAGTGACAAATACTAAAACGCTGGTTCTTCTATAATCAGTACACAAAATATTCTCATGCATAATATATGGTGGAAAACAGCAATGTTTCTATTCTTAATAAGTAGAAAGTAACTGAGGCAGTATGAAGAATTTTGCAAGGAAAGTAGTAAATTCATTGCGTTATATAAGGAAAGTCATGTACTACCCACAGTAGATTTTTTGACTTTGAAATCTGTGAACTCATTTAGTTTTTTTGTATTTACGAAATCTTAATTTATTATGTTACCTGGCTCTCGGAAAGGATATATTCGTCACTTTGACAAAAAATATTGAAAATATAATTTTAGTGACAAATACTAAAACGCTGGTTCTTCTATAATCAGTACACAAAATATTCTCATGCATAATATATGGTGGAAAACAGCAATGTTTCTATTCTTAATAAGTAGAAAGTAACTGAGGCAGTATGAAGAATTTTGCAAGGAAAGTAGTAAATTCATTGCGTTATATAAGGAAAGTCATGTACTGCCCACAGTAGATTTTTTGACTTTGAAATCGGTGAACTCATTTAGTTTTTTTGTATTTACGAAATCTTAATTTATTATGTTACCTGGCTCTCGGAAAGGATATATTCGGCACTTTGACAAAAAATATTGAAAATATAATTTTAGTGACAAATACTAAAACGCTGGTTCTTCTATAATCAGTACACAAAATATTCTCATGCATAATATATGGTGGAAAACAGCAATGTTTCTATTCTTAATAAGTAGAAAGTAACTGAGGCAGTATGAAGAATTTTGCAAGGAAAGTAGTAAATTCATTGCGTTATATAAGGAAAGTCATGTACTACCCACAGTAGATGTTTTGACTTTGAAATCTGTGAACTCATTTAGTTTTTTTTGTATTTACGAAATCTTAATTTATTATGTTACCTGGCTCTCGGAAAGGATATATCCGTCACTTTGACAAAAAATATTGAAAATATAATTTTAGTGACAAATACTAAAACGCTGGTTCTTCTATAATCAGTACACAAAATATTCTCATGCATAATATATGGTGGAAAACAGCAATGTTTCTATTCTGAATAAGTAGAAATTAACTGAGGCAGTATGAAGAATTTTGCAAGGAAAGTAGTAAATTCATTGCGTTATATAAGGAAAGTCATGTACTACCCACAGTAGATTTTTTGACTTTGAAATCGGTGAACTCATTTAGTTTTTTTGTATTTACGAAATCTTAATTTATTATGTTACCTGGCTCTCGGAAAGGATATATTCATCACTTTGACAAAAAATATTGAAAATATATTTTAGTGACAAATACTAAAACACTGGTTCTTCTATAATCAGTACACAAAATATTCTCATGCATAATATATGGTGGAAAACAGCAATGTTTCTATTCTTAATAAGTAGAAAGTAACTGAGGCAGTATGAAGAATTTTGCAAGGAAAGTAGTAAATTCATTGCGTTATATAAGGAAAGTCATGTACTGCCCACAGTAGATTTTTTGACTTTGAAATCGGTGAACTCATTTAGTTTTTTTGTATTTACGAAATCTTAATTTATTATGTTACCTGGCTCTCGGAAAGGATATATTCGTCACTTTGACAAAAAATATTGAAAATATAATTTTAGTGACAAATACTAAAACGCTGGTTCTTCTATAATCAGTACACAAAATATTCTCATGCATAATATATGGTGGAAAACAGCAATGTTTCTATTCTTAATAAGTAGAAAGTAACTGAGGCAGTATGAAGAATTTTGCAAGGAAAGTAGTAAATGCATTGCGTTATATAAGGAAAGTCATGTACTGCCCACAGTAGATTTTTTGACTTTGAAATCGGTGAACTCATTTAGTTTTTTTGTATTTACGAAATCTTAATTTATTATGTTACCTGGCTCTCGGAAAGGATATATTCGTCACTTTGACAAAAAATATTGAAAATATAATTTTAGTGACAAATACTAAAACGCTGGTTCTTCTATAATCAGTACACAAAATATTCTCATGCATAATATATGGTGGAAAACAGCAATGTTTCTATTCTTAATAAGTAGAAAGTAACTGAGGCAGTATGAAGAATTTTGCAAGGAAAGTAGTAAATTCATTACGTTATATAAGGAAAGTCATGTACTACCCACAGTAGATGTTTTGACTTTGAAATCTGTGAACTCATTTAGTTTTTTTGTATTTACGAAATCTTAATTTATTATGTTACCTGGCTCTCGGAAAGGATATATTCGTCACTTTGACAAAAAATATTGAAAATATAATTTTAGTGACAAATACTAAAACGCTGGTTCTTCTATAATCAGTACACAAAATATTCTCATGCATAATATATGGTGGAAAACAGCAATGTTTCTATTCTGAATAAGTAGAAATTAACTGAGGCAGTATGAAGAATTTTGCAAGGAAAGTAGTAAATTCATTGCGTTATATAAGGAAAGTCATGTACTACCCACAGTAGATTTTTTGACTTTGAAATCGGTGAACTCATTTAGTTTTTTTGTATTTACGAAATCTTAATTTATTATGTTACCTGGCTCTCGGAAAGGATATATTCATCACTTTGACAAAAAAGATTGAAAATATATTTTAGTGACAAATACTAAAACGCTGGTTCTTCTATAATCAGTACACAAAATATTCTCATGCATAATATATGGTGGAAAACAGCAATGTTTCTATTCTTAATAAGTAGAAAGTAACTGAGGCAGTATGAAGAATTTTGCAAGGAAAGTAGTAAATTCATTGCGTTATATAAGGAAAGTCATGTACTGACCACAGTAGATTTTTTGACTTTGAAATCGGTGAACTCATTTAGTTTTTTTGTATTTACGAAATCTTAATTTATTATGTTACCTGGCTCTCGGAAAGGATATATTCGTCACTTTGACAAAAAATATTGAAAATATAATTTTAGTGACAAATACTAAAACGCTGGTTCTTCTATAATCAGTACACAAAATATTCTCATGCATAATATATGGTGGAAAACAGCAATGTTTCTATTCTTAATAAGTAGAAAGTAACTGAGGCAGTATGAAGAATTTTGCAAGGAAAGTAGTAAATTCATTGCGTTATATAAGGAAAGTCATGTACTACCCACAGTAGATTTTTTGACTTTGAAATCTGTGAACTCATTTAGTTTTTTTGTATTTACGAAATCTTAATTTATTATGTTACCTGGCTCTCGGAAAGGATATATTCGTCACTTTGACAAAAAATATTGAAAATATAATTTTAGTGACAAATACTAAAATGCTGGTTCTTCTATAATCAGTACACAAAATATTCTCATGCATAATATATGGTGGAAAACAGCAATGTTTCTATTCTGAATAAGTAGAAAGTAATTGAGGCAGTATGAAGAATTTTGCAAGGACAGTAGTAAATTCATTGCGTTATATAAGGAAAGTCATGTACTGCCCACAGTAGATTTTTTGACTTTGAAATCAGTGAACTCATTTAGTTTTTTTGTATTTACGAAATCTTAATTTATTATGTTACCTGGCTCTCGGAAAGGATATATTCGTCACTTTGACAAAAAATATTGAAAATATAATTTTAGTGACAAATACTAAATAAGTTATAATTTTAGTGACAAATACTACTACGCTGGTTTTTCTATAATCAGTACACAAAATATTATAATGCATAATATATGGTGGAAAACAGCAATGTTTCTATTCTGAATAAGCAGAAAGTAACTGAGGTAGTACGAAGAATTTTTCAAGGAAAGTAGTAAATTCATTGCGTTATATAAGGAAAGTCATGTACTACCCACAGTAGATTTTTTGACTTTGAAATCGGTGAACTCATTTAGTTTTTTTGTATTTACGAAATCTTAATTTATTATGTTACCTGGCTCTCGGAAAGGATATATTCGTCACTTTGACAAAAAATAATGAAAATATAATTTTAGTGACAAATACTAAAACGCTGGTTCTTCTATAATCAGTACACAATATATTCTCATGCATAATATATGGTGGAAAACAGCAATGTTTCTATTCTGAATAAGTAGAAAGTAACTGAGGCAGTATGAAGAATTTTGCAAGGAAAGTAGTAAATTCATTGCGTTATATAAGGAAAGTCATGTACCGCCCACAGTAGATTTTTTGACTTTGAAATCGGTGAACTCATTTAGTTTTTTTGTATTTACGAAATCTTAATTTATTATGTTACCTGGCTCTCGGAAAGGATATATTCGTCACTTTGACAAAAAATATTGAAAATATAATTTTAGTGACAAATACTAAAACGCTGGTTCTTCTATAATCAGTACACAAAATATTCTCATGCATAATATATGGTGGAAAACAGCAATGTTTCTATTCTTAATAAGTAGAAAGTAACTGAGGCAGTATGAAGAATTTTGCAAGGAAAGTAGTAAATGCATTGCGTTATATAAGGAAAGTCATGTACTACCCACAGTAGATTTTTTGACTTTGAAATCTGTGAACTCATTCAGTTTTTTTGTATTTACGAAATCTTAATTTATTATGTTACCTGGCTCTCGGAAAGGATATATTCGTCACTTTGACAAAAAATATTGAAAATATAATTTTAGTGACAAATACTAAAACGCTGGTTCTTCTATAATCAGTACACAAAATATTCTCATGCATAATATATGGTGGAAAACAGCAATGTTTCTATTCTTAATAAGTAGAAAGTAACTGAGGCAGTATGAAGAATTTTGCAAGGAAAGTAGTAAATGCATTGCGTTATATAAGGAAAGTCATGTACTACCCACAGTAGATTTTTTGACTTTGAAATATGTGAACTCATTTAGTTTTTTTGTATTTACGAAATCTTAATTTATTATGTTACCTGGCTCTCGGAAAGGATATATTCGTCACTTTGACAAAAAATATTGAAAATATAATTTTAGTGACAAATACTAAAACCCTGGTTCTTCTATAATCAGTACACAAAATATTCTCATGCATAATATATGGTGGAAAACAGCAATGTTTCTATTCTTAATAAGTAGAAAGTAACTGAGGCAGTATGAAGAATTTTGCAAGGAAAGTAGTAAATGCATTGCGTTATATAAGGAAAGTCATGTACTACCCACAGTAGATTTTTTGACTTTGAAATCTGTGAACTCATTTAGTTTTTTTGTATTTACGAAATCTTAATTTATTATGTTACCTGGCTCTCGGAAAGGATATATTCGTCACTTTGACAAAAAATATTGAAAATATAATTTTAGTGACAAATACTAAAACGCTGGTTCTTCTATAATCAGTACACAAAATATTCTCATGCATAATATATGGTGGAAAACAGCAATGTTTCTATTCTGAATAAGTAGAAAGTAACTGAGGCAGTATGAAGAATTTTGCAAGGAAAGTAGTAAATTCATTGCGTTATATAAGGAAAGTCATGTACTACCCACAGTAGATTTTTTGACTTTGAAATCTGTGAACTCATTTAGTTTTTTTGTATTTACGAAATCTTAATTTATTATGTTACCTGGCTCTCGGAAAGGATATATTCGTCACTTTGACAAAAAATATTGAAAATATAATTTTAGTGACAAATACTAAAACGCTGGTTCTTCTATAATCAGTACACAAAATATTCTCATGCATAATATATGGTGGAAAACAGCAATGTTTCTATTCTGAATAAGTAGAAAGTAACTGAGGCAGTATGAAGAATTTTGCAAGGAAAGTAGTAAATTCATTGCGTTATATAAGGAAAGTCATGTACTACCCACAGTAGATTTTTTGACTTTGAAATCGGTGAACTCATTTAGTTTTTTTGTATTTACGAAATCTTAATTTATTATGTTACCTGGCTCTCGGAAAGGATATATTCATCACTTTGACAAAAAATATTGAAAATATAATTTTAGTGACAAATACTAAAACGCAGGTTCTTCTATAATCAGTACACAAAATATTCTCATGCATAATATATGGTGGAAAACAGCAATGTTTCTATTCTTAATAAGTAGAAAGTAACTGAGGCAGTATGAAGAATTTTGCAAGGAAAGTAGTAAATTCATTGCGTTATATAAGGAAAGTCATGTACTACCCACAGTAGATTTTTTGACTTTGAAATTTGTGAACTCATTTAGTTTTTTTGTATTTACGAAATCTTAATTTATTATGTTACCTGGCTCTCGGAAAGGATATATTCGTCACTTTGACAAAAAATATTGAAAATATAATTTTAGTGACAAATACTAAAACGCTGGTTCTTCTATAATCAGTACACAAAATATTCTAATGCATAATATATGGTGGAAAACAGCAATGTTTCTATTCTTAATAAGTAGAAAGTAACTGAGGCAGTATGAAGAATTTTGCAAGGAAAGTAGTAAATTCATTGCGTTATATAAGGAAAGTCATGTACTACCCACAGTAGATTTTTTGACTTTGAAATCTGTGAACTCATTTAGTTTTTTTGTATTTACGAAATCTTAATTTATTATGTTACCTGGCTCTCGGAAAGGATATATTCGTCACTTTGACAAAAAATATTGAAAATATAATTTTAGTGACAAATACTAAAACGCTGGTTCTTCTATAATCAGTACACAAAATATTCTCATGCATAATATATGGTGGAAAACAGCAATGTTTCTATTCTGAATAAGCACAAAGTAACTGAGGCAGTACGAAGAATTTTTCAAGGAAAGTAGTAAATTCATTGCGTTATATAAGGAAAGTCATGTACTACCCACAGTAGATTTTTTGACTTTAAAATTGGTGAACTCATTTAGTTTTTTTGTATTTACGAAATCTTAATTTATTATGTTACCTGGCTCTCGGAAAGGATATATTCGTCACTTTGACAAAAAATATTGAAAATATAATTTTAGTGACAAATACTAAAACGCTGGTTCTTCTATAATCAGTACACAAAATATTCTCATGCATAATATATGGTGGAAAACAGCAATGTTTCTATTCTGAATAAGTAGAAAGTAATTGAGGCAGTATGAAGAATTTTGCAAGGACAGTAGTAAATTCATTGCGTTATATAAGGAAAGTCATGTACTGCCCACAGTAGATTTTTTGACTTTGAAATCAGTGAACTCATTTAGTTTTTTTGTATTTACGAAATCTTAATTTATTATGTTACCTGGCTCTCGGAAAGGATATATTCGTCACTTTGACAAAAAATATTGAAAATATAATTTTAGTGACAAATACTAAATAAGTTATAATTTTAGTGACAAATACTACTACGCTGGTTTTTCTATAATCAGTACACAAAATATTATAATGCATAATATATGGTGGAAAACAGCAATGTTTCTATTCTGAATAAGCAGAAAGTAACTGAGGTAGTACGAAGAATTTTTCAAGGAAAGTAGTAAATTCATTGCGTTATATAAGGAAAGTCATGTACTACCCACAGTAGATGTTTTGACTTTGAAATCGGTGAACTCATTTAGTTTTTTTGTATTTACGAAATCTTAATTTATTATGTTACCTGGCTCTCGGAAAGGATATATTCGTCACTTTGACAAAAAATAATGAAAATATAATTTTAGTGACAAATACTAAAACGCTGGTTCTTCTATAATCAGTACACAAAATATTCTCATGCATAATATATGGTGGAAAACAGCAATGTTTCTATTCTGAATAAGTAGAAAGTAACTGAGGCAGTATGAAGAATTTTGCAAGGAAAGTAGTAAATTCATTGCGTTATATAAGGAAAGTCATGTACCGCCCACAGTAGATTTTTTGACTTTGAAATCGGTGAACTCATTTAGTTTTTTTGTATTTACGAAATCTTAATTTATTATGTTACCTGGCTCTCGGAAAGGATATATTCGTCACTTTGACAAAAAATATTGAAAATATAATTTTAGTGACAAATACTAAAACGCTGGTTCTTCTATAATCAGTACACAAAATATTCTCATGCATAATATATGGTGGAAAACAGCAATGTTTCTATTCTTAATAAGTAGAAAGTAACTGAGGCAGTATGAAGAATTTTGCAAGGAAAGTAGTAAATGCATTGCGTTATATAAGGAAAGTCATGTACTACCCACAGTAGATTTTTTGACTTTGAAATCTGTGAACTCATTCAGTTTTTTTGTATTTACGAAATCTTAATTTATTATGTTACCTGGCTCTCGGAAAGGATATATTCGTCACTTTGAAAAAAATATTGAAAATATAATTTTAGTGACAAATACTAAAACGCTGGTTCTTCTATAATCAGTACACAAAATATTCTCATGCATAATATATGGTGGAAAACAGCAATGTTTCTATTCTTAATAAGTAGAAAGTAACTGAGGCAGTATGAAGAATTTTGCAAGGAAAGTAGTAAATTCATTGCGTTATATAAGGAAAGTCATGTACCGCCCACAGTAGATTTTTTGACTTTGAAATCTGTGAACTCATTTAGTTTTTTTGTATTTACGAAATCTTAATTTATTATGTTACCTGGCTCTCGGAAAGGATATATTCGTCACTTTGACAAAAAATATTGAAAATATAATTTTAGTGACAAATACTAAAACGCTGGTTCTTCTATAATCAGTACACAAAATATTCTCATGCATAATATATGGTGGAAAACAGCAATGTTTCTATTCTTAATAAGTAGAAAGTAACTGAGGCAGTATGAAGAATTTTGCAAGGAAAGTAGTAAATGCATTGCGTTATATAAGGAAAGTCATGTACTACCCACAGTAGATTTTTTGACTTTGAAATCTGTGAACTCATTTAGTTTTTTTGTATTTACGAAATCTTAATTTATTATGTTACCTGGCTCTCGGAAAGGATATATTCGTCACTTTGACAAAAAATATTGAAAATATAATTTTAGTGACAAATACTAAAACGCTGGTTCTTCTATAATCAGTACACAAAATATTCTCATGCATAATATATGGTGGAAAACAGCAATGTTTCTATTCTTAATAAGTAGAAAGTAACTGAGGCAGTATGAAGAATTTTGCAAGGAAAGTAGTAAATGCATTGCGTTATATAAGGAAAGCCATGTACTACCCACAGTAGATTTTTTGACTTTGAAATCTGTGAACTCATTTAGTTTTTTTGTATTTACGAAATCTTAATTTATTATGTTACCTGGCTCTCGGAAAGGATATATTCGTCACTTTGACAAAAAATATTGAAAATATAATTTTAGTGACAAATACTAAAACGCTGGTTCTTCTATAATCAGTACACAAAATATTCTCATGCATAATATATGGTGGAAAACAGCAATGTTTCTATTCTGAATAAGCACAAAGTAACTGAGGCAGTACGAAGAATTTTTCAAGGAAAGTAGTAAATTCATTGCGTTATATAAGGAAAGTCATGTACTACCCACAGTAGATTTTTTGACTTTGAAATTGGTGAACTCATTTAGTTTTTTTGTATTTACGAAATCTTAATTTATTATGTTACCTGGCTCTCGGAAAGGATATATTCATCACTTTGACAAAAAATATTGAAAATATATTTTAGTGACAAATACTAAAACGCTGGTTCTTCTATAATCAGTACACAAAATATTCTCATGCATAATATATGGTGGAAAACAGCAATGTTTCTATTCTTAATAAGTAGAAAGTAACTGAGGCAGTATGAAGAATTTTGCAAGGAAAGTAGTAAATTCATTGCGTTATATAAGGAAAGTCATGTACTGCCCACAGTAGATTTTTTGACTTTGAAATCGGTGAACTCATTTAGTTTTTTTGTATTTACGAAATCTTAATTTATTATGTTACCTGGCTCTCGGAAAGGATATATTCGTCACTTTGACAAAAAATATTGAAAATATAATTTTAGTGACAAATACTAAAACGCTGGTTCTTCTATAATCAGTACACAAAATATTCTCATGCATAATATATGGTGGAAAACAGCAATGTTTCTATTCTTAATAAGTAGAAAGTAACTGAGGCAGTATGAAGAATTTTGCAAGGAAAGTAGTAAATTCATTGCGTTATATAAGGAAAGTCATGTACTACCCACAGTAGATTTTTTGACTTTGAAATCGGTGAACTCATTTAGTTTTTTTGTATTTACGAAATCTTAATTTATTATGTTACCTGGCTCTCGGAAAGGATATATTCGTCACTTTGACAAAAAATATTGAAAATATAATTTTAGTGACAAATACTAAAACGTTGGTTCTTCTATAATCAGTACACAAAATATTCTCATGCATAATATATGGTGCAAAACAGCAATGTTTCTATTCTTAATAAGTAGAAAGTAACTGAGGCAGTATGAAGAATTTTGCAAGGAAAGTAGTAAATGCATTGCGTTATATAAGGAAAGTCATGTACTACCCACAGTAGATTTTTTGACTTTGAAATCTGTGAACTCATTTAGTTTTTTTGTATTTACGAAATCTTAATTTATTATGTTACCTGGCTCTCGGAAAGGATATATTCGTCACTTTGACAAAAAATATTGAAAATATAATTTTAGTGACAAATACTAAAACGCTGGTTCTTCTATAATCAGTACACAAAATATTCTCATGCATAATATATGGTGGAAAACAGCAATGTTTCTATTCTTAATAAGTAGAAAGTAACTGAGGCAGTATGAAGAATTTTGCAAGGAAAGTAGTAAATGCATTGCGTTATATAAGGAAAGTCATGTACTACCCACAGTAGATTTTTTGACTTTGAAATCTGTGAACTCATTCAGTTTTTTTGTATTTACGAAATCTTAATTTATTATGTTACCTGGCTCTCGGAAAGGATATATTCGTCACTTTGACAAAAAATATTGAAAATATAATTTTAGTGACAAATACTAAAACGCTGGTTCTTCTATAATCAGTACACAAAATATTCTCATGCATAATATATGGTGGAAAACAGCAATGTTTCTATTCTTAATAAGTAGAAAGTAACTGAGGCAGTATGAAGAATTTTGCAAGGAAAGTAGTAAATGCATTGCGTTATATAAGGAAAGTCATGTACTACCCACAGTAGATTTTTTGACTTTGAAATCTGTGAACTCATTTAGTTTTTTTGTATTTACGAAATCTTAATTTATTATGTTACCTGGCTCTCGGAAAGGATATATTCGTCACTTTGACAAAAAATATTGAAAATATAATTTTAGTGACAAATACTAAAACCCTGGTTCTTCTATAATCAGTACACAAAATATTCTCATGCATAATATATGGTGGAAAACAGCAATGTTTCTATTCTTAATAAGTAGAAAGTAACTGAGGCAGTATGAAGAATTTTGCAAGGAAAGTAGTAAATGCATTGCGTTATATAAGGAAAGTCATGTACTACCCACAGTAGATTTTTTGACTTTGAAATCTGTGAACTCATTTAGTTTTTTTGTATTTACGAAATCTTAATTTATTATGTTACCTGGCTCTCGGAAAGGATATATTCGTCACTTTGACAAAAAATATTGAAAATATAATTTTAGTGACAAATACTAAAACGCTGGTTCTTCTATAATCAGTACACAAAATATTCTCATGCATAATATATGGTGGAAAACAGCAATGTTTCTATTCTGAATAAGTAGAAAGTAACTGAGGCAGTATGAAGAATTTTGCAAGGAAAGTAGTAAATTCATTGCGTTATATAAGGAAAGTCATGTACTACCCACAGTAGATTTTTTGACTTTGAAATCTGTGAACTCATTTAGTTTTTTTGTATTTACGAAATCTTAATTTATTATGTTACCTGGCTCTCGGAAAGGATATATTCGTCACTTTGACAAAAAATATTGAAAATATAATTTTAGTGACAAATACTAAAACGCTGGTTCTTCTATAATCAGTACACAAAATATTCTCATGCATAATATATGGTGGAAAACAGCAATGTTTCTATTCTGAATAAGTAGAAAGTAACTGAGGCAGTATGAAGAATTTTGCAAGGAAAGTAGTAAATTCATTGCGTTATATAAGGAAAGTCATGTACTACCCACAGTAGATTTTTTGACTTTGAAATCGGTGAACTCATTTAGTTTTTTTGTATTTACGAAATCTTAATTTATTATGTTACCTGGCTCTCGGAAAGGATATATTCATCACTTTGACAAAAAATATTGAAAATATAATTTTAGTGACAAATACTAAAACGCAGGTTCTTCTATAATCAGTACACAAAATATTCTCATGCATAATATATGGTGGAAAACAGCAATTTTTCTATTCTTAATAAGTAGAAAGTAACTGAGGCAGTATGAAGAATTTTGCAAGGAAAGTAGTAAATTCATTGCGTTATATAAAGAAAGTCATGTACTACCCACAGTAGATTTTTTGACTTTGAAATCTGTGAACTCATTTAGTTTTTTTGTATTTACGAAATCTTAATTTATTATGTTACCTGGCTCTCGGAAAGGATATATTCGTCACTTTGACAAAAAATATTGAAAATATAATTTTAGTGACAAATACTAAAACGCTGGTTCTTCTATAATCAGTACACAAAATATTCTCATGCATAATATATGGTGGAAAACAGCAATGTTTCTATTCTTAATAAGTAGAAAGTAACTGAGGCAGTATGAAGAATTTTGCAAGGAAAGTAGTAAATTCATTGCGTTATATAAGGAAAGTCATGTACTACCCACAGTAGATTTTTTGACTTTGAAATCTGTGAACTCATTTAGTTTTTTTGTATTTACGAAATCTTAATTTATTATGTTACCTGGCTCTCGGAAAGGATATATTCGTCACTTTGACAAAAAATATTGAAAATATAATTTTAGTGACAAATACTAAAACGCTGGTTCTTCTATAATCAGTACACAAAATATTCTCATGCATAATATATGGTGGAAAACAGCAATGTTTCTATTCTGAATAAGCACAAAGTAACTGAGGCAGTACGAAGAATTTTTCAAGGAAAGTAGTAAATTCATTGCGTTATATAAGGAAAGTCATGTACTACCCACAGTAGATTTTTTGACTTTAAAATTGGTGAACTCATTTAGTTTTTTTGTATTTACGAAATCTTAATTTATTATGTTACCTGGCTCTCGGAAAGGATATATTCGTCACTTTGACAAAAAATATTGAAAATATAATTTTAGTGACAAATACTAAAACGCTGGTTCTTCTATAATCAGTACACAAAATATTCTCATGCATAATATATGGTGGAAAACAGCAATGTTTCTATTCTGAATAAGTAGAAAGTAATTGAGGAAGTATGAAGAATTTTGCAAGGACAGTAGTAAATTCATTGCGTTATATAAGGAAAGTCATGTACTGCCCACAGTAGATTTTTTGACTTTGAAATCAGTGAACTCATTTAGTTTTTTTGTATTTACGAAATCTTAATTTATTATGTTACCTGGCTCTCGGAAAGGATATATTCGTCACTTTGACAAAAAATATTGAAAATATAATTTTAGTGACAAATACTAAATAAGTTATAATTTTAGTGACAAATACTACTACGCTGGTTTTTCTATAATCAGTACACAAAATGTTATAATGCATAATATATGGTGGAAAACAGCAATGTTTCTATTCTGAATAAGCAGAAAGTAACTGAGGTAGTACGAAGAATTTTTCAAGGAAAGTAGTAAATTCATTGCGTTATATAAGGAAAGTCATGTACTACCCACAGTAGATGTTTTGACTTTGAAATCGGTGAACTCATTTAGTTTTTTTGTATTTACGAAATCTTAATTTATTATGTTACCTGGCTCTCGGAAAGGATATATTCGTCACTTTGACAAAAAATAATGAAAATATAATTTTAGTGACAAATACTAAAACGCTGGTTCTTCTATAATCAGTACACAAAATATTCTCATGCATAATATATGGTGGAAAACAGCAATGTTTCTATTCTGAATAAGTAGAAAGTAACTGAGGCAGTATGAAGAATTTTGCAAGGAAAGTAGTAAATTCATTGCGTTATATAAGGAAAGTCATGTACCGCCCACAGTAGATTTTTTGACTTTGAAATCGGTGAACTCATTTAGTTTTTTTGTATTTACGAAATCTTAATTTATTATGTTACCTGGCTCTCGGAAAGGATATATTCGTCACTTTGACAAAAAATATTGAAAATATAATTTTAGTGACAAATACTAAAACGCTGGTTCTTCTATAATCAGTACACAAAATATTCTCATGCATAATATATGGTGGAAAACAGCAATGTTTCTATTCTTAATAAGTAGAAAGTAACTGAGGCAGTATGAAGAATTTTGCAAGGAAAGTAGTAAATGCATTGCGTTATATAAGGAAAGTCATGTACTACCCACAGTAGATTTTTTGACTTTGAAATCTGTGAACTCATTCAGTTTTTTTGTATTTACGAAATCTTAATTTATTATGTTACCTGGCTCTCGGAAAGGATATATTCGTCACTTTGAAAAAAATATTGAAAATATAATTTTAGTGACAAATACTAAAACGCTGGTTCTTCTATAATCAGTACACAAAATATTCTCATGCATAATATATGGTGGAAAACAGCAATGTTTCTATTCTTAATAAGTAGAAAGTAACTGAGGCAGTATGAAGAATTTTGCAAGGAAAGTAGTAAATTCATTGCGTTATATAAGGAAAGTCATGTACCGCCCACAGTAGATTTTTTGACTTTGAAATCTGTGAACTCATTTAGTTTTTTTGTATTTACGAAATCTTAATTTATTATGTTACCTGGCTCTCGGAAAGGATATATTCGTCACTTTGACAAAAAATATTGAAAATATAATTTTAGTGACAAATACTAAAACGCTGGTTCTTCTATAATCAGTACACAAAATATTCTCATGCATAATATATGGTGGAAAACAGCAATGTTTCTATTCTTAATAAGTAGAAACTAACTGAGGCAGTATGAAGAATTTTGCAAGGAAAGTAGTAAATGCATTGCGTTATATAAGGAAAGTCATGTACTACCCACAGTAGATTTTTTGACTTTGAAATCTGTGAACTCATTTAGTTTTTTTGTATTTACGAAATCTTAATTTATTATGTTACCTGGCTCTCGGAAAGGATATATTCGTCACTTTGACAAAAAATATTGAAAATATAATTTTAGTGACAAATACTAAAACGCTGGTTCTTCTATAATCAGTACACAAAATATTCTCATGCATAATATATGGTGGAAAACAGCAATGTTTCTATTCTTAATAAGTAGAAAGTAACTGAGGCAGTATGAAGAATTTTGCAAGGAAAGTAGTAAATGCATTGCGTTATATAAGGAAAGCCATGTACTACCCACAGTAGATTTTTTGACTTTGAAATCTGTGAACTCATTTAGTTTTTTTGTATTTACGAAATCTTAATTTATTATGTTACCTGGCTCTCGGAAAGGATATATTCGTCACTTTGACAAAAAATATTGAAAATATAATTTTAGTGACAAATACTAAAACGCTGGTTCTTCTATAATCAGTACACAAAATATTCTCATGCATAATATATGGTGGAAAACAGCAATGTTTCTATTCTGAATAAGCACAAAGTAACTGAGGCAGTACGAAGAATTTTTCAAGGAAAGTAGTAAATTCATTGCGTTATATAAGGAAAGTCATGTACTACCCACAGTAGATTTTTTGACTTTGAAATTGGTGAACTCATTTAGTTTTTTTGTATTTACGAAATCTTAATTTATTATGTTACCTGGCTCTCGGAAAGGATATATTCATCACTTTGACAAAAAATATTGAAAATATATTTTAGTGACAAATACTAAAACGCTGGTTCTTCTATAATCAGTACACAAAATATTCTCATGCATAATATATGGTGGAAAACAGCAATGTTTCTATTCTTAATAAGTAGAAAGTAACTGAGGCAGTATGAAGAATTTTGCAAGGAAAGTAGTAAATTCATTGCGTTATATAAGGAAAGTCATGTACTGCCCACAGTAGATTTTTTGACTTTGAAATCGGTGAACTCATTTAGTTTTTTTGTATTTACGAAATCTTAATTTATTATGTTACCTGGCTCTCGGAAAGGATATATTCGTCACTTTGACAAAAAATATTGAAAATATAATTTTAGTGACAAATACTAAAACGCTGGTTCTTCTATAATCAGTACACAAAATATTCTCATGCATAATATATGGTGGAAAACAGCAATGTTTCTATTCTTAATAAGTAGAAAGTAACTGAGGCAGTATGAAGAATTTTGCAAGGAAAGTAGTAAATTCATTGCGTTATATAAGGAAAGTCATGTACTACCCACAGTAGATTTTTTGACTTTGAAATCGGTGAACTCATTTAGTTTTTTTGTATTTACGAAATCTTAATTTATTATGTTACCTGGCTCTCGGAAAGGATATATTCGTCACTTTGACAAAAAATATTGAAAATATAATTTTAGTGACAAATACTAAAACGCTGGTTCTTCTATAATCAGTACACAAAATATTCTCATGCATAATATATGGTGCAAAACAGCAATGTTTCTATTCTTAATAAGTAGAAAGTAACTGAGGCAGTATGAAGAATTTTGCAAGGAAAGTAGTAAATGCATTGCGTTATATAAGGAAAGTCATGTACTACCCACAGTAGATTTTTTGACTTTGAAATCTGTGAACTCATTTAGTTTTTTTGTATTTACGAAATCTTAATTTATTATGTTACCTGGCTCTCGGAAAGGATATATTCGTCACTTTGACAAAAAATATTGAAAATATAATTTTAGTGACAAATACTAAAACGCTGGTTCTTCTATAATCAGTACACAAAATATTCTCATGCATAATATATGGTGGAAAACAGCAATGTTTCTATTCTTAATAAGTAGAAAGTAACTGAGGCAGTATGAAGAATTTTGCAAGGAAAGTAGTAAATGCATTGCGTTATATAAGGAAAGCCATGTACTACCCACAGTAGATTTTTTGACTTTGAAATCTGTGAACTCATTTAGTTTTTTTGTATTTACGAAATCTTAATTTATTATGTTACCTGGCTCTCGGAAAGGATATATTCGTCACTTTGACAAAAAATATTGAAAATATAATTTTAGTGACAAATACTAAAACGCTGGTTCTTCTATAATCAGTACACAAAATATTCTCATGCATAATATATGGTGGAAAACAGCAATGTTTCTATTCTGAATAAGCACAAAGTAACTGAGGCAGTACGAAGAATTTTTCAAGGAAAGTAGTAAATTCATTGCGTTATATAAGGAAATTCATGTACTACCCACAGTAGAATTTTTGACTTTGAAATTGGTGAACTCATTTAGTTTTTTTGTATTTACGAAATCTTAATTTATTATGTTACCTGGCTCTCGGAAAGGATATATTCATCACTTTGACAAAAAATATTGAAAATATATTTTAGTGACAAATACTAAAACGCTGGTTCTTCTATAATCAGTACACAAAATATTCTCATGCATAATATATGGTGGAAAACAGCAATGTTTCTATTCTTAATAAGTAGAAAGTAACTGAGGCAGTATGAAGAATTTTGCAAGGAAAGTAGTAAATTCATTGCGTTATATAAGGAAAGTCATGTACTGCCCACAGTAGATTTTTTGACTTTGAAATCGGTGAACTCATTTAGTTTTTTTGTATTTACGAAATCTTAATTTATTATGTTACCTGGCTCTCGGAAAAGATATATTCGTCACTTTGACAAAAAATATTGAAAATATAATTTTAGTGACAAATACTAAAATGCTGGTTCTTCTATAATCAGTACACAAAATATTCTCATGCATAATATATGGTGGAAAACAGCAATGTTTCTATTCTGAATAAGTAGAAAGTAATTGAGGCAGTATGAAGAATTTTGCAAGGACAGTAGTAAATTCATTGCGTTATATAAGGAAAGTCATGTACTGCCCACAGTAGATTTTTTGACTTTGAAATCAGTGAACTCATTTAGTTTTTTTGTATTTACGAAATCTTAATTTATTATGTTACCTGGCTCTCGGAAAGGATATATTCGTCACTTTGACAAAAAATATTGAAAATATAATTTTAGTGACAAATACTAAATAAGTTATAATTTTAGTGACAAATACTACTACGCTGGTTTTTCTATAATCAGTACACAAAATATTATAATGCATAATATATGGTGGAAAACAGCAATGTTTCTATTCTGAATAAGCAGAAAGTAACTGAGGTAGTACGAAGAATTTTTCAAGGAAAGTAGTAAATTCATTGCGTTATATAAGGAAAGTCATGTACTACCCACAGTAGATTTTTTGACTTTGAAATCGGTGAACTCATTTAGTTTTTTTGTATTTACGAAATCTTAATTTATTATGTTACCTGGCTCTCGGAAAGGATATATTCGTCACTTTGACAAAAAATAATGAAAATATAATTTTAGTGACAAATACTAAAACGCTGGTTCTTCTATAATCAGTACACAATATATTCTCATGCATAATATATGGTGGAAAACAGCAATGTTTCTATTCTGAATAAGTAGAAAGTAACTGAGGCAGTATGAAGAATTTTGCAAGGAAAGTAGTAAATTCATTGCGTTATATAAGGAAAGTCATGTACCGCCCACAGTAGATTTTTTGACTTTGAAATCGGTGAACTCATTTAGTTTTTTTGTATTTACGAAATCTTAATTTATTATGTTACCTGGCTCTCGGAAAGGATATATTCGTCACTTTGACAAAAAATATTGAAAATATAATTTTAGTGACAAATACTAAAACGCTGGTTCTTCTATAATCAGTACACAAAATATTCTCATGCATAATATATGGTGGAAAACAGCAATGTTTCTATTCTTAATAAGTAGAAAGTAACTGAGGCAGTATGAAGAATTTTGCAAGGAAAGTAGTAAATGCATTGCGTTATATAAGGAAAGTCATGTACTACCCACAGTAGATTTTTTGACTTTGAAATCTGTGAACTCATTCAGTTTTTTTGTATTTACGAAATCTTAATTTATTATGTTACCTGGCTCTCGGAAAGGATATATTCGTCACTTTGACAAAAAATATTGAAAATATAATTTTAGTGACAAATACTAAAACGCTGGTTCTTCTATAATCAGTACACAAAATATTCTCATGCATAATATATGGTGGAAAACAGCAATGTTTCTATTCTTAATAAGTAGAAAGTAACTGAGGCAGTATGAAGAATTTTGCAAGGAAAGTAGTAAATGCATTGCGTTATATAAGGAAAGTCATGTACTACCCACAGTAGATTTTTTGACTTTGAAATCTGTGAACTCATTTAGTTTTTTTGTATTTACGAAATCTTAATTTATTATGTTACCTGGCTCTCGGAAAGGATATATTCGTCACTTTGACAAAAAATATTGAAAATATAATTTTAGTGACAAATACTAAAACGCTGGTTCTTCTATAATCAGTACACAAAATATTCTCATGCATAATATATGGTGGAAAACAGCAATGTTTCTATTCTGAATAAGTAGAAAGTAACTGAGGCAGTATGAAGAATTTTGCAAGGAAAGTCGTAAATTCATTGCGTTATATAAGGAAAGTCATGTACTACCCACAGTAGATTTTTTGACTTTGAAATCTGTGAACTCATTTAGTTTTTTTGTATTTACGAAATCTTAATTTATTATGTTACCTGGCTCTCGGAAAGGATATATTCGTCACTTTGACAAAAAATATTGAAAATATAATTTTAGTGACAAATACTAAAACGCTGGTTCTTCTATAATCAGTACACAAAATATTCTCATGCATAATATATGGTGGAAAACAGCAATGTTTCTATTCTGAATAAGTAGAAAGTAACTGAGGCAGTATGAAGAATTTTGCAAGGAAAGTAGTAAATTCATTGCGTTATATAAGGAAAGTCATGTACTACCCACAGTAGATTTTTTGACTTTGAAATCGGTGAACTCATTTAGTTTTTTTGTATTTACGAAATCTTAATTTATTATGTTACCTGGCTCTCGGAAAGGATATATTCATCACTTTGACAAAAAATATTGAAAATATAATTTTAGTGACAAATACTAAAACGCAGGTTCTTCTATAATCAGTACACAAAATATTCTCATGCATAATATATGGTGGAAAACAGCAATGTTTCTATTCTTAATAAGTAGAAAGTAACTGAGGCAGTATGAAGAATTTTGCAAGGAAAGTAGTAAATTCATTGCGTTATATAAGGAAAGTCATGTACTACCCACAGTAGATTTTTTGACTTTGAAATCTGTGAACTCATTTAGTTTTTTTGTATTTACGAAATCTTAATTTATTATGTTACCTGGCTCTCGGAAAGGATATATTCGTCACTTTGACAAAAAATATTGAAAATATAATTTTAGTGACAAATACTAAAACGCTGGTTCTTCTATAATCAGTACACAAAATATTCTCATGCATAATATATGGTGGAAAACAGCAATGTTTCTATTCTTAATAAGTAGAAAGTAACTGAGGCAGTATGAAGAATTTTGCAAGGAAAGTAGTAAATTCATTGCGTTATATAAGGAAAGTCATGTACTACCCACAGTAGATTTTTTGACTTTGAAATCTGTGAACTCATTTAGTTTTTTTGTATTTACGAAATCTTAATTTATTATGTTACCTGGCTCTCGGAAAGGATATATTCGTCACTTTGACAAAAAATATTGAAAATATAATTTTAGTGACAAATACTAAAACGCTGGTTCTTCTATAATCAGTACACAAAATATTCTCATGCATAATATATGGTGGAAAACAGCAATGTTTCTATTCTGAATAAGCACAAAGTAACTGAGGCAGTACGAAGAATTTTTCAAGGAAAGTAGTAAATTCATTGCGTTATATAAGGAAAGTCATGTACTACCCACAGTAGATTTTTTGACTTTGAAATTGGTGAACTCATTTAGTTTTTTTGTATTTACGAAATCTTAATTTATTATGTTACCTGGCTCTCGGAAAGGATATATTCGTCACTTTGACAAAAAATATCGAAAATATAATTTTAGTGACAAATACTAAAACGCTGGTTCTTCTATAATCAGTACACAAAATATTCTCATGCATAATATATGGTGGAAAACAGCAATGTTTCTATTCTGAATAAGTAGAAAGTAATTGAGGCAGTATGAAGAATTTTGCAAGGACAGTAGTAAATTCATTGCGTTATATAAGGAAAGTCATGTACTGCCCACAGTAGATTTTTTGACTTTGAAATCAGTGAACTCATTTAGTTTTTTTGTATTTACGAAATCTTAATTTATTATGTTACCTGGCTCTCGGAAAGGATATATTCGTCACTTTGACAAAAAATATTGAAAATATAATTTTAGTGACAAATACTAAATAAGTTATAATTTTAGTGACAAATACTACTACGCTGGTTTTTCTATAATCAGTACACAAAATATTATAATGCATAATATATGGTGGAAAACAGCAATGTTTCTATTCTGAATAAGCAGAAAGTAACTGAGGTAGTACGAAGAATTTTTCAAGGAAAGTAGTAAATTCATTGCGTTATATAAGGAAAGTCATGTACTACCCACAGTAGATGTTTTGACTTTGAAATCGGTGAACTCATTTAGTTTTTTTGTATTTACGAAATCTTAATTTATTATGTTACCTGGCTCTCGGAAAGGATATATTCGTCACTTTGACAAAAAATAATGAAAATATAATTTTAGTGACAAATACTAAAACGCTGGTTCTTCTATAATCAGTACACAAAATATTCTCATGCATAATATATGGTGGAAAACAGCAATGTTTCTATTCTGAATAAGTAGAAAGTAACTGAGGCAGTATGAAGAATTTTGCAAGGAAAGTAGTAAATTCATTGCGTTATATAAGGAAAGTCATGTACCGCCCACAGTAGATTTTTTGACTTTGAAATCGGTGAACTCATTTAGTTTTTTTGTATTTACGAAATCTTAATTTATTATGTTACCTGGCTCTCGGAAAGGATATATTCGTCACTTTGACAAAAAATATTGAAAATATAATTTTAGTGACAAATACTAAAACGCTGGTTCTTCTATAATCAGTACACAAAATATTCTCATGCATAATATATGGTGGAAAACAGCAATGTTTCTATTCTGAATAAGTAGAAAGTAACTGAGGCAGTATGAAGAATTTTGCAAGGAAAGTAGTAAATTCATTGCGTTATATAAGGAAAGTCATGTACCGCCCACAGTAGATTTTTTGACTTTGAAATCGGTGAACTCATTTAGTTTTTTTGTATTTACGAAATCTTAATTTATTATGTTACCTGGCTCTCGGAAAGGATATATTCGTCACTTTGACAAAAAATATTGAAAATATAATTTTAGTGACAAATACTAAAACGCTGGTTCTTCTATAATCAGTACACAAAATATTCTCATGCATAATATATGGTGGAAAACAGCAATGTTTCTATTCTTAATAAGTAGAAAGTAACTGAGGCAGTATGAAGAATTTTGCAAGGAAAGTAGTAAATGCATTGCGTTATATAAGGAAAGTCATGTACTACCCACAGTAGATTTTTTGACTTTGAAATCTGTGAACTCATTCAGTTTTTTTGTATTTACGAAATCTTAATTTATTATGTTACCTGGCTCTCGGAAAGGATATATTCGTCACTTTGAAAAAAATATTGAAAATATAATTTTAGTGACAAATACTAAAACGCTGGTTCTTCTATAATCAGTACACAAAATATTCTCATGCATAATATATGGTGGAAAACAGCAATGTTTCTATTCTGAATAAGTAGAAAGTAACTGAGGCAGTATGAAGAATTTTGCAAGGAAAGTAGTAAATTCATTGCGTTATATAAGGAAAGTCATGTACCGCCCACAGTAGATTTTTTGACTTTGAAATCGGTGAACTCATTTAGTTTTTTTGTATTTACGAAATCTTAATTTATTATGTTACCTGGCTCTCGGAAAGGATATATTCGTCACTTTGACAAAAAATATTGAAAATATAATTTTAGTGACAAATACTAAAACGCTGGTTCTTCTATAATCAGTACACAAAATATTCTCATGCATAATATATGGTGGAAAACAGCAATGTTTCTATTCTTAATAAGTAGAAAGTAACTGAGGCAGTATGAAGAATTTTGCAAGGAAAGTAGTAAATGCATTGCGTTATATAAGGAAAGTCATGTACTACCCACAGTAGATTTTTTGACTTTGAAATCTGTGAACTCATTCAGTTTTTTTGTATTTACGAAATCTTAATTTATTATGTTACCTGGCTCTCGGAAAGGATATATTCGTCACTTTGAAAAAAATATTGAAAATATAATTTTAGTGACAAATACTAAAACGCTGGTTCTTCTATAATCAGTACACAAAATATTCTCATGCATAATATATGGTGGAAAACAGCAATGTTTCTATTCTTAATAAGTAGAAAGTAACTGAGGCAGTATGAAGAATTTTGCAAGGAAAGTAGTAAATTCATTGCGTTATATAAGGAAAGTCATGTACCGCCCACAGTAGATTTTTTGACTTTGAAATCTGTGAACTCATTTAGTTTTTTTGTATTTACGAAATCTTAATTTATTATGTTACCTGGCTCTCGGAAAGGATATATTCGTCACTTTGACAAAAAATATTGAAAATATAATTTTAGTGACAAATACTAAAACGCTGGTTCTTCTATAATCAGTACACAAAATATTCTCATGCATAATATATGGTGGAAAACAGCAATGTTTCTATTCTTAATAAGTAGAAAGTAACTGAGGCAGTATGAAGAATTTTGCAAGGAAAGTAGTAAATGCATTGCGTTATATAAGGAAAGTCATGTACTACCCACAGTAGATTTTTTGACTTTGAAATCTGTGAACTCATTTAGTTTTTTTGTATTTACGAAATCTTAATTTATTATGTTACCTGGCTCTCGGAAAGGATATATTCGTCACTTTGACAAAAAATATTGAAAATATAATTTTAGTGACAAATACTAAAACGCTGGTTCTTCTATAATCAGTACACAAAATATTCTCATGCATAATATATGGTGGAAAACAGCAATGTTTCTATTCTTAATAAGTAGAAAGTAACTGAGGCAGTATGAAGAATTTTGCAAGGAAAGTAGTAAATGCATTGCGTTATATAAGGAAAGCCATGTACTACCCACAGTAGATTTTTTGACTTTGAAATCTGTGAACTCATTTAGTTTTTTTGTATTTACGAAATCTTAATTTATTATGTTACCTGGCTCTCGGAAAGGATATATTCGTCACTTTGACAAAAAATATTGAAAATATAATTTTAGTGACAAATACTAAAACGCTGGTTCTTCTATAATCAGTACACAAAATATTCTCATGCATAATATATGGTGGAAAACAGCAATGTTTCTATTCTGAATAAGCACAAAGTAACTGAGGCAGTACGAAGAATTTTTCAAGGAAAGTAGTAAATTCATTGCGTTATATAAGGAAAGTCATGTACTACCCACAGTAGATTTTTTGACTTTGAAATTGGTGAACTCATTTAGTTTTTTTGTATTTACGAAATCTTAATTTATTATGTTACCTGGCTCTCGGAAAGGATATATTCATCACTTTGACAAAAAATATTGAAAATATATTTTAGTGACAAATACTAAAACGCTGGTTCTTCTATAATCAGTACACAAAATATTCTCATGCATAATATATGGTGGAAAACAGCAATGTTTCTATTCTTAATAAGTAGAAAGTAACTGAGGCAGTATGAAGAATTTTGCAAGGAAAGTAGTAAATTCATTGCGTTATATAAGGAAAGTCATGTACTGCCCACAGTAGATTTTTTGACTTTGAAATCGGTGAACTCATTTAGTTTTTTTGTATTTACGAAATCTTAATTTATTATGTTACCTGGCTCTCGGAAAGGATATATTCGTCACTTTGACAAAAAATATTGAAAATATAATTTTAGTGACAAATACTAAAACGCTGGTTCTTCTATAATCAGTACACAAAATATTCTCATGCATAATATATGGTGGAAAACAGCAATGTTTCTATTCTGAATAAGTAGAAAGTAATTGAGGCAGTATGAAGAATTTTGCAAGGACAGTAGTAAATTCATTGCGTTATATAAGGAAAGTCATGTACTGCCCACAGTAGATTTTTTGACTTTGAAATCAGTGAACTCATTTAGTTTTTTTGTATTTACGAAATCTTAATTTATTATGTTACCTGGCTCTCGGAAAGGATATATTCGTCACTTTGACAAAAAATATTGAAAATATAATTTTAGTGACAAATACTAAATAAGTTATAATTTTAGTGACAAATACTACTACGCTGGTTTTTCTATAATCAGTACACAAAATATTATAATGCATAATATATGGTGGAAAACAGCAATGTTTCTATTCTGAATAAGCAGAAAGTAACTGAGGTAGTACGAAGAATTTTTCAAGGAAAGTAGTAAATTCATTGCGTTATATAAGGAAAGTCATGTACTACCCACAGTAGATGTTTTGACTTTGAAATCGGTGAACTCATTTAGTTTTTTTGTATTTACGAAATCTTAATTTATTATGTTACCTGGCTCTCGGAAAGGATATATTCGTCACTTTGACAAAAAATAATGAAAATATAATTTTAGTGACAAATACTAAAACGCTGGTTCTTCTATAATCAGTACACAAAATATTCTCATGCATAATATATGGTGGAAAACAGCAATGTTTCTATTCTGAATAAGTAGAAAGTAACTGAGGCAGTATGAAGAATTTTGCAAGGAAAGTAGTAAATTCATTGCGTTATATAAGGAAAGTCATGTACCGCCCACAGTAGATTTTTTGACTTTGAAATCGGTGAACTCATTTAGTTTTTTTGTATTTACGAAATCTTAATTTATTATGTTACCTGGCTCTCGGAAAGGATATATTCGTCACTTTGACAAAAAATATTGAAAATATAATTTTAGTGACAAATACTAAAACGCTGGTTCTTCTATAATCAGTACACAAAATATTCTCATGCATAATATATGGTGGAAAACAGCAATGTTTCTATTCTGAATAAGTAGAAAGTAACTGAGGCAGTATGAAGAATTTTGCAAGGAAAGTAGTAAATTCATTGCGTTATATAAGGAAAGTCATGTACCGCCCACAGTAGATTTTTTGACTTTGAAATCGGTGAACTCATTTAGTTTTTTTGTATTTACGAAATCTTAATTTATTATGTTACCTGGCTCTCGGAAAGGATATATTCGTCACTTTGACAAAAAATATTGAAAATATAATTTTAGTGACAAATACTAAAACGCTGGTTCTTCTATAATCAGTACACAAAATATTCTCATGCATAATATATGGTGGAAAACAGCAATGTTTCTATTCTTAATAAGTAGAAAGTAACTGAGGCAGTATGAAGAATTTTGCAAGGAAAGTAGTAAATGCATTGCGTTATATAAGGAAAGTCATGTACTACCCACAGTAGATTTTTTGACTTTGAAATCTGTGAACTCATTCAGTTTTTTTGTATTTACGAAATCTTAATTTATTATGTTACCTGGCTCTCGGAAAGGATATATTCGTCACTTTGAAAAAAATATTGAAAATATAATTTTAGTGACAAATACTAAAACGCTGGTTCTTCTATAATCAGTACACAAAATATTCTCATGCATAATATATGGTGGAAAACAGCAATGTTTCTATTCTTAATAAGTAGAAAGTAACTGAGGCAGTATGAAGAATTTTGCAAGGAAAGTAGTAAATTCATTGCGTTATATAAGGAAAGTCATGTACCGCCCACAGTAGATTTTTTGACTTTGAAATCTGTGAACTCATTTAGTTTTTTTGTATTTACGAAATCTTAATTTATTATGTTACCTGGCTCTCGGAAAGGATATATTCGTCACTTTGACAAAAAATATTGAAAATATAATTTTAGTGACAAATACTAAAACGCTGGTTCTTCTATAATCAGTACACAAAATATTCTCATGCATAATATATGGTGGAAAACAGCAATGTTTCTATTCTTAATAAGTAGAAAGTAACTGAGGCAGTATGAAGAATTTTGCAAGGAAAGTAGTAAATGCATTGCGTTATATAAGGAAAGTCATGTACTACCCACAGTAGATTTTTTGACTTTGAAATCTGTGAACTCATTTAGTTTTTTTGTATTTACGAAATCTTAATTTATTATGTTACCTGGCTCTCGGAAAGGATATATTCGTCACTTTGACAAAAAATATTGAAAATATAATTTTAGTGACAAATACTAAAACGCTGGTTCTTCTATAATCAGTACACAAAATATTCTCATGCATAATATATGGTGGAAAACAGCAATGTTTCTATTCTTAATAAGTAGAAAGTAACTGAGGCAGTATGAAGAATTTTGCAAGGAAAGTAGTAAATGCATTGCGTTATATAAGGAAAGCCATGTACTACCCACAGTAGATTTTTTGACTTTGAAATCTGTGAACTCATTTAGTTTTTTTGTATTTACGAAATCTTAATTTATTATGTTACCTGGCTCTCGGAAAGGATATATTCGTCACTTTGACAAAAAATATTGAAAATATAATTTTAGTGACAAATACTAAAACGCTGGTTCTTCTATAATCAGTACACAAAATATTCTCATGCATAATATATGGTGGAAAACAGCAATGTTTCTATTCTGAATAAGCACAAAGTAACTGAGGCAGTACGAAGAATTTTTCAAGGAAAGTAGTAAATTCATTGCGTTATATAAGGAAAGTCATGTACTACCCACAGTAGATTTTTTGACTTTGAAATTGGTGAACTCATTTAGTTTTTTTGTATTTACGAAATCTTAATTTATTATGTTACCTGGCTCTCGGAAAGGATATATTCATCACTTTGACAAAAAATATTGAAAATATATTTTAGTGACAAATACTAAAACGCTGGTTCTTCTATAATCAGTACACAAAATATTCTCATGCATAATATATGGTGGAAAACAGCAATGTTTCTATTCTTAATAAGTAGAAAGTAACTGAGGCAGTATGAAGAATTTTGCAAGGAAAGTAGTAAATTCATTGCGTTATATAAGGAAAGTCATGTACTGCCCACAGTAGATTTTTTGACTTTGAAATCGGTGAACTTATTTAGTTTTTTTGTATTTACGAAATCTTAATTTATTATGTTACCTGGCTCTCGGAAAGGATATATTCGTCACTTTGACAAAAAATATTGAAAATATAATTTTAGTGACAAATACTAAAACGCTGGTTCTTCTATAATCAGTACACAAAATATTCTCATGCATAATATATGGTGGAAAACAGCAATGTTTCTATTCTTAATAAGTAGAAAGTAACTGAGGCAGTATGAAGAATTTTGCAAGGAAAGTAGTAAATTCATTGCGTTATATAAGGAAAGTCATGTACTACCCACAGTAGATTTTTTGACTTTGAAATCGGTGAACTCATTTAGTTTTTTTGTATTTACGAAATCTTAATTTATTATGTTACCTGGCTCTCGGAAAGGATATATTCGTCACTTTGACAAAAAATATTGAAAATATAATTTTAGTGACAAATACTAAAACGCTGGTTCTTCTATAATCAGTACACAAAATATTCTCATGCATAATATATGGTGCAAAACAGCAATGTTTCTATTCTTAATAAGTAGAAAGTAACTGAGGCAGTATGAAGAATTTTGCAAGGAAAGTAGTAAATGCATTGCGTTATATAAGGAAAGTCATGTACTACCCACAGTAGATTTTTTGACTTTGAAATCTGTGAACTCATTTAGTTTTTTTGTATTTACGAAATCTTAATTTATTATGTTACCTGGCTCTCGGAAAGGATATATTCGTCACTTTGACAAAAAATATTGAAAATATAATTTTAGTGACAAATACTAAAACGCTGGTTCTTCTATAATCAGTACACAAAATATTCTCATGCATAATATATGGTGGAAAACAGCAATGTTTCTATTCTTAATAAGTAGAAAGTAACTGAGGCAGTATGAAGAATTTTGCAAGGAAAGTAGTAAATGCATTGCGTTATATAAGGAAAGCCATGTACTACCCACAGTAGATTTTTTGACTTTGAAATCTGTGAACTCATTTAGTTTTTTTGTATTTACGAAATCTTAATTTATTATGTTACCTGGCTCTCGGAAAGGATATATTCGTCACTTTGACAAAAAATATTGAAAATATAATTTTAGTGACAAATACTAAAACGCTGGTTCTTCTATAATCAGTACACAAAATATTCTCATGCATAATATATGGTGGAAAACAGCAATGTTTCTATTCTGAATAAGCACAAAGTAACTGAGGCAGTACGAAGAATTTTTCAAGGAAAGTAGTAAATTCATTGCGTTATATAAGGAAAGTCATGTACTACCCACAGTAGATTTTTTGACTTTGAAATTGGTGAACTCATTTAGTTTTTTTGTATTTACGAAATCTTAATTTATTATGTTACCTGGCTCTCGGAAAGGATATATTCATCACTTTGACAAAAAATATTGAAAATATATTTTAGTGACAAATACTAAAACGCTGGTTCTTCTATAATCAGTACACAAAATATTCTCATGCATAATATATGGTGGAAAACAGCAATGTTTCTATTCTTAATAAGTAGAAAGTAACTGAGGCAGTATGAAGAATTTTGCAAGGAAAGTAGTAAATTCATTGCGTTATATAAGGAAAGTCATGTACCGCCCACAGTAGATTTTTTGACTTTGAAATCGGTGAACTCATTTAGTTTTTTTGTATTTACGAAATCTTAATTTATTATGTTACCTGGCTCTCGGAAAGGATATATTCATCACTTTGACAAAAAATATTGAAAATATATTTTAGTGACAAATACTAAAACGCTGGTTCTTCTATAATCAGTACACAAAATATTCTCATGCATAATATATGGTGGAAAACAGCAATGTTTCTATTCTGAATAAGTAGAAAGTAACTGAGGCAGTATGAAGAATTTTGCAAGGAAAGTAGTAAATTCATTGCGTTATATAAGGAAAGTCATGTACCGCCCACAGTAGATTTTTTGACTTTGAAATCGGTGAACTCATTTAGTTTTTTTGTATTTACGAAATCTTAATTTATTATGTTACCTGGCTCTCGGAAAGGATATATTCGTCACTTTGACAAAAAATATTGAAAATATAATTTTAGTGACAAATACTAAAACGCTGGTTCTTCTATAATCAGTACACAAAATATTCTCATGCATAATATATGGTGGAAAACAGCAATGTTTCTATTCTGAATAAGTAGAAAGTAACTGAGGCAGTATGAAGAATTTTGCAAGGAAAGTAGTAAATTCATTGCGTTATATAAGGAAAGTCATGTACCGCCCACAGTAGATTTTTTGACTTTGAAATCGGTGAACTCATTTAGTTTTTTTGTATTTACGAAATCTTAATTTATTATGTTACCTGGCTCTCGGAAAGGATATATTCGTCACTTTGACAAAAAATATTGAAAATATAATTTTAGTGACAAATACTAAAACGCTGGTTCTTCTATAATCAGTACACAAAATATTCTCATGCATAATATATGGTGGAAAACAGCAATGTTTCTATTCTTAATAAGTAGAAAGTAACTGAGGCAGTATGAAGAATTTTGCAAGGAAAGTAGTAAATGCATTGCGTTATATAAGGAAAGTCATGTACTACCCACAGTAGATTTTTTGACTTTGAAATCTGTGAACTCATTCAGTTTTTTTGTATTTACGAAATCTTAATTTATTATGTTACCTGGCTCTCGGAAAGGATATATTCGTCACTTTGAAAAAAATATTGAAAATATAATTTTAGTGACAAATACTAAAACGCTGGTTCTTCTATAATCAGTACACAAAATATTCTCATGCATAATATATGGTGGAAAACAGCAATGTTTCTATTCTTAATAAGTAGAAAGTAACTGAGGCAGTATGAAGAATTTTGCAAGGAAAGTAGTAAATTCATTGCGTTATATAAGGAAAGTCATGTACCGCCCACAGTAGATTTTTTGACTTTGAAATCTGTGAACTCATTTAGTTTTTTTGTATTTACGAAATCTTAATTTATTATGTTACCTGGCTCTCGGAAAGGATATATTCGTCACTTTGACAAAAAATATTGAAAATATAATTTTAGTGACAAATACTAAAACGCTGGTTCTTCTATAATCAGTACACAAAATATTCTCATGCATAATATATGGTGGAAAACAGCAATGTTTCTATTCTTAATAAGTAGAAAGTAACTGAGGCAGTATGAAGAATTTTGCAAGGAAAGTAGTAAATGCATTGCGTTATATAAGGAAAGTCATGTACTACCCACAGTAGATTTTTTGACTTTGAAATCTGTGAACTCATTTAGTTTTTTTGTATTTACGAAATCTTAATTTATTATGTTACCTGGCTCTCGGAAAGGATATATTCGTCACTTTGACAAAAAATATTGAAAATATAATTTTAGTGACAAATACTAAAACGCTGGTTCTTCTATAATCAGTACACAAAATATTCTCATGCATAATATATGGTGGAAAACAGCAATGTTTCTATTCTTAATAAGTAGAAAGTAACTGAGGCAGTATGAAGAATTTTGCAAGGAAAGTAGTAAATGCATTGCGTTATATAAGGAAAGCCATGTACTACCCACAGTAGATTTTTTGACTTTGAAATCTGTGAACTCATTTAGTTTTTTTGTATTTACGAAATCTTAATTTATTATGTTACCTGGCTCTCGGAAAGGATATATTCGTCACTTTGACAAAAAATATTGAAAATATAATTTTAGTGACAAATACTAAAACGCTGGTTCTTCTATAATCAGTACACAAAATATTCTCATGCATAATATATGGTGGAAAACAGCAATGTTTCTATTCTGAATAAGCACAAAGTAACTGAGGCAGTACGAAGAATTTTTCAAGGAAAGTAGTAAATTCATTGCGTTATATAAGGAAAGTCATGTACTACCCACAGTAGATTTTTTGACTTTGAAATTGGTGAACTCATTTAGTTTTTTTGTATTTACGAAATCTTAATTTATTATGTTACCTGGCTCTCGGAAAGGATATATTCATCACTTTGACAAAAAATATTGAAAATATATTTTAGTGACAAATACTAAAACGCTGGTTCTTCTATAATCAGTACACAAAATATTCTCATGCATAATATATGGTGGAAAACAGCAATGTTTCTATTCTTAATAAGTAGAAAGTAACTGAGGCAGTATGAAGAATTTTGCAAGGAAAGTAGTAAATTCATTGCGTTATATAAGGAAAGTCATGTACTGCCCACAGTAGATTTTTTGACTTTGAAATCGGTGAACTCATTTAGTTTTTTTGTATTTACGAAATCTTAATTTATTATGTTACCTGGCTCTCGGAAAGGATATATTCGTCACTTTGACAAAAAATATTGAAAATATAATTTTAGTGACAAATACTAAAACGCTGGTTCTTCTATAATCAGTACACAAAATATTCTCATGCATAATATATGGTGGAAAACAGCAATGTTTCTATTCTTAATAAGTAGAAAGTAACTGAGGCAGTATGAAGAATTTTGCAAGGAAAGTAGTAAATTCATTGCGTTATATAAGGAAAGTCATGTACTACCCACAGTAGATTTTTTGACTTTGAAATCGGTGAACTCATTTAGTTTTTTTGTATTTACGAAATCTTAATTTATTATGTTACCTGGCTCTCGGAAAGGATATATTCGTCACTTTGACAAAAAATATTGAAAATATAATTTTAGTGACAAATACTAAAACGCTGGTTCTTCTATAATCAGTACACAAAATATTCTCATGCATAATATATGGTGCAAAACAGCAATGTTTCTATTCTTAATAAGTAGAAAGTAACTGAGGCAGTATGAAGAATTTTGCAAGGAAAGTAGTAAATGCATTGCGTTATATAAGGAAAGTCATGTACTACCCACAGTAGATTTTTTGACTTTGAAATCTGTGAACTCATTTAGTTTTTTTGTATTTACGAAATCTTAATTTATTATGTTACCTGGCTCTCGGAAAGGATATATTCGTCACTTTGACAAAAAATATTGAAAATATAATTTTAGTGACAAATACTAAAACGCTGGTTCTTCTATAATCAGTACACAAAATATTCTCATGCATAATATATGGTGGAAAACAGCAATGTTTCTATTCTTAATAAGTAGAAAGTAACTGAGGCAGTATGAAGAATTTTGCAAGGAAAGTAGTAAATGCATTGCGTTATATAAGGAAAGCCGTGTACTACCCACAGTAGATTTTTTGACTTTGAAATCTGTGAACTCATTTAGTTTTTTTGTATTTACGAAATCTTAATTTATTATGTTACCTGGCTCTCGGAAAGGATATATTCGTCACTTTGACAAAAAATATTGAAAATATAATTTTAGTGACAAATACTAAAACGCTGGTTCTTCTATAATCAGTACACAAAATATTCTCATGCATAATATATGGTGGAAAACAGCAATGTTTCTATTCTGAATAAGCACAAAGTAACTGAGGCAGTACGAAGAATTTTTCAAGGAAAGTAGTAAATTCATTGCGTTATATAAGGAAAGTCATGTACTACCCACAGTAGATTTTTTGACTTTGAAATTGGTGAACTCATTTAGTTTTTTTGTATTTACGAAATCTTAATTTATTATGTTACCTGGCTCTCGGAAAGGATATATTCATCACTTTGACAAAAAATATTGAAAATATATTTTAGTGACAAATACTAAAACGCTGGTTCTTCTATAATCAGTACACAAAATATTCTCATGCATAATATATGGTGGAAAACAGCAATGTTTCTATTCTTAATAAGTAGAAAGTAACTGAGGCAGTATGAAGAATTTTGCAAGGAAAGTAGTAAATTCATTGCGTTATATAAGGAAAGTCATGTACTGCCCACAGTAGATTTTTTGACTTTGAAATCGGTGAACTCATTTAGTTTTTTTGTATTTACGAAATCTTAATTTATTATGTTACCTGGCTCTCGGAAAGGATATATTCGTCACTTTGACAAAAAATATTGAAAATATAATTTTAGTGACAAATACTAAAACGCTGGTTCTTCTATAATCAGTACACAAAATATTCTCATGCATAATATATGGTGGAAAACAGCAATGTTTCTATTCTTAATAAGTAGAAAGTAACTGAGGCAGTATGAAGAATTTTGCAAGGAAAGTAGTAAATTCATTGCGTTATATAAGGAAAGTCATGTACTACCCACAGTAGATTTTTTGACTTTGAAATCTGTGAACTCATTTAGTTTTTTTGTATTTACGAAATCTTAATTTATTATGTTACCTGGCTCTCGGAAAGGATATATTCGTCACTTTGACAAAAAATATTGAAAATATAATTTTAGTGACAAATACTAAAACGCTGGTTCTTCTATAATCAGTACACAAAATATTCTCATGCATAATATATGGTGGAAAACAGCAATGTTTCTATTCTGAATAAGTAGAAAGTAATTGAGGCAGTATGAAGAATTTTGCAAGGACAGTAGTAAATTCATTGCGTTATATAAGGAAAGTCATGTACTGCCCACAGTAGATTTTTTGACTTTGAAATCAGTGAACTCATTTAGTTTTTTTGTATTTACGAAATCTTAATTTATTATGTTACCTGGCTCTCGGAAAGGATATATTCGTCACTTTGACAAAAAATATTGAAAATATAATTTTAGTGACAAATACTAAATAAGTTATAATTTTAGTGACAAATACTACTACGCTGGTTTTTCTATAATCAGTACACAAAATATTATAATGCATAATATATGGTGGAAAACAGCAATGTTTCTATTCTGAATAAGCAGAAAGTAACTGAGGTAGTACGAAGAATTTTTCAAGGAAAGTAGTAAATTCATTGCGTTATATAAGGAAAGTCATGTACTACCCACAGTAGATGTTTTGACTTTGAAATCGGTGAACTCATTTAGTTTTTATGTATTTACGAAATCTTAATTTATTATGTTACCTGGCTCTCGGAAAGGATATATTCGTCACTTTGACAAAAAATAATGAAAATATAATTTTAGTGACAAATACTAAAACGCTGGTTCTTCTATAATCAGTACACAAAATATTCTCATGCATAATATATGGTGGAAAACAGCAATGTTTCTATTCTGAATAAGTAGAATGTAACTGAGGCAGTATGAAGAATTTTGCAAGGAAAGTAGTAAATTCATTGCGTTATATAAGGAAAGTCATGTACCGCCCACAGTAGATTTTTTGACTTTGAAATCGGTGAACTCATTTAGTTTTTTTGTATTTACGAAATCTTAATTTATTATGTTACCTGGCTCTCGGAAAGGATATATTCGTCACTTTGACAAAAAATATTGAAAATATAATTTTAGTGACAAATACTAAAACGCTGGTTCTTCTATAATCAGTACACAAAATATTCTCATGCATAATATATGGTGGAAAACAGCAATGTTTCTATTCTTAATAAGTAGAAAGTAACTGAGGCAGTATGAAGAATTTTGCAAGGAAAGTAGTAAATGCATTGCGTTATATAAGGAAAGTCATGTACTACCCACAGTAGATTTTTTGACTTTGAAATCTGTGAACTCATTCAGTTTTTTTGTATTTACGGAATCTTAATTTATTATGTTACCTGGCTCTCGGAAAGGATATATTCGTCACTTTGAAAAAAATATTGAAAATATAATTTTAGTGACAAATACTAAAACGCTGGTTCTTCTATAATCAGTACACAAAATATTCTCATGCATAATATATGGTGGAAAACAGCAATGTTTCTATTCTTAATAAGTAGAAAGTAACTGAGGCAGTATGAAGAATTTTGCAAGGAAAGTAGTAAATTCATTGCGTTATATAAGGAAAGTCATGTACCGCCCACAGTAGATTTTTTGACTTTGAAATCTGTGAACTCATTTAGTTTTTTTGTATTTACGAAATCTTAATTTATTATGTTACCTGGCTCTCGGAAAGGATATATTCGTCACTTTGACAAAAAATATTGAAAATATAATTTTAGTGACAAATACTAAAACGCTGGTTCTTCTATAATCAGTACACAAAATATTCTCATGCATAATATATGGTGGAAAACAGCAATGTTTCTATTCTTAATAAGTAGAAAGTAACTGAGGCAGTATGAAGAATTTTGCAAGGAAAGTAGTAAATGCATTGCGTTATATAAGGAAAGTCATGTACTACCCACAGTAGATTTTTTGACTTTGAAATCTGTGAACTCATTTAGTTTTTTTGTATTTACGAAATCTTAATTTATTATGTTACCTGGCTCTCGGAAAAGATATATTCGTCACTTTGACAAAAAATATTGAAAATATAATTTTAGTGACAAATACTAAAACGCTGGTTCTTCTATAATCAGTACACAAAATATTCTCATGCATAATATATGGTGGAAAACAGCAATGTTTCTATTCTTAATAAGTAGAAAGTAACTGAGGCAGTATGAAGAATTTTGCAAGGAAAGTAGTAAATGCATTGCGTTATATAAGGAAAGCCATGTACTACCCACAGTAGATTTTTTGACTTTGAAATCTGTGAACTCATTTAGTTTTTTTGTATTTATGAAATCTTAATTTATTATGTTACCTGGCTCTCGGAAAGGATATATTCGTCACTTTGACAAAAAATATTGAAAATATAATTTTAGTGACAAATACTAAAACGCTGGTTCTTCTATAATCAGTACACAAAATATTCTCATGCATAATATATGGTGGAAAACAGCAATGTTTCTATTCTGAATAAGCACAAAGTAACTGAGGCAGTACGAAGAATTTTTCAAGGAAAGTAGTAAATTCATTGCGTTATATAAGGAAAGTCATGTACTACCCACAGTAGATTTTTTGACTTTGAAATTGGTGAACTCATTTAGTTTTTTTGTATTTACGAAATCTTAATTTATTATGTTACCTGGCTCTCGGAAAGGATATATTCATCACTTTGACAAAAAATATTGAAAATATATTTTAGTGACAAATACTAAAACGCTGGTTCTTCTATAATCAGTACACAAAATATTCTCATGCATAATATATGGTGGAAAACAGCAATGTTTCTATTCTTAATAAGTAGAAAGTAACTGAGGCAGTATGAAGAATTTTGCAAGGAAAGTAGTAAATTCATTGCGTTATATAAGGAAAGTCATGTACTGCCCACAGTAGATTTTTTGACTTTGAAATCGGTGAACTCATTTAGTTTTTTTGTATTTACGAAATCTTAATTTATTATGTTACCTGGCTCTCGGAAAGGATATATTCGTCACTTTGACAAAAAATATTGAAAATATAATTTTAGTGACAAATACTAAAACGCTGGTTCTTCTATAATCAGTACACAAAATATTCTCATGCATAATATATGGTGGAAAACAGCAATGTTTCTATTCTTAATAAGTAGAAAGTAACTGAGGCAGTATGAAGAATTTTGCAAGGAAAGTAGTAAATTCGTTGCGTTATATAAGGAAAGTCATGTACTACCCACAGTAGATTTTTTGACTTTGAAATCTGTGAACTCATTTAGTTTTTTTGTATTTACGAAATCTTAATTTATTATGTTACCTGGCTCTCGGAAAGGATATATTCGTCACTTTGACAAAAAATATTGAAAATATAATTTTAGTGACAAATACTAAAACGCTGGTTCTTCTATAATCAGTACACAAAATATTCTCATGCATAATATATGGTGGAAAACAGCAATGTTTCTATTCTGAATAAGTAGAAAGTAATTGAGGCAGTATGAAGAATTTTGCAAGGACAGTAGTAAATTCATTGCGTTATATAAGGAAAGTCATGTACTGCCCACAGTAGATTTTTTGACTTTGAAATCAGTGAACTCATTTAGTTTTTTTGTATTTACGAAATCTTAATTTATTATGTTACCTGGCTCTCGGAAAGGATATATTCGTCACTTTGACAAAAAATATTGAAACTATAATTTTAGTGACAAATACTAAATAAGTTATAATTTTAGTGACAAATACTACTACGCTGGTTTTTCTATAATCAGTACACAAAATATTATAATGCATAATATATGGTGGAAAACAGCAATGTTTCTATTCTGAATAAGCAGAAAGTAACTGAGGTAGTACGAAGAATTTTTCAAGGAAAGTAGTAAATTCATTGCGTTATATAAGGAAAGTCATGTACTACCCACAGTAGATTTTTTGACTTTGAAATCGGTGAACTCATTTAGTTTTTTTGTATTTACGAAATCTTAATTTATTATGTTACCTGGCTCTCGGAAAGGATATATTCGTCACTTTGACAAAAAATAATGAAAATATAATTTTAGTGACAAATACTAAAACGCTGGTTCTTCTATAATCAGTACACAATATATTCTCATGCATAATATATGGTGGAAAACAGCAATGTTTCTATTCTGAATAAGTAGAAAGTAACTGAGGCAGTATGAAGAATTTTGCAAGGAAAGTAGTAAATTCATTGCGTTATATAAGGAAAGTCATGTACCGCCCACAGTAGATTTTTTGACTTTGAAATCGGTGAACTCATTTAGTTTTTTTGTATTTACGAAATCTTAATTTATTATGTTACCTGGCTCTCGGAAAGGATATATTCGTCACTTTGACAAAAAATATTGAAAATATAATTTTAGTGACAAATACTAAAACGCTGGTTCTTCTATAATCAGTACACAAAATATTCTCATGCATAATATATGGTGGAAAACAGCAATGTTTCTATTCTTAATAAGTAGAAAGTAACTGAGGCAGTATGAAGAATTTTGCAAGGAAAGTAGTAAATGCATTGCGTTATATAAGGAAAGTCATGTACTACCCACAGTAGATTTTTTGACTTTGAAATCTGTGAACTCATTCAGTTTTTTTGTATTTACGAAATCTTAATTTATTATGTTACCTGGCTCTCGGAAAGGATATATTCGTCACTTTGACAAAAAATATTGAAAATATAATTTTAGTGACAAATACTAAAACGCTGGTTCTTCTATAATCAGTACACAAAATATTCTCATGCATAATATATGGTGGAAAACAGCAATGTTTCTATTCTTAATAAGTAGAAAGTAACTGAGGCAGTATGAAGAATTTTGCAAGGACAGTAGTAAATTCATTGCGTTATATAAGGAAAGTCATGTACTGCCCACAGTAGATTTTTTGACTTTGAAATCAGTGAACTCATTTAGTTTTTTTGTATTTACGAAATCTTAATTTATTATGTTACCTGGCTCTCGGAAAGGATATATTCGTCACTTTGACAAAAAATATTGAAACTATAATTTTAGTGACAAATACTAAATAAGTTATAATTTTAGTGACAAATACTACTACGCTGGTTTTTCTATAATCAGTACACAAAATATTATAATGCATAATATATGGTGGAAAACAGCAATGTTTCTATTCTGAATAAGCAGAAAGTAACTGAGGTAGTACGAAGAATTTTTCAAGGAAAGTAGTAAATTCATTGCGTTATATAAGGAAAGTCATGTACTACCCACAGTAGATTTTTTGACTTTGAAATCGGTGAACTCATTTAGTTTTTTTGTATTTACGAAATCTTAATTTATTATGTTACCTGGCTCTCGGAAAGGATATATTCGTCACTTTGACAAAAAATAATGAAAATATAATTTTAGTGACAAATACTAAAACGCTGGTTCTTCTATAATCAGTACACAATATATTCTCATGCATAATATATGGTGGAAAACAGCAATGTTTCTATTCTGAATAAGTAGAAAGTAACTGAGGCAGTATGAAGAATTTTGCAAGGAAAGTAGTAAATTCATTGCGTTATATAAGGAAAGTCATGTACCGCCCACAGTAGATTTTTTGACTTTGAAATCGGTGAACTCATTTAGTTTTTTTGTATTTACGAAATCTTAATTTATTATGTTACCTGGCTCTCGGAAAGGATATATTCGTCACTTTGACAAAAAATATTGAAAATATAATTTTAGTGACAAATACTAAAACGCTGGTTCTTCTATAATCAGTACACAAAATATTCTCATGCATAATATATGGTGGAAAACAGCAATGTTTCTATTCTTAATAAGTAGAAAGTAACTGAGGCAGTATGAAGAATTTTGCAAGGAAAGTAGTAAATGCATTGCGTTATATAAGGAAAGTCATGTACTACCCACAGTAGATTTTTTGACTTTGAAATCTGTGAACTCATTCAGTTTTTTTGTATTTACGAAATCTTAATTTATTATGTTACCTGGCTCTCGGAAAGGATATATTCGTCACTTTGACAAAAAATATTGAAAATATAATTTTAGTGACAAATACTAAAACGCTGGTTCTTCTATAATCAGTACACAAAATATTCTCATGCATAATATATGGTGGAAAACAGCAATGTTTCTATTCTTAATAAGTAGAAAGTAACTGAGGCAGTATGAAGAATTTTGCAAGGAAAGTAGTAAATGCATTGCGTTATATAAGGAAAGTCATGTACTACCCACAGTAGATTTTTTGACTTTGAAATCTGTGAACTCATTTAGTTTTTTTGTATTTACGAAATCTTAATTTATTATGTTACCTGGCTCTCGGAAAGGATATATTCGTCACTTTGACAAAAAATATTGAAAATATAATTTTAGTGACAAATACTAAAACGCTGGTTCTTCTATAATCAGTACACAAAATATTCTCATGCATAATATATGGTGGAAAACAGCAATGTTTCTATTCTGAATAAGTAGAAAGTAACTGAGGCAGTATGAAGAATTTTGCAAGGAAAGTAGTAAATTCATTGCGTTATATAAGGAAAGTCATGTACTACCCACAGTAGATTTTTTGACTTTGAAATCTGTGAACTCATTTAGTTTTTTTGTATTTACGAAATCTTAATTTATTATGTTACCTGGCTCTCGGAAAGGATATATTCGTCACTTTGACAAAAAATATTGAAAATATAATTTTAGTGACAAATACTAAAACGCTGGTTCTTCTATAATCAGTACACAAAATATTCTCATGCATAATATATGGTGGAAAACAGCAATGTTTCTATTCTGAATAAGTAGAAAGTAACTGAGGCAGTATGAAGAATTTTGCAAGGAAAGTAGTAAATTCATTGCGTTATATAAGGAAAGTCATGTACTACCCACAGTAGATTTTTTGACTTTGAAATCGGTGAACTCATTTAGTTTTTTTGTATTTACGAAATCTTAATTTATTATGTTACCTGGCTCTCGGAAAGGATATATTCATCACTTTGACAAAAAATATTGAAAATATAATTTTAGTGACAAATACTAAAACGCAGGTTCTTCTATAATCAGTACACAAAATATTCTCATGCATAATATATGGTGGAAAACAGCAATGTTTCTATTCTTAATAAGTAGAAAGTAACTGAGGCAGTATGAAGAATTTTGCAAGGAAAGTAGTAAATTCATTGCGTTATATAAGGAAAGTCATGTACTACCCACAGTAGATTTTTTGACTTTGAAATCTGTGAACTCATTTAGTTTTTTTGTATTTACGAAATCTTAATTTATTATGTTACCTGGCTCTCGGAAAGGATATATTCGTCACTTTGACAAAAAATATTGAAAATATAATTTTAGTGACAAATACTAAAACGCTGGTTCTTCTATAATCAGTACACAAAATATTCTCATGCATAATATATGGTGGAAAACAGCAATGTTTCTATTCTTAATAAGTAGAAAGTAACTGAGGCAGTAAGAAGAATTTTGCAAGGAAAGTAGTAAATTCATTGCGTTATATAAGGAAAGTCATGTACTACCCACAGTAGATTTTTTGACTTTGAAATCTGTGAACTCATTTAGTTTTTTTGTATTTAGGAAATCTTAATTTATTATGTTACCTGGCTCTCGGAAAGGATATATTCGTCACTTTGACAAAAAATATTGAAAATATAATTTTAGTGACAAATACTAAAACGCTGGTTCTTCTATAATCAGTACACAAAATATTCTCATGCATAATATATGGTGGAAAACAGCAATGTTTCTATTCTGAATAAGCACAAAGTAACTGAGGCAGTACGAAGAATTTTTCAAGGAAAGTAGTAAATTCATTGCGTTATATAAGGAAAGTCATGTACTACCCACAGTAGATTTTTTGACTTTGAAATTGGTGAACTCATTTAGTTTTTTTGTATTTACGAAATCTTAATTTATTATGTTACCTGGCTCTCGGAAAGGATATATTCGTCACTTTGACAAAAAATATTGAAAATATAATTTTAGTGACAAATACTAAAACGCTGGTTCTTCTATAATCAGTACACAAAATATTCTCATGCATAATATATGGTGGAAAACAGCAATGTTTCTATTCTGAATAAGCAGAAAGTAACTGAGGTAGTACGAAGAATTTTTCAAGGAAAGTAGTAAATTCATTGCGTTATATAAGGAAAGTCATGTACTACCCGCAGTAGATTTTTTGACTTTGAAATCGGTGAACTCATTTAGTTTTTTTGTATTTACGAAATCTTAATTTATTATGTTACCTGGCTCTCGGAAAGGATATATTCGTCACTTTGACAAAAAATATTGAAAATATAATTTTAGTGACAAATACTAAAACGCTGGTTCTTCTATAATCAGTACACAAAATATTCTCATGCATAATATATGGTGGAAAACAGCAATGTTTCTATTCTGAATAAGTAGAAAGTAATTGAGGCAGTATGAAGAATTTTGCAAGGACAGTAGTAAATTCATTGCGTTATATAAATAAAGTCATGTACTGCCCACAGTAGATTTTTTGACTTTGAAATCAGTGAACTCATTTAGTTTTTTTGTATTTACGAAATCTTAATTTATTATGTTACCTGGCTCTCGGAAAGGATATATTCGTCACTTTGACAAAAAATATTGGAAATATAATTTTAGTGACAAATACTAAATAAGTTATAATTTTAGTGACAAATACTACTACGCTGGTTTTTCTATAATCAGTACACAAAATATTATAATGCATAATATATGGTGGAAAACAGCAATGTTTCTATTCTGAATAAGCAGAAAGTAACTGAGGTAGTACGAAGAATTTTTCAAGGAAAGTAGTAAATTCATTGCGTTATATAAGGAAAGTCATGTACTACCCACAGTAGATGTTTTGACTTTGAAATCGGTGAACTCATTTAGTTTTTTTGTATTTACGAAATCTTAATTTATTATGTTACCTGGCTCTCGGAAAGGATATATTCGTCACTTTGACAAAAAATAATGAAAATATAATTTTAGTGACAAATACTAAAACGCTGGTTCTTCTATAATCAGTACACAAAATATTCTCATGCATAATATATGGTGGAAAACAGCAATGTTTCTATTCTGAATAAGTAGAAAGTAACTGAGGCAGTATGAAGAATTTTGCAAGGAAAGTAGTAAATTCATTGCGTTATATAAGGAAAGTCATGTACTACCCACAGTAGATTTTTTGACTTTGAAATCTGTGAACTCATTTAGTTTTTTTGTATTTACGAAATCTTAATTTATTATGTTACCTGGCTCTCGGAAAGGATATATTCGTCACTTTGACAAAAAATATTGAAAATATAATTTTAGTGACAAATACTAAAACGCTGGTTCTTCTATAATCAGTACACAAAATATTCTCATGCATAATATATGGTGGAAAACAGCAATGTTTCTATTCTGAATAAGCACAAAGTAACTGAGGCAGTACGAAGAATTTTTCAAGGAAAGTAGTAAATTCATTGCGTTATATAAGGAAAGTCATGTACTACCCACAGTAGATTTTTTGACTTTGAAATTGGTGAACTCATTTAGTTTTTTTGTATTTACGAAATCTTAATTTATTATGTTACCTGGCTCTCGGAAAGGATATATTCGTCACTTTGACAAAAAATATTGAAAATATAATTTTAGTGACAAATACTAAAACGCTGGTTCTTCTATAATCAGTACACAAAATATTCTCATGCATAATATATGGTGGAAAACAGCAATGTTTCTATTCTGAATAAGCAGAAAGTAACTGAGGTAGTACGAAGAATTTTTCAAGGAAAGTAGTAAATTCATTGCGTTATATAAGGAAAGTCATGTACTACCCGCAGTAGATTTTTTGACTTTGAAATCGGTGAACTCATTTAGTTTTTTTGTATTTACGAAATCTTAATTTATTATGTTACCTGGCTCTCGGAAAGGATATATTCGTCACTTTGACAAAAAATATTGAAAATATAATTTTAGTGACAAATACTAAAACGCTGGTTCTTCTATAATCAGTACACAAAATATTCTCATGCATAATATATGGTGGAAAACAGCAATGTTTCTATTCTGAATAAGTAGAAAGTAATTGAGGCAGTATGAAGAATTTTGCAAGGACAGTAGTAAATTCATTGCGTTATATAAATAAAGTCATGTACTGCCCACAGTAGATTTTTTGACTTTGAAATCAGTGAACTCATTTAGTTTTTTTGTATTTACGAAATCTTAATTTATTATGTTACCTGGCTCTCGGAAAGGATATATTCGTCACTTTGACAAAAAATATTGGAAATATAATTTTAGTGACAAATACTAAATAAGTTATAATTTTAGTGACAAATACTACTACGCTGGTTTTTCTATAATCAGTACACAAAATATTATAATGCATAATATATGGTGGAAAACAGCAATGTTTCTATTCTGAATAAGCAGAAAGTAACTGAGGTAGTACGAAGAATTTTTCAAGGAAAGTAGTAAATTCATTGCGTTATATAAGGAAAGTCATGTACTACCCACAGTAGATGTTTTGACTTTGAAATCGGTGAACTCATTTAGTTTTTTGTATTTACGAAATCTTAATTTATTATGTTACCTGGCTCTCGGAAAGGATATATTCGTCACTTTGACAAAAAATAATGAAAATATAATTTTAGTGACAAATACTAAAACGCTGGTTCTTCTATAATCAGTACACAAAATATTCTCATGCATAATATATGGTGGAAAACAGCAATGTTTCTATTCTGAATAAGTAGAAAGTAACTGAGGCAGTATGAAGAATTTTGCAAGGAAAGTAGTAAATTCATTGCGTTATATAAGGAAAGTCGTGTACCGCCCACAGTAGATTTTTTGACTTTGAAATCGGTGAACTCATTTAGTTTTTTTGTATTTACGAAATCTTAATTTATTATGTTACCTGGCTCTCGGAAAGGATATATTCGTCACTTTGACAAAAAATATTGAAAATATAATTTTAGTGACAAATACTAAAACGCTGGTTCTTCTATAATCAGTACACAAAATATTCTCATGCATAATATATGGTGGAAAACAGCAATGTTTCTATTCTTAATAAGTAGAAAGTAACTGAGGCAGTATGAAGAATTTTGCAAGGAAAGTAGTAAATGCATTGCGTTATATAAGGAAAGTCATGTACTACCCACAGTAGATTTTTTGACTTTGAAATCTGTGAACTCATTCAGTTTTTTTGTATTTACGAAATCTTAATTTATTATGTTACCTGGCTCTCGGAAAGGATATATTCGTCACTTTGAAAAAAATATTGAAAATATAATTTTAGTGACAAATAGTAAAACGCTGGTTCTTCTATAATCAGTACACAAAATATTCTCATGCATAATATATGGTGGAAAACAGCAATGTTTCTATTCTTAATAAGTAGAAAGTAACTGAGGCAGTATGAAGAATTTTGCAAGGAAAGTAGTAAATTCATTGCGTTATATAAGGAAAGTCATGTACTACCCACAGTAGATTTTTTGACTTTGAAATCGGTGAACTCATTTAGTTTTTTTGTATTTACGAAATCTTAATTTATTATGTTACCTGGCTCTCGGAAAGGATATATTCGTCACTTTGACAAAAAATATTGAAAATATAATTTTAGTGACAAATACTAAAACGCTGGTTCTTCTATAATCAGTACACAAAATATTCTCATGCATAATATATGGTGCAAAACAGCAATGTTTCTATTCTTAATAAGTAGAAAGTAACTGAGGCAGTATGAAGAATTTTGCAAGGAAAGTAGTAAATGCATTGCGTTATATAAGGAAAGTCATGTACTACCCACAGTAGATTTTTTGACTTTGAAATCTGTGAACTCATTTAGTTTTTTTGTATTTACGAAATCTTAATTTATTATGTTACCTGGCTCTCGGAAAGGATATATTCGTCACTTTGACAAAAAATATTGAAAATATAATTTTAGTGACAAATACTAAAACGCTGGTTCTTCTATAATCAGTACACAAAATATTCTCATGCATAATATATGGTGGAAAACAGCAATGTTTCTATTCTTAATAAGTAGAAAGTAACTGAGGCAGTATGAAGAATTTTGCAAGGAAAGGAGTAAATGCATTGCGTTATATAAGGAAAGCCGTGTACTACCCACAGTAGATTTTTTGACTTTGAAATCTGTGAACTCATTTAGTTTTTTTGTATTTACGAAATCTTAATTTATTATGTTACCTGGCTCTCGGAAAGGATATATTCGTCACTTTGACAAAAAATATTGAAAATATAATTTTAGTGACAAATACTAAAACGCTGGTTCTTCTATAATCAGTACACAAAATATTCTCATGCATAATATATGGTGGAAAACAGCAATGTTTCTATTCTGAATAAGCACAAAGTAACTGAGGCAGTACGAAGAATTTTTCAAGGAAAGTAGTAAATTCATTGCGTTATATAAGGAAAGTCATGTACTACCCACAGTAGATTTTTTGACTTTGAAATTGGTGAACTCATTTAGTTTTTTTGTATTTACGAAATCTTAATTTATTATGTTACCTGGCTCTCGGAAAGGATATATTCATCACTTTGACAAAAAATATTGAAAATATATTTTAGTGACAAATACTAAAACGCTGGTTCTTCTATAATCAGTACACAAAATATTCTCATGCATAATATATGGTGGAAAACAGCAATGTTTCTATTCTTAATAAGTAGAAAGTAACTGAGGCAGTATGAAGAATTTTGCAAGGAAAGTAGTAAATTCATTGCGTTATATAAGGAAAGTCATGTACTGCCCACAGTAGATTTTTTGACTTTGAAATCGGTGAACTCATTTAGTTTTTTTGTATTTACGAAATCTTAATTTATTATGTTACCTGGCTCTCGGAAAGGATATATTCGTCACTTTGACAAAAAATATTGAAAATATAATTTTAGTGACAAATACTAAAACGCTGGTTCTTCTATAATCAGTACACAAAATATTCTCATGCATAATATATGGTGGAAAACAGCAATGTTTCTATTCTGAATAAGCACAAAGTAACTGAGGCAGTACGAAGAATTTTGCAAGGAAAGTAGTAAATTCATTGCGTTATATAAGGAAAGTCATGTACTACCCACAGTAGATTTTTTGACTTTGAAATCGGTGAACTCATTTAGTTTTTTTGTATTTACGAAATCTTAATTTATTATGTTACCTGGCTCTCGGAAAGGATATATTCGTCACTTTGACAAAAAATATTGAAAATATAATTTTAGTGACAAATACTAAAACGCTGGTTCTTCTATAATCAGTACACAAAATATTCTCATGCATAATATATGGTGCAAAACAGCAATGTTTCTATTCTTAATAAGTAGAAAGTAACTGAGGCAGTATGAAGAATTTTGCAAGGAAAGTAGTAAATGCATTGCGTTATATAAGGAAAGTCATGTACTACCCACAGTAGATTTTTTGACTTTGAAATCTGTGAACTCATTTAGTTTTTTTGTATTTACGAAATCTTAATTTATTATGTTACCTGGCTCTCGGAAAGGATATATTCGTCACTTTGACAAAAAATATTGAAAATATAATTTTAGTGACAAATACTAAAACGCTGGTTCTTCTATAATCAGTACACAAAATATTCTCATGCATAATATATGGTGGAAAACAGCAATGTTTCTATTCTTAATAAGTAGAAAGTAACTGAGGCAGTATGAAGAATTTTGCAAGGAAAGTAGTAAATGCATTGCGTTATATAAGGAAAGCCGTGTACTACCCACAGTAGATTTTTTGACTTTGAAATCTGTGAACTCATTTAGTTTTTTTGTATTTACGAAATCTTAATTTATTATGTTACCTGGCTCTCGGAAAGGATATATTCGTCACTTTGACAAAAAATATTGAAAATATAATTTTAGTGACAAATACTAAAACGCTGGTTCTTCTATAATCAGTACACAAAATATTCTCATGCATAATATATGGTGGAAAACAGCAATGTTTCTATTCTGAATAAGCACAAAGTAACTGAGGCAGTACGAAGAATTTTTCAAGGAAAGTAGTAAATTCATTGCGTTATATAAGGAAAGTCATGTACTACCCACAGTAGATTTTTTGACTTTGAAATTGGTGAACTCATTTAGTTTTTTTGTATTTACGAAATCTTAATTTATTATGTTACCTGGCTCTCGGAAAGGATATATTCATCACTTTGACAAAAAATATTGAAAATATATTTTAGTGACAAATACTAAAACGCTGGTTCTTCTATAATCAGTACACAAAATATTCTCATGCATAATATATGGTGGAAAACAGCAATGTTTCTATTCTTAATAAGTAGAAAGTAACTGAGGCAGTATGAAGAATTTTGCAAGGAAAGTAGTAAATTCATTGCGTTATATAAGGAAAGTCATGTACTGCCCACAGTAGATTTTTTGACTTTGAAATCGGTGAACTCATTTAGTTTTTTTGTATTTACGAAATCTTAATTTATTATGTTACCTGGCTCTCGGAAAGGATATATTCGTCACTTTGACAAAAAATATTGAAAATATAATTTTAGTGACAAATACTAAAACGCTGGTTCTTCTATAATCAGTACACAAAATATTCTCATGCATAATATATGGTGGAAAACAGCAATGTTTCTATTCTTAATAAGTAGAAAGTAACTGAGGCAGTATGAAGAATTTTGCAAGGAAAGTAGTAAATTCATTGCGTTATATAAGGAAAGTCATGTACTACCCACAGTAGATTTTTTGACTTTGAAATCTGTGAACTCATTTAGTTTTTTTGTATTTACGAAATCTTAATTTATTATGTTACCTGGCTCTCGGAAAGGATATATTCGTCACTTTGACAAAAAATATTGAAAATATAATTTTAGTGACAAATACTAAAACGCTGGTTCTTCTATAATCAGTACACAAAATATTCTCATGCATAATATATGGTGGAAAACAGCAATGTTTCTATTCTGAATAAGTAGAAAGTAATTGAGGCAGTATGAAGAATTTTGCAAGGACAGTAGTAAATTCATTGCGTTATATAAGGAAAGTCATGTACTGCCCACAGTAGATTTTTTGACTTTGAAATCAGTGAACTCATTTAGTTTTTTTGTATTTACGAAATCTTAATTTATTATGTTACCTGGCTCTCGGAAAGGATATATTCGTCACTTTGACAAAAAATATTGAAAATATAATTTTAGTGACAAATACTAAATAAGTTATAATTTTAGTGACAAATACTACTACGCTGGTTTTTCTATAATCAGTACACAAAATATTATAATGCATAATATATGGTGGAAAACAGCAATGTTTCTATTCTGAATAAGCAGAAAGTAACTGAGGTAGTACGAAGAATTTTTCAAGGAAAGTAGTAAATTCATTGCGTTATATAAGGAAAGTCATGTACTACCCACAGTAGATGTTTTGACTTTGAAATCGGTGAACTCATTTAGTTTTTATGTATTTACGAAATCTTAATTTATTATGTTACCTGGCTCTCGGAAAGGATATATTCGTCACTTTGACAAAAAATAATGAAAATATAATTTTAGTGACAAATACTAAAACGCTGGTTCTTCTATAATCAGTACACAAAATATTCTCATGCATAATATATGGTGGAAAACAGCAATGTTTCTATTCTGAATAAGTAGAATGTAACTGAGGCAGTATGAAGAATTTTGCAAGGAAAGTAGTAAATTCATTGCGTTATATAAGGAAAGTCATGTACCGCCCACAGTAGATTTTTTGACTTTGAAATCGGTGAACTCATTTAGTTTTTTTGTATTTACGAAATCTTAATTTATTATGTTACCTGGCTCTCGGAAAGGATATATTCGTCACTTTGACAAAAAATATTGAAAATATAATTTTAGTGACAAATACTAAAACGCTGGTTCTTCTATAATCAGTACACAAAATATTCTCATGCATAATATATGGTGGAAAACAGCAATGTTTCTATTCTTAATAAGTAGAAAGTAACTGAGGCAGTATGAAGAATTTTGCAAGGAAAGTAGTAAATGCATTGCGTTATATAAGGAAAGTCATGTACTACCCACAGTAGATTTTTTGACTTTGAAATCTGTGAACTCATTCAGTTTTTTTGTATTTACGGAATCTTAATTTATTATGTTACCTGGCTCTCGGAAAGGATATATTCGTCACTTTGAAAAAAATATTGAAAATATAATTTTAGTGACAAATACTAAAACGCTGGTTCTTCTATAATCAGTACACAAAATATTCTCATGCATAATATATGGTGGAAAACAGCAATGTTTCTATTCTTAATAAGTAGAAAGTAACTGAGGCAGTATGAAGAATTTTGCAAGGAAAGTAGTAAATTCATTGCGTTATATAAGGAAAGTCATGTACCGCCCACAGTAGATTTTTTGACTTTGAAATCTGTGAACTCATTTAGTTTTTTTGTATTTACGAAATCTTAATTTATTATGTTACCTGGCTCTCGGAAAGGATATATTCGTCACTTTGACAAAAAATATTGAAAATATAATTTTAGTGACAAATACTAAAACGCTGGTTCTTCTATAATCAGTACACAAAATATTCTCATGCATAATATATGGTGGAAAACAGCAATGTTTCTATTCTTAATAAGTAGAAAGTAACTGAGGCAGTATGAAGAATTTTGCAAGGAAAGTAGTAAATGCATTGCGTTATATAAGGAAAGTCATGTACTACCCACAGTAGATTTTTTGACTTTGAAATCTGTGAACTCATTTAGTTTTTTTGTATTTACGAAATCTTAATTTATTATGTTACCTGGCTCTCGGAAAAGATATATTCGTCACTTTGACAAAAAATATTGAAAATATAATTTTAGTGACAAATACTAAAACGCTGGTTCTTCTATAATCAGTACACAAAATATTCTCATGCATAATATATGGTGGAAAACAGCAATGTTTCTATTCTTAATAAGTAGAAAGTAACTGAGGCAGTATGAAGAATTTTGCAAGGAAAGTAGTAAATGCATTGCGTTATATAAGGAAAGCCATGTACTACCCACAGTAGATTTTTTGACTTTGAAATCTGTGAACTCATTTAGTTTTTTTGTATTTATGAAATCTTAATTTATTATGTTACCTGGCTCTCGGAAAGGATATATTCGTCACTTTGACAAAAAATATTGAAAATATAATTTTAGTGACAAATACTAAAACGCTGGTTCTTCTATAATCAGTACACAAAATATTCTCATGCATAATATATGGTGGAAAACAGCAATGTTTCTATTCTGAATAAGCACAAAGTAACTGAGGCAGTACGAAGAATTTTTCAAGGAAAGTAGTAAATTCATTGCGTTATATAAGGAAAGTCATGTACTACCCACAGTAGATTTTTTGACTTTGAAATTGGTGAACTCATTTAGTTTTTTTGTATTTACGAAATCTTAATTTATTATGTTACCTGGCTCTCGGAAAGGATATATTCATCACTTTGACAAAAAATATTGAAAATATATTTTAGTGACAAATACTAAAACGCTGGTTCTTCTATAATCAGTACACAAAATATTCTCATGCATAATATATGGTGGAAAACAGCAATGTTTCTATTCTTAATAAGTAGAAAGTAACTGAGGCAGTATGAAGAATTTTGCAAGGAAAGTAGTAAATTCATTGCGTTATATAAGGAAAGTCATGTACTGCCCACAGTAGATTTTTTGACTTTGAAATCGGTGAACTCATTTAGTTTTTTTGTATTTACGAAATCTTAATTTATTATGTTACCTGGCTCTCGGAAAGGATATATTCGTCACTTTGACAAAAAATATTGAAAATATAATTTTAGTGACAAATACTAAAACGCTGGTTCTTCTATAATCAGTACACAAAATATTCTCATGCATAATATATGGTGGAAAACAGCAATGTTTCTATTCTTAATAAGTAGAAAGTAACTGAGGCAGTATGAAGAATTTTGCAAGGAAAGTAGTAAATTCGTTGCGTTATATAAGGAAAGTCATGTACTACCCACAGTAGATTTTTTGACTTTGAAATCTGTGAACTCATTTAGTTTTTTTGTATTTACGAAATCTTAATTTATTATGTTACCTGGCTCTCGGAAAGGATATATTCGTCACTTTGACAAAAAATATTGAAAATATAATTTTAGTGACAAATACTAAAACGCTGGTTCTTCTATAATCAGTACACAAAATATTCTCATGCATAATATATGGTGGAAAACAGCAATGTTTCTATTCTGAATAAGTAGAAAGTAATTGAGGCAGTATGAAGAATTTTGCAAGGACAGTAGTAAATTCATTGCGTTATATAAGGAAAGTCATGTACTGCCCACAGTAGATTTTTTGACTTTGAAATCAGTGAACTCATTTAGTTTTTTTGTATTTACGAAATCTTAATTTATTATGTTACCTGGCTCTCGGAAAGGATATATTCGTCACTTTGACAAAAAATATTGAAACTATAATTTTAGTGACAAATACTAAATAAGTTATAATTTTAGTGACAAATACTACTACGCTGGTTTTTCTATAATCAGTACACAAAATATTATAATGCATAATATATGGTGGAAAACAGCAATGTTTCTATTCTGAATAAGCAGAAAGTAACTGAGGTAGTACGAAGAATTTTTCAAGGAAAGTAGTAAATTCATTGCGTTATATAAGGAAAGTCATGTACTACCCACAGTAGATTTTTTGACTTTGAAATCGGTGAACTCATTTAGTTTTTTTGTATTTACGAAATCTTAATTTATTATGTTACCTGGCTCTCGGAAAGGATATATTCGTCACTTTGACAAAAAATAATGAAAATATAATTTTAGTGACAAATACTAAAACGCTGGTTCTTCTATAATCAGTACACAATATATTCTCATGCATAATATATGGTGGAAAACAGCAATGTTTCTATTCTGAATAAGTAGAAAGTAACTGAGGCAGTATGAAGAATTTTGCAAGGAAAGTAGTAAATTCATTGCGTTATATAAGGAAAGTCATGTACCGCCCACAGTAGATTTTTTGACTTTGAAATCGGTGAACTCATTTAGTTTTTTTGTATTTACGAAATCTTAATTTATTATGTTACCTGGCTCTCGGAAAGGATATATTCGTCACTTTGACAAAAAATATTGAAAATATAATTTTAGTGACAAATACTAAAACGCTGGTTCTTCTATAATCAGTACACAAAATATTCTCATGCATAATATATGGTGGAAAACAGCAATGTTTCTATTCTTAATAAGTAGAAAGTAACTGAGGCAGTATGAAGAATTTTGCAAGGAAAGTAGTAAATGCATTGCGTTATATAAGGAAAGTCATGTACTACCCACAGTAGATTTTTTGACTTTGAAATCTGTGAACTCATTCAGTTTTTTTGTATTTACGAAATCTTAATTTATTATGTTACCTGGCTCTCGGAAAGGATATATTCGTCACTTTGACAAAAAATATTGAAAATATAATTTTAGTGACAAATACTAAAACGCTGGTTCTTCTATAATCAGTACACAAAATATTCTCATGCATAATATATGGTGGAAAACAGCAATGTTTCTATTCTTAATAAGTAGAAAGTAACTGAGGCAGTATGAAGAATTTTGCAAGGACAGTAGTAAATTCATTGCGTTATATAAGGAAAGTCATGTACTGCCCACAGTAGATTTTTTGACTTTGAAATCAGTGAACTCATTTAGTTTTTTTGTATTTACGAAATCTTAATTTATTATGTTACCTGGCTCTCGGAAAGGATATATTCGTCACTTTGACAAAAAATATTGAAACTATAATTTTAGTGACAAATACTAAATAAGTTATAATTTTAGTGACAAATACTACTACGCTGGTTTTTCTATAATCAGTACACAAAATATTATAATGCATAATATATGGTGGAAAACAGCAATGTTTCTATTCTGAATAAGCAGAAAGTAACTGAGGTAGTACGAAGAATTTTTCAAGGAAAGTAGTAAATTCATTGCGTTATATAAGGAAAGTCATGTACTACCCACAGTAGATTTTTTGACTTTGAAATCGGTGAACTCATTTAGTTTTTTTGTATTTACGAAATCTTAATTTATTATGTTACCTGGCTCTCGGAAAGGATATATTCGTCACTTTGACAAAAAATAATGAAAATATAATTTTAGTGACAAATACTAAAACGCTGGTTCTTCTATAATCAGTACACAATATATTCTCATGCATAATATATGGTGGAAAACAGCAATGTTTCTATTCTGAATAAGTAGAAAGTAACTGAGGCAGTATGAAGAATTTTGCAAGGAAAGTAGTAAATTCATTGCGTTATATAAGGAAAGTCATGTACCGCCCACAGTAGATTTTTTGACTTTGAAATCGGTGAACTCATTTAGTTTTTTTGTATTTACGAAATCTTAATTTATTATGTTACCTGGCTCTCGGAAAGGATATATTCGTCACTTTGACAAAAAATATTGAAAATATAATTTTAGTGACAAATACTAAAACGCTGGTTCTTCTATAATCAGTACACAAAATATTCTCATGCATAATATATGGTGGAAAACAGCAATGTTTCTATTCTTAATAAGTAGAAAGTAACTGAGGCAGTATGAAGAATTTTGCAAGGAAAGTAGTAAATGCATTGCGTTATATAAGGAAAGTCATGTACTACCCACAGTAGATTTTTTGACTTTGAAATCTGTGAACTCATTCAGTTTTTTTGTATTTACGAAATCTTAATTTATTATGTTACCTGGCTCTCGGAAAGGATATATTCGTCACTTTGACAAAAAATATTGAAAATATAATTTTAGTGACAAATACTAAAACGCTGGTTCTTCTATAATCAGTACACAAAATATTCTCATGCATAATATATGGTGGAAAACAGCAATGTTTCTATTCTTAATAAGTAGAAAGTAACTGAGGCAGTATGAAGAATTTTGCAAGGAAAGTAGTAAATGCATTGCGTTATATAAGGAAAGTCATGTACTACCCACAGTAGATTTTTTGACTTTGAAATCTGTGAACTCATTTAGTTTTTTTGTATTTACGAAATCTTAATTTATTATGTTACCTGGCTCTCGGAAAGGATATATTCGTCACTTTGACAAAAAATATTGAAAATATAATTTTAGTGACAAATACTAAAACGCTGGTTCTTCTATAATCAGTACACAAAATATTCTCATGCATAATATATGGTGGAAAACAGCAATGTTTCTATTCTGAATAAGTAGAAAGTAACTGAGGCAGTATGAAGAATTTTGCAAGGAAAGTAGTAAATTCATTGCGTTATATAAGGAAAGTCATGTACTACCCACAGTAGATTTTTTGACTTTGAAATCTGTGAACTCATTTAGTTTTTTTGTATTTACGAAATCTTAATTTATTATGTTACCTGGCTCTCGGAAAGGATATATTCGTCACTTTGACAAAAAATATTGAAAATATAATTTTAGTGACAAATACTAAAACGCTGGTTCTTCTATAATCAGTACACAAAATATTCTCATGCATAATATATGGTGGAAAACAGCAATGTTTCTATTCTGAATAAGTAGAAAGTAACTGAGGCAGTATGAAGAATTTTGCAAGGAAAGTAGTAAATTCATTGCGTTATATAAGGAAAGTCATGTACTACCCACAGTAGATTTTTTGACTTTGAAATCGGTGAACTCATTTAGTTTTTTTGTATTTACGAAATCTTAATTTATTATGTTACCTGGCTCTCGGAAAGGATATATTCATCACTTTGACAAAAAATATTGAAAATATAATTTTAGTGACAAATACTAAAACGCAGGTTCTTCTATAATCAGTACACAAAATATTCTCATGCATAATATATGGTGGAAAACAGCAATGTTTCTATTCTTAATAAGTAGAAAGTAACTGAGGCAGTATGAAGAATTTTGCAAGGAAAGTAGTAAATTCATTGCGTTATATAAGGAAAGTCATGTACTACCCACAGTAGATTTTTTGACTTTGAAATCTGTGAACTCATTTAGTTTTTTTGTATTTACGAAATCTTAATTTATTATGTTACCTGGCTCTCGGAAAGGATATATTCGTCACTTTGACAAAAAATATTGAAAATATAATTTTAGTGACAAATACTAAAACGCTGGTTCTTCTATAATCAGTACACAAAATATTCTCATGCATAATATATGGTGGAAAACAGCAATGTTTCTATTCTTAATAAGTAGAAAGTAACTGAGGCAGTAAGAAGAATTTTGCAAGGAAAGTAGTAAATTCATTGCGTTATATAAGGAAAGTCATGTACTACCCACAGTAGATTTTTTGACTTTGAAATCTGTGAACTCATTTAGTTTTTTTGTATTTAGGAAATCTTAATTTATTATGTTACCTGGCTCTCGGAAAGGATATATTCGTCACTTTGACAAAAAATATTGAAAATATAATTTTAGTGACAAATACTAAAACGCTGGTTCTTCTATAATCAGTACACAAAATATTCTCATGCATAATATATGGTGGAAAACAGCAATGTTTCTATTCTGAATAAGCACAAAGTAACTGAGGCAGTACGAAGAATTTTTCAAGGAAAGTAGTAAATTCATTGCGTTATATAAGGAAAGTCATGTACTACCCACAGTAGATTTTTTGACTTTGAAATTGGTGAACTCATTTAGTTTTTTTGTATTTACGAAATCTTAATTTATTATGTTACCTGGCTCTCGGAAAGGATATATTCGTCACTTTGACAAAAAATATTGAAAATATAATTTTAGTGACAAATACTAAAACGCTGGTTCTTCTATAATCAGTACACAAAATATTCTCATGCATAATATATGGTGGAAAACAGCAATGTTTCTATTCTGAATAAGCAGAAAGTAACTGAGGTAGTACGAAGAATTTTTCAAGGAAAGTAGTAAATTCATTGCGTTATATAAGGAAAGTCATGTACTACCCGCAGTAGATTTTTTGACTTTGAAATCGGTGAACTCATTTAGTTTTTTTGTATTTACGAAATCTTAATTTATTATGTTACCTGGCTCTCGGAAAGGATATATTCGTCACTTTGACAAAAAATATTGAAAATATAATTTTAGTGACAAATACTAAAACGCTGGTTCTTCTATAATCAGTACACAAAATATTCTCATGCATAATATATGGTGGAAAACAGCAATGTTTCTATTCTGAATAAGTAGAAAGTAATTGAGGCAGTATGAAGAATTTTGCAAGGACAGTAGTAAATTCATTGCGTTATATAAATAAAGTCATGTACTGCCCACAGTAGATTTTTTGACTTTGAAATCAGTGAACTCATTTAGTTTTTTTGTATTTACGAAATCTTAATTTATTATGTTACCTGGCTCTCGGAAAGGATATATTCGTCACTTTGACAAAAAATATTGGAAATATAATTTTAGTGACAAATACTAAATAAGTTATAATTTTAGTGACAAATACTACTACGCTGGTTTTTCTATAATCAGTACACAAAATATTATAATGCATAATATATGGTGGAAAACAGCAATGTTTCTATTCTGAATAAGCAGAAAGTAACTGAGGTAGTACGAAGAATTTTTCAAGGAAAGTAGTAAATTCATTGCGTTATATAAGGAAAGTCATGTACTACCCACAGTAGATGTTTTGACTTTGAAATCGGTGAACTCATTTAGTTTTTTTGTATTTACGAAATCTTAATTTATTATGTTACCTGGCTCTCGGAAAGGATATATTCGTCACTTTGACAAAAAATAATGAAAATATAATTTTAGTGACAAATACTAAAACGCTGGTTCTTCTATAATCAGTACACAAAATATTCTCATGCATAATATATGGTGGAAAACAGCAATGTTTCTATTCTGAATAAGTAGAAAGTAACTGAGGCAGTATGAAGAATTTTGCAAGGAAAGTAGTAAATTCATTGCGTTATATAAGGAAAGTCATGTACTACCCACAGTAGATTTTTTGACTTTGAAATCTGTGAACTCATTTAGTTTTTTTGTATTTACGAAATCTTAATTTATTATGTTACCTGGCTCTCGGAAAGGATATATTCGTCACTTTGACAAAAAATATTGAAAATATAATTTTAGTGACAAATACTAAAACGCTGGTTCTTCTATAATCAGTACACAAAATATTCTCATGCATAATATATGGTGGAAAACAGCAATGTTTCTATTCTGAATAAGCACAAAGTAACTGAGGCAGTACGAAGAATTTTTCAAGGAAAGTAGTAAATTCATTGCGTTATATAAGGAAAGTCATGTACTACCCACAGTAGATTTTTTGACTTTGAAATTGGTGAACTCATTTAGTTTTTTTGTATTTACGAAATCTTAATTTATTATGTTACCTGGCTCTCGGAAAGGATATATTCGTCACTTTGACAAAAAATATTGAAAATATAATTTTAGTGACAAATACTAAAACGCTGGTTCTTCTATAATCAGTACACAAAATATTCTCATGCATAATATATGGTGGAAAACAGCAATGTTTCTATTCTGAATAAGCAGAAAGTAACTGAGGTAGTACGAAGAATTTTTCAAGGAAAGTAGTAAATTCATTGCGTTATATAAGGAAAGTCATGTACTACCCGCAGTAGATTTTTTGACTTTGAAATCGGTGAACTCATTTAGTTTTTTTGTATTTACGAAATCTTAATTTATTATGTTACCTGGCTCTCGGAAAGGATATATTCGTCACTTTGACAAAAAATATTGAAAATATAATTTTAGTGACAAATACTAAAACGCTGGTTCTTCTATAATCAGTACACAAAATATTCTCATGCATAATATATGGTGGAAAACAGCAATGTTTCTATTCTGAATAAGTAGAAAGTAATTGAGGCAGTATGAAGAATTTTGCAAGGACAGTAGTAAATTCATTGCGTTATATAAATAAAGTCATGTACTGCCCACAGTAGATTTTTTGACTTTGAAATCAGTGAACTCATTTAGTTTTTTTGTATTTACGAAATCTTAATTTATTATGTTACCTGGCTCTCGGAAAGGATATATTCGTCACTTTGACAAAAAATATTGGAAATATAATTTTAGTGACAAATACTAAATAAGTTATAATTTTAGTGACAAATACTACTACGCTGGTTTTTCTATAATCAGTACACAAAATATTATAATGCATAATATATGGTGGAAAACAGCAATGTTTCTATTCTGAATAAGCAGAAAGTAACTGAGGTAGTACGAAGAATTTTTCAAGGAAAGTAGTAAATTCATTGCGTTATATAAGGAAAGTCATGTACTACCCACAGTAGATGTTTTGACTTTGAAATCGGTGAACTCATTTAGTTTTTTGTATTTACGAAATCTTAATTTATTATGTTACCTGGCTCTCGGAAAGGATATATTCGTCACTTTGACAAAAAATAATGAAAATATAATTTTAGTGACAAATACTAAAACGCTGGTTCTTCTATAATCAGTACACAAAATATTCTCATGCATAATATATGGTGGAAAACAGCAATGTTTCTATTCTGAATAAGTAGAAAGTAACTGAGGCAGTATGAAGAATTTTGCAAGGAAAGTAGTAAATTCATTGCGTTATATAAGGAAAGTCGTGTACCGCCCACAGTAGATTTTTTGACTTTGAAATCGGTGAACTCATTTAGTTTTTTTGTATTTACGAAATCTTAATTTATTATGTTACCTGGCTCTCGGAAAGGATATATTCGTCACTTTGACAAAAAATATTGAAAATATAATTTTAGTGACAAATACTAAAACGCTGGTTCTTCTATAATCAGTACACAAAATATTCTCATGCATAATATATGGTGGAAAACAGCAATGTTTCTATTCTTAATAAGTAGAAAGTAACTGAGGCAGTATGAAGAATTTTGCAAGGAAAGTAGTAAATGCATTGCGTTATATAAGGAAAGTCATGTACTACCCACAGTAGATTTTTTGACTTTGAAATCTGTGAACTCATTCAGTTTTTTTGTATTTACGAAATCTTAATTTATTATGTTACCTGGCTCTCGGAAAGGATATATTCGTCACTTTGAAAAAAATATTGAAAATATAATTTTAGTGACAAATAGTAAAACGCTGGTTCTTCTATAATCAGTACACAAAATATTCTCATGCATAATATATGGTGGAAAACAGCAATGTTTCTATTCTTAATAAGTAGAAAGTAACTGAGGCAGTATGAAGAATTTTGCAAGGAAAGTAGTAAATTCATTGCGTTATATAAGGAAAGTCATGTACCGCCCACAGTAGATTTTTTGACTTTGAAATCTGTGAACTCATTTAGTTTTTTTGTATTTACGAAATCTTAATTTATTATGTTACCTGGCTCTCGGAAAGGATATATTCGTCACTTTGACAAAAAATATTGAAAATATAATTTTAGTGACAAATACTAAAACGCTGGTTCTTCTATAATCAGTACACAAAATATTCTCATGCATAATATATGGTGGAAAACAGCAATGTTTCTATTCTTAATAAGTAGAAAGTAACTGAGGCAGTATGAAGAATTTTGCAAGGAAAGTAGTAAATGCATTGCGTTATATAAGGAAAGTCATGTACTACCCACAGTAGATTTTTTGACTTTGAAATCTGTGAACTCATTTAGTTTTTTTGTATTTACGAAATCTTAATTTATTATGTTACCTGGCTCTCGGAAAGGATATATTCGTCACTTTGACAAAAAATATTGAAAATATAATTTTAGTGACAAATACTAAAACGCTGGTTCTTCTATAATCAGTACACAAAATATTCTCATGCATAATATATGGTGGAAAACAGCAATGTTTCTATTCTTAATAAGTAGAAAGTAACTGAGGCAGTATGAAGAATTTTGCAAGGAAAGTAGTAAATGCATTGCGTTATATAAGGAAAGCCATGAACTACCCACTGTAGATTTTTTGACTTTGAAATCTGTGAACTCATTTAGTTTTTTTGTATTTACGAAATCTTAATTTATTATGTTACCTGGCTCTCGGAAAGGATATATTCGTCACTTTGACAAAAAATATTGAAAATATAATTTTAGTGACAAATACTAAAACGCTGGTTCTTCTATAATCAGTACACAAAATATTCTCATGCATAATATATGGTGGAAAACAGCAATGTTTCTATTCTGAATAAGCACAAAGTAACTGAGGCAGTACGAAGAATTTTTCAAGGAAAGTAGTAAATTCATTGCGTTATATAAGGAAAGTCATGTACTACCCACAGTAGATTTTTTGACTTTGAAATTGGTGAACTCATTTAGTTTTTTTGTATTTACGAAATCTTAATTTATTATGTTACCTGGCTCTCGGAAAGGATATATTCGTCACTTTGACAAAAAATATTGAAAATATAATTTTAGTGACAAATACTAAAACGCTGGTTCTTCTATAATCAGTACACAAAATATTCTCATGCATAATATATGGTGGAAAACAGCAATGTTTCTATTCTGAATAAGCAGAAAGTAACTGAGGTAGTACGAAGAATTTTTCAAGGAAAGTAGTAAATTCATTGCGTTATATAAGGAAAGTCATGTACTACCCGCAGTAGATTTTTTGACTTTGAAATCGGTGAACTCATTTAGTTTTTTTGTATTTACGAAATCTTAATTTATTATGTTACCTGGCTCTCGGAAAGGATATATTCGTCACTTTGACAAAAAATATTGAAAATATAATTTTAGTGACAAATACTAAAACGCTGGTTCTTCTATAATCAGTACACAAAATATTCTCATGCATAATATATGGTGGAAAACAGCAATGTTTCTATTCTGAATAAGTAGAAAGTAATTGAGGCAGTATGAAGAATTTTGCAAGGACAGTAGTAAATTCATTGCGTTATATAAGGAAAGTCATGTACTGCCCACAGTAGATTTTTTGACTTTGAAATCAGTGAACTCATTTAGTTTTTTTGTATTTACGAAATCTTAATTTATTATGTTACCTGGCTCTCGGAAAGGATATATTCGTCACTTTGACAAAAAATATTGAAAATATAATTTTAGTGACAAATACTAAATAAGTTATAATTTTAGTGACAAATACTACTACGCTGGTTCTTCTATAATCAGTACACAAAATATTATAATGCATAATATATGGTGGAAAACAGCAATGTTTCTATTCTGAATAAGCAGAAAGTAACTGAGGTAGTACGAAGAATTTTTCAAGGAAAGTAGTAAATTCATTGCGTTATATAAGGAAAGTCATGTACTACCCACAGTAGATTTTTTGACTTTGAAATCGGTGAACTCATTTAGTTTTTTTGTATTTACGAAATCTTAATTTATTATGTTACCTGGCTCTCGGAAAGGATATATTCGTCACTTTGACAAAAAATAATGAAAATATAATTTTAGTGACAAATACTAAAACGCTGGTTCTTCTATAATCAGTACACAATATATTCTCATGCATAATATATGGTGGAAAACAGCAATGTTTCTATTCTGAATAAGTAGAAAGTAACTGAGGCAGTATGAAGAATTTTGCAAGGAAAGTAGTAAATTCATTGCGTTATATAAGGAAATTCATGTACCGCCCACAGTAGATTTTTTGACTTTGAAATCGGTGAACTCATTTAGTTTTTTTGTATTTACGAAATCTTAATTTATTATGTTACCAGGCTCTCGGAAAGGATATATTCGTCACTTTGACAAAAATTAATGAAAATATAATTTTTGTGACAAATACTAAAACGCTGGTTCTTCTATAATCAGTACACAAAATATTCCTATGCATAATATATGGTGGGAAACAGCAGTGGTTCTATTCTGAATAAATAGAAAGTAACTGAGGCAGTATGAAGAATTTTGCAAGGATAATAAATTCCCTCTTTTGAGCCAGTTATACTTGCAAAAATCAATCATTCTCCAGAATGATATTAAATAAAAATATTGCTTAAAATTAATCGAAAACTATTTAAAACCTTGCTTTATAAATTGTATTTCAAATTTAACATTCAATATTGAAAATATTATTTAGATGCAAAAAAAAGCGTGCTCACACACATACATACGTACATACACACACACACACACAGAAAGAGAGAGAGAGAGATACACACAGGCACACAAGCTCGCGCGTGCACTAACGCGCACATACACAGGAGAAAAGCAATCTTACATTTAGTAGTTCATGTTGTGTACATTTTCCACGTTGTTTGTATTTCATTATTCCCCTGAGAATATATTCATGTTAACTTATCGTTATAAGATTTGTATATTTACTTATTTATTTAAATCAGAGCGCATAGAACTGGTAATAAAACCTAATTAATCTGACACTGAAAATAAAGTAAACGTTACAATTAATACAAAAATCGTAGAAAACCACCAAAAGTAACAAGATTAAACAAAAAAGAAGCGCAGTCTAGATGTACACCCAGAATTAACATGTACGTAAGGCATGAGACAGCTATTAAGGCCACAGCAATAGTTTTTACAAAATTATTACGAAATTTCATCAATTATTACAAAAAGTTTACAAAATTTGCTGACAGCAGAGTTAGTTATATCATTTAATCTACAGAAATGTTTACTCAAGTCTGACGCTTAAATTAATAAATGGAACATTAATTGGGAACACATTCAGAATCGGAGGCCAATCTGAGATTATTTACAGTGTTAACTTTTTCCATACATTTAGATTAAAACTTCAGAACAAGTTTCTTAATACCGTACTAAAGACACCATAGTCACTATAACCGTAAAGATACAAAATATATGTTTTAAATGCACTCAAACCCATTTTTGTGCAGTGGATAGAGACCGCATAAAAGAAAACGCATAAAAAAAATCGCACAAAACTTCACGAGTAGCTATAAAAAATAGTTTTCGCAACACAATTCAAAAGTATTTTTTTTGTGCGGTGAATAGGGATAGCATAAAAAAAGTCTCACGTAGAAAATAACTCAAAACCTTACGAAATAACTAGGAATTGCATTTTTAAACGAAATCAAGACACGAGGCTTGGCAGCTACTTGGAATCTCGCCAAACCTTTTGGAATCTGATTTAGAAAATACACATGCGAACATTTTTAAATATTTTATTTACATATGTACTTATTTTACTCATGCAAGATTTTTCAAAACGTATAACCATTATCCTTCGTAGTCTTACAATAGGAATGTGAAAGCACTTTGAAGGACGTCAATTAATATTAGATTTAAAAATTAAAACACACGTAATATTCTTTTTTATTAAATCACTTTATTTAGCGGACTTGTCACTTGCACAGATCAGAGACGAATAAAAAAAAGCAACTCTTTGCTCCCTTCAAATAACTTCTTTTACCTACTCGTTAAAACAAACAAAACAAAGCATGAGACTATTCGCCAACTATCTCATTAACAAACAAGAAAGATCAATTATGCTTAAAGCATTGATTATGAAACACTTTCCAACTTCAATGCAATTTTATTTAAAGAAGTCGAAAATGCAATACATTCCTCGGTAATATTTTAAAACTTATCACAATACTACATTGATTTATTATATTTGAAAACTTAAACCTTCATTGAAAAAAATGAACTTCATTCAAATGACGGCATTGAAATATAAATTTCGTGGTTTAAATATCTCTAAAATGCAATACATTCCACGGTAATATTTTTAAAACTATCATAATACTACGATAATTTATTATATTTGAAAACTTCATCGAAAACAACTGAAATTCATTCAAATGAAGTCATAGAAAAAATAACACGCCTGGATCTCTCTATAAAAGCAGGATTTCATTCATAACTTTCTCCATTTCATTCATCACAATACTATAATAATTTATTTTATTTAAAAATTAAGACCATGGAGCTACAATTCATAAACTTTATGCTTAACACTTCATCGAAAAAAATCGTCCTTCTGTTTATAAAATCAATTAATATTTCGATCATATCAGCCATGCAGACTCCATGGACTGAATTATTTTGTGTTAAAGAAATACAGTAATTCTAACACAACTCATTCTACATATTTTGCTGTTTACATTTTACATAAGTCAAAAATAGGCTTAGTTGTAGAAATAATCAAATTTGAATGAGAATTTAAACTCAAATATATTGTCATTGTGTTGTTTTAGTATGTAGATGCACAGAATTTAAGCAGAAATAAAGTAGTTTTAGGATGGATACAACACTCAATATGAATTAAAAAGAACTTTAAAAAATCACGAATTTGACACAAGATGGATGCCATATATCATTTTGAAGTGGGTCATGTGATCGTTTCATATCATGGTCACGTGATCGTTTCATATAAGATGTGTAATTATTGTTTTTATTTTTATTTTAAAAACTACTGAATATATTTAGCTGAATTTTTTTTTATATGTTTTATGGAACAATTTGACTATTCCCTAAAATTTTCGAAGCAATTTGTGAATTTTAAATCCGCTTAAAAAATGTTAGAAAAATTAGGTCCCATAGGGCTCAATGTATTTCATTTTTTCAACCCGGGTTCAATCCTAAACTAATTGTGTGATATTATTCATTTATATTCCCATAGGTCCTACAGACCGTCTGAACAACATACTAAAATTTCATTTTGATTAAGTCATTTTTACGGCAGTTATCGTGCTAACGGATAGACAGACAGACAGAATGAACAAAGTCATAAACACTTTTCAACTTTGTTGTAAAGTGTTAAAAACCAGCTCAGCGACCTAACGAGACAACACGCTGTCCGTTTCAGGAAAACCCGAATTAACACGATGCAGATGTCCTTCAATGTTTATTTGCGATCAATGCATTTTTGCTTTGCTACGCAAGAATTCCATCGTACTGTGTTATAAAGTGCACATTTCATTTATTTACATGGAAATTCTTGTGCGTTCAACAATTAAATTATGCGATTATAGAATTCAATACATATGCAATGTAATTGGCTGACGCAATACTTATGTAGTGTGATGAAATACATATAAAAATCGAAAAAACTAAATGACCGATCAAACCTACTATTTTTTTTTTTTTATAACTTCGTCAATTATGTTCCAATTTAATTGAAATTTTCATATACCGCACAAAAAAAAAATCGCACAAAAGAAATCGCACAAATGAAAAATCGCACAAAAAAAGACCGCACAAAAACAGGTTGGAGTGTATGTAGATTGAACGCATTCGATCCGGCTATTATCAATCATCCCGAATAGCAGAAGCATATTCTAATTTCAGTCACACAAAGTGATTAAATAAAATAATTTTAGGATAAAAATTATTTTAGGATAATATTTCTCGAGTTCCTAATCAGAAACCTCAGATTTCTAAAGGACTCGGGAAAAATGCCATGAATATGATCATTAAAAGTTAATCTATAGTCGAAACTTACACCCAGATCAATAACATTTGGAAAACGATTTAATAAGTGACCACCCCATGTATAATTATAAGATTAATATTTAATTTGCTCATGACAGAACATTTGCTAAGATTTAAATATAATTTATTTTTAGAGCCCTATAAAGATAAACGATCCAGGTCAGATTGAAAAGCAGTGCAGTCACCAGAGATTACAATTTGTCTAAACGCTTCATGTCTCCTGCAAACAATAAACAATCAGAGTTCATCAGTTTACTAGGTAACTCATTAATGATCAGAATACGTAATATCGAGTTTAAAGAAGATACTTGAGGTAGTCCAGATGACACCCCTCCCCCCCCCCCCCCCCAAAGAAAAAAAGAAAAGAAAGAAATGTGATGTGGGTATCACATAACTTTCGCTACATGTTTCAATAACTTCACTTTTTCCACAGCAAACTCATGTCATGATGTACAAAATTCCTTTCAGAATGTTTTGACGTTGAATTGTACCATATTAACATATGGCGCTTTTCTGGGTGGTAATGTTTAAAAGCATTTCGAAGTACCCAATTAGTTTATATTTCGAGCAAATCTAACATGACAATAAGAAACATAGTTAGCATACACTGAATAATATAGTCCATACATTTCACGATTTTAATCATTAAAAAATATTGAATTTTCATCAATTTTGGTGCAGTCAGATTGGGTCAGTCAGATTATCACTTGCCTGCCAATCTGACATTAGAGGGTGGAGAATGCAGGGTCCACTTCGATAATAAGAGCTTGCAACTTCGTCCCATTAGCTGAACGGTAGAGCGTCGGCTGATCAGTTCGGATATCCAGGGTTCGATTGCCGATCCGATGGTCAAACGGTCAGGAGCACGCGTTTCCGTCTGATCGCTGGATTGCCGGGTTGTGGATTCGATTCTCGCCAGCGGTCATGGGTGTTGTGTTGTCGAGCTAAAGTCAGACTTCCGCCCTTGAGGAGCCTCAATAAAAAGTGAAGCTGCAAATCTCTGCCCTTCGCCATGGGACCAGGGGTCTAGTGGACGTGGTGCACAGGCGCTCCGTCACCACGGGGGAATTAGTAACAACAACAGCAACAACAGGGTTCGATTATTAGTTGGGGCAGCAAAGCTCTTTACAAGCTTCTGGAAGGTCTGCAAAGTATTTTCGAAAAAACCCATTTTCATTTCCCTCAGCGAAGAAATCGAAAATCCGATTTCGTTAGGTTTGGTCTTGTGGTCGATGCTAAATGTGTGCATCTAGATCACCAAGGGGCTTCTAGTGTGTCCGGAAAGACAAAAATACGTTAGATAATTACTGCATAGATTATACAGAAAATATAACTTAAATAATATTATGAAAGTTTCTGAAATACATTTTTTTTAAAAGTTCGCATTTAAACAATAACATGATACAAAATAAATTCATTTGATTACAAAAAAATATAGAACATAACCAACATGGTTTTATATAAAAAATCTCATTTGGAAGAATATAAAATATTTTATTGGCACATTTTATAGCATTTACGATTTTAGAAAGCGAGTGATAAAATTCTTATCTAATAAAAAATTGACTTTAATGAAAGCAATTCACTGAGCCAATCTTTGAAATATTTTGTGCAATTGTATTATCGATAATGGGATACCGTTAAGTACTTAAGTAGCTTTTAATTACATTGTTTGTCTCTATAACTGTTGAATTAGCTTTCAAAAATTGTGTATATACAGGAGTTTTAGATATAATTATAACACGGAGGAAAAACTTATATTAAAACTATAATTAGACTGAGAAAATATATTAAATTCAATATTTATATCCCATGTTTTCTTTTATTTTTATACCAGTATTTAAACCTGTCAAAAACAGAAAACTATAACACCCTTAAAAAATTAAATTGCAATTATTTAAGTAAGATTTACTATTTAATTATAAATAATACTTAGAATCGAAAGTATAGTATAGTCGTAATCGAACATTACTGAGTTAAGTTCTATTCTATGGTCGATACTATAAATATGCAAATCGAGATTTTTTTATAAAGTTTGGCTCAAAATGCAAAATTTGATCATAATTTAATGTTTTATAAACCACTCTCTTCGGATAAAAATTGATTTTGTTAACATTTTTATTTTCTGCAGAAACTTGTTTCGCTCATAAGTAATTATATTGCCATCTGCAGAAAGAACATTTACACAAAATTATGCAGAAATAACATTTTCATAAAGTTAAGCCAATTAATTCCTAAACCACTTATGACTCATTAAAAAAATCTGATGTGGGCAACACATGACTTTCCTTATATAATGTAATGAATTTACTACTTTTACAGTAAAAAAATAGGATTTTCTTGTAGTAGATACTAATATTCTTTCCAAGATATTGAATTTTCGACAATTAGTCGTCATTTTCATTGATTTAGCGTCATTTTTATCCATTTGGCGAGATTTTCGTTAATTTGGCAACATTTCAAAAAAGTCACCAAGTTGGCGACATTCCGCCAAATTCGTCGCCAAAATCTCGCCAAGCGTTATGCACTAAGAAATAAGTTTTTCTTAAAGCAGATAAATGACTATTGGCGTTCAAATACAAAAGTATTATTCAAAGTATCTTTTTTCAAGAATAGAACGAGCTAGATCCACGAGAAGGATGTCACTCAATTTATCGCATGGTATTACATATGAAAAGTAAACATGTTTCTCAATAGGAAATATTTTTCTTTTTATTTTATATGACTTTTTGATAATTTTTTTTAAAAATGTACAGTATCTCGAGAACGGTTCACGTTAGCGTTCTAAAATTTGTGTCAATCGTTTTCTAATGAAAAATTACATAAGAAATGTCTATTTGCGTAACTTTATTAGTGGTTTTAATTTTTTGACGATTTTTTCAAAATTTCATTCGAAAATTTAGGGGGGTTCTGAACATTCGATTGCGTATAAAAACAATAGGCTTCCAGTGGTTACGGATTGTGATTTTTGTACCAAATTTGGTTCGAATCGGTCCATTCGTTCGTCAGTAATCGTCTCCACAGGCTCACTGACACACACACACACATACACACATACTTTCACACACACACACACACACACACACGCACACACACACACACACACACACAGACATCACTTCAAAAATGTTTGATTCGTGATCAGGGATGCTTGAAACGTGCTCTCCCGTCGAAAACTCGAATTCGAATTTTCGACCCCGTCACAATACTTTCCTTATACATTATGTATATAAGGAAAGTAATAACTCTCATGAAATAAGACTTTAATGTATGTTCCTCTGTTGAGGATTTACATAACAACATTAATTACTTTCCTTATATACATAATGTATAAGGAAAGTATTGTGACGGGGTCGAAAATTCGAATTCGAGTTTCAATTCGATGCTAAATCAATGAAAATGACGACTAATTGTCGAAAATTCGATATCTTGGAAAGAATATTAGTATCTACTATAAGAAAAACCTATTTTTTTACTGTACAAGTAGTAAATTCATTACATTATATAAGGAAAGTCATGTGTTGCCCACATCAGATTTTTTTATCTTTGCCCTTGGCCATGAAGTCGCTTATTCTTTTGAGTTTATTTTTCAAAGTTTATCCTCTATCCCTTTTAAATTGATTTATCCTAAAACTAAATTTGCTTTGCCCGCAGACTGCTTTTCTTTCATATCTAGTTCCCCCTTTCCATCTTGCAATTTTTCATTTTCTAATTCAAATTTGTAGCGAATTTAAATTTGTGTAAACCTGCCCATTCTACAGGAACCACTTTGTTTAGCTGTATACGTACCGATACATTTAAAAATGAAAATAACATCTTCAATAAGGCTTGGCTGTATGTCGTCCCTTTTTATTTATTCTCTGAAAATAATTACAAAATTTATATTGGCAGCACTAAACCTACTGTTGGCAGTAGATTATCCGAGCACGCGGGGGAGAATTTATTTCGAATTTTAATGAAATATTTCTGGTAAATAATTGTAATAACCGTTGTAATATTTTGCTTTTTCAATTCTTTTTATTAACACTTTACAACATAATTGAAAAGTGATTATGACTTTGTTCGTTGTGTCGTCTATCTGCCTATCTGTCTATTTGTTCTTTAGCACGATAACTGCCGTAAAAAGACTTCATCAAAATGAAATTTTAGTATGTTGTTCAGACGGTCTGTGATGGGAATATAAATGAATAATATCAACCAATTAGTTTTGGATTGAACCCGGGTTGAAAAAATGAAATATATTGAACCCTATGGGACTAAATATTTCAAATATTTTTAAGTGAATTTAAAATTCACAAATTGCTTCGAAAGTTTTAGAAAATATTCAAATTATTCCATAAAGTATATGTAAAAAAAGTTCAGCAAAATATATTCAGTAGCTTTTTAAATAAAAATTAAAATAATAATTACACCCTTTATATGAAGAGATCACGTGAACCACTTCAAAATAAAATATGGCATCCATCGTGTAGAAAGCCCAGACCACACGACCAACCCGAAGGCTTATGGGCATCCATCGTGTGTCAAAATCGTGATTTTTAAAGTTCTTTTTAATTCATATTTGGTGTTGCATCCGTCCTAAAACCGCTCTATTTTTGCTTAAATGCTGTGCATCTACATACTGAAACAACGCAATTACAATATATTTGAGTTTAAATGATCATCCAACTTTGATTACTTCTACAACAAAGCCTAATTTTCACATATGGAGAATGTAAACACCAAAACATGTAAAATGAGTTGTATAAGAATTACTGCATTTCTTTAACACAAAATTATTTAGCTCATGGAGTCTGCAATATAGCTGATATGAATTAAACATTCAGTGATATTACACATAAAAGAAGACGGTTTTTTCGATGAAGTTTTAAGCATAGAGTTAAATTACTTGTACCTCCATGGTTTTAAGTTTTAAATAAAATAAATTATTATATTATTGTGATGAATGAAAGAAATGGAAAACGTTTATGAATGAAATGCTGTTTTTACAGAGAGAGGCAGGCAATTTATATTTCGATGATATCATTTGAAAAAAGTTCATTTGTTTTCGATGAAGTTTTTAATTATAATGAATTACTGTAATATGATAATTTTAAAAATATTACCGAGGAATATATCGCATTTTAGAGGTATTTAAACCAGGCAATATATATGTCAATACAGTTATTTGAATGAAGTTCATTTTTTTCGATGAGATTTTAAGTTTTTAAATATAATAAATTAATGTAGTATTGTGATAATTCTAAAAATATTAGCGAGGAACGTATCGCATTTTAGTGATGTTTAAATAAAATTGCATTGAATTTGGAAAGTGTTTCATAATCAATCGTTTATACGTGATTGATATTTCCTGTTTATACTTATCGTGACTCAATTTGTAGATCCTGTTCAAACGCCCACTTTCGCTTGCGTCTCATTTTCGACACTCTGCGAGTTAAAACTTTGTCTGAATTTTTAGATATCTAGTTCTATTAATTTTACTTTTAATACTATGATTCGACTTCTGAAAGCGGTTATTTATATTTTACTTCTGCTGTATGAATTTTGTAATTGAATGTTTTTTTATTCATTTCTTGTCTTGGGTAATTTGACTATTCGTATGTAAATTTTGTCCACGGTTTTTGACTGTGTATAAAAGCCCATATATTCCACCCATTTTTCGCACTGCCTCTGCTGATAGAACTTTAGCGTCAGAAATCCCTCTCTCTTTTTATGCAATTTTACGTCTTACTGGTATGATCAAATTAAAATACGTTTATTATAGTGTTTCCCTCTAACATATAAATAAATGTTATAAAGACCTTTGTTTTTAGACTTGTCTTGATATTATGAGTCTGTCAAAATTATACATAAATTCCGGTCGGCGAAACAACAAACTTAACTAACGGAATCTTAGAATACACCGGAATATACAATCATGAGAAATATATGTTGCAAGGAAAATGTAAATTGTTTAATTAGAAGGGATTTCTCTAGAATCGCAAGTGAAAATCCTTAGTGAACCCTTTCTCCTCTTACAAAATTTGATGCTGGAATAATATCAGCCACCACCTATCTACAGCCTATTCTACGAAATGGGTGTTTTAGGGAAAATGACAATTTTTGAAAAGGAAGTAGGAAGAAAATCGTAAGTGGAAATCCCTAGTGAACACCATTCCTTTTCTTGAATTTGATGTTACATCTATGTGAGTCACCATTTAAACTCCTGATAAATACATATTCCAAGGACAAATTTTGAGTCTTAAGTGGAAAGAAATGAGAGGTGAAAATCCTTAGTGAATCCACTAAACCTCTTCAGAATTTGATACTAAATCTATTTCAGTCATAATCTAAGCTATTGCCATTCTGGAGTACTGACAGGAGAAATGTAAGTTTCAGAATTTGGAAGGGCATCCCCAGAACTGGAAGTGGCAACCTTTAATAAGCCCCCTTCTACATTTTCAGAAATGTGAAGCTATAACTATAACAGTTATCATCTAAGATTTATCTGTAACCAATCCGTAGAAACATATATTCCAGAGAACATTTTTTTTAACTGTAAGTGGAAAAAGAACAGAAAGAGAAAATTCGTAGAGAACAACTCTTCCTACTCCAAAAATTAATGATGAATCCTTATCATTTATCACCAAAACTCTATCTATAGCCAATCTTGAGAGATATATGTTTCACGGAATGTGACAATTTTTTAACCGGAAGAAAAAATGCTTAGTGAACATCCCTATCGCATTCGTAATTTGATGCTGAGTCCATACCAGTCATCAGCTAAGCAGCATTCATAGTTGATTCTGAAAAATAGATGGTTGAATAACAATTATAGCATAAATAAATAGGACACAATTTTTACCGCCAGTAACTTGAATTTATAAAAATAAATACATAGTTTAAAAGAAACATTTAAGTATATAGTTACCTTCTATCACAACTACTTTGAGTTGGGTGTATTTTAGCAAAAATAAGTCCATTTTATCGACATAATCTTAAATTGGCTCGTGAATTAAAATAGTTCTAGATCTCGAATTTATTCGATAAAAACCATCTAGTTAAATTAGTTTAAGAGCGAAAATTATGAATTACAAATTTACGAAATTGAGTTACTAAGGGCATCATATTTGTAAAACGAAACTTTTAGAGATGATAAAATGTTATCTGGGCAAGCATAATTTCCATGTTTAGGGTGCCATTTTGACTTCCTTTAATTACGGTGTAATATTGTAATGGGGAAACTTTCATGTGATAGTTAAAATGCGAGGAAATTGTACTAAAATGTAAAAGCGAAATATTTGCTGACGCAATTATGTATGTCAACTTTAACGATGCGTTTAAAACTTTAAATATTATATATCAGTTATAATGCGTGTGATATACTTTAAATATCATTACATTGTTTACGGAAATATTTCATTCTATGACATATTTGAGGCATCCAACACAGTAAACTCTAGCTGCGTAAGATTTTTTGTGTACAAACGAATTCCGTGTGACTTGTGAAATCAAGAATTTTTGTTAAAGAAAGATGATTATACTTCGGTTTTTGACTTTCAGGCAGCGCAATTAAATTTTTTTCATCCAAAGGTAGTTCTTCTACTCATAAAGAATACTTTGACTTGCAACTACCATTTAAAATGACTTTCAAACCCCTATGAATATGCGTATATACTCGGGGCTCCACACCCATTCCATTTCGGCCGCGGTAGCCCAGTGGTTAGCGCGCGGGAGTTGCACTGGGTAGGCCCGGGTTCGATTCCCGCCACTGCCAAAATTGCCGCCGTCTTCACGCGGAGTACGATCACGTTAAACATGTGGGTCCGTCAGTCCTTCTGAGAGGTTGGTGGTAGGGGAAGGAGGGCACGCTTCCTGTGGATGTCTCCCCCACTGGGTTCCGGTCTAAATTGAGTGGAACTTCCTGGCCGCCAAACAGTTAGCTTATACCTTTCTGGTAGGTCGGACGACCTGGGTCTCAACAACACCCATTCCATTTGAGCTGGAACTACCATTAATGAGTAATAGCTTTCAAAACACTACGAATGTGCATGCATAGCGTTTCACACCCATTTTCTTTGACAAGGAACTATAACTGTAAAGAGCATTGCTGTCTCAACCGGGAGTCGAACCTTGGTTCTTCGAACTGACCAGCCGACGCTCTACCTTTAAGATATTGGGATGAAATTACAAGCTCTTATTGTCGAAGTGGGCACTGCACAAATTTAAAGGGATTTTAAACCACTGTAAATATGCATTATAAGTTTTTCACTACCATTCATTTTGACCTGGAATTGACATTTAAAAATGGATTTCAAACCACTGCGAACATGCCAATTTCGTAAAAGACATTTAAATCCGACAATTATGGATTCCGAAGGATATGGACATGAATCGTTCTCTCAAAGGGAACGTTTCGGTTCACATAATGCTCACGAGATTGCGATGGAAAGATGTCCATGATTAAGACTGTAGAAAAAATTTTGTCTAAATGGTCTAAATGGTCATCTAATCATGGTTTTGTCTAAATGGTCTATCTCTCTGAGCAGCAAGCTTTGTTTTTACTCCACAGAAAACTTCCCTTATAGAAGAGGAAATTTTCCATTGAAATAAAAATATCTTTAGTAAATTCTTCATACTGTAAGTATCACCTCTAGCGCTTTAAAGATTGCTGTTTTAAGCACTTCTAATTTAAGCCCTCTAATGCTTTGAAGGTTGTTGTCTTGACAAATATTACTCGTCATTGCAAAGTATTCTATAAGAGAAAAACGACTATTTCAAATAAAAATGTAAGTCTGTCATTTTAAAATATTTAGAAGCATTTTATACATTGAGGACAGTTGTTTTAATGGCATTAGAAAATATATGGCATGTGTTCCATTTAATAATTTTTACAACAAGCTACATACTTCCTTCTTAAAGTAATTATCTAATATTACTACGAAAAACCTATGTTTTGTTCATCTGAGTGTTTCAATTTGCATAAAAATCTAAACGATATCCTAATAGCATACGATAATATATTTCAGGATTCATTTTTATTATAAAAACCTGATAATATTTTGAATCTCCTGAGTAGTGTAATGATTATTGCGTCGTCTAATCAGCTTGAGAACGATGGTTAGATTCCACGCTGTATCAAAAGCTATTCGCGATTGCATGTGTATATCATATATTGTGACTTCATATTTATTTTGACAGTACAGAAAAAAAGATTAAAGTGTACTTTAATATATATTATATTATATATTTTTTATATATTACTAATATATATTCTTTAATTCTCATATTATCAGTCATTTAATTAACTTCACTAGCTTATAAATTGTATTTATTTTGCCTAGTATTTTCTATATTCATCACCTGTTCAGCTACCAATTGTGCTCAGAGTATTTTAAGGCATCTAAATGTTTGCATCGTTGTGCTTGAGGCAGATATGTCGTGGCTTAATTTGAAATTCGATGAATTGTTAAAATGAGAATGACAAGTGCCGCCAGCATTGACATGAACAAGGACACAAAATGGTGGGAATTAAACTGCTTTAAAATTGTGTTTACCTAGTGAGACTCCAGTTTGGAAATTGGATTTTACTCATTTACATACCTAACTCAGCGAATAAATATGCACAATGTTTTCTTAGAAATCATTGCATTAAAGATAGTATTCGAGTAGTTTTACAATATCTGGTATAGATATCTTTATACCCTGAGAAATAAATATTATTATACTCTGAGTAATAAATATCCTTATACCCCGAGTAACAAATATCCTCATACACTGAGTAATAAATATATTTATATTCTAATCCTTAAGTGATTCGAACAGCTGTAACTTAGAGATTTGTTAAAACTATATGTTAAAACGCTGTAAAGAATCAAAGTAGTTGGAAAGTGGAATGAGAATAATAAACTGATTTAACATTGTATTTGAAGATGGAAGTTAATAAAAAAAATTCCGACTTTTGTAATATACCAATTATTTGAGAAAACTAAAGGATAAGTCCTTATGTAAAATTGGATAAAAGTTTAGTTGTTAAATAATACTAAATGTGTATAACACTTTCATTTACACGTAATGTTTCATTATTACACACACTCTTTATCCCGGCCGTCCAACTTGTTACTCTAAGTCCTCTGGACGAGTCGGACGGTCTGGGTCTTCAACACACTCTTTATCAACCCGTGATCTAATAACTCACTTTTTTTTTCTTTTGTAAGTTGGTTGTAATTATGGAAAATACCAGACTTATACTTTAACAACGTACGTTTGAGTTGAAGTGGTATAGGAAGTCGGAAAATATCAACAAAGTCTAAAGACAGTTTAGGAATGAATGGTACACTAAACCACCAATACGTGTCGAAGGATTGACAATGTCTTCTAGATTGTTGCCTGTGTACAATTACCACGTCCAACTTAGTATGAATACATCAACATTATGAGACACTAATGAATCTGGGCAGTCTCTGGATTTAGCGGATATAATTTAAAATTCCAATACCACAATAACAGTAGTTGGTGTTAGTATGATATTTACTTTCTCATACGTGGTATTGAGAAAGTATTGTTTTCTTGAGAATTTCGAGATTTTTTGCCAATATATATGTTTTAGTACCTCCTGAGCATGTTTTGACTCTTTTTTGGAGTGATGTTCCTCTCTCTGTGGTCAATCTGTTGTGAATCCGATAGCAGCCATAAATATCAATGGATTTTCACGGAACTTTATATTCAACTTTGCTAGCAAAGAATTTTGAAATAGATAGTGCTTTTACATTCGATCAAAAATTATTATTATTATTATTATTATTAGAAATTTTATATTTTCTTAACATAGCAGCATATAGGGTAAAAATTGACTTATCATGTATAAAAGAAATTATTTATGGCTCAATGATCACGAAACTTAATATTTTCAATAATAGTGGTGAAAAATATCCACAATGCAATTTTTGTGTTTGTAACGTTATCAGACCCCTAAGGAGGAACAGTTTATCCTCTGGAAATACATTGTCAAACTTGGTTGCGCGATCGCATAAGAGTGATTGCAGCGCCTCTAACGGAGAATTTAAAAAGTTACGATATCGAACTCGGCCACAAAGTGAAGTAAGCCAATTGCAAAGTTATAGTGCATTGTCAAATTAGTAGTAATCACCACTAAACCGGTTAACCACTAAACCGATAAGAGACAGTAACTTGCACGGAAATCAAGTGAAGAGAATTTTATATCACATGTGGGTATTATGCCACTGGAATTATCTATATCCGCTCGTGAATTATTCGGTAACGTTTAACAGCATCATTGCGTGGCTGAGCATCTAGAAAACAATTCGTTATGACTGGTATATATTCAGTATACGCGTTTCGTTTATTTCTGGTGACAATTCTTATTAATTAGACAATACACTACACATTTGTAATTAGCGTTTTTGTCTATCTCGCTTCGTAGCTGAGTTCGTTATTCTAATCTTCTAAATTCATCCCAAAGAGCGCTGAAATCAATTTTATTTGATCGAGCAGGGTCGATTTTACTCGTGGACCTTACCTTATAAAGTTATTGATGCGATACATAAATTTCCTAGGAACTCTGTATATTTTTGGGGCAGACTGTGTATTAAATCTTAACATTAAACCTTAATGCTGTGTATAACACCTTAAATTAAATATTTTTACTATTTCCTAACCAACTAGATATCTATTGTCAATGTATTAGGATATAAGTAAATATTAACGTTGATGAATGTTATGTTTAAGAAGGAAGTTAGGTGTTTGCTTATACGTTATTGGAAGTTGAGTGTTGCTTATACGTTATTGGAAGTTGAGTGTTGCTTATACGTTATTGGAAGTTGAGTGCTGCTTATGCGTTGCTTATACGTTGCTTATACGTGTTGCTTATTCGTTGTTTATTAGTTATTTTCAACGTCCTGAATAATAATTCTATTTATATGTTTATTTACATTAAATACGTTTTTGCTGTGATATCAAAGTCTTTCTACCTATATAAATATATACAGCATTCACTATTTTATGGAATATTTTTGAAAGTTTTCAACGCAAGATAGAAAATTTTGACATAGACTTAAAGAGACATTTCGAGTCTACGGATGATTTACATTTTAAAATATCTCTGAAATATTACATTTTTGCTGTTAAATATTTACAACTCCGGGCACACTGTATACCACGATAAAATATAATAGGAAAACTGGATATTTTATTAGTGGATTTATTAACAGTACATTTTAACTATATGCTACCATATAATACTATGTTCAACCCTAGAAAATGGTGTTTCACCAAATACAATCTTATCTCACCATTGTTAAAAACTTTTACTTTCCCTGCAATACATGGTAATGTATAGGGAAGTATTGGAATCATACCGAAAATCGCAACTCAAGTTTTCGACGGGTCTACACGTTTTAGGACTTCTAGAATACGAAAAAATCTGATGTGGGCAAGACATGACTTTCCCTGCAGACTTATATCCAGGTTTGCTTTATTTATTTAAATTTATTTCATTTTTAATTCAATTTTCGTTCTAATTTGTAACTGAACTTATTTTCAAAGGTGGCGTAGAGTAAATACGAAAAAACTAAAATATCTCGAGAACGGCTAGTCCTAGTGTAATGAAGTTGGTCTTATTCTTTTCTTCGTTAAAAGTTACGTATAAAACAAGTATTTAATGGATATATTTAAGCATACGTAGTTTTTTTATTTTAGATTTTGTCAACTTCTGCGGGCCATTTCGTAAAAAAAGGCAGGTTGTTCTTTTCCGAACCATACTAAAATTAAATCAGCACCAGATCATCCTTCATGTAACTTATCTACCAAATTTTGTGAAATTTGGTCAATTAGTATTTTAGCTAGAGTTGATACATGAAATTTTAAAGGTCCATTTCGCAAAAAAAGGCGAGTTCTGTTTTTATGAATCTTACCAAAAACTAATGAGCACCAGGGTCTCACCCAAGTGACTTACATACCAAATTTCATGAAATTTGATACATTAGGTTTTTAGTTAGAGAGGATAGATACATTGCACAGACACACAGACAGACACACAGACACACAGATGTCACGTTAAAAATAGTGTTTTAGTATTCTAGAGGTCTCGAAACGTGTAGATCCGTCGATAACTGGAGTTGCGATTTTCGGCATGATTCCAATACTTTCCCTATACATTACAATGTATTGCAGGGAAAGTAAAAACTATTTTTTGGCGAAACGTGTGTGTGTGTGTGTGTGTGTCTGTCTGTGTGTCTGTCTGTGCAATGTATGTATCCACTCAAACTCAAAAACTAATGGAACACATTTAATAAAATTTGGTGGGTAAGTCACTCGTGTGTGACCCTGGTGCTGATTAGATTTGTGTAAGATTCGGGATTAAAGAATGCGCCCTTTTTGCGAAATGGACCTCAAAAATTGCTTATGTCCAATCTAGCTGATAAACTAATAGATCAAATTTTATAAAAATTTTTAAATATATGACATGTGGGTTTCACTAGTCCTGATTATCCTCAAAAGTTAAAATAGAAAACTAAGTATGCTCAAATATATCCATGCTTTTTTATGCTCAATTTTTAATGATAAAAAGAATAAGGTCAATCCCATTATACTAGAACTAACCATTCTCTAGTTATTTTAGTATTTGCAATTTCGCTATTCCACCTTTGAAGTCTTGTTACCAAATGAGAACGAAAATTGAATTAAAAGTCCAAATTCAGTGTAAGTTTAAATTACTATGGGTGCTATTTTGTGAAATTAAAATCAATTGAATGAATTATTGAAGAAATAAAGAAAAAATAAATATGAGTTTGCAGTGAAAGTCATGTGCTGCCTACATCAGATTTTTACGTTGTCATCAGGGCACATATATCTGTAACACTAAATAGTACTGTGAGGCTAGAAATAGATCTCACATGTGTTTTGATGAGACAAGTTTATATGCCTTTTATTTATTATGTCCAAAACGGCAAACAATACTGCCATTATGGATGGCGCCGAGTTTTACGACGCGTGAACCAGATATGTCCCAAAATAATAAATTTAGGGGCGCCAAGACAAGGGGGGTCGAGCGAGCCATTAATAGGATGTGAACCATGCCATTGGATAAAGATTATCCAAAGGAAAAGGGTGCTTATTGCGTCACTGTCAAAGCTACAAATGAAAGCAAGGGGGGAAAATGGCACCCCCGAGAAAAGGAGAACCACAACCTGTTACCTAACAAAAACACTGGTCGAGACTTGTGAAAATACTCGGGGAGAGTATGATATTAGATGGTGAATTTGATGGAGACTTTATAATGACTTGTGCAGATACTAGAGATGACTTAGTAATTACAATAAGAACGACGACTTGGAGAGAGTAGAGTTAATAGATTAAGATAATGCAATAAGTGCAGGTGTGCGCGCAATGAGTACAAAGTTATCGTCGATATTAGGAGTCGGTGAAAGAATACTTCGAGTTATTTCGGTGATATGATTGACGAAAGACGTGGGGGTGACAAAGCCCAAGACAGACTTGAAGGTATGTGTTCCTCAAAAATATATCTAGGTCTAAACAAATAGTAGGACATTTAGGTAGTCTCACATGTTCCCCCGCCAAACTAGTATTTGATAGTGTTATGAATAATTAAGTATTACTTTCTTTATATACATAATGTATAAGGAAAATATTGTGACTGGGTCGAAAATTCGAATTCGAGTTTTCGACGGGAGAGCACGTTTCAAGCATCCCTGATCACGAATCAAATATTTTTGAAGTGATGTCTGTGTGTGTGTGTGTGTGTGAAGGTATGTGTGTGTGTGTGTCAGTGAGACTGTGGAGACGATAACTGACGAACGAATGGGCTGATTCGAACGAAATTTGGTACAAAAATAACAATCCGTAAACACTGGAAGCCTATTGTTTTTAAACGTAATCGAAGGTTCGGAACCCCCTAAATTTTCGAGTGAAATTTTGAAAAAATCGTCAAAAAATCAAAACCGCTACTAAGTTACGCAAATATACATTTCTGATGTAATTTTTCATTAGAAAACGATTAACATAAATTCTAGAATGGTAATATTAACCGTTTTCGAGATATTGCACATTAAAAAAATTATCAAAAAGTCATATAAAATGAAAAAAATATATTTCCTATTGAGAAACATGTTCACTTTCCATATGTAATACCATGCGATAAATTGGGTAACACCATTCTCGTGGATCTAGCTCGTTCCATTCATGAGAAAAGATACTTCGAGTAATACTATTGTATTTGAACGCCAGTAGTCATTTATCTGCTATAAGAATAACTTATTTCTCCGTCAGTATAGCGAAATTTTGCCGACGAATTTGGCGAAATGCCGCCAACTTGGCAACATTTTGAAATGTTGTCAAATTAACGAAAATCTCGCCCAATGGATTAAAATGACGCTAAATCAATAAAAATGACGACTAATTGTCGAAAATTCAATATCTTGGAAAGAATATAAGTATCTACTATAAGAAAACCTATTTTTTTACTGTAAAAGTAGTAAATTCGTTGCATTATATAAGGAAAGTCATGTGTTGCCCACATCAGATTTCTTTATGTTGTTAATAAATGTTTTATTGTTAAAGTTTATATGGCGTAATCAATTTAGTAACATATTAATTAATGTTCCTTTACAGGACTCACGAAAAATAAATAATTGGAAGGTTATTGTGAACACAACGTAGTAGTAAAATAATGTTAATTTTAACTTTAAAGTTTCTTATTTTTAAATGTTTGCCAAAAGTACTTATTAAGATTTCTTTATCATCAAATTTAAGGACTTTGGTAATTAATAAAAAATAAAATATATGAATTTTAAAATCAAATCGAAAGTTTTAACCTGATATTATGAGTAGCATTTAAATTAACATTTTATTTTTTACTGCTTATATTGGCACAAAAGTTTTTAAATTTACATTTGGTTTCATAAAGTTAAGTCCTTAAGATAGAATTTCAGTTTGCCTATATGCTGCCAAAATACAATTTCTCTAGTCTTATATGATAATAATTGTAAAATTTTACAACTTTCTCAATAAAATATAGGTAAACCTGATAGAAATAACATTTTATAATTAATAATTTAATTTTTTTTTTGTTACTTAATGGTCAAAAATTCAACCATCAGTGTACGACAAAGAATAAAGCGTTTGTAAAAAATACATTTTTAAGGTCCTTCTTCGTTTGAAATTTCCCATTTCAAAAGATATATTAAATGGACGATTACATTGTTATTTTAAAAAGTATTTGCGTCAAAGCAAATAATTAGATATGTCTTACGCATAGGACGCATTTGGGAAGAACTTTAAGCTTATAAGCTTTTGTTGTCTATAAATTCACAATAAATTAGATTTTTACATTCATTCACATATTTTATTTGATTTATTTTATATGAGAGAAAAATATATTATTTTTATAAATGTATTAGGGCATTTATAAATTATTTTTCTTTTTCCTTCAGCAAGAACTAATTTAGTATTTTCATATAAATAAAATGTATTTAGGAATCTGTCTTAAAAATATATACAATTTTCCACATCAAATGATTAGTTCAAATGATTTGATATTTTTTCAACATCAAATGATTAGTGTATTGTAAGCTTATACGTGTGCAAAATGTAAACAAAAGTTGTAAGATGAATTGTATGAGAATCGCTGAATTTTTCTAACACAAAATTATTTAGCTCTGGAGTCTGGAATAAAGCTGATATGAATGAATTTGTCATTGATTTTACATATAGAAGCAGATGTTTTTATATCATTGACTTTCTCGATGAAGTTTTAAGCATAAAGTTAGAAAGTACTTTTACCTCCATGGTTTTAAATTTTCAAGTAAAATAAATTACTGTAGTATTATAATGAATGAAAGAAATGGAATAAAAATGTATGAATGAAATATTTACAGCTTTTACATAGAGAGATAGGCGATTTATATTTCGATGACGGCATTTGAATAAAGTTCATTTTTTAATGACGTTTCAGATTTTCAAATATAATAAATTATTGTATTATTGTGATAATTTAAAAAATATTACCGATGAATACCGACTTCATATGTAATATTTAAAAATATTACCTTTTCAAAATATTACCGACTTCAATCTCTAAAATGCGATAATGTATCGCCCTTTAGAGATGTTTAAATAAAATTGCATTGTGGTTGGAAAGTGTTTCATAATCACTGCTTTATGAATGATTGATACTTCTTTTTAAATTATATGAATTCTCTATTACTGAAACTACTATGTAGGAATATACTTTCGTTTCCAGCAAAACTTTTCAGACTCCATACTTAGATATCCATCATAAAATCCAATTCTCAATGTACTGCCAATTTAGAGTATTTATAAGCTAAATATTCAAGTAATTTGTTTTATTATGCAAACATAACAATAGAAAATCGGCAATAAATATATTTTCTCTTCTATTTTCACTTTTGTATTGAATTTGATTTGTTTTTAAAGTTGTTTTCGAAGATTAGGATTACATTCGGATTTGTTCTAAAACGCAATTAGTTTCAAGGTGCCGAAAAAAGTCACGTATAGCTAAAAGTACGAAAATCCAATATAAAGATATTTGAACTAAATGGGATAAATTGCTCTGACAAACACACACACAGAAAGGAAGAGAGAGAAAGAAAAAGTAAATAAAAATGTAAATACAGAAAAATAGACAGTGACGGAGAGAGAGAGGGGGAAAGCAAGAGGAAAAATCTGATGTTTGCAGTATATTACTTTCACTACAGATTCACTACAAATTCATTTTCTCTTTATTTTTTCAATAATTCATTAAATTGATGTTAAATTGATACTGATTCATCAAAGGCGGCGTAGTAAAAATACGGAAAACTAAAATATCTCGAGATCGGCTGGACCTAAAGCAATGGGGTTGATCTTATTATTTTCATTGTCAAAAATTACGTATACAACAAGCATTTAATCGATATATTTGTACATATGTAGCTTTATATTTTATATTTTGATAATTTTTGAGGACCATTTTGAATGAGAAGGCATATTCTGTTGGTCTGAGTCATACCAGAATTTAATCAGCAGTAAATCTAATCACTGCTGTGAAATTTGACCAATTAATTTTTTACTTAGAGTGGATACAGATAATTTTTTGGGACTATTTCGCAAAAAAAGGCGGGTTCTTTTACCGCTTATCGTACCAATATCTAATCAAAACCAGGTCGTTTCACGATTGACTTACCTATAAAATTTTATGAAGTTTGGTCAATTAGTTACTTCTTTAGAGTGGATACATTCATTACAAACACACATACACAAACGTCACGGTAAAAATAGTTTTTATTCTAGAGGTCCAAAAATGTGTAGATACGTCGCAAACTCGACTTGTGATTTTCGACGTGATTCCAATAATTCCCTATGCATTACCATGTATTGCAGGGAAAGTAAATGAGAGATTCACACACAAACGCAATTCATTTAATTATAATTTTTAAATACTGTCGCAGAGCCCTTCACAATAATGGCATTATACCAATGCCAAATGTCATAAAATACCTGATATTTACGTTTCACACCCAGCTACAAGTACAAAATCGTATCTATTTATACATTTTGAAAGCAGTATTTTATGATATCCACCATATAATATGCTTGCTTGACACATTCTGCATGCAATTCTGGCACACCCTGACGTAAATAATGTGTAGTAACATAAACAACGTTCCCAAAACTTCCATTTCTAAGAAAGGTTTTGCATTATATAGAGCACGAAGAATCTATATCTTTAGTGGCTTTCAACGATAAAAGCATGGGGAAATTTATGACATAGCTAAAACTGTTCGTTGAAACCAGAACACATCTTTTATTAAGTGTAATGAAATAAAGTGGGATGAATTAAGGGAATATTAATGTTGACAGGAAGATTATGAAAAAAAAACCCCAAAAACTATAGAATTAGATATTATTGGAAGTTTTAATTAAATTCGGTGATGAAAAATTGCAGTTATTCATGCCTTGCACTTCAAAATATGTAACGAGTTGCACTGTAAGTTGCCTTGCACGATAACGAAATTGCGATGTAAAATATAATTTTACCAAGAAATTTCATGTACTATAATTGACTTGATTGGAACATTCTAGTGAAATACTGTTCTTATGTGAATGAGGGCTAATTTGACGTAGAATTATGAATTTTGAACCACCATGAGTATGTATGTGAAAGGTGTCCCAAAACAACAGACTCACGAAATTTAAAAATCTGATGTGTGCAGCACATGCCTTACCTTATATAATGCAATGAATTTACTACTTTGACAGTAAAAAAAAAATAAGTTATTCTTATAGCAGATACTTATATCCTTTCTAAGGTATTAAATTTTCGTCAATTAGTCGTCATTTTCACTGTTTTAAGGTCATTTTTATCCATTTGGCGACATTTTCGTTAATTTGGCAACATTTAAAAAAGTCGCCAAGTTGGCTACAGTCCGCTAAAATTGTCGCCAATATATCGCCAAGCGTTATGGAAGGAGAAATAAGTTATTCTTACAGCAGATAAATGACTATTTTCGTTCAAATACAAAAGTATTACTCAAAGTATCTTTTCTCATGAATGGAATGAGCTAGATCCATGAGAATGATGTCACGCAATTTATCGCATGATGTTATATATGAAAAGTGAACATATTTCTCAACAGTTAATATATATATATATTTTTTAATTTATGGATTTTTTGATAAATTTATTTGAAAAATGTGCAATATCTCGAGAACGGTTCATTCTAGCTCTCCAAAATTTATGTCAATCATTTTCTAAGGACAAGTTACATAAGAAATGTATATTTGCCTAACTTTATTAAAGGTTTTGATTTTTTGATGATTTTTCCAAAATTTCACTCGAAAATTTAGGGGGTTCTGAAAATTCGATTACGTTTAAAAATAATAGGCTTCCAGTATTCACGGATTGTGACTTTTGTACCAAATTTCATTCGAATCGCTCTATTCGTTCGTAAGATATCGTCTCTACAGACTCACTGACACACACACACACATACACATACTTTCACACTCACACACATACCTTCCCGGTCGTCCAAATAGTTGCTCAAGTCCTCTGGATGAGTCGGACGGCCTGGGGTTTCCACACACACACACACACACACATATACTTTCACACACACACACATACATTCACACACACACACACACAGACATCACTTCAAAAATGTTCGTTTCGTGATCAAGGATACTTGCAAAGTGCTCTCCCGTCGAAAACTAGAATTCGAATTTTCGACCCCGTCACAATACTTTCCTTATACATTATGTATATAAGGAAAGTAAAAATGTAATATGGGGCAGCACATGATTTTCCCTGCAGACTGATATTCCCTTGTATTCTCCAATAATTGATTATATTGAATTTAATTGCATAAAATAATATCCATAATTATTTAAAATTACACTGAATTTGAACTATTAATGCCATTTTCGTTCTCATTTGGTAACTGGACATATTTTTCATAGGCGGCGTAGCGAAAATGTGGAAAAGCTAAAATATCTAGAGAACGGCTAGTACTAGTGTAATGGGGTCGATCTTATTCATTTCATCGTTAAACATTATGTATTGAACAAGCATTAATTGATATATTTGAACATACGTAGTTTTTTATTTTATATTTTGACGATTTTTGCGGGCCATTTTGCAAAAAAGGCAGGTTATTATTTTCCGAATCGTACCAAAATCTATTCAGCACCAGGGTAATCCACAAGTGACTTATCTACCAAATTTTGTAAAATTTATAGTTCTTCACCTATTGTGGATACAGGCAATTATTACGGACCATTTCGGAAAAAAAAGCGAATTATTTTATTCCGAATCGTACCAAAAACTAATCAGCATCAGGGTCACTCGCATGTGACTTACCTATCAAATTTTATGAAATTCGGTCCATTAGTCGTTAAGTTATAGTGGATACATAGATTGCTCAGACAGACGCACACAAACACATACGTCACGCTAAAAATAGTTTTTCATATCCTAGAGGTCACAAAACGTGTAGATACGTCGAAAACATGAGTTATGATTTTCGACATGATTCTTCCCATATATATTACCATGTATTGCAGGGAAAGTAAAAATCAATATCTCAGAAACGGTTACAGATAAAAGGTTGAAGTAAAGTGTATGTTTATTGGACAACCAATAAAATTTACATACTGCGTTTTCAAAAAATAGTTGAAAATTTTGCCAACAGATGGCGCCGATAGACATATATATTCAAATACGCTTCCTGTCCTTTCAAATTTTGTGAATAATTATTGACTTTTTTCCGATCCGGAACACTCAATACTTGAAATCTATCTTGAAAGTTACGGCTTGTTCATTCAACCGATGGTATTCAAGCACATTGGAAATCTTTTACTTCAACGAATTCAACTCGCTCCCAGTGTTTTTCTCCATCTCGTTCGCTGCACAAAATATTTTTTTATGTTTCGACAGCGGGACACAAAAAAGGCTAAAGGAACTATTGAACAAACATAACAGAATTTAAAGCAAATTTTAACATCGCCTGCAGCGCCATCTATTCGCAAAAGCATTAACTACTTTTTAAACCATCTTATGTAAATTTTACTGCCTGTCAAATTTACTGGACACGGCACAGGTAAAAATGTAAACATACACTTTATTTCACACTTTTACCTGTATCGTGTCCGAGGTATTCGTTTACAAATTTGGGGAGTCCGAATTTTGCTGTATAAACAGAACTATCCGCTTACACACATTATTAAATCCGGTATCTATATATTTGAAAGCAGGCTAGCAAGTGAACCGTATGGATTAGATTTGTAGATCTCTGAAAGTCCCTATATGTAGAAAGTCTGTGTTTGTTACTCTAGAAGCAAAGTGGTTTCTTGATTTGTCGGCTTTGCGTTATATGAAAAAACAAGAGAGATCAATCATGCTTAAAGCATTGATTATGAAACACTTTCCAACTTCAATGCAATTTTATTTAAACATGTCTAAAATGCAATGCATTCATCGGTAATATTTTAAAATTTATCACAATACTAAATTAATTTATTATATTTGGAACCTTAAACCTTCATCGAAAAAAATGAACTTCATTCAAATGACGGTTTGAAATATAAATTGCTTGGTTTAAACATCTCTAAAATGTAATACATTACTCGGTAATAATTTTAGAATTATCATAACACTACGATAATTTATTATATTTGAAAACTTCATCGAAAACAACTGAAATGCATTCAAATGACGTCTTAGAAAAAAGAACATGCCTGACTCTCTCTATAAAAGCAGCATTTCATTCATGGCATTCATCACAATACTATAATAATTTATTTTTTTTAAAAATTAAGACCATGGAGCTGCAAGTAATAAAATTCTATGCGTAAAACTTCATCGAAAAAAATCGACCTGCTCTTTGTAAAATCAATGACTATTTCATTCATATCAGACATCTATGCAGACTCCATGAACTAAATGGTTTTGTGTTAAAGAAATACAGCAATTCTAATACAACTTATTCTGCATATTTTGCTGTTTACATTTTACATAGGTGAAAAATAGGCTTCGTTGTAGAAATAATCAAATTTGGATGAGCATTTAAACTCAAATTTGTTGTCAAATATGTTTCAGTATGTAGATGCACAGAATTTAGGCAAAAATAAAGTGGTTTTAGGACGGATACAACACTCAATATGAATTAAAAAGAACTTTAAAAATCACGATTTTGAGACAAGATGGATGCCATATGTCACTTTGAAGTGGGTCACGTGATCTTTTCATATCATGCTCACGTGATCGCTTCATGAAAGAGGGGTTATTATTATTTTCATTTTTATTTAAAAAACTACTGAATATATTTCGCTGTATTTTTTTTATATATTTTATGGAACAATTTGAATATTACCTAAAATTTTCGAAGCAATTTGTGGATTTTAAATCCGCTTAAAAAATGTTTGAAAAATTAGGTTCCATAGGGCTCAATGTATTTCATTTTTTCAACGCGGGTTCATTCCAAAACTAATTGGGTGATATCATTCATGTATATTCCCATAGGTCCTAAAGACCGTCTGAATAACATACTAAAATTTCATTTTGATTAAGTCATTTTTTCGGCAGTTATCGTGCTAACGGACAGACAGACAGAATGAACAAAGCAATTGACATTTCTTTTTCTTTCTTTACTAGCATCTCAGAAAATTATTTCACAGAGTAGTAGGAATTCCGCCCATGCTCGCTGCGTTAACCAATCACGGGGAGATCATTACTCTCTTTAATAAACCTAATGAATTAACAATTATAAAAGATTGTTTTCTATTCATATAGTAAATAATTCATTCAAAATTTCTGATATTTAAAAATAAATACTTTAAATTTCAAAAATATATCACTAATTAAATGTTAATGATTAGTATCTACCAAAAGAGTATTTAAAAAAAATCAAGATTTGAATATATACCTTTACTAAAAGTGGGTCCTCCGTTGTCTGAATCAATATAACATGAGCAGCAGACATTTCAAATGCAAAAGAGAAGTTATAGGCTTTGGTGTGTTTTCTGAAATGTTGACTTGTCTCATTGTCTGCTGTCGACAATTATTCAAGAAATTTTGAATATACATTTAACGTATATAATTGCACACTATATTGGTGACAAATTGAATGTTATGGTCCTCCTACAACTGCTTTAAACTGAATTTAATTACATTTATATAGACTCCAGAAATGATGGCCGTTGCACCTATTTCTGACTACCTACCAGAATTTCAAGATCTTTTTCGATTTTTGCTCCTAGTGCGATAAGATTGATTACGCTTTGGTGGCATTTAAAAATATTGTAAGGAACTGAATCTCGGCTGTTATAATAACTAGCTAGATATTTCATTCGAGTCTTACCTCATTGTACAAATCACGCGATGTCAAATGCACGCAATTTAATGGTTATCAGTTAAACTTTATAAGAATTAACAATAACGTATATACTTAATTGTTAGCCGAAATAAAAATTGCATTTTAATCACTATTGTCCATGGTAATCATATTTGCGAAACCCTTCTAAGTAATTAAATAATTAAATTAATTAAAGTATATATTCATGGCAATAGAAATTATGATTGTAATAACTATTTAGAAAGAAAAGGATCTATAACAGCTTCTCTGACGCTTTTAATATCTTATCTCTCGGAACAACCGATAACCACAAAATGTTTTTACATTTGAAAGATGTACTCTTGTTGGTATCGTGTTTGTTGGGAGGATAACAAGAAACAGCAACCGTTTTTGTAACGTCGTTATAAGTTCTACCGGTCTTACAGATGCAACCAATTTCAAATTCAAATGTAATAATTAACGCTGTATTCTAGCCTAGAATTAAAAATCTATACTTTTAATACTTTAAGTGTTTTAATAAATAAGGAATAGGATCTTGAATCGTTCTTGGTGTTTATCACCTTCCATGCGGATGCGGTCTTGGTTATGTTGGTCAAACAAAAAGAACTCTTAAATTTCGTATTAAGGAGCACATGAGCCATTGCTCTAAACGAGAAGTTTTGCAGTCTGCAATTGCTGAACATTCTTTGGACTCTAATCATAATGCTAATTTTTTGGTCATTTTTAACACTTTACAACAAAGTTGAAAAGTGTTTATGACTTTGTTCATTCTGTCTGCCTGTCTGTCCGTTAGCACGATAACTGCCGTAAAAATGACTTAATCAAAATGAAATTTTAGTATGTTGTTCAGACGGTCTGTAGAACCTATGGGAATATAAATGAATAATATCACCCAATTGGTTTTGGATTGAACCCGGGTCGAAAAAATGAAATACATTGAGCCCTATGGGACCTAATTTTTCAACCATTTTTTAAGCGGATTTAAAATTCCCAAATTGCTTCGAAAATTTTGGGTAATATTCAAATTGTTCCATAAAATATATAAAAAAAATTCAGCGAAATATATTCAGTAGTTTTTTAAATAAAAATTAAAATAATAATTACACCTCTTATATGAAACGATCACGTGACCATGATATGAAACGATCACATGACCCACTTCAAAATCGTGATTTTTTTAAGTCCTTTTTAATTCATACTGAGTGTTGTATCCATCCTAAAACTACTTTATTTTTGCTTAAATTCTGAGCATCTACATACTGAAACAATGCAATGACAATATATTTGAGTTTAAATGCTCATCTAAATTTGATTATTTCTACAACTAAGCCTATTTTTCACCTATGTTAAATGTAAACAGCAAAATATGTAGAATTAGTTGTATTAGAATTCCTGTATTTTTTTAACACAAAATAATTTAGTCCATGGAGTCTGCATGGCTGATATGAATGAAATATTAATTGATTTCATAAAGAGAAGGATGATTTTTGTCGATGAAGTTTCAAGCATAGAGTTTAATTTTTTGTAGCTCCATGGTCTTAAACAAAATGTTTAAATAAAATAAATTATTATAGTATTGTGAGGAATGAAATGAATGGGAGAAAGTTATGAATGAAATCCTGTTTTTATAGAGAGATCCAGGCGTGTTATTTTTTCTATGACGTCATTTGAATTAATTTCAGTTGTTTTCGATGAAGTTTTCAAATATAATAAATTATCGGAGTATTATGATAATTCTAAAACTATTACCGAGGAATGTATAACATTTTAGAGATGTTTAAACCAGGCAATTTATATTTCAATGCCGTCATTTTAATGAAGTTCATTTTTTTCGATGAAGGTTTAAATTTTCAAATATAATAAATTAATGCAGTATTGTGATAAGTTTCAAAATATTACCGAGGAATGTATTGCATTTTAGACTTGTTTAAATAAAATTGCATTGAAGTTGGAAAAGTGTTTCATAATCAATGCTTTAAGCATGATTGATCTTTCTTGTCAATCCTATTTTGGTTTAGAAGTGGATGTTATCAATATTTTCTCAAGCGTTTCTCAGTCGAACTCCCTTATTAATTAATGATGTCTGCCTCTTTATCTCCTCTGCTTGGAAATCTTTGGTTTAGATTTTCAATTTCGTTTGCTTCTTGCTTTCTACTTTTGCTTCTTGCTTCCTACTTTGCTTTTTGCTTCCTACTTTTCGTTTGCTTCTTGCTTCGGTACTTTTTTTTTTCTGAATTTTTGTTTTAAGACGCATTAGTTGACGACGACGTGTTAGCTTCCAAAACCATTTTCTTTTCTACTTATTTTTCGTATTTTTCTAAATATGTTATATTTACTGCTAGATTTGATTGACTTATGTAGTTTCCGAAAACGGTTAGTTTTTTTTTAATTTAATAGGGCCTTATATACAGCCTGAACAAATGCTTTGAATTCTTTTTTGGACATTCAATTGACATTTCTTTTTCTTTCTTTACTAGCATCTCAGAAAATTATTTCACAGAGTAGTAGGAATTCCGCCCATGCTCGCTGCGTTAACCAATCACGGGGAGATCATTACTCTCTTTAATAAACCTAATGAATTAACAATTATAAAAGATTGTTTTCTATTCATATAGTAAATAATTCATTCAAAATTTCTGATATTTAAAAATAAATACTTTAAATTTCAAAAATATATCACTAATTAAATGTTAATGATTAGTATCTACCAAAAGAGTATTTAAAAAAAATCAAGATTTGAATATATACCTTTACTAAAAGTGGGTCCTCCGTTGTCTGAATCAATATAACATGAGCAGCAGACATTTCAAATGCAAAAGAGAAGTTATAGGCTTTGGTGTGTTTTCTGAAATGTTGACTTGTCTCATTGTCTGCTGTCGACAATTATTCAAGAAATTTTGAATATACATTTAACGTATATAATTGCACACTATATTGGTGACAAATTGAATGTTATGGTCCTCCTACAACTGCTTTAAACTGAATTTAATTACATTTATATAGACTCCAGAAATGATGGCCGTTGCACCTATTTCTGACTACCTACCAGAATTTCAAGATCTTTTTCGATTTTTGCTCCTAGTGCGATAAGATTGATTACGCTTTGGTGGCATTTAAAAATATTGTAAGGAACTGAATCTCGGCTGTTATAATAACTAGCTAGATATTTCATTCGAGTCTTACCTCATTGTACAAATCACGCGATGTCAAATGCACGCAATTTAATGGTTATCAGTTAAACTTTATAAGAATTAACAATAACGTATATACTTAATTGTTAGCCGAAATAAAAATTGCATTTTAATCACTATTGTCCATGGTAATCATATTTGCGAAACCCTTCTAAGTAATTAAATAATTAAATTAATTAAAGTATATATTCATGGCAATAGAAATTATGATTGTAATAACTATTTAGAAAGAAAAGGATCTATAACAGCTTCTCTGACGCTTTTAATATCTTATCTCTCGGAACAACCGATAACCACAAAATGTTTTTACATTTGAAAGATGTACTCTTGTTGGTATCGTGTTTGTTGGGAGGATAACAAGAAACAGCAACCGTTTTTGTAACGTCGTTATAAGTTCTACCGGTCTTACAGATGCAACCAATTTCAAATTCAAATGTAATAATTAACGCTGTATTCTAGCCTAGAATTAAAAATCTATACTTTTAATACTTTAAGTGTTTTAATAAATAAGGAATAGGATCTTGAATCGTTCTTGGTGTTTATCACCTTCCATGCGGATGCGGTCTTGGTTATGTTGGTCAAACAAAAAGAACTCTTAAATTTCGTATTAAGGAGCACATGAGCCATTGCTCTAAACGAGAAGTTTTGCAGTCTGCAATTGCTGAACATTCTTTGGACTCTAATCATAATGCTAATTTTTTGGTCATTTTTAACACTTTACAACAAAGTTGAAAAGTGTTTATGACTTTGTTCATTCTGTCTGCCTGTCTGTCCGTTAGCACGATAACTGCCGTAAAAATGACTTAATCAAAATGAAATTTTAGTATGTTGTTCAGACGGTCTGTAGAACCTATGGGAATATAAATGAATAATATCACCCAATTGGTTTTGGATTGAACCCGGGTCGAAAAAATGAAATACATTGAGCCCTATGGGACCTAATTTTTCAACCATTTTTTAAGCGGATTTAAAATTCCCAAATTGCTTCGAAAATTTTGGGTAATATTCAAATTGTTCCATAAAATATATAAAAAAAATTCAGCGAAATATATTCAGTAGTTTTTTAAATAAAAATTAAAATAATAATTACACCTCTTATATGAAACGATCACGTGACCATGATATGAAACGATCACATGACCCACTTCAAAATCGTGATTTTTTTAAGTCCTTTTTAATTCATACTGAGTGTTGTATCCATCCTAAAACTACTTTATTTTTGCTTAAATTCTGAGCATCTACATACTGAAACAATGCAATGACAATATATTTGAGTTTAAATGCTCATCTAAATTTGATTATTTCTACAACTAAGCCTATTTTTCACCTATGTTAAATGTAAACAGCAAAATATGTAGAATTAGTTGTATTAGAATTCCTGTATTTTTTTAACACAAAATAATTTAGTCCATGGAGTCTGCATGGCTGATATGAATGAAATATTAATTGATTTCATAAAGAGAAGGATGATTTTTGTCGATGAAGTTTCAAGCATAGAGTTTAATTTTTTGTAGCTCCATGGTCTTAAACAAAATGTTTAAATAAAATAAATTATTATAGTATTGTGAGGAATGAAATGAATGGGAGAAAGTTATGAATGAAATCCTGTTTTTATAGAGAGATCCAGGCGTGTTATTTTTTCTATGACGTCATTTGAATTAATTTCAGTTGTTTTCGATGAAGTTTTCAAATATAATAAATTATCGGAGTATTATGATAATTCTAAAACTATTACCGAGGAATGTATAACATTTTAGAGATGTTTAAACCAGGCAATTTATATTTCAATGCCGTCATTTTAATGAAGTTCATTTTTTTCGATGAAGGTTTAAATTTTCAAATATAATAAATTAATGCAGTATTGTGATAAGTTTCAAAATATTACCGAGGAATGTATTGCATTTTAGACTTGTTTAAATAAAATTGCATTGAAGTTGGAAAAGTGTTTCATAATCAATGCTTTAAGCATGATTGATCTTTCTTGTCAATCCTATTTTGGTTTAGAAGTGGATGTTATCAATATTTTCTCAAGCGTTTCTCAGTCGAACTCCCTTATTAATTAATGATGTCTGCCTCTTTATCTCCTCTGCTTGGAAATCTTTGGTTTAGATTTTCAATTTCGTTTGCTTCTTGCTTTCTACTTTTGCTTCTTGCTTCCTACTTTGCTTTTTGCTTCCTACTTTTCGTTTGCTTCTTGCTTCGGTACTTTTTTTTTTCTGAATTTTTGTTTTAAGACGCATTAGTTGACGACGACGTGTTAGCTTCCAAAACCATTTTCTTTTCTACTTATTTTTCGTATTTTTCTAAATATGTTATATTTACTGCTAGATTTGATTGACTTATGTAGTTTCCGAAAACGGTTAGTTTTTTTTTAATTTAATAGGGCCTTATATACAGCCTGAACAAATGCTTTGAATTCTTTTTTGGACATTCACTTTCTTCTCTGGTATTTTACCGTCCATTTATTGTGTCATACTCCTGATTTCTTTTTCATTGGTTATTTACCTATTTTTCTTTTCTCGCTCACCTCCTTCTTCTGCTTTAGTCACGTTTGCTGTTTTTACACCAGCCGTGGACTTAGCACTGAGGATTGAAAGTTAGATATACTGTGTTTCCTGATTAAAACGATTTTTCATGCCTTCGAAACGGATCGATAATATTATTTTTGTGTTTTATGCTGCTTTTAACGAAGTTATTTGAGATTTATTACTTTAGCAGCAGTTTGAACTTCATGTATAAATGGCTTGCTTATTTCCCATAGTATTTATACATGTTATATTCAATTCAATAGTATTTTGAAATTGTAAAAGTAAATAATAAATGCATCTATGAATAATAAACAGTTATTATTCTATGAATCGACACAAAATTAAGTAATTAGTTGTGGAATACAAACAAAAACAATCAATGATCTTTGTAATGATTTCATTTGTAAGAATTTCATAGTTAGTTTGAAAGAGCTGAATGAACATTGCATAGTTATATTCAAAATTGAGTCATTTTAAACTTATTTTTTTTTTAAAAACTGTGAGATTTTGTTTGATATATATATCGAATTTAATTTAATCAAATAGGGTATATAAATGCAAAATTATATTGTTCCTAACACATGATATTTACTGTAGGAGTTTTAGATAAGTTAAATTTAACCTGATCCCCATGGCCATGTTTATGGTAATTTTTGGACTCCCTGTAATTATGTCATCGGGGATAATGTAGAGGTAAATTACATATTCCTGGGTAAAAGGGGTGAATCAAAGGGTGAATAAATTTCATCAGTAGGAACGAAAGTTAATTAATTGCAATAGTGACAATAAAACGTTTGATGAATATTTTAACAAATATTTGTTATAATAAATATAGTATTTTTCTGCATATGTGACGTAATTCGTCTTACTAATTGTATTCATCAATATTCTTTCGAAATGGTAATTGCTTTGATAATTTTTTATCTCTTATATATATTTTGATTTATCAATATCTCATATATATATTCAGAATTTTCAATATCCCATATATATTCAAATTTTTATTTCTCTCTCTCTTTCTCTGTTATATATATATATTTTTTTTTATATTTCGTATATATTCTTTCTTATTCAGCCAAGTCAACTTTTACACAATAGATTTTTTATCGTGTAAAAAATTCCATGTAAACGCAGTCTTAATCTCATACTCCTCTATCTTTACAAGGCATATACATTGAAGCACATACATTGTTTTTACATGATAGACACGCTCTACCCATATGCAAATATCCTTTTAGAAACTAATTTTAATCTAATTTTAAAAATATTAAATGTAAATTAGCAGATACCATGTCAAAATATTTTGTGTATATTAAAAAATAGAAGCTTGCTCCAGACCTTAAAAATCAATAAATAGAATATGATGAACCGATTTAAATAATAAAATAAAAAAAAAAAAATCCATATTCAAACCTTACTGCGGATTTTATGCGATTACACGCATTTTTGTTTCATAAACTTATAAATGTCTACATATAGAAGTCCAATTAATAACTAAATCCACTTAATAACAAGAAAGATCAATCATGCTTAAAGCATTGATTAAGAAACACTTTCCAACTTCAATGCAATTTTATTTAAACATGTCTAAAATGTAATACATTCCTCGGTAATATTTTAAAACTTCCCACAATAATACATTGATTTATTATAGTTGAAAACTTAAACATTCATCCAAAAAAATGAACTTCATTCAAATGACGGCATTGAAATATAAATTGCCTGGTTTAAACATCTCTAAAATGTGATATATTACTCGGTAACAATTTTAGAATTATCATAATACCACGATAATTTATTATATTTAAAAACTTCATCGAAAACAACTGAAATTCACTCAAATGACGTCATAGAAAAGATAACACGCCTGGTCCTCTCTATAAAAGCAGCATTTCATTCATAAATAATTTCCCATTCATGTCATTCATCACAATACTATAATTGTTTATTTTATTTAAAAATTAAGACCATGGAGCTACAAGTAATTAAACTCTATGCGTAAAACTTCATCGAAAAAAATCGTCCTTCTCTTTGTAAAATCAATGAATATTTTATTCATATCAGCTATGCAGACTCCATGAACTAAATGATTTTGTGTTAAAAAAATACAGCAATTCCTATACAACTCATCCTACATATTTTGCTGTTTACATTTCACATAAGTGAAAAATAGGCTTCGTTAGAGAAATAATCAAATTTGGATGCTCATTTAAACTCAAATATATTGTCAATGCGTTGTTTCAGTATGTAGATGCACAGAATTTAAGCGAAAATAAAGAGGTTTTACGACGAATACAACACTCAATATGAATTAAAATAACTTTAAAAATGACGATTTTGAGACAAGATGGATGCCGTATTATATTTTGAAGTTGGTCACGTGATCGTTTCATATCATGGTCACGTGATCGCTTCATGTAAGAGATGTAATTATTATTTTAATTTTTATTTAAAAAACTACTGAATATATTTCGCTGAATTTGTTTTTATATATTTTATGGAACAATTTGAATATTACCTAAAATTTTCGAAGCAATTTGTGAAATTTAAAAATGTTTGAAAAATTTGGTCCCGTTGAGTTCAATGTATTTCATTTTTTCAACCCGGGTTCAATCCAAAACTAATTGGGTGATATTATTTATTTATATTCCCATAGGTCCTACAGACCGTCTGAACAACATACTAAAATTTCATTTTGATTAACTCATTTTTACGGCAGTTATCGTGCTAACGGACAGACAGACAGACAGACAGACAGAATGAACAAAGTCATAAACACTTTTCAACTTTGTTGTAAAGTGTTAATAAAATTTCATTTTGATTAAGTCATTTTTACGGCAGTTATCGTGCTAACGGACAGAGAGACAGACAGACTGACAGACAGACAGACAGACAGACAGACAGAATGAACAAAGTCATAAACACTTTTCAACTTTGTTGTAAAGTGTTAATAAAAATAATAAGCTACTTATTCATGTATAGAATTTCGAGAAAAAAAAATAACTTACACTCACATGCATAACAAAATTTTTGGTAAAAGCAGACTGGAGTCTAATCTAACCATGTTATATGAACTGTGTATAGATCCAAAGTAAATTGTGTAAAAAGAAAATTGGATTTCTTCCCAGACTGTCAAAATAACAAAAATTGTGCAAAGAAGACTTAAAAAATATATAGATTTGTTCTTTCATTAACTAATATTTAAAAATATTTTCAAAAAATATTTCAAGTATCATTTGAGTAATATATTAAAGAGTGCAGACATATGTGGATATACTGGAGAAATTATTGAATATATACTGTATGAGTCTACTGAATTAAAAGAGCATTATATCAAATTCGCAGATATTTTAATACCGAATATTTTGAAAACACAAAGATTGAGTAAAATACAGAAAATAATTATGATTTTAGTCGCCTATAAAGCTTTCAATTGCAGAAAAAGACGTACATAATTTTTCCATAATAACGAATTATGATCAAAATAAATTGTGTAAAAGATAATTGGAATTCTTCCCAGACTGTCAAACCAAGAGACTTATACAAAGCAGACTTAAAAATGTATATAGATTTGTTCTTTCAATTACTAATATTTAAAAATACTTTCAAATAACATCTCAAGTACCATTCGAGTATTAAAGTGTGCAGATATGTCTGGATATACTGAAGAAATTTCTCAATATATACTGTATGAATCTACTGAATAAAAAGAACATTATAATATATTCGCAGGTATTTTAATACGGATTAATTTGAAGACACAAAGATTGAGGAAAATATAGAAAAATAATGGTTTTAGTCGCCTATAACTCCTTCAATTCTAGAAAAAGACGTACATATTTTCCCATAATGACGAATTATGATAATAAGCACTGAACTAACTGATGATTCGGACCCTTCTGATATAGTAGCAATCCCTTCTGATATAGCAAGAATCTTGATTTTAGCCTCATTTAATTCGTCTCCGCTTCGAGACTAAGAGAAAAATCTAAAATTTTGAAAATTCGAATTCAAGTCACTGCACAAGGGGATAATTAAGGAAACTTCAAACTGCTAATTATGCAGGCTAAAAATGTCCGATTTGTCGAATAAATGAAGAACTCCTTTTTATGTGAGATAGAGTCTTGCAATTTGGTATACAAGTTTAATCGTTCAATAAAACCCTCTGAACAAATCGAGTTTTTCAAAAATGCTCTGTAGAGGGCGATGCTCCAAACAAAAACGTTAGAAATGTGAATTAAGAGATAAAGTCCAAAAATACGATATACGGGACAATCAATCAATAAAACCTGAACACAAAATCGTATTTTTCAAAAATGTTCATTTAATGGGTGCTCCACACCAAAAAGTTTGAAATGTGAAATGACAGTAAATATGACTTTGCAATAAGATAGAGACTTTAAAATTGGTGTAAATATAGGTCGTTAGATTGGAATAAAGTGTATAATTTCAGCTTTCTAATATTTGCTAATTAGGAATGCAGTACATTTAAATGCTGATAAAATGGCTGATAAAATGAGAAATGTTCAGTCCGAAGCAAGATATATATTTGAAATTTAGTGCACAGGTGGGCAGTTTGAAAAGGACCACTGGAAATATTGAATCGTTCAAAAATCATTCATGTTGTTCGAAGGTTACTTATTGTGAAACTGTTGAATTTCAACGGGTATTCGGCAAGTAAGTTTATAAATTCATAATTTTAATTTTCATATTTCAGAAACTCATTTTAATATGTATAAATGTTATTTTACTGTATGTACTCTGAAGTATCTTTATTTTGTTTCTTCTGATCTGTAACTGGGATTGTCAGTCAGTTGAAAAGTGTAATATAATAAATAACTAAACAAATACATTTGTAAAATTTCTAGAGCAGGAATATATTAGTGATGATAAACGCAAAATTTTTTCGCTTCTATCCGGGATATAGGTACCTTAATTCTGTAAGTCTGAAAGTACATCCAAGAATTTATGGGTTCGAAGTTGCGTGGTCCTGTATTTACCCCCTCCTCCCCCATTGGGTTTTAATCTAAATTGGCTTGTCCTGTCTCGGACATGCAAATAGTAATCTTACACCCTCTGGCTGGTGGGCGCTGTAGCCCAGTGGTTAGCGTGCGGGAATTCCACTCGGTAGGTCCGGGTTCGATTCCCGCCACTGCCAAAACTGCCGCCGTGTTCATGCGGAGTACGATCACGTTAATCATGTGGGTCATTAAGACCTTCCAAGAGGTTGGTGGTAGGGGAAGGAGGGTACGGTCAATGTGGATGTCTTCCCCACTGGGTTGCGGTCTAAATTGGGTGACACTTCCTGGCCGTCCAAACCTATCGTACCTTACAGCTTTCTGGTAGGTCAGACGGTTTGGATTTCAACAACATCAACCCTCAGGCTGGTCGAAAGATCTGGATAGGAAAAAACGAACACATTATTTTATATTAGTTATTCATATCAGTTACATAATTTTAAAAATATAGGTACACTTTTATCTTTCCTACGCTTGTAGATAAGATGTGTATACAAAATATTTGAATTGAAATTTCCGTCTATACATTTAACTCGCATATGTGGCATTTAATACTTTGAGAACAATTCTGAAAATTCTTCCAGGCGTGTTAAAATTCAAATAGTTCCAGAACGAAACTTCAGTTTAAGATTTGAATCACATTTGAAATATCGCCGAAATTTGTCATTTGAACATCAAACATTCAGCTATCGGCACACATAAATCACATTGAAAGTTTCTAATGCTGGAAATGGCAAGAGATAAATTATTTCTGAATGGCCCTTTGTAATTGATATTTTCAATATTTATGTTCCGTCTTAATTATTAAATTAAGCTGATATCATTGAAGTCATATCATATAATTTCATTACAATTTTGATCCAATCCTACATTTTAGCATTGTGAAACATATATTATTCTTGGAATTGCGATAGGCATCAATGCGTATTATTATCATATTTAAAGGAAATAAATCGCCAACCGATAATTGAAGATCAAATAAAATCGACTTGGAGTATGCATTATTTTTTCTTAACCTGGATAACACTTATTATATTTCCCTTGTTTAGAACTGGACGACCATAATTTATCTCAATGCAAATCTCCCTGCATGGCCCTGGATGACTTAGTGGTTATGACCGCATGGTCGTACACGGTAGTCCTGTGTTCGATCTTCGAAGTCCTCCAAAGATCTCCATGTCTAGAAGGAGTCGCCGAGGCGCCCTATGGCGGACGGCGCCTCGGGTAGGCTATGTAGCCTTTGACGCGCCTCCTCTAAGGAGAAACACAAATCTATGGATTGTTCCCAGGAGTTTCTCATTCGGACTCATGAAACAGGCTCTTCCAGGTAGCGGGGGGGGGGGAACTGGTCTATGTAATCATGTCTTCAGATCCGTAAGCGACAGGAATGGAGAGTAGATCAACCCCCGGCTTCCGCTGACTTTACTACCAGGGGAGTGATCTCACTTGGTAGCGGATATTAACCAGCTTCCATCACTCCTAGCCGACAAAAACTTCACTGTTTGCCTGGAAGGTCTGATTGAATCTGTCTACAAGAAGTATGGGCACGATACATCTGTAAGTTTGAAACGGCCATTCACTTTGAGCAAAGTATTAGACACAGCAGATATTATTTCTGATATATGTTTTCGAGTAAATTAATGTAACTCATCTGAAAAAAATCTACTATTTAAATTTATTGGCAGAGTGTATAATTTTTAAAATTTGATGTACGAGACTTTTTGATCACCAGTAGATGAATACTTTATGTATAGAGATTTTTGAATTGTACATTAGATTTTGAAGTGTACATTGGTTGAAATAGATTTTTAAAAAGGATTTATTTCTGTTTTGTATATATACGGTGTTTCTGCAAAAACATATGTTTTAACAAATACTCCAGAGTAAAAGACTCTTAAGGAACAGAATTTCTGTTTCAAGTCCCGGTCAAATTTTCAAGTCTAAAATATATTGATTATCTGTTTTTATTAACACTTTACAACATGGTTGTAAAGAGTGTATAAGTTTGTTCAATCTGTCTGTTTGTCTGTCCGTTCACACTATAACTGCTGTAAAAATGATTTTATCAAAATGAAATTTTAGTATGTTATTTAGACAATTTGTGGGACATACGGGAATGAAAGTAAACAATACCATCTAATTAGTTTTGGTCTTAACACGAGTTGAAAAGATGAAATACATTGAACACTATGGGACATAATTTTTTAAAAAAAATTTTAGGTGGAGTTAAAATTCCCAAATTGTTGCGAAAATTTTAGGAGATATTCAAATTATCACCTAAATTGGTTAAAAAAAATTATTGCAGCAAAATATGTTAGGTGGTTTTTTAAATAAAAACTGAAATATTAAGTACACCCATATTATATAAAGCGATCACGTGACTCATTTCAAAATAAAATATGGGATCCAAAATAAAATATGGCCATCCCTGTGTAAAAATCGTAATGTTTGAAGTTCTTTTAAAATTATATTTAGTGTTGCCTCCATCATAAAACCGCTTTATTTTTGTATTTTATCTGTGTATATAAATTCTGTGATAACACAATTACAATATTTTTTATTTTAAATGATCACTAAATTTTGATTATTCCTACAATGAAGTCTAATATCTATAGCATACAGAATGTAAACAAATCAAGCGATTACGAGATGAGTTGTATAAGAATTTATGAGTTTTTTCATACAAATTTTTTTAGCTTTTGAATTTGGAATATAAGTGATATGAAATATTCATTGATTTTACATAGAGAAGCAGACGATTCATAGAATTTCCATTTTTATGAAGTTTTAAGTTTCCAAGTTTAATAAATCACTGCTGAATGTATCGCATCTTAGAGCTGTTTAAATAAAATTTCTTTTCAGTTGGAAATTGTTTCATAATCAATGCTTTACGCATGATTGATCTTTCTTGTTTAGTATATCGAAGTGTGAAATGCAAAACTTTATAACTTGCATGAAATATATGTTTTTCCCTCTATCATTTGTGATTCTGAGTGTTAAGCAGAGAGTTAAATTTCTTCGCTAATCTCCATGTTCCAATTTTGCTTAAATAATTACTTCTTAATTGCGTTTTGATTAATATTTAATAACTTTTGAATTTTTATCTATTTATCAAAGAGAGTAAGACTTATATTTGTAATTTTCCTGGTACACGCAGTTACGTGCAAAAATGAAACATTAAGATAAATTAGACAACAAAGTAAAAAATCTGATATATCCAACATGTGAATTTCATTATACATTTACAAATTTAACTTTTTTAAAACAATAACTATAAGTACGTACAGATATCTTATTATTAGATTCTGTTAAAAATCAATAAGGATATTGTTATTTACTATTGATATAAGCGTAACATATTTAATGTATTTCGCTTAGCTATATCAAGAATTACCGCGCTAAATGTGGAAAAAACAATTCCTAAAATCTCAAGAACGGTTAATGATAACTGGTAAGTAAAGATAACATTTTTTCATTAAAATCCTTACAAAGTATCCCCTTTCTTTAATAATATTTAAAATATTTAATTAACAAAATTGTCCATTTTACAACGAAAACTTACAATATCTTAAGAACAGTGAATGTCATATTTCTGTTTGTACATGTCATTCGCTTTTAAACTAAAAATTGCATATCAAAGCCTTAATTTGGCCTTCCATTATAAAGGCTTTCTATTTTTTTTTATCTAGTACTAGTTTTTGCATAATATATAATTTTTCTCTAAGATTCCTTTCGTTTTATATTCAAAATGAGTAATATCTCAAGAATATCTCAATGTTAGCGTCCTATAAATTCTAGCATTGGCTGTGAAATTAGAAGTTACATAATGAAAATAATATTTATAACATTTTTAAACATAATTGCTAATGGCGATTTCTGAAAAAAAGAAATGTTCGAAAATTAAGTGTTTCCTCGGCCGGTTCTTCTCGAAAATTAATAGGCTTCCTTTGCTTAATTGAAACACTCGTAGCAAAGTCACTCGCCTAATTGTTTCAGAGATATCGTATCATGTCCACAGACGCAGGAACAAACACACACACAGACACACACATACATTATTGGAAAATGGATGACCCATGTTCAGGGACGCTCTAAGCATATAAGCATATAACTGCACCAGACGTCGCGAGTTCGAATTTCGACGATTTCACAAAATTTCTTCTTTCTCTATGTAATATAAAGAAAGCGAATGTAGAAATTTGTGAAAATTCTGTATTCCTTTATATAAAACAAATTTTATTAAAATAATATTTTTAACACTTTACAACAAAGTTGAAAAGTGTTTATGACTTTGTTCATTCTGTTTGTCTGTCTGTCTGCCTGCCTGTCTGTCTGTCTGTCCGTTAGCACGATAACTGCCGTAAAAATGACCTAATCAAAATGAAATTTTAGTAAATATGTTATTCAGACGGTCTGTAGGACCTATGGAAATATAAATGAATAATATCACCCAATTAGTTTTGGATTGAACCCGGGTTGAAAAAATGAAATACATTGAGCCCTATGAGACCTAATTTTTCAAACATTTTTAAGCGGATTTCAAATTCACTAATTGCTTCAAAAATTTTGGGTAATATTCAAATTATTCCATAAAATATATAAAAGAAAAATCAGAGAAATATATTCAGTAGTTTTTTACATAAAAATTAAAATATTAATAACACCTCTTATATGAAGCGATCACATGACCACGATATGAAAAGATCACGTGGCCCACTTCAAAATGATATATGGCACCCATCTTGTCTCAAAATCATGATTTTTAAAGTTCTTTTTAATTCATACGGAGTGTTGTATCCGTCCTAAAACCACTTTATTTTTGCTTAAATTCTGTGCATCTACATACTGAAACAACGTAATTTCAATATATTTGAGTTTAAATGCACATCCAAATTTGTTTATTTCTTCAACGAAGCCTATTTTTCATCTATGTTAAATGTAAACAGCAAAATATATAGAATGAATTGTATTAGAATTGCTGTATTTCTTTAACACAAAATCATTTAGCTCATGGAGTCTGTATAGCTGATATGAATGAAATATACATTGATTTTATAGAGAGAAGGACTATTTTTTTCGATGAAATATTAAGCATAGAGTTTAATTACGTGTAGCTCCATGGTCTTAAATTTTAAATAAAATAAATTATTATAGTATTGTGATGAATGACATGAATGGGGAATTATTTATGAATGAAATGCTGCTTCTATAGAGCGAGCCAGGCGTGTTATTTTTGCTATGACGTCATTTGATTGAATTTCCGTTGTTTTCGATAAAGTTTTCAAATATAATAAATTATCGTAGTATTATGATAATTCTAAAATTTTTACCGAAGAATGTATTCCGTTTTAGAGATTTTCAACCTAGATAATTTATATTTCAATGCCGTCATTTGAATGAAGTTCATTTTTTTCGATGAAGGTTTAAGTTTTCAAATATAATAAATTGATGTAGTATTGTGATAAGTTTTAAAATATTACCGAGGAATGTATTGCATTTTAGACATGTTTAAATAAAATTGCATTGAAGTTGGAAAGTTATTAATAATCAATACTTTAAGCATGATTGATCGTTATATTTAAAATAGGTCACAATAATTTGTGAATAAACATCTTTGTGCTGCGAATCATAATCTCTTATAAATTTAGTTAATCTCAATAATTTGACGTCATTTAGGATGAAACAAAATTTAATATCAACTAATTTGTTCTAATTCAGTATTAAATATTTTCAATGTTTGTGTTTATCCATGTCACTAGCAGATTATCTTGAAGGAAAATATTATGTCTCTCCATCGCCAGCGGCTGTTTGTTTCATAAGTCAAGGACTTAAGGATTAAATTTAGATTCATTGCTCAACGTTTTAGCTAGAAAATATTTTTTAGGACAACATAGACTATAAGAAAGCTGCAGTATTAATTTGGTAGACAAAGAAACGTATATGTGTAAATATAAACACCTGATATGAAGAAGTGAGGACGGTTTTGTCCTTTTCATCAACTTTCGAACAGAAGAAATCGGCGGTAGCTCCAGTCTGATGGAGCTGAAATGGTTTTGCGCGAATAACATTTTGTAAAATAAAAGTCAACTTTTGCAATAACCAAGCAAAACAAAACTCTATCGAAAATGTGATTATATACACGTACAGGGTAAATACAGACAAATTCTTGTTTATAGTGCATAGCTAATACTTTTAGTTTCTAATATATAAGCATTACAAACTTATAACGATTACTAGATGATTACTCAAAAACTATAATACCTTTTTTTTAAGCTGAACGTAGGTTTAGAAACTAAATCTCCTCATAGTACATATTTTTGTTTCTTAATGTTTATATCTATCTCATATAGTTTTGAAGAAATTTCGAATGAAAATATTAAAAATGAAGAGAAAATTCTCGTTCGAACACATACTTTTTACTGAGTAAATATCAGTTGAATATATATATATATATATATATAGCTAAGCAAAAGCTACGTGGCAAATATACATATATATATAATATATATATACACACACATATATATATATATATATATATATATATATATCCTCCCATTTTTGTTATTAAAATTATCAACTCAGTGTATCAAATTTCACTCGATAACATCCTAGAAAACATTCCCAATTATAGTGACTAACATACAGGAGAGAGAAAAAAAAAATATATATATATATATATATATATATATATATATATATATGTATAAAAATAAATTATTAAATCCAAAGTTAGAATGTATGTAGTAACTCATAATACACTATTCCAAAATTTTCTACAAATACAAAGAAATTAAGACAAAAAGAGGAAATAATAAAGCATAATGCAAGTCATAAGGACAAAGACAATCAACAAATTTCAAAAATGAGGAATGCAAATAAGAAAACAAAAAAATCAAGCAAAAAAGCTTGCACATGGAGGAGATTTAGGCTTACGAGATTAGGCTTACGAAAAGTTCATTTCGAAAAAATTCTCGTCGGGTCCATATATCTTTTCGAAATGAACACAAAAATGCTTGTTTCTGAAACACAAGATAGATTTTATCTATAAACTTGTGTTATATGGACGACAAGCATAAAGATTGGAACAATAAAGGAAACATAAATACCTCAAAACGCACCTCTTCAGCGCAACCATGACGAGCAAAATATGACTGGATCAACGTTGCCATATGCCAAAATGAAAAGATGTGATTTGCTGTTGCCAAAGAGAGTAATAAAAACAGTACTGCGCAAAAGCAATAAAATGAGTTATTCAACTGTTAAAGCTTTGAGATAAAAAGATGAAAATATAATTGCAGGAGAATGAAGAAGTACGGCTAAAATAAGATAATAAGGGGAGAATATGAGAATTTTAGGCTAATCGAAACTTATTAACTATACTATTGACTAAATATGCAGGATATTGATACATTTTACTGGTAATTTTGAGGTTATTAATGTGCAAAGCATGAAATTTTTTATCTGATAATCTATAAATTCTAAAAAGTTGATTAAGTATAATATTTCTAAACAATTGAATCGAGTTGCAGGAATTAAAAGGTAATAATTTATTAATATTAAATTTAAAAAAATCTTTTTTATCATATAATTTAGTAACTATCCCATGAGTAGGTTCTATAATTAGATTTAAATCCAAATAATAAACATTATTACTAATAGAAGTTTCATTAGGTATTAATTCCAAATTATCCGGATAGAAATCTATATCTATGACATAGTTATCAGTAAATACAAGACAAATCAGATCATCTACATATCTATAAATTTTATAATCAGTTGAAGTAAAGAATTTTTCATAATGATATAGGTATAAATTAGCTAACATACTGCTACTACAGCCACCTTGTGGAACACCTGAGACTTGTAAGTATAATTTATTACCTTGAAAGATATAATTATTGAAAAGAACAAAATGGAGAAGCTTAGGAAAATTGGTAAATTTTGTAAGATTAGAATGTTTAGTAATATAAGCATTATATAAAGCTAAAATGACATCATATAGATCAGTGATCTTAATATTATTAAATAGATCTTTAAAATCAAAAGTTTGAAATCCTATTATTTTACCAAGCGTTTTTAATTTATTTTTTAATTCCTTACTGTTATTTAGAATAATGTAGCTATCACCAGAATCTCGTAAATTGCTATTTAGTACATTTAAATAATTTAGTAATAATTTACTAGCAGTAGTAGAGTATGAATTATGACCACTAGTAACAGTTCTAAATTTAATAGGATTTTTATGAAATTTAGGTATAAGCACAATATATGGAAATGTCAAAAATTTATTATTAATATCTAAATCACTATACATATTGATAATTTTCAATTTGATATATGTATATATATATATGTATATATATATATATATATATGTTTGTATGTTATATATAATTATTTATTAATTATATAAATAAATAAAAATGAAAAATAATAAACTAAGTCAAAAACATTAGAAAAATCAAAAAATCGGAAAATAAGATGCATTAATGTTTTGAATTTTATTTTCGCAAAAAAATGTAACTTTTGTCAGTATTGAAACTACGTTTTGTGCGCCCTTATAATGGTGTATAGTGGCATTCTCGATTATCCAGTTTTCCTATTAATTCTTGATTAGTAGGAATTTTCATCTATGATTCATATTCATATTCAGTTCTGCATGTTTGGGAAGTTGTATTCTGAATTGCTTGTCCAGTCTCCAGCTTAGACTCACTGGACGGGTTTGGGAGTATTTCTGTGAACGTTCGTACTACCTCCCTGGTAGAATTTCGACTTGTTCATTCCGGTGCTTCTAGATTAAGTTGTTGAGGTTGATCGTGTATACACGTGGTAGAAGAAGAATGATTCATACCGCATGGTAATGCAATTTTCTTAATGTATCCTTTTTTCAGTTTTTCATTTTTTGATGCCTGTAGTCTGAGTTTAAGCATTTATAGTAATGTACTATTGCTTAATCTGAAACAGGCATTTGTTTGGGTTAATTAGAGTTAAATACTCAGACCTGAAGAGGAATTTAATTCTGATTAATCATCGAATTTGGGAAGGTTCTGTTCTTTTCTCTTATCGGCATTATGGCCGTGAATTTGCTTCTATGGTGATGTTAATATTACTTGAATTGTATTTTTATTTTTTTTTATTTTTACATAATTCTTATTATTACATTTCAAATATATATATATATATATATATATATATATATATATATATATATATATATTATATATGTATATATGTATATATATATATATATATATATATGTATATATAATGTATATATATATACATATATATATATATATATATATATATATATATATATATATGTATATATATATATTATATATATATGTATATTTGTACATATATATGTATATATATATACATTATATATATATATATACATATATATATATATATGTATGTATATATATATATATATATATATATATATATATATATATATATATATATATATATTAATTTATATACATATCCCTCTTATTTAGTAAATAGTATTGTTAAAAAATTTAAAATAGCTGGATTTTTATAATTTTTTTCATAGTATCATATAATTCTATTCATAGTATCTTATATTAGCCAAACATCTATATTCTCTTGTATTTTTTTTCCGCTTCACTGTTTTTCAATTCTTATGAATGGCAACAGTAAATGTGTTTTTATTTTTTCTTTACGAATGGCAACACTGGTCTCTTCTATCAGTGTTCCCTGTATCGACTCGATTGTACATACGCTGTGCTTTTTCTAGGTATTCATTTTTTCTTTTTTATTCCTTCTTTATGTATGTCGTCCAAGTGGAAATAGTTTATAGATATAATCTATCTATTTCTTCAGAAACATACATTTTTGTGTTTGCTTCTACAAAAAACTTGGACATGATTAGATTTTTGTAGAGGTTAACAATTCATGATTTAGGCTTAGAGCCTCGTCCACGTGTATGGCGTTTGTGCTTGATTTCGTTTGTTATACTTATTTCGATTCCATACCTTTGTATTATATATTTTTCATTGACTTGTTGATTCGATATTTATTTTATTTATTTTTTTCCATTTGCTTGAGGATTAGTTGATTTTTACTTTTGCTTTGTAAGCCAGTTAGATAGTTGAATTTAGTTTAAGTTTTTCATTTTTTTTTCCATACCTTTTAATTTTGTTGATTTTCTGTAACTTGATAGCTTGTGTTTTGTATTTTTTATCCATTTGATTGATGATTTGCTGTATTATATTTTATTCTGTGGGTTTTAAAAAGTTAGGTTTATCGTGTTACATCTTCTTACTTTTCGTTCATTGGATTTTCGAACTTCTATTATTATGTATATATATATATATATATATATATATATATATATATATATATATATATATATATATATATATATGTATATATATATATATATGTATATATATATGTATATTTATATATATATATATATATATATATATATATATATATATATATATATATATATATATATATATATATACATTATATATATATATATATATATATATATATACATATATACTAAATCTCCTCATACATATTTTTGTTTCTTAATGTTTATATCTATCTCATATAGTTTTGAAGAAATTTCGAATGAAAGTATTAAAAATGAATATATATATATATATATATATATATAATATATAATATATAAGATGGAAATTGGAATTTATTAAAGATATTGAAGTGTTATAGCATTTATGCGCAAAGCAGCTACACTATACACGATATACATATAAAAAGTATAAAAAGCATTTAAAATTTGAAAAAAGAAGGAAGGCTTAGCGAGAAGCTTACTTAATGGCGGTAAGGGTTTGTGACCTTGCACCCCAGTTGTCAACATGCATGTCATAAATGCCGCGGCATTGCACACCTGGGCGCCAGCCCTGGATGAAGCCAACCTCCGGAGTGACAATAACAATCATCACAAGACCGTTGAAAAAGAAATGTCCAATGATAAGATGAAGACCATTACTGGATGGTAAACTAGTCCTTCAGACTACAATGACCTGTATAAATCTGCTTGTTATAGTTCTGCGGTCCTGTTATTCATAGTATGCGAACCTTCATCGACCAAATTGATATAAAATTGATTTTAACTTTGAACAATATGCATTATTATTACGATAGAAATTATCAATATAATGTAGCATAAAAGGAATGGGGTATTGCTGTAGATATGCTTGTTGTAGAAATGTCCTATCAAAATCAATACGGATGTCTTCATTGTTGATAATTCTCTGTATTCTTGCCAATCCCCCCAAGAATACATTCCTAAATATATTCAAGTGAAGATTGGAATTCCAATTAATCAGACTGTTGATAGGTATATTAAAACTTTTTCTTTTATCATAGATAGTAAAATTTACAGGTATTTTACTGAAATCGATGCTTAAATCTAAAAAGTCTACTGCATTTTTAAGTGTAGTTGGATTTTCTTTCAAAATTAAATTTGGTGGGTAGAAATCAAAATTCATTCTATAATTCTCATCTTCATATCCGACTATCAAATCATCCACATAACGTAGGTATATGATTTTATTATTAAGATGTGATTGGCTTTCATAATAGTTGAGGTACAAATCTGCAAGTATAGATGAGCACCCCCCTCCCATGGGGATGCCTTTAATTTGCTGATAGAAAGAAATTCCATTAAAAAGGTAGTTTTCTTTGATGACAATATTAATTAAAGACATATATTTAATGAATTCTATTGTTTTCTTCAAGTCATATTCTTCATATAAAAGGTTTAGGATATGAGATAGGTCTTCAAGATCAATATTGTTGAAGAGTTCCTGAAAGTCATAGGTTTTAAAGTATAATGGATTTTTGTGATATTTTAAAGACTTTATATCTTCTTGACTGTTCTTGATGATGTAACTACCTTTATTATTAATTTGATGCAACAGAGGTTTTAAAAGTTTGAGTAGAATTGATTTAGCTTTTGTAAGATAAGTATTAAAACCGACTGTAACAGGTCTGAAACTAGTCGGACACTTATGCAATTTAGGAATATTAATTAAGTATGGGCACTTAATTCTGCTAGTGTATTTAATACCTGTTTTTTGATATAAGGCTTTAATCCTATTATTTATTTCTTGGTGGGGTATGTTAACTTTCCGATATAGCATAACATTTTCATATTTTTCTTTTAAGATTAGAATATAATAGTATTTGCAGGTAAATGCGTAATTGCCTGAAACTTTATCAGTGTATGTAATTATGAACTTATCTTGAATGGTCTTGAGATAATTAATGTTCAATTTGCAATTTTCATGCGGTTGATATAACTGTTGATAAAAAAACATGAAGTCGTTGCATATCCTGTATCACCATTGATTGAAGGTGAAGTTAGGTATACTGAATTAAATGGACACATATCATAAATAAATTTATCAATATCTTGCTGAAAGGTTTCATATTTATTGCCTATATGAGGATTACGATATTTTGTACCAAGTTGAATGGCTCGTATTAAATTTCCTATCTTCCAGGACAGCACTATCACCAGTGACTACATGTCCTATCAGTGGATCTGAAGATGGATTATTTTCACAATTACATGCTTTTATATTTTCAGTTTGTAGATTTTTACTTAAGAAGTTATAGTTAAAAATTCTTCTTCCCAATGGAATTTCATATCTGTAGGTTGTCTTGATTTTTATGTTAAGTATAGGAAGATGATGGTGATGTTCTTTCAAAATTCTTTTGAAAGGAATATGATTGAAAGTTTTGTTTTGAAACAGGATATTAAGATATGCTGTATATTTAAATTGATCCACTTCATCATTCTTCAAATAAAGATTTAGAAATTTTGATCGTTTTTCAACCAATCACTGATGGTGGCAAAATTAAGTTTTTGGAGTATAGTTGATTCTTTAGTTTGCCAAATATTAATTTGTTTGGAACAATTTGTCCAAAGGGTTTGCATAATTTTTTTACGTATACACAGAACATAAATACGTATGCCAACAGCTCTGTGTGTATAAAATCTATAAACTTCCTGTAAAAAACTTTTAAAAGATTCAATGTAATTATTTATATTTTGTTTTTTTCTTTTTGTACTGCGGAGCCAACTTTTACGTCCTGTATCCTTTCTGTAGTTTATACAAAATTTTTGGGACGAAAAATAATAATCGTTGTTATAAAGTTTGTTGAACATAACTGAATTGAGTCCGTAGGGGGTATACGGTGTTACGCTGTAGAATATGGACGTCTTCCCACCAAATGCGATTTTCTTGTTTGATCACGAAGTCCAATATTGAAACCGTGATATTACTGAATGAATGATCTTGAAAGTGTGAGTAAAGTAAATTACATTCTTGATTATTGCTTGAATTTTTCTTGATGTGATTTCTATGTAAGTTGATTCGTATATTCAGAGAGTTTTTGGTTTGACCGATATAGGATAGAGCACAAGTATTGCATTTCATAAGATATATGCATTGATATGCCTTACAAAAAAGGCGGAATTTACTTGATTTGCTAATAAGAAGAGAATCTGCACAAGGGCAGAGCATGCATCTTTTTGATTTACAAGTTTGAAATTTGAAGGTCGTCATAAAATGAAGATTATGCCTGTATAAGATATCAGATGTAGTAGAGCGACTGTTTGCCGCCAAATGCTGTTTATTTAAACAGATCTAGTTACTTTCCTTATATACATAATGTATAATTAAAGTATTGTGACGGGGTCGAAAATTCGAATTCGAGTTTTCGACGGGAGAGCACGTTTCAAGCATCCCTGATCACGAATCAAACATTTTTGAAGTGATGTCTGTGTGTGTGTGTGTGAAAGTATGTGTGTGTAAGTGTGTGTGTGTGTGTGTCAGTGGGCCTGTGGAGACGATAACTGACGAACGAATGGACCGATTCGAACCAAATTTGGTACAAAAATCACAATCTGTAAACACTGAAAGCCTATTGCTTTTATACGCAACCGAATGTTCAGAACCCCCCTAAATTTTCGAATGAAATTTTGAAAAAATCTTCAAAAAATCAAAACCAATAATAAAGTTACGCAAATAGACATTTCTTATGTAATTTTTCATTAGAAAACGATTGACATAAATTTTAGAATGCTAACATGAACCGTTCTCGAAATATTGCGCATTTTTCAAAAAAATTATCAAAAAGTCATATAAAATAGAAAAAAAAATTATTCCTATTGAGAAACATGTTCACTTTTAATATATAATATCATGCGATAAATTGGGTGACATTCTCGTGGATCTAGTTCGTTCCATTCATGAAAAAAGATACTTTGAGTAATACTTTTGTATTTGAAACCCAATTTATCTGCTGTAAGAATAACTTATTTCTTCGTCCATACCGCTTGGCAGGATTTTGGCGACGAAATTGGCGGAATGTCGCCAACTTGGCGACTTTTTGAAATATTGCCAAATTAACGAAAATATCTCCAAATGGATAAAAATGACGCTAAATCAATGAAAATGACAACTCATTGTTGAAAATTCAATATCCTGGAAAGAATATTAGTGTTTAATATAAGAAAAACCTATTTCTTTTACTGTAAAAGTAGTAAATTCATTACATTATATAAGGAAAGTCATGTGTTGTCCACATCAGATTTTTTATTTAAACAGTAGCCAGTAAAGCTTCAGGTGGCCAGTTCAGAGATTCAGGGTTCGATTCCGGGTTGGGGTAGCACGCCTCTATACAATGGAGCTCAAATACATCAACCCTATAAGTCAGTGAAAAAATACCAGATGTCTAAAAATGACCCTAGTACGACTAGCACGAATTCAGTGGACTCTGAGATATGGAGCGGCGATTTTAAATCTAGAGGATAACGACCATGCAGGATACTAATTTGGATATAAATAGTAGTCGCAGGAGGCTAACCTGAGGTAAAAATAGCAGGAGGTGGTCAGTCAAATTGTCAGTTGCACGCCAATTTGACATTACAGAGTGGAGAGTGCAGAGTCCATTTCGTCAATAAGAGCTTGCAGTTTCGTCCCAGTAGCATCGGCATTATTGTAGCATCATTGTAGCATCATTGTAGAGCGTCGGCTGGCCAGTTCGGAGATTCAGGGTTCGATTCTCTGATGCAGCAGCAAGGCTCTTTACAAGTAATACACCAAACCATAACAGAAATATCCCGGCATAACGAGTCGAGTCCGATCAAGAATAAATGAGACCAAACGAGACGAAAAATAAATCAGAATTACACATAAGAATCCAAACTTACACATAAGAGTCCCACCAGCCACTCAAATAGCTGCTCGTGTCCTAGAGAATATCGGGTGGCCTGGGTTTTCGACATAAGAGTCCCAAAGGTTAAGAAATGAAAATATTTACAGGACATTCCGTTTCTTTTATTTGCTCCCATATCGTCTTTTTGACTTTGGTTTTTTTTGTTCCCTTGTACTGACGAAGGGGATACACCGAATCATTGAAACAGCTGCATGCTGCAAAATTATCTTAGTTCTGCGTAAAAACGTTGCTCAAGTTTTCCTTAATCCTTTGAACAAAGTGTTTTTTTTACGTTTTGTTAGCATCATATTGCTAATGTAACATTTATTTAAAAAAAAAGATTGTTGTAGAATTTATAATGTCTGGAGAAAGGTTTATGATAATTCCTAAATAATTTTGTTATTTTTTAAAGTTAAAAGTACTTAAAGCTTTCACTCATTTGAAAATAAGGAAAATAAATATTACTCTTTATTTTTTAAGGCGCATTTTGACGTTTTGCAAATGATAACTAAAGAAAATTTCATATAGAAATCTGTGACGTTAAATTTATCAACGATCTCGCTATGAAGTGTTTAAGTTCTTTTGCTAATAAACGCTTCTTTATTCTTAATTCCGTTTCTTAATTCTACTCCGAAAATCAGTAAGCCCTTTATATTTATTAACAAATTGTGTCAAACACAAATTTACTAGCTTAATAACTACAGATAGGTTGATGGATATCATATGCACAGACTCATCAAGAGAAAAAAGCTTAATGTGGGCAGCACATGACTTCACCTACAGAATCAAATTCATTTTCCTTTTACTTCTTTAATAATTCATTAGATTGAGTTTAATTGCCCAAAATAACACGCATATTTTTAAATTACACGGAATTTTGCCTGTTTAATTCTGTTTTTATTTTCATTTGGTAACTAGGCGTATTTTCAAAAGCAGCGTATCAAAAATGCGCAAAAATCTAATATATCTCGACAACGGTTGGCCCTAGAGTAATGGGAATAATTCTATCCTTTCCATTGCAAAAAATTATGTATAAAACAAGCATTTAATGGATACGATTGAGCTTATATAATCTTTTATTTTAGATTTTGACGATTTTTGTGGACCATTTAGAGAAAGAGGCAGGTTCTTTTTTTCTAAATCGTACCAAAATCTAATCAGCAGGATTGCTCAGATATGATTTATCACTGCAATTTTTGACTCAGAGTGGATATATGTGTTGCCACTCAGACATAAGCACACGGACACACATACACACACACACATACACACACACACAGACGTCACGCTAAAAATAGTCTTTTTGTGTTCCAAATGTCGCAAGGCGAACAGATCGTAGATACAATTCCAATATTTTCTCTACATTACCGAGCATGGTACAGAAAGTAAAAATCGAAAATTTCTAATTGATTTAAAAATGAAATCAATTTTAAAATTCATCAACAAGGAAAACGAAAAAGTCAGGTGTATGTTTTAGGTAATTAATTCGTCTTAACAGAATCGTAATCGTAATTGCATTTAATCGCAAAAAGATATAGAAAGCTAACATTTGTTTCAAACGACATAGAATTTATGAAATCATAGAACTATGAAATGTGTTGAAAATGAAGTTGCGTAAAATTATAGAAGATTGAAATTATCTTCCAAAAATATATGGAAATTATTTTTTCTCCAAGAAAGATTATATGAAATCTTTATCAATATTTCACAGTTATTATTGAAACGATGTTGAAATAATTTCAAACGTTGAATTAATTTTTGTTTAAAGTTTGAATTAATATATTTTTTTCACTTTTATATATATTCGTTTTTGCTGCAACGTATTGGAAGTGTTTATATACTTTCTTTTTAAAGAGCAAATACTATTTAAATTAAAATATAAAAAAATTATTCCTTCTAAAGATACATAACGTCAAACAAAATGAAATTAAATGAAAGGACACTGGATTTTAAAAACATTATTAATTTCTTTATTCATTGAATATTTTGAAACATTCTTTATTACAATATTAAGGGAATAGTTTAACTGAGAGTATTTGTTTTCTAAGGAAATTTGAAAAATATTCAAATTGTACATAGAATAGTATCTGGAGTATAAATGCAAATTAAATACGGAATAGAATGTTTAATATTTAATATAAAAATATTCAAATATTCAAAGCGTTCACAAATACTTTTTGTGTTTAATTTTTTCAAATGTAAATATTCACTACACATTAATTAAGAAAAAGTATTAAGAAACAGTATCTTAAAAAATATTGCGCACTGAATGCAATTAAATTTTTCTTTTGTTGCTTACGTAAGATATAGGAAACTATGAATGCTTGATCAAATTAATATTTTTTACGAATTTATTCGTTTAAAATATTCCACAATTTAAAGTTGAAATGATTTCTACACATAGTTCAAAAGAAAATCCTTCAGCACCCAATATCTTGGGAATGAAATAGCCATAACACACGTAAGGTCTATCTATAATAAAGTGGCTATACCCTCATCTGATTTCAACACTCCAGTGGATAATAGAAGAAATTAGGAACACAAATTTGGCAACAAAGCGAGATGGAAGAAAATTTTCAATTGTAAAGTTGATATATGTCTCGAGCATGCCCACATGCTTCGTCCTTAACTGACATTATGGATTTATTACATACAATTTCATATACGAGTACACTCAGGTAGTACTCCCAAAACATTATATTAGCATTTCTCAATATTGGCTGTTTCGTAATATTTCGCTATACAGTGAGCTATAGCAATAAATAATTAAAACAAAAGCAATGAATTCAACTAAACTACTAGAGGATGATAAATGGACATACAGTGCTGTCACGGTGAAATCTAGAACTATCCGAGAGAAGGAATAGAAAATTGCTGTCAAGAAATTCCAATAAATGGCATTCATTCAAGATAAAAAAAAATCGTAAAAAGGGTTTCCGAGTAAATAAGATTTCTATCTATTCTTTGATTAATGCATTGAAAGCAACGATGCTTTTTGTACAGCATATGGGAACAAAATGTCATTTTCTAATATATTACTTTCCCTGCAATACATGGTAATGTATAGGGAAAGTATTGGAATCGTACCGAAAATCGCAATTCGAGTTTTCGACGGATCTACACTTTTCGAGACCTCTAGAATATGAAAAAAAACATTTTTAGCGTGACGTCTGTGTATGTGTCTGTGTGTCTGTGTGTCCGTCTGTCTGTCTGTGTGCAGATTTTGTATCCCCTCTAACTAAAAAGTAATCTATTGAATTTCATAAAATTTGGTATGTAAGTCACTTGTGGGCGAGTCTGGTGCTGATTAGTTTTAGGTATGATTCGGGATAAAAGAACCTGCCTTTTGTTTTGCAAAATGGCCCGCAAAAATTTGTATCCACTCTAGCTGAAAAGCTATTAGACCGAATTTTAAAAATTCGGTAGATGAGTCACTTATGGGTCACCCGGGTGCTGATTAGATTTTGGTACGATTCGCAAAAAAATAACCTGCCTTTTTTTGCAAAATGGCCCGCAAAAATTGTCTAAATATCAACTAAAAAGCTACGTATTCTCAAATATATCCATTAAATGCTTCTTTAATACGTAATTTTAACGAAGAAAAAAATAAGACCAACCCCATTACACCAGGACTAGCCGTTCTCGAGATATATTAGTTTTTTTCGTATTTTCTCCCAGCCACCTTTGAAAATAAGTTCAGTTATCAAATGAGAGCGAAAATTGAGTTAAAAGTGAATTACATTTAATTAAAATAAGAAGAGCGTGGATATAAGTCTGCAGAGAAAGTCTTGTTCTGCCCACATCAGATTTTTTTATTTGTTTTCAAACGCATTTTACTGATGAAAAATGAGATAGATCTGGGTATCGGAAAGTTGCGCACATTAAATTTTAAATTCATGTACTGAGAAATTGAAATTTGTAAACTTTTCTTTGGTCAGGTAGCACCCAAAAAATGCATCAGAAATATCATCTGCTGTTTTTGATACTTCAGATGATAACTACAGACTGTTTTTTTTTTATTAACGGGAGTATATGATGTTTCCCCAGATTGAAAGGAGTTCCATTTAGAGCAATGTTTCTTCAGCCATTCCTATGAAGCTGTCACTGAAGAGTTTAAAACAATACCCATGCTTAAAACCCCCAAAGACTCAACAATTACAGTTTACTCTGAACTAAAATGAAAGGTCTGCCTTTTAACGCTTTGCTGCTTGTTTTCTTTCATAGTGGCATGTCCATCTTTTATTAATTACATCAACTGGCATATAATTGCTTCTGTATCGTTTTTCTCTTTGGGGGAGTCGTAACTGCTCGCTAGTTTCCTAGAAATTATACTTTTAACACCAATTTGTTGCGACTTATCCTCTGGAATCGTAGGTGTACGCTCAGGATACAATTAGTGGCGCTCCCATAAGAATAGTGGCGCTCCCATGAGAGTCGATAATATTAGTGGCGCTCCCATAAGAATGGCAAGAGAAATATTGCTCTAAAATCTGAAGTAATAAAAACAGCCAACAGTATTTCTGATGTACACTCTAAGACAAAAAAATCGACGCACCCGCAAAATAATCCGATAGTAATGAAATTGTGCATGCAAACACCAGTCGACCGAATAAGCAAATGATTTAAAATTATCAGCCAATGAATGAATAATCGGGACTACAGCGCATTGAAACTGAGCAACATGTTGGTGTATTTAAGGAGCGAACCTCGGTTTCAGGTACAAAACGTGCAGTGTATTTTGATTGCGTTTACGTACCTCCATTTTAACAATGCCTCGCCGGCGAATTCGCGGTCATTACGAGCATATGAAAGAGTTTGAAAGAGGGCGTGAGGTCGGACTGCATGAGACTGGATGAGCACACCGACGAATTGGTCGGCATCCCCCAGAACATCATCCGGCAACTTTATGTATCAATACCACTTCGGGTAACAGCTTGCATTAAGGCCAGAAGTGGATCAGCGCCATATCGACGTGCTCACGTTGTATAGATCTTTCAGTGCAATAAATCATCCAATTGTTCTGAAATTCTAGTAATTTTTTTTCTGTACATCCACATTACATGTACCAAATTGTGTCTTATTTGGATAGTTCTTTCTTGGTGCGTCGATTTTTTTGTTGTCTTAGAATCTATTTTAGATGATATATTAGTGGCATCTAACTAAAGAAATTGTACTATTTCAATTTCTGAGTACTCAGTATTTTTTTGCAAGTTGATGTGCATGAGTGTTAACTCACTCTCTAAAATAATTTTCACATTTGAAGTGATAAGATTGCATTCCCATCGTAGGTAGCTCATTCAGAAGAGCGATTTTCTTGAGATTGAGATCTAGAGTACGATTCCTTCTCTATGATTAGGGATTCATATTGGTTCCTGGGCGATATTGTTGATCCTTAAGTACAATGTCAAGATTGTGTGGACATAAAGAGGAATGATTTGACACATGCTGATGTAAAATCTGTATGTGGATTCTTTGTCGCCAAGAAGTCGGAACCTCAAGTCTGATAAAGAATATGTCGTTCTCTTGCAAACTGAAGTAATGCAGTTGATTGAGCTCTCATCTAGGTATCTAAATGTCAAGGATTAACTCTTGTTCGGTTTGCCTCAATATACCAGTTGCAAACTTATCTTAGGTATGTCGTTGTGTCTCTACATGAAATTCTTGCAAGAAATCACATCCATACTTCAGAAGTGATCAAATTTTAAATGTGTAAATTGGAAGTTGTAAAATTTTAAAGATTCCAAATTAATCAAATCATTGCTATAGTTAAGCTGGTGAAAATAATTCTATCAACTATCAAAAGTGTATAAATGTAGCTTTATAATATGTTCGCTAAAAATAATAATATGCTGAATCAAAAAATGAATTAGAACTGCGATTATTGAAAAGGTAGGACACACATTGACATGAACCTATTGGGAGTGCCAGGCGTAATTTTAGAAGTTCTGTTTAGGATTAAATCGCAACTACGTAGGGCTTTAGCTTTCTTATTGTATTCTAATTCTTATAATAATATAATTTTTCAAGCTTATCATTAGAGACATTGATCACCCACGTACAGGAAAGTCATCACGAGTATACAAGTTATGTATATCTATAGCAAAGTTGAAGAGTTCACTACGATGAACCAACGGTATTAAGTCGGCTAGCCAGTGCTAAGATCCGTGGTACAATTACCAGTTGGGACAGCAAGGTTCTTTACGCTGTGAATATGGTCTGATCGAATAAAAGTGATTGTGTCTCTAGCGGACAATTAATAAAGTTAGGATAATGAACTCGGCAACAAAGCCCGAAAGACATGAAAAGCTGCAGATAAAAAGTTGTAGATTGCAGTCTAATAAATAAGAATCGACATTGAAACATATACAGAAAACATGTATTTAACACAATGGTTATTGTCGAATGAATGTCCTATTCAGGAAGGGTATAATAAGCAACACTTAAATGGACAGAACTATAGCATAGAGCCTGTTTGAAATTCTTTCCGCCAAAGACAACTCCCTCTTACATTCTAGAAATAATATTACCGCCTACGTTGATAAGGAGTGCAGGTTTCACCATGTTAGAGGACTTGATGATATAACTTTATGACAGGCAATTTTGTCTTCCGTACATCCGTGTAGGCGTTGCGTTCATCCCTGGTGTCGATTTTTGCACATAAGATAATACGCAATAACTTAATAATTGGATTTTTCAGTCCACATATTTTTGTGGATGAGTTCGTTATCTTAACTTTTAAATTCTCCACTATTGGCACTTCAATTGGTTTTATTTGATCGGTATGGTCACTTTACTAAACAGGGTGTTACAAAATTAATGGAACAGACGTAAAGGGTAGAAAGAATACCCCGAAACAAACATCTGTTTTCATACTTTCAAAGAATGCATGGCAGCAAGTTAGGCTGTTAGGCGCTGGAGGTTGCTTTCTGTTTCCCAACACACGTCGTCTTTCGCAACGCAAAGACATAAGCGGTGATTTTTATCCCTTTCATGGTCCAAATATACGCCCACCTTCACCTCATTCGCATACTGATCCATTTTAAGTCAGTAATGGCGGGAAATAAACAGCTGCTAGCGTTTGGGGATTGCAGTCGGACGATCCGAGTTCGATTGACAGTTTTGCCCAAACTGCTGTCGTGTTCACACAGAGTATGGGATCGTAAAATATATTGGCCCGTAAGTCCATTCGAGAGTTTGGTGGTAGGGTAAGGAGAGTACGGTCCCCTTAGATGCAGCCCCCACTGAGTTCTGGTCTAAATTAGGTCCCGGAGGTCCAAACAGATACTTTATACATTCAGGTAGTTCAGACGGTCTGGATCGAGGATGAAGTCGTTAATGACGGTGATTGTGAAAACCACCTTTTTACACAATCGTTCTATATCTTTGTGTTGCAAAAGGGGGAGATACGGAAAGCTCCCTCCAAAACTTAACTTAACTTGCGACCATGCATTCTTTGACGAAAAGTGTTTGTTTGGATTTATTCTATCACTCCTTGAAGTTCGTTCCATTAACTTTGAAACACCCAGTAGATAGCACATGAAACTTTGCTTACAAAGTAAGTGGAGTGTTTAAAGACTTTCCTACAAAACCCTGTATATATAGTACGCAGTGAAGTGGTATGTAGAAAAAAATGATTAATTGTGCAAATATGTCTCAGAGAGACCTTTTGTCAAGAAAATAATTCATAAGCATTGTCTATAAAATTATTTTCCAAACCCATAAACTGAACGGAAGAAAAAAAAATGCTTGGAGAACATGGCACTTTACGTTACTTTACCCTGAAGAGTTCACTCAAGATAATAGGGGAGTTATTTCTTAGCCTCATTTTTTCTCCACCTTGTAAAAACTGCACAAAATGTCAAAATATAGTGCTCTGTTTACGACAGTAGAATTTTGACATTTTCTAAAGATCAAAGATATTTCACACAAAGACAGCTTTATATGAGGGACTAACAGTATACCCGTTCTTCGCACGGAATATATAATGTAAAGAAATTAAAACTTCAATTATGTGCATATTCCTATTATACTTTAAATGCCATTGTTATTCTAAACATTTTATTAAAATATTTAATTTATTTCTCCTAAAAAGATGTATGATAATCATTATTCTAGCTATACAAAACTATCTTCACAGTCAGATCTGAAGAAAAAAAACATTCTAGTAACACATTTGCAAAAACTATTATTTAATTCCCCAAAACGACGGGATTATCAAGGAAATTGACCTTAATTTCGCCAAAATATTGAATGAATTTTCATAAATTTGGAGTCATTTTTATGAATTTAATATCATTTTATCAATTCGGCCGCATTTTCCTTAATTTGACGGCTTTTAAAAAGTCGTCAAATTTGCTAGAATGTGGAACAGTTGAACTAAGAGACAAACGCTACCTACACATCATTACAACACTATCATCTTCAAAACGCAATCAATTTCATTGATTTGGTGTCATTTTTATCCAGCTGACAATAGTTTTACTGATTTGTCGATATTTTCGTTAATTTGGCGATATTTGAGCAATTTGGCCGCATTTTAAAATTCGCCAAATTTGTGGTCGAGTAGGATAGACTGACAGACAAAACTGCAGAAATATCATTACAATACTATCCCCTTTTAAAACAAAATTAATTTCATTAATTTGGCATCAATTTTATCAATTTGGCGATTTTTTTTACCAATTTGGTGATATTTTTGTATCCATTTTTGGACATTTTTATCAATTTGGGAACATTTTTAGCGATTCCACAACATTTTCATCCATTTTGCAACATTAAAAATTAGCCCGCCAAATCTTTCGCCAAACGTTACAGGGACTGATTTCCGCCCAAACTGTATCCGTGTTCACATGAATTACGGATATGTTAAAAATGTGGGTCTGAAAGTCATTCCGAAAAATTGCTGGTAGGGGAAGGAGGGTGCGATTTCTGTGAATGCCAAACCTCCACTGGTTTCCAATTTGTATTTTCGGGCAGGTCGAAATAAAAAAGGTACATAAAAGCAATGCAGAGAATATTTAATGTTTTTTAAAGTCTAGATTGCCGATGTTAAACGCGTAAACGACAAGAATAGTAATTCGCAATTGAATACATTTTCTGAACATTTTTGCATACTAAAAGGCAAAAACGGGATGCTATATAACATGCTATTTATTTCACATTCAAAAATGTATCAATTTATTCCCACTTTTGGACAAAATATCGATATAAGCGATGCATTTTAATAAACCCTTCATCCATCATTCTTTTGATTTTCACAATGACATATTGCACTGCAGAAAGGATATATTTTGTACTATTTTTTCACATTCTTCTAAAGGAACGATAAATTAATGTTGAAACACATTGCCACTGTTAGTAATGTTAAATATATTTGCATAAAAATTTATATTTATTTGTATGTACTGCATGATATATATATATTGATTTGTATGTACTGCATAAAAATACATATTTAATTGTGTGTACTGCATAAATATATATATTCATTTGTATGTACTGTAATGCTCGGCCCCTGTCTGCTACGGTCGCAAACCCTGAGGAGCTTTTAAAAGCGGCTATACATGATGTCAACTTTTATATTTATAAACAGATAATTAAAATTAAAATGACTCTATGGTGAAACAATATAACAAAATCTGATATGGGCAGCACATGACTTTCCTTATACAATGCAATGGATTTACTAGTTTCACAATAAAAAAATAATGTATAAGATCCACGGCGCTGTGTTTTTAACGTTGAATTGTACATTGGGCGATTTTCAAGATGACAACATGTAAAACTACTTCAAAATACTTCATTAACTTATACTTCGCGTTACTCTAAACAATCATCAATATTGATAGCATCCTCAATAACCAATATACTCCATATATTAAAAAACTTTAATAATTACTTCATCATCTAGTCGGCATTTTCATTGATTTAGCGCCATTTTTATCAATTTGGCGACATTTTCGTTAATTTGGCAACATTTAATATTCATCAAATTGGCGACATTCCGCCAAAATCTCGCCAAGCGTTATGGACGGAGAAATAAGTAATTCTTGTAAAAGATAACTGACTATTAGCGTCCAAATACAAAAGTATCATCTAAACTATATTTTTTCATGAATTGAACTAGCTAAATCCACGACATTTTCGTTAATTTGACAACATTTAAATAGTCATCAAATTGGCGACATTCCGCCAAAATCTCGGCAAGCGTTATGGACGGTGAAATAAGTAATTCTTGTAAAAGATAACTGACTATTAGCGCCAAAATGCAAAAGTACCATCTAAACTATATTTTTTCATGAATTGAACTAGCTAAATCCACGAGAATGATGTCACCCAATTTATCGCATGATATTACTTATGAAAAGTAAACATATTTCAACAATAGGGAATATTTTTTTTTAATTTTATATGATTTTTTGATAATTTTTTTTGAAAAATGTACAATATCTCAAACGGTTCATGCTAGGGTTCTAAAATTTGTTTTGGTCGTTTTCTAATGAAAAATTATATAAGAAATGACTATTTTCGTAACTTTATTAAAGGATTTGATTTTTTGAGGATATTTTTTAAAATTTCCTTCGAATATTTAGGGGGTTCTAAACATGCGATTGCGTATAAAAACAATAAGATTCCAGTATTCATGGATTGCAATTTTTGTAACAAATTTCGTTCGAATCGGTCCATTGTGTTCATCAGTTATCGTTTTCACAGACTCACTGACACGCACACACACACACACACAGACACATAGACATCACTTCAAAATTGTCTGATTCATGATCAGGGATGCTTGAAACGTGCTCTCCCATCGAAAACTTGAATTCGAATTTTCGACCCTGTCACAATACTTTCCTTATACATTATGTATATAATGAAATTAATATGACATTTGTGATATATTTTTGAAGGTATATTAGTACCACATCACAGAAAAAAAATTGTGCGGATTTTTGATCCCCTCTTAGTTTGCTTAGCTCCATTAACGTTTATTGTGTTGTATTTTTACCGTTATCATATTTTGAATAATGAATAGTTGAGTTTAAATAAATATGGACCAGATTTTTAGTGTCTTGTAAAAGAAATTTTCTTGTTAAATAAAGAATTTTACAAGAATACTCCTTTCGTCGATACTTGCTGTGCTATGTGTGGACTTGCACATTTCAATATTATATCATAGGTAATGATTTTCTTTCATTTTTTAGATTGATTGCTGCTACTAAAAGGCTCCTTTACTTCTATAATAAAGCCATAATGAGGAATTTTGAAATAGCTAAAGTCATATATTGAACAATTAATGGTACTAGCCTACCTGTGAGTCATACTTTCTACAATATTTTACTGCGTAACGCAAGCATTGATGCCTTCGGCAGGAGTCAAATCCACGTTACATCGGATGAGATGTAGACTACGAGTATAACCTCACAGTTACAGAAGCGACACCTTAGAATTTGCCATAGCACAATTTGTTATGTACTTTATTTAGTAATAGGGAGACATAAAATTGAAACTATAACAAGCTAGAGAAACATTACTGTTTAAATATAAACCCTTTATACAAAAGATTTTCCTCAGTTGTATCGATTTTCGTAAAAGTTTTAACTTGCAGTCCTCAAAATATCATATCAACGCTTTACGTTGTTCACCAATAGGTAATCAATACAAGGCCCCCTCCCACAGGAAATGAGTCGATAACAATCGATTTCTCATTTTGTCATTCAATGTAACATGTCTGACGCAGATAGAAATTAATACGTTATAAGTTATACAAAAACTTATAACAAAATAATTTGTATAATGCTTTGAAATATGTGTATTTTTAATATGCTAGCATTATGGAAAACTTTAAGACTGCTTTTAACCACAAATAGGTAATAATGCTACATGCAGTTGCTTCCACCTCGGAACACCGCGTGGCCACCGTGGCCATCTCGGGTGCGGTATCCCCGTGGTTTGCGCGCTAGATTTGCACGCTACCACAAATGCCGCCGTGTTCATGCGGAGTACGATCACGTTAAACATGTGGGTCCGTAAGTCCTTCCGAGAGGTTGGTGGTAGGGGAAGGAGGGTACGGTCCCTGTGGATGCCTCCCCCACTGGGTTCCGGTCTAAATTGGGTGGCACTTCCCGGCCGTCCATACAGTTACCTTACACCTTTCTGGTAGGTCGGACGGTCTGGGTCTCAACAACAACATACAGTTGCTTCGAGGATACGACGAAACACCTTCGTCAGTGCGAGAGAACCAACAAACCCGTAGTCAAAAGGAAGGAATTAGGTTAAATAGAAAAAACAGAGGGTTGGTAACATACCGGAGGATAGATAAACGTATCTAAGACCTGGATTAAGAGTCCACCTGAGATGGCAAATCAGAAAGCAGAATGAACAGTCCAGCCAATCTGAAACGATAAGTATGCAGAGTCGACTTCGACGATAAGAACTTGCAATTTTATCCCAGTAGTAAAGCGTCAGGTGGCCAGTTCAGAGATTCAGGGTTCGATTATGGCTTGGGGTAGCACGCCTCTATACAATGGGGCTCGAAAAAATTAACCCTGTAAGTTAGTGCAAAGATGCCGGGGGTCTGAAAATGACCCTAGTACGATTAGCATGAATTCAGTGGACACTGGGATATAGAATGCCGATTTTAAAGCTAGAGGATAACGACCATGCAGGATTCTAAATTGGGTAAAAATAGTAGTCGCAGGAGGCTAACCTGAGGTAAAAAAAGCAGGAAGTGGTCAGTCAGATTGTCAGTTGCATGCCAATTTGACATTAGAGAGTGCAAAATGCAGAGTCCACTTCGTCAATAAGAGATTGCAGTTTCGTCCCAGTAGCTCAATGGTAGAACATCGGCTGGCCAGTTTGGATATTCAGGGTTCGATTCCTTGCTGGGGCAACAAGGCTCTTTACAAATAATACACCAAACCGTAACGGAAATATCCAGACATAACGAGTCAAGTCCGAACAAGTATAAATTAGACCTAACAAGACGAAAAATAAATCAAAATAATACATAAGAGTCCCAAAGATTAAGAAATGGAAAAATGTATAGGGAATTCCGTTTCTTTTATTTGAGCCCATATCGTTTTGTGACTTTGGGTTTATTTGTTCCCTTGCACTGACGAAGAGGATACAGCGAATCCTTGAAACAGTTGTATGCTGCAATATTATCGCACTTCTGCTTAAATACGTTGCTCAAGTTTTCCTAAACCTTTGCACAAATTGTTTTTTTTTTTACATTTTGTTAGCATTATATCGTTAATGTATTATTTATTTAAAAAATGTGATTGTTGTAGAATTTATAATATCTGGAGGAGGGTTCATGATAATTCCTAAATAATTGTGTTATTTTTTAAAATTAAAATTACTTGAAAAATGAATTGTAATATATATTTTCAAGATTTCACTCATTTGAAAATAATGAAAATATATATTACTATTGATTTTTCAAGGCGCATTTTGACGTTTTGCAAATTGTAATTAAAAGAAATTCCATATAGAAATCTGTGACGTTAAATTTATCAACGATCTCTCTATGAAGTGTCTAAGTTTCACTTCGAAATTTAATGTCAAGAAATCCATTGTTATGAAACGTTTTTTAATTCTTTATCCCGTTTTTTAATTCTACTCCGAAAATCAGTGAGCACTTTACATTTATTAACCAATTGTGTCAAACACACATTTACTAGCTCAATAACTACAGCTAGGTTGATGGATATCATATGCACAGACTCATAAAGAGAAAAAAAACTTAATGTAGGCAGCACATGACTTCACCTACAGAATAAAATTCATTTTCTTTTTATTTCTTTAATAATTCATTAGATCAAGTTTAATTGCCCAAAATAACACGCATATTTTTTTAATTACACGAAATCTGCCTGTTTAATTCAATTTTCATTTTCGTTTGGTAACATGGCGTATTTTCAAAAACAGCGTATCAAAAATGCGAAAAGTCTAAAATATCCCGAGAACGGTTGGTCCTAGAGTAATGGGATTGATTATGTTCTTTCCACCGCAAAAAAATTATAAAACAAACATGTAATGGATACGATTGAACATACATAGTCTTTTTTTTAAATTTTGACGATTTTTGCATACCATTTCGTGAAAAAGGCAGGTTTTTTTTTCTGAATCGTCCCAAAATCAAATCAGCAATAGAACTCACATATGATTTATCTCTACAATTTTTGAATTGGAACGGATACAAGCACTGCCACTCAGACATACACACACGCACACACATACACATACAGAGAGAGACACACACGCATACGCACGCACGCACATACATACGTCACGCTAAAAATAGTCGTTTTGTGTTCCAAATGTCGCAAGACAAACAGATCCGTCCATAACTCGAGTTGCGATCATCGATACGATTCCAATACTTTCTCTACATTACCGAGCATTGTAGAGAAAGTAAAAATCGAAAATTTCTAATTGATTTAAAAATGTTTTAAGTAAATGTTTAAGGTAATTTAATCGTCTTAACGGAATCGTAATCGTAATTGAATTTAATCATAAAAAGATATGGAAAGCTAACATTTGCTTCAAATGACATAGAATTTTTGAAATCATAGAACTATGAAATGTATTGAAAATGAAGTTGGGTAAAATTATAGTTGAAGATTGAAATTATCTTCCAAAAATGTATGGACTTTATTTTTTTCTCCAAGAAAGATTATCTGAAACCTTTATGAATATTTAACAGTCAAAAATGAAATTATGTTGAAATAATTACAAACGTTGAATAAATTTTTGTTTAAAGTTTTAATTAATATAATTTGTTTTTACTTTTATATATATTCGTTTTTGTTGCAACGTATTGGAAGTGTTTATATTCTTTCTAAAGTGCAAATACTATTTAAATTAAAATATAGAAAATGATTTCTTTAAAAGATATATAACGTCGAACAAAATGAAATTAAATGAAAGAATACTGAATTTAAAAGCATAAATTTTGTGTTTAGTCATTGAATATTTTGAAACATTCTTTATTACAATATTAAAGGAATAGTTTAGCTGAAAATGTTTGTTTTCTAAGGAAATTTGGAAAATATTCAAATTGTATATTGAATAATATCTGGAGTGTAAATGCAAATTAAAAACGAATATAATGTTTAATATTTAATATAAAAATATTCAAATAATCAAAGTGTTTACAAATACTATTTGTATTTTATTTTTTCATATGTGTATTCACTACGCATTAATTAAGGAAAATTATTAAGAAACAGTATCTTAAAAATATTGCTCCTTGAATGCAATTAAATTTTTCTTTTGTGGCGTACGTAAGGTATAGGAAACTATTAATACTTGATCAAAATGATATTTTTTGCGAATTTATTCGTTTCAAAAATTCAACAATTTAAAGTTCAAGTGATTTCTACACATAGTTCACAAGAAAATTCTTCAGCATCCAACATCTAAGGAATAAAATATCCATAACACACGTTAGGTCTATCTAAGGCTCCTCTATATACGAGCTGACTCAACAAGCATATTGAAGCCCACCATAGCTGGAAGCGCAATCCATTAGCATTAGCTCTTTATTCGTATTTCCACTTTAAGAAGTATAATTGGAAATAATTATGGGCGGTTGTTTTGCACCGAACTGCTCTAATCATTCTAGAAAGGTTTTAGGCTATTTCGTTTTCCTAGAAACGAAGAAAGATGAAAACAATAGCTAATAAATAATTAGATACCCGGTAATGGAGCATACTTGTACGAGCTAAGTTCTACAATATTCTAATTGAAACTTCTTTTTTTATATAAAATATTTATTTTAAACACTTATTTTATAATTTCTGTAACTATAGTATTGAACCCTATGGGCTTCAATATGCTTGATAAGTCAGCCTGTAGTAGAGGAGCTCTAGGTCTATCTATAGTAAAGTGGCTATACCCTCAGGTGATTTTAACGCTCCAGAATAGAAGGAATTAGGAACACGAATTTAGCAAAAAAGCGAGATCGGAGAAATGTTTAAATTGTAAAGTTGTTATATGTTCCGAACATGCCCACATGCGTCGTTCCTAACTGACATTTTGTATGTATTACATGCAGGTTTATATACGAGTACACTCAGGCAGTAATCCCAAAACATTATATTGGCATTTCTCAATATTGACTGTTTCGTATTATTTCGCTATACAGTGAGCTATAGCAATAAATGACATAAAACAAAAGCAATGAATTCAACTAAACTAGAAGCGGATGATAAATGGACAGACAGTGCTGCCAAGATGAAATCTAGAATTATCCGACAGAAGGAATAGAAAATTGCTGTCTAGAAATTCCAATAAATGTCATTCATTCGAGATAAAAAATATAATTCGTAAAAAGGGTTTCCGAATAAGTAAGATTTCTATCTATCTTTGATTAATGCATTGAAAGCAACGAATGCTTTTTGTACAGCATCATTTATTTGAGAACAAAATGTCATTTTCTATTACATTTTATTTGTTTTAAATGTATTTTACTGATGGAAAATAAGATAGTACTACGTATCGAAAAGTTGCGCACATCAAATTTTAAACTCACATAATGTACTGAGAATTTGAAATTTGTAAATTTGCCTTTGGTCAGGTGGCACCCTAAAAATGTATCCGAAATATCGTCTACTGTTTTTGATACTTCAGATGATAACTACAGACGCTTTTTTTATTGACGGAAGAATGTGATGTTTCCCCTGATTGAAAGAAGTTCCATTTAGAGCAATGTTTCTGTAGCCATTCTTATGAATCTGTCACTGAAGATTTTAAAACAATACACATACTTAAAACCCCCAAAGACTCAACAATTACAGTTTATTCTGAACTGAAATGAAAGTTCTGCCTTTTAACGCTTTGCTGTTTGTCGTCTTTCATAGTGGCATGTCCAGCTTTCATTAATTCTATCAACTGGCATGTAACTGTTTCTGTATCGTTTTTCTCTTTGGAGGAGACATACCTGCTCGTTAGTTTCCTAGAAATCATACTTTTAACACCAATTTGTTACGACTTTACCTCAAGAATCGCAGATGTGGGCTCAGGATACAATAATGAGTGCACATTTCGGTTAGTCTTCTGTAACCGCTTTACAAACTATGCAATTTCTGAAAATGTAGGGGGTTTGAGCATTTATTTATTTATTTAATACCCTGACCGCAAGGTTAACTCAAAAGGGTGTTGTTGTTGAGACCCAGACCGTCCGACCTACCAGAAAGGTGTAAGGTAACTCAAAAGAGTGTAAAGCAGTTACATTAATATTAGTGGCACTCCTATAATAATGGCAAGAAAAATATTGCTCTAAAATCTGATGTAATAAAAACAGTCAACAGTATCTCTGATGTACACTCTAAGACAAAAAAATCGACGCACCTCTCAAATTAATCCGATAGTAATGAAACTGTGCATGCAAACACCTGTCGACCAAATAAGCAAATGATTAAAAATTCACAGCCAATGAATGAATAATCGGAACAATAGCGCATTGCAACTGAGCACATTGGTGGTGTATATAAGGAGAGGAGCGAATTTAAGGAACAAAACCTGCAGTGGATGTCGATTGCGTTTACGTACCTTGATTGTAACAATGCCTCGTCGGAAAATTTTCGGCCACCACGAGCATATGAAAGAGTTTGAAAGAGGACCTGGAGTAGGACTGCATGAGGCTGGATGGGCACACCGTTGATTCGCTCGGCAGTTTGGTAGGAATGATGCAACAAGTAGACGATATTGTAAGGAATGGGTCCGGAATGGCAGATTTCAGCAGGCAGCGGACGGCCTAGAGCGACAACAGAATTGGAAGATAGAGCGATTGTCAGAGCAGCTATGGCGGCACGAGATTCGTCGCTATCAACGATTCAACGGGTGACAAACACGGAAATAACCATCCGGACCATTAATAGAAGACTACGGGAGAGGAATCTATAATCGCGACGCCCATTACGCCGCCTACCACTGACCAGCATGGATCGTCATCGGTGAATACAATGGTGCTGGGAATGGATAATGTTGTTGTTGTTGAGACCCAGTCCGTCCGACCTACCAGAAAGGTGTAAGGTAGCTGTGGGAATGGATAATGTGGAACTGTTCGGACTGGGAACATTTTCTCTTCAGTGATAAGTCCCGTTTCGAACTCAGTTCCGAAAATTAACGCATGCATGTCTGGAAACAGTCCGGACATCGTCAGGATCCTGCTCTTACTGTCACACGCCACACGTCTCGACAACAGGGAGTTATGGTCTGGGGTGCCATTTCGTTTGATAGCTGGACCCCCTTGATAGTCCTCCATGGCACCATCACAGCACAGCGGTATATTGCCGGCATTCTACGACCCGTTGTATTGACACTCTTTTCGCGACACACCGGGCTAAGTTTTCAACAAGATAATGCCAGGCCCACACATGGCGCGTTTCTCTATTAATTGTCTGCGTGCTTACGACACACGTCCTTGGCCAGCCAGATTCCCAGATATCTTGCTTATTGAGCACATTTGGGCTGGGATGGGGCGTCACCTGCGACCATTACAGAATGTAGACGAATTAGCTCGTCAATTGGGGGTCATTTGGGACGACATACCTCAGAGCACTATCCGGCAACTTTATGTATCAATACCACATCGGGTAACAACTTGTATTAAGGACAGAGGTGGACCAGCGCCATACCGACGTGCTCACGCTGTGTAGATCTTTTAGTGCAATAAATTATTATATTGTTCTGAAATTCTAGAATTTTTTTTTCTGTACATCCACATTACATGTACCAAATTGTGTCTTATTTGGATAGTTCTTTCTTGGTGAGTCGATTTATTTCTCTTAGAATGTATTTTAGAGGATATATTAGTGGCATCTAACTAAAGAAATTGAACTATTTCAATTTCTGAGTACTCAATATCTTTTAACATTAATTTTAACTCAATATTTAATTAAGCATAGAGCCTGATTAGAATGCTATCCGCCAAAGACAACGAACTCTTACATTCTAGAAAAGATATTACCGTCTACTTTAACAAGCAGTGCAGGTGTCACCATGTTAGAGGATTTGATGATATAACTTTCTGACAGACCATTTTGTCTACCGCATAGGTGATTCGTTCTTTCCTGCTGTCGATTTCTGCGCATAAGATAAATAAACAGGCGCTGGAGGGTGCTTTCTGTTTCCCAACACACGTCGTCTTTCGCAACGCAAAGACATAAGCGGTGATTTTTATCCCTTTCATGGTCCAAATATACGTCCACCTTCACCTCATTCGCATACTGATCCATTTTAAGCCAGTAATGCCGGGGAATAAACAGCTGCTAGCGTGTGGGAATTGCACTCGGACGATCCGAGTTCGATTCACGGTTTTGCCTAAACTGCAGTCGTGTTCACACAGAGTATGGGCCCGTAAAATATATTGGTCCGTAAGTCCTTTCGAGAGTTTGGTGGTGGGGTAAGGAGAGTACGGTCCCTCTGGATGCAGCCTCCACTGAGTTCTGGTCTAAATTAAGTCCCGGTCGTTCAAATATATACTTTGCACTTTCAGGTAGTTCGGACGGTCTGAGTCGAAGAAGTCGCTAATATCGGTGATTGTGAAAACCACCATCTCACACTCTCGTCCTATGACTTTGTGTTGCGAAAGGTGGGATGACGGTAAGCGCCGTCTAGCGCTTAACATCTTAACTTGCGACCATGCATTTTTTACGAAGAGTGTTTGTTTCGATATATTCTATCACTCCTTGAAGTTTGCTCAATTAACTTTGAAACACCCAGTAGATCACGCATGAACCTTTCTTGCAAAGTTAGTGGGGTGTTGAAGGACTGTCCTACAAACCCTGTATACATAGTACGTAGTGAAGTGTTATGTAGAAAAAAATGATTAAATGTGTAAATATTTCTCACAGAGACCTTTTGGCAAGGATATAATCCATAAGCATCATCTAGAAAATTATTTTCTAAACACATAAACTGAAAGGAAGATAAAACAAATGCTTGGAGAACATGCCACTTTAGTTTACTTCATCCTCAAGAGTTTACTCAAGGTAATGGGGGAGTTATTTCTTAGACTCACATTTTCTCCCCCTTGAAATAACTAGACAGGATGTCAAAATATGGTGCTCTGCTTACGACAGTACAATTTTCACAATTTTTAGAGGTCAAAAAGATTTCACACAAATACTGTTGAGAGACTAGCAGTGTGCCGTTCTTCGCACGGAATATATAATATAAAAAATTAAAACTTCAATTATGTGCATATTCCTATAATATTGTAAATGACATTGTTATTCTAAACATTTTATTAACATAATTAGTTTAATTCTCCTAAAAAAATGTATGAGTATTATTATTCTAGCTATACAAAATTATCTTCACAGTCAGATCTGAAGGAAAAAAACATTTTAGTAACACATTTGCAAAATATATTATTTAATTCCCACAAAACGACGGGATTATCAAGGAAATTGACCTTAATTTTGCCAAGAAATTGAATTTTCGTAATTAGGAGTCATTTTTATTAATTTGACGGCATTTTAAAAGTCGTTAAATTTACTAGAATGTGAGAGTAGTTGAACTAAGAGAGACAAACGCTACCTAAACATCATTACCTTATTATCACCTTCCAAAACGCAATCAATTTCATTGATTCGGCGTCATTTTTATCAAGTTGACATTAGTTTTATCAATTTGTCGATATTTTTGATAATTTGGCGATATTTGAGCAATTTGGCCACATTTTAAAAATTCGACAAATCTGTGGTCGAGTAGGATAGACTGACAGTCAAAACCACAGAAACATCATTACAAAACTATCCCCTTTCAAAACAAAATTAATTTCCTTAATTTGGCATCATTTATATCAATTTGGCGATATTTTTTAATTAAATTTTGGATATTTTTATGAGTTTTGGAATATTTTTAGCGATTCCACAACATTGTCATCCATTTTGCAACATTAAAAGTAAATCCACCAAATCTCTCGCCAAGCGTTACAGGGACTGACTTCCGTCCAAACTGTATTCGTGTTCACACGGAGTACGGATATGTTAAATATGTGGGTATGAAAGTCATTCCGAAAAATTACTGGTAGGGGAAGGAGGGTGCGGTTTCTGTGAATGCCAAACCTCCACTGGTTTCCAGTTTGTATCTTCGGGCAGGTCGAAATAAAAAAGGTACATAAAAGCAATGCAGAGAATATTTTATATATTTATTATAAGTCTATATTGCCGATGTTAAACGCGTGAACAACAAGAATAGTAATTCGCAATTCAATACATTTTCTGTGCATTTTTGTATATTACAAGGCAAAAACGGGATGCTATTTAACATGATATTTATTCCACATTCAAAAGTGTATCATTTTATTTCCACTTTTGGACAAAATATCGATATAAGTGATGCATTGTAATAAGCCCTTCATCCATCATCCTTTTGATTTTCACAATGACATATTGCACTGCAGAAAGGATGTATTTTGTATAATTTTTTCACATTCTCTTGAGGGAACGAGAAATAAATGTTAAAACACATTGCCACTGTTAGTAATGTAAAATATATTTGCATAAAAATATATATTTATTTGTATGTACTGCATAAAAATATATATTTATTTGTATGTACTTCAAAAAATAGATATTTATTTGTATGTACTGTAATACTCGGCCCCGTCTGCTACGGTCGCAAACCCTGAGGAGCTTTTAAAAAGCGGCTATACATGATGTCAACTTTTATATTTATAAACAGATAATTAAAATTAAAATGACTCTATGGTGAAACAATATAACAAAATCTGATATGGGCAGCACATGACTTTCCTTATACAATGCAATGGATTTACTAGTTTCACAATAAAAAAATAATGTATAAGATCCACGGCGCTGTGTTTTCATCGTTGAATTGTACATTGGGCGATTTTCTAGATGAAAACATGTAAAACTATTTTAAAATACTTAATGAACTTATACTTCGCGTAACTCTATACAATCATCCATATTGATAGCATCCTCAATAAACAATATACTCCATATATTAAAATACTTTAATAATTACTTCATCATCTAGTAGTCATTTTCATTGATTTAGCGTCATTTTTATCAATTTGGCGATATTTTCATTCATTTGGCAACATTTAAAATGTCGCAATGTTGGCGACATTCAGCCAAAATCTCGCCAAACGTTATGGACGGAGAAATAAGTTATTCTTGTAGCAGATAACTGACTATTAACGTCCAAATACAAAAGTGTTACCTAAAGTATATTTTCTCATGACTGGAACTAGCTAGAACCACGAGAATGATGTCATCCAATTAATCGCATTACATTAATTATAAAACGTGAACATATTTTAACAGTAGGTAATATTTTTTTTTAATTTTATATGATTTTTTGATAATTCTTTTAAAAAATATAGAATATATCGAAAACGGTTCATGCTAGAGTTCTAAAATTTATTTTATTCGTTTTCTAATGAAAAAACACATAATAAATTACTATTCCCGAAACTTTATTAGAGGATTTGATTTTTTGAGGATTTTTTCAAAATTTCACTCGAATATTTAGGGAGGTTCTGAACATGCGATTGCGTATAAAAACAATAGGCTTCCCAGTATTCATGGATCGTAATTTTTGTACCAAATTTCGTTCCAATCGGTTCATTCGTTAGTCAGTTATCGTCTCCACAGTCTCACTGACACACACATACTTTCACACACACACACACACACAGACATCATCTCAATAACGTCTGATTTGTGTTCAACGTCTGATTCTTGAAACGTGATCTCCCGTCGAAAACTCGATTTCGAATTTTCGACCCCGTCACAATACTTTCTTTATACATTATATGTACATTAGGAAAGTGATAATTAAAGTGTCACAACTGTGTTCAGAGCTACTGTATTTGTTGATGTTGAATTTTGATCTTATATATTCCTGGCTGTGTTTTAAGTTTTATTTTTATTATTTTTTTATTTGGTCTTTGCTAACGGAAAGGATACTTTTGTTTAATATTTATATTATGCTACTTGACTATCGAAGTATTACAGCTGCCAGTTTATTCAGAAATCATTTTTTATAAAATTATTTAACATTTATATATCTTAACTTTGGTGTAGCTTTTATAATTTGAGGAAAAAATATTTAGAGACAGTTTAATGAACTGAAAAATTTTAATAACTGAGAGAACTGGATAATTACATTTAGAACTGAATAATTACTTTTAGAACTGAATAATTACATTTTAGGTTTACTCATATTTCTTCATGCGAGTTTAATATATTTTATACGTCCTTCTTTTATGGAAGGGAAGATAGAAATAACTTCGAATATTAAATATAACACATTGAAAACTTAAGCAACGTTTAAAAGCACAAATAACAAACAAAAAGGACAGCATACAACTGTTTCGATGATACGCTGGATCTCCTAGTTAGTGCAAGAATACCAACAAACCTGAAATCCAAAAGATAAATGGTCGCGAAATTGGGAAGCAGGGGGTATTATATACCCAAGACCTGGATAAGAGAGAGTCAATCAGAAAGCAGTATGAAGAATAGTCCAACCAATCCAAGACGAAACGCAACAACACAAGATTGGCTTGCATCTAAACACAACATGAATATCCCTATCATCCATGAATATCCCGATCACATGAATATCCAGATCATCCTGCATCTTCTTTTCGTGCCTATTTTTTTTTTGGACTTCTGGTTTGTTGGTTGTCTTGAACTGACGCAGGGCCTCCAGCGTATACTCGAAACAATTGTATGATGCGTTATTGTTGTTATTTGTGCTTTTATGCTTTGCTCAAGTTTTCCCCATCTTTCGCTCAATGTGTATTGTACTTATTGATTAAAAACACCATCAAATTATTTATCTAATTACCTTCTTTTGGAATTGGATGAAAGGAGATAAACAAGGAGCACTGATGTGAATTAAAATATGTAACTTTTTAAACTAGGGAGCAGAAACGTCACGCAATACTTCTCTAGTGTGCACAACACTCATGTGAATAAAAATATGTAACTTTTTAAACTAGGGAGCATAAGTGGCATGAAATACCTCTTTAGGGTGTACAGCACTCATGCGAATGAAAATATGTAGCTTTTTAAACTTGGGAGCCTAAGCGTCATGCAATATTTCTCTAGGGTGCACAGCACTCATGTGAATAAAAATATGTAACTTTTTAAACTAGAGAGCATAAGCGTCATGCAATACTTCTCTAGGGTGCACGGCACTCACGTGAATGAAAATATTTAACTTCTTAAACTGCAATACTTCTTAACTGCTCTAGAGTGCACAAGTACCATATTAAACTTCTGCATCGAGCACCGGTTCTATATTATCTTTTTAGAGAGCATCACAATTATTCCATAGAGCATTAACACAATATTAAAAGCTTTTCAGCAAGTAATAAATTAAAATTTTCTGCAAACAAGTACATGCATGACTTTTATATATTAATTGAAAGCAATTGTTGATCTTTAATACATTTTACAACATTTTAACATAATGTACTTGAATTTCGGCTGAAACATGGATTTTTTAACTGATGTTCTGGTGACCTAAATATTTGAATCTGCATTTTAATTTAAAGTATTCATATTTTTTATCTAGAAAATTTTATGGATATTGTATTAACATGTGGCATCACAGGTTATCACGTTAGCATTATCATGCATAATAAAGTCGATCTGAGATGGATACTACAGAAATTTTTACGTATGAATGTTAAAACGCTTCAATAATTGTGATTTTGAATTATTTATATTTTTTATATATATGAATAAAAATATACTAAAACAAGAACTCTATGCAGAAACTTTGATATGGTGGTAAGTGGAGTGCGTACACTTCCTTTTCAACTGAACTATTTAGACATTTTATTCTCTTTTGTGCACTTATTTCATACAGTTATATACATTTTCGGAAAAAAAAATTAGAAGTGACATCTCTAGAATCGGAAGTGGAAATCCTTTGTGAACCACCCATCCCATCCTGCTCCTCCTAACCTGATACTGTATTGCTCAGCATCTAAGCTTTAGCAATAGGCAATTCTGAAAAAAAGCTGATGTAAGGAAAATGTAAATTTTTTAATTGGAAATGACATTTTTGTCTATACACAGAACTGGAAATTGAAATTTTGAGTGGGACCCCTACCTAGAGAGACCCCTACCTAGTGGGACCCCTACCTAGTCGGACCCCATTAGAATGTAATGGTGAATTCCTATCGATCATCTAAACTCTGTTTGTAGTCGCTCAAAAAATAGATTTTTCATAGAATTTTTAAATGTTTTTAACTTTAAGTATAAAAGAACTGAAAGTTTAAATATTTAGTGAATTCCCTACGTTTTCGGAAAGTTGATTGTGAATCCACATAAGCCTTCACTAAGAAAGCTTGAAGCTTGTTCTATAGCAGATTCTGAGAAATAGGTATTTCAAAGAAAATGAAAATTTTTTTAACCGGATTGGGAAAATACCGGAAGTGGAAATCCTTGATTATCCCCCTACCTCCTCTGGAATTTGATGCTGTATCCATATTAGTCATCATCAAAGGTTTATCTATATCCAATTCTAATAAATAAATATTTCAACTCGAAGTGGGAAAAACTGGAAGCAGAAATCCTTAATGAACTCCCAAACCCTCCAAAATGTGATCTTTTACCTGGTCGGGCACTATATCGTAAAGTAAATTTACCATAAATACAATATTAACACTTAACAATAGTGTCCCTCAGTTGACTCAGTAATCGTATACGTGAAATCTAAAATCCAAGTACATTGAGCGGATACAGAAAACCTGTCGATTTTGTGGCCACTAACTCTTTTATTATACACATAAATAATGAAACACACTAATAATATACAAACATTATACACTTAAAACCATACCCTACTTGACCTCGTGGTGTACTGATTATTTTTAGTAATCGTTACTTTATATTATCATTAATTCAAATCCCAAGCTGATATAGCAATGACAATTGTCCCAAGTTCAAACTTATATTGATACAATTATAGTTAGAATAGTATATATATATATATATATATATATATATTTATATATATATATATATGTGCATTAGCATTATAATTAAATTTCAAAACACAATACCTCCAACACTGACGGATGACTTGTTAATCCAAACGACCACCTCCAAGAGTGTGGGGATAGGATAGGAAACACAGTAACACAGTTCACAAGGGCCTACTGGTACTGGAAACTTTACGGAGATTGGGGGTAGGCCGGGGTGATGGACGCTATGTGCGCCACCATCCAAGTGTTGGTTGGTATAAGATCCCGCCAAAAGGAACTTGCATGCGTCAAGATCCTAGCTACTCGCTGGCGATTAAAAATGTCACGAAGAGCCGGACTGCCTGTTGCATAGGGTGCCCCTTGGCGACAAGAAAAGCGACTTCCGCTGCTGCCCGATGGTTATCAAAGTAATCTGGATCCACTCCAGTTCGTCCTGCGCGAAAATGTCCTAGGACGGTATTAGTCTATTATTCAGGAATCCGAGCTCTACTGGTGTAGATAATGCTCAAACATCTAGTGCCTAGGATTCTGTTTCCTGCCGTAGGTTTTCTATGACCACCGCTACAGAAATAGCTGGGAAGCTGGTTTCCAGATTCCCGTAGACTGCAAGAGTTTGGAGCGGCTCGATCCGCAGCCGAGGCAAGGCATGAAAATTGAGACCCTCTCTCACCGGAATATAAAATGGAATCTGATTTAACATTTTTAAATCGGGTCCCTTCACATTTCTGGGGAGGGGGGACCAAATGGAGCTCTAGGCTTCCCCGTTCGCTCATTAGTTACATCACTCATAAGTGACAATGAGCGGGACCAACTTCCGAACTATTTATTGGATTATGGAATGACGCTCATTTTACATGCGTTCCAATAAAATTCGATGATCTGTGGGTTCCTACCAGCTGGGAGGTCTCGTTTGAGCTCCGTAGTGACTAAACACTTGACAGGGGCATAATTTTCAAGAGGTTTATAATTTCAATTTAGACATTTACTCGGAAATCTCTTACCCAGAAATTCACAATTTCTGTCTTGTGCTATTCAAACCTTGGCGTCGAACTGTCCAGTCGTATCTGTGAGGAGACATCGTGCTAGCATGTAAACTTACTGTCCACATTACCTATGTTGAGTAATTGCTCCACCCTTTCTTATGGGTCGATCCCGGTGAGCATGAATAGTAGTAAACATTATGCTTCTTCATAACACTGGATTCATGTCAGATATCATTTAAGCTCTTTTTACAGCCGATAAAAAAAAACTGGTATTGCAAGAAAAATGTAAATTTTTGATTCGTGACATCTCGAGAACTGGAAGTGAAAATTCCTAGTAAGATTTTTAACCCCTTCAAATACTAAAGCTAAATCTATAATCTATATCAGTTATTATGGATTCCGACTCTTGACTCTATCTATAGCCAAATCTGAAAAATAGTTATTTCAAGTCAAATTTTTGAAGCGGAATCGGATATGTAACCGGAAGTGATTGTTTTGAAGCGCAGTTTCTACTTATGAATTTGATGCTGAATCCACATCAGTTATCATCTAAACTCCATTTATAGCCAATCTTGAAAATTAGATATTTCAAGGAGACTAGAACCGGAAATAAAAAATAACCGGAACTTGAAATCCTTAGTGAGCCCCCTATACCTTCTTTGAAATTTGATGAAATTTTATGTTGAATCCGTACCAATCATCATCTAAGCTCTATAGTAGATTCTGAGAAATAGGTGCTTCAAAAAATTTATAGTGATGTCAATTCTGATTCCCACCTAAAATGTAGATCAAACAACTAATTAACTGGTTGGCTCAAAATACTATAAATCCACACATTTAAATGAATTAATAATAACTCCCTATATATTTATAAAATCATTGAAGATAAAAAAAATGTTTCTCACAATATTTTTAATCATGTTACATTACGGCAGATAAAGAAAATCCAAAAAAATCAATTGTGGTATGAATAAATTGGTTTCCAAGTAGCTTCAAGAATTTTCACCCTAAGAAGTAATTTATGGAAATTGAAACTCAATTAATTTCTTCCGCCGCGTCATTTTTAGAAAGTAATGAAATGATTGACCTGAAAAGGTCTTTCAGGGTATGTTTTTCTCGTGGTTATAGTGAAAGCTAATGTGTTGAAAAAAATGCGACTCTTTAAAGAAATAAAAATTATTTATATATTTTTATGCCTCAAGAAACCACGGTTATTATTCATGTGAAATGTTATACATGAATCTCACTGAATAGAAAGATTTATTGTTTTTCACTGATGCACAATATTTCACTTTTAGTATAAAAGTAAAAATAAAGATGAAAGGCAATTTATCCTAAACTTTCGACATTAGCGTGCTCCTTGTAAGATGAACTCATCAGTGTACCCTTTTCAGCGATTAACCTTTAAATTTTAGCCTTTATAATGATTAAACTTTATAGTGTGCTACTTTTAGTGATTAACTTTTATTATGTACAATTTTTAGTAAGTTATCAATATAGTGTACTTCTTTTAATGATTGACTTTTAAAGTATAATCCTTTTAGTGATTAACCTTTATAGTGCAGCCCTTGTAGCGATTAACCTTTAAATAACTTCACATTTTAGTGACTTAATCTATATAGCGTAAGCCCTTTAGTGATTAGCCGTTATAATGTAGTTCTTTTAGTGATTAAACTGTACCTCAGAGGCAGTCTGTGTACCCCAGAGGTATATATCTAAAAGCTGTAACATAAATACAAACTAAGTTTATATAAAATGTCTCCTGAAAAGGGGCTTCGCTCTCTCGGGTTTATGCCTGAAAGAAACACTGGAACTCCATTTAGTGACATAACCTATATAATGTACTCTTTTTAGTGATTAGTTTTAATAGTGTAGCTCTTTTAGTGTTTAAACTTTATAGCGTACCTCTTGCAGTAATTTAACCTGTATATTGTACCCCTATCAATGGTTCCTTTTAGTCTACACAGAAGTCTACAAAATTGCGAAAACAGTAAGCTTTCATGCTGCCTTTTCGGGTATCGGCTATTTCATGCTAAATACGAGTATTTCTATATAGTCCAAAATTACGACTACGGATGTTGGTATCTGAATTAATAGCGTGGTTCTAAATTGTGCGGTTAAATTAAGTCTTAAAATTTTGTGTTTAATAAGGTTATCCCAATATTTATAATTAATCTTTTGTTTAGTGCATTTTATAGATTTAGTTTATTATTAGATAATTTTTGTATCACACCTAATGTTGAATATGCACTTTATAATGTACACTGGGTAACTATTGAGTACAGAAGTTTTGAAAGCACTGCTTTATAATATGTGCAGTATGGAAAATAACTAGGCTTTTTGTACAGTGATTAATATTTATATTTCAAATTATGGACAAAGTATGATGCATATATGCACAGTATAACATTAAACTTACATCACTGCATTGCAAATGATCTGTGTGGGTTTCTATACAATCGAAAATACTGAATATTATGTATTTATGAAGCGCGCGACAACATGGTGCGCTTAAATCTTCGGAGACAAAGAATAGATCTCTATTGCCATATTTGGTAATGAATGACTGACACTTCATAATTAGTTTAAGTTCTAATCTTGCAGCGGGCATATTTTAAGTGACAGCCTGAAGTTAATATAGAGTTTTGTAATTGCAAACAAAGAACGCAGTGCACAGTTGCTGTCATAACTGTTCACATTTTTTTCGAATTATTACATGGAACATTTAGCTTATATATTCACAATCGAAAGCAGATTGTGAATATTTTGTATTTATTAACAGTGGGTGACATGATGCAATTTAAAGCTATAAAGACCAGATATGTATCAATTAGAATACCTGAAGATAATTGGCACTTCATGATTCGTTTAAATTCTAGTGTTGCAGTAAACCAACTTTAAGTGTCACTCTGAAGATAATATAGAATAATCGCAAATAAAGAGTACAGCGTATAGCTGGTTCCATAAATGTTGACAATCCTTTTAAATCATCATTATAAAGCATTTATAGAAGTCAATTGTAGTTCATGAGTCTTTGACATTAGCTGAATTCTTCAAAGGTGTCCGTGGTACTGCCCCCAGGTGGGCGGAGCATTGGTGGAAGAGCTGGTTCAAGGTGACGAGAAAAAGGGTAAGAACGTGGTGATGGTGGAAGTTACTATGAAAAACTTCCCTGCTGCCAGCCAGAAATTAAATTAAATTAATTTTGGGAGGGTTGGGGTTTCTTTAGATCCGAAATAATTTTGATGATGCAGAGAGTCTTCTGCATCATCCAAAATCGTTAGATTTTAGGATTTGAACAAGTTGTTTTAGAAGGTCCTGCAAGTTACTCAAATCGAAGTACTTTTCAATTTCCTTGAAAAAATTCAAGAAATCTAAGAAAGCATTCGAGGTTTGGGGTATTTCTTTACCTGTGTCAGGTTGTGCCTCGGCAGAGTGCTCTCCTGTTATTCTAGTAATCGTCTCGGCACTTTCCTGCGCTTCCTGAACAGGGGGGGGGGGATATTTTTAGAAAGTAGGGGGGGGGGGAGTTTTCCTCGCCTAGGTCGATGGATGGGTTGATTTTAGAAGTTTTTGGGTACATTTTGGACGCCTGGAACTTTTTACGGTTCCAGGGGTTTTGAGGATAATGCCTAAAATTTGCAGGGATGTCTCCGCCGTAGTTGGCACATTTATCTGGGATCTCTCCCGTTTTTTTACACTCGCGGCTCAGGTGGCCTTCATCACATTTCAAACAGCGAGGGGGCGTGAGCATGGATCGGAGTGATGATTAAAAAGCTGGAAATTGTAACACATTTTACGGCCTATGCACTTGAAGGTTTGTATCTTTATCTGCATTGAATGTATGCTAGTCAGCTCATGGATTCTCACCCAGTCTTCAGTTAGCCCAAGTCCAACCAAGAAGATGGGGAGGGGGGGGGGAAATACCTCTTCTATTCCTAAGTTTCGATATTCTGTTGATTTTAAAGCTTCCGTTAGCTAGGTCGGATTTTATCATATCAATTTTAGTATTATGAAGTAGTCCTTTGATTACTATATTTTAGGTCGCTGATTTCTTAGATTGATTGCGCTGAATAGAATCTTCTTATGGGCCAAGTGAGCCTGAACACTCCTGTAATCCTCAACGGATCCAGGAGTGATCCTGATCACTCACTCTTCCCATAGGAAAGCCCTGAATTTTAAAATTAAGCATTTTGTTTAAATCCACTATGAAGGTTCCCCAATCGCTTGAGGAGTCCAGATAGAAGGACCATACTTTTTCTTTAGGTTGTGAGGAGCCTCAGCCAAGTCGGCTTCATATACCTTTATTTTTCTGGAAGTTATTTTTGGACAGAAATTTCCTGCTGGGTCGGTTTAGGGTCTTCTGATTTTTTATCTATTTACTTTTACTCTGGGTTATATATCCCTCTAATTTGTTATACATCGAATTTTTGAAGTTTAGAAAAAATTCCTCTTTGGATTTTGATTTTCTCTCACTATACATATCATAGATGTAATCATATGATACCCTATTATCTAGCGTATTGGGATCTGGGTTCTCGACAAGCAGGGATGGATCTGAAATAGAATCTGTAAGTATTTTCGTCGGTGACTTGGCTTTTTCGTAGTCCATTCCTTCCTCTTCTAGTTCCTCCTCAAGTCTATCGATGATGGAGTCTTAACATTTCAGGTGGTTGAGATATCGCAATTCTATTGAGTCCTTGGTCATCTTGTCGTGGGACCAATTTTTTTAAGTATGCAGCCTCATAGATGGCAGCAGTCTGGCCTACCTCTTCCTCTTTTTCAACGTCTTCGGCCTCCATGTCCTCCGAGCAGTCCAGGTTTTTCTTTACATCCTCTTCCATGGCAATTTGTCTTTCTATTTCTCAATCCTAATCCTATTTTTCTCAAACAAATTCTTTTCACTTATCATCTTGGCCTTCCTCAGTGAAGATCTTACTCCCTCCGACATGTTGCACCCACGAATGCAGTACAAGCATGCGCGGACAAAAATAGAAAGCACGCGGTCTGCACATGGAAAATAATCAGGACCAGCTCAAAACACGTCCTCACACCAGTTCCGACGATCAGTGAATTGAATGAGTCAATGGGTAATGATTTTATGGTTTAAACAAAATATATGTTTAATCATGCATTCAATTGTTTGGAAGCCAAGGCCCTTTTTTCTCCAAATTCTATATTTGAATCGGACATTTTTTAAAGTTTCCTTATCATAAGTTATCTTAATCAAACTCCCTTGTTGGCGATCATTGTCCCCTTTTCGCTTCCATTTTCAAATCTCTGGTATAATGTTTTCAATTCCGGTCGTCTTACTTATTATCTCGATTATTTGTTTTCATTTATTTCGGACTTTAGTTACCTTTACCGCTATTTTATTTGACAAGTAGCTGACATGGAATTCTAAACCAGATTGTTCCTTCGTATTTGAGTTTAATTTTCTACAATTTATTCTAATTGGTTCCGGCATTTTTACTAATTTCTACTTAATTTTTACTGCTGTTTTAAACGTGCAGTTTAATTAGTCAATGTTTTAGTACATTTTTCAACTATACATTTGTATCTTTTCATTCAACTATCCGTTCTTTTACATCTTCATTTTCTTCTTTTATTTCTCTCCGTGGTTTTGCGTGTTCATATATTCCTACCAGTCTCTTGGTTTTCCCCGTCCAGTTTTTCTACGTTTCTTCCGGAGTCATTGGTAACATTTTTTCTACCTTCAGCCACGTTGGTTATCCTCACTTGTCGATCTGACGTGGGTTAATGAGGCCGCCCTCTTGTCAGTCATGAATAATGTTCCTAAATATTCATGCTGGCACAACAGCGGCCATATTGATTCTCAGTTGAAGTGATGCATGTATATGACAAAAAGGGGATTACATTCTCTAACTGCATATGTCAAACAGAAGATTACTTTCTCTCTCTTTTCTTGGAATTTCGAGAAAATAAAAATATTTAAAAACATTTTAGACTACTTTCTTAAGGGGGCATAGGACCTTCAGAAATGCCATACACAGAGTAAATTTCCATATTTCACGTTTCATGTTGTACCTCTTCTATTATACATCGGTAATACCTAAAATTTTTATGGTTTATAACTGAATATCTGTGAAATACGTGCAAATTTTTTCAATAAGGTGAATCTTATAATAATATTTTAAAAATTGTATAATTTTCATGTATTTATAAAAATTTTATTTTTATATAGGTTGATTGCAACAAAACTGTTGCTTCCAGAAACAAAATATTGCTGACTATGCAAAAGTATCCATTCAAGAAGTCTTAGATCAAAATCAAAACATTTGCATAATTTAAATTTTTTTAATTAAATTTAAAATTTAATTAAATTTTTAATTTTAAATAATTCATTTTTTTTAACTTTAATTATGCAAATGTTTCGATTTTGATCTAAGTCTTTTTGAATGGACACTTTTGCATCATAGTCAGCAATATTTTCGTTTCTGGAAGCAATAGTTTTGTTGCAATCATGCGCGCAAACAACCCACATCCAAATAAAATTTTAATAAATACATGCAAATTATACAACTTTTAAAAATATTCTTATAAGATTCACCTTATTGTAAATATTATCACATATTCTACAGGTATTCACCTATTAGCCATAAAATTTTTAGGTATTATCGTTCTATAATAGAAGAGGTATAAAATAAAACGTGAAATACGGAGATTTACTCTGTTTATGGCACGTTTGAAGGTACTATGCCCCCTTAAATGATTGGTATATCTCTTTGAAAGTAGAAGAACATATTTTATAGCAAAATTGCGTGTCAAATATTTTCCATGTAACATGTGCGTGTCATTGAAACAGCACAGATAGATGCTAACTGTCTGGACCAGTTGCTTCAAATTGCATGTTTTAGAGACTTGGACATGAAAAAGAAGCAAGTGTTTAACATATTACAACATAGTTGAAAAGTGTTGAAGACTTTAGTTATTCTGTCTGTCTATTTATCCTTTCGCACGATAACTTCCGTAAAAATAGCTTTATCGAAATGGTATTTTAGTATATTGTCGAGACGGTCTGTGGGATGTTTGGAAATGAGAATGAATAATAATAAAGGTGGTATCACGTCTATTCTAAATTCAGTTATAAAATCAACGACACCACATGATAGACAAAAGGTAATTTAATAAAATCATCCTACAGAACGGCATACACAGCTTTAAAAATCCAGAGCGCTTTAGGTCACTACTATACCCTTCATCAGTGGCTATACGAAGCAGTAAACGTGGAATGCTTATACATTGACCAGATCAGTAGACATATTTGCATAAATCAACACAAAATATTAGTTGTACAAGCAGGCTATTAAAATTAATCTATTACATATACAAATTTAAGGGTTATACCCAAGAGATTTAATTTAAAGAAGTGGTAAATATTTTACAAAGAAAAGACTCGAATCAATGCATATCAAAGTTCAAATTTTAAGTTACGCTTGGAAACTCGTTCTCGAATCTATGCATGTCACTCCTCTTTGCAGTTATATGTAACATCACTTTATTGTAATTGTGCTTGCCTGCATTTTTTAATTGTGTCTTTTCTTTGTAAAATATTTACCACTTGTTTGAATTAAGTCTCTTGGATATAACTCCTAAATTTTTATTTGTAATTGAATTATTTTAATAGCCTGTTTGTACTACCATTATTATCTGTTTATTTATGTAAATTTGTCTGCTGATCTGGTCTACATATAAGCCTTCCACGTTTACGATTTCGTATAGTCTTTTATGAAGAGTATAGTAATGCCCGAAATCGCTCTGAATTTTTAAAGATATGCAAGTCTTGCAGGATGACTTTACTAAATGACCATTTTTCTATGATGTTGTGTCGTTGAATTTATAACTAGAAATGAATAATATCACGCAATTAGAATCGGATTTAATCGGGGTTAAAAAAATGAAATAAATTATACCCTGTGGGATTTAGTATTTCAAATATTTCTTAATTCATAAAAAGTTTAAACCTAAGCCATAAAAAAGTTTAAACTTAAGCCACAAAAATGTTTAAAGTCCAAATGAGTAAGATATACCAATCAACTTTCTCTTAGGTTCTTTTGGCACAAAAGCATTTAAACTAAAGCATTTAAACCAAAAGAGTTTACCTAAATGTAGTACTCAATATGACGTTTTTCTTTTATTATATATACATTTTGAAACTATTTTTTGGACCCACACTTAGTACTCGACCATCACAGCTCGACCTACTTGAAGGCGTAATGTTTGGGCTACAGGAGAGTGCACGCAATTTAGATTGAAAGCTATTGAAGATGCACTTTAAGCTCTCTTTTACACGCCCAGACCGTCCGAACTACCCGAAAGAGTAAGGTACCTGTCTAGACTGCAGGGACATGTACCACCAAAATTACACCGGGACTCAGTGAGGGCGGCATCCACAAGGATCGTACCCTCCTTCACCTACCACTGACCTCTCGGAAGGACTTCCATACCCACGTATCCAACATGGATGTACTGAAGAGAACATGGGGACACTTTGAGTAGAGCAGGGAATCGAACTCGGGTCCTCTGAGTGCCTTAATCACTAGGCTGCCCCTCGCACACTTTAAGCTTCCTCATCCCAGACCATCCGACCTACCCAAAGGTGTAAATTATCTATTTGGATGGCCGAGGTGTGCAATCCAGTTTAGACCGGAACCCAGTGAGAGAGCCATCCAAAGGGACCGTACCCTCCTTCCTCTAACAGCCAAACTCTTAGATCACACGTTAAGCTGTATTGTAAATCACTTCTGGTAGAAAAGTGTAAAATACTATACGCCAGTCGTTTATACCATCCCAACGTGACACAAATGGAGTGAATGCAAACGATGCATCCAAATGGTAAATCTTCGATAACTTTATCATGTATGGTCGGATTTGAACGAATGAATTGCATTCTATTAATCTATCTAAATTGTATAATATTCGAAAAAATTATCAATAAAAATTAAAAAATAATATAATATTTTTTTTAATCGAAAAATTGAAATTTTTTCAGGGGTACCCTATATCACCCTCAACCACATTTTCCTATTCGAGACTTCCGAAACGAGTAATATATATATATATATATATATATATATATATATATATATATATATATATATATATATATATATATATATATATATATATATATATATATATATACACATATATATATATATATATGTATATATATATATATATATATATGTGTGTGTATATTATATATAATTATTTATTAATTATATAAATAAATAAAAATGAAAAATAATAAACTTAGTCAAAAACATTAGAAAAATCAAAAAAATCGGAAAATAAGATGCATTAACATTAATGTTTTGAATTTTATTTTCGCAAAAAAATGTAACTTTTGTCAGTATTGAAACTACGTTTTGAGCGCCCTTATAATGGTGAATAGTGGCATTCTCGATTATCCTGTTTTCCTATGAATTACTTGTTTAGTAGGAATTTTCATCTTTGATTCATATTCATATTCAGTTCCGCATGTTTGGGAAGTTGTATTCTGAATTGCTTGTCCAGTCTCCAGCTTAGACTCACTGGACGGGTTTGGGAGTATTTCCGTGAACGTTCGTACTGCCTCCCTGGTAGAATTTCGACTTGTTCATTCCGGTGCTTCTAGATTAAGCTGTTGAGGTTGATCGTGTATACACATGGTGGAAGAGGAAGGGTTCATGCCGCATGGTAATACAATTTTCTTAATGTATCCTTTTTTCATTTTTTCATTTTTTGATGCCTGTAGTCTGAGTTTAAGCATTTATAGTAATTTACTATTGCTTAATCTGAAACAGGCATTTGTTTGGGTTAATTAGAATTAAATACTCAGACCTGAAGATGAATTTAGTTCTGATTAATCATCGAATATGGGGAGGTTCTGTTCTTTTCTCTTATCGGCATTATGGCCGTGAATTTGCTTCTATGGTGATGTTAATATTACTTGAATTGTATTTTTATTTTTTTTAATTTTACATAATTCTTATTACATTTCAAATATATATATATATATATATATATATATATATATATATATATATATATGTATATATATATATATATATATATATATATATATATATATATATATATATATATTGCATCAATCTGTAACCCATAACAGAGATACTCGCTTTTTTTATAATGTTTGAAGTAGACTTTATCTACGTAACATTTAGCTTTTTATATTTGTGTGACAGAAAACAATCCAAATATTCTGTATATATCAGTTATAAATTCACATCTCGTACGTTATAGCTCCAATAATTAAATGTATCTACCTTAGCATATATGATGATTGTCATTTCATGATTAGCTTGAATTTGAGTGACAATTCAAGTTTATTTCAAATGATAGATATTATGAAATAATCGCAAATAAAAAACTACATATTTAGTATTGTAACTGGTAGAAACTATTTTGTACTACCATTTTCATGAAATCTTCTTACTTTCCTTATATACATAATGTATAAGGAAAGTATTGTTACGGGGTCGAAAATTCGAATTCGAGTTTTCGACGGGAGAGCACGTTTCAAGCATCCCTGATCACGAATCAAATATTTTTGAAGTGATGTCTGTGTGTGTGTGTGTTTGGAGACGATAACTGACGAATGAATGGACCGATTCGAACGAAATTTGGTACAAAAATCACAATCCATGAATACTGGAAACCTATTGGTTTTACATGTAATCGAATGTTCAGAACCCCCGTAAATTTTCGAGTGAAATTTTGAAAAATTATTAAAAAATCAAAACCTTTAAAAACACACATTCTGCATACGTTCAAATAGCATATTTACAGTGACACAGTGTGAGCGATACCACGAAGATATTCCATCACAGGACAATTATTACGATCGTTTACAACAGTCATAATTTTCTTCTCCCTGTCATCATCTACCTCCCTATGTTTTGGTTGTTGTTCTCCGCGAAGAATGCATTCAATTTGGTAATCCACCTGCTCCTGTTCTTTTCGAAATTCTTCTATGCCAGAATATATGGCCATTGTCGTAGCAAGCGGATGGAGACAAGAGGGAGCGTGAGTCCGGCGCATGTGCGCGGGGGGAGGGGCGTGCTGATTAGTAAATTCTAACCCTAGTGACGTCACTGTGATAACCGCCTTAGTGTTGTATTAGTCTGTGTAAGAGTGGGTTTCGGTTGTCGGGATTTTGGCTTGTCGGGATTTCGACCCTGTCGGGATTTTGGCATGTCGGGATATCGGCTGTCGGGATTCTGGCTTGTCGGGATTATGACCCAGACCCATCATTTTTCCATGGGGTTTTATCAAACAATCGTCCCAGGTACCAAATTGCAAGTATCTATGTATTCGAGAAATGCCTAAAAAAATGACAGACGGACATGCAGACAGACGGACACTTGGCAATTATTATACATCGATTGAGACTGTCTGTGGGACATATGTAAATGAATAATATCACCCTTTTAGTTTCAGATTGAAACCAGATAAGAGAAAAATACATTGAACCCTATAGGACCTAATGTTTCAAACATTTTTTAAGCAAAGTTAAAATTAACAAATTGCTTCCAAAATTTTATTAAATATTCAAATTATCCCATGAAATATATGAAAAAAATATTGAGCAAAACATGTTTGGTAGTTTATTTTAAAAAAAATAAAATATTAATAACACCCATATAATACGAAAAGGTCACGTGACCCACTTTAAAATGAAATATGCATCCATCTTGTGTCAAAATCAGGAATTTTAAAGTTTTTTTAAAATTTATATTTAGTGTTGCATTTGTCCTTTATTTTTGCGATTTTTTGTGCATCCATTTCCTGCGCCAACACAGTTACAATATTTTTGAGTTTAAATGAACTGAACTTCATTCGTCTTCAACAACGTCAGACGATTTATAGAGAGCCTGACGATTTATATTTCGATGACGGCTTTTAAATACGGTTTGAATGAAGCTTTAAGCATGGAGTTAGAACGTAGTTTTACCTCCGTGGTTTTAATTTTCCAAGTAAAATAAATGATTGTAATTCTGTGATAATTAAAATAATATCCGCTGAATGTATCGTATTTTAGAGATGTTTAAATACAATTACAGCTGGATAGTGTTTTATAATCAATGCCTTATGCATGATTGATCTTTCTTGTAGTTATATGCAGTGTTGCATCCGTCCTAAAGGCTCTTTATTTTTAACACTTTACAACATAGTTGAAAAGTGTTTATGACTTTTTAACACTTTACAACATAGTTGTTATGGCTTTGTTCATCTTCATGTCTGTCTGTATGTCTGTCTGTCTGTCCGTTAGCACGAAAACTGCCGTAAAAATGACTTTATCAAAATGAAATTTTAGGTGAAATTTCTCGTGTACTTTCTTAAGCACTCTATGTGATATATATTTGAATATAATTTTTTTTTCATTTTTCTCAAATTCTTTCTTTTTCAGATTTATGTACAAATTTTATAAAAATTATTCAAGATAGAGAGTTAAAATTTAACACATTTATGTAAAAAACTTGTTTCATTCAAAATATCTAAAATTATAGGTGTAAGTAAAAAAAAGTGTGTTTTGGCGATTTTAGGTTAGTTCTACTAGAATATTAGAAATTCATTTCTTTTTGACCGAAATGGAAATTTTTTTTTTAAATTTTTAAATTACATATTTTCAGGCACTGTAACAAATTTGAAGGAATCAGGTTTGATAATTTTGAAAAATGTACTAAACTAATACAAGGAGGCGTCAAAAAGAGGCCAGATTTGATGTTACAGGCGGACAACGATTTATGGTATCATATCGCATGAGGTTTGTTGACTCAAAGCGGTAAAGGTGGCTGAACAATTAGGAGTGAACTTCGTGGGGGGCAATAGAAGATTGCCCTATGAAAACCTGGATCAGATCAATCACAGATGCCTGCGAGTCAATGGGCGGCAAGGGCGGATTAACAAAAACCATGTGAAGAGGAGAGAAAAAGAATAGAAGAGTCATGCAGATAGTGTGTGAGTTGAATGCACATAAACATGCATTAAATGCGGATTTGAAAAATTGGTACGTTAACATGTAGTAGAGACAGATTTGAGAAATTGTTGCGTAAGGATGGAGTGTCTGAAATAATAATGTTAGAAGTACACCACAGATCCGAAACAGGACGTAAATCCCTACGAATCAACGCATATTGATGAGCTTGACAAGAGCCAAGGTAAAGTCTGCTTATATATCAGCTATAGGGAAAATTAGATAAAATCTGACCCCAAGTCACTTGAAATTGATCTTGTATCAAATTAAAAATACTGCAGAATACCTTGTTAATTAATATAATAGTCAATGATTAGTACAGTGTTAAGCATTTTTGTGAAATTTAATAATAATAATACACAAATAATAATTATAATAAAAATTAAATTGGTGTAAAAAATGTATCTTCATTATTCAAAGTTAAATACTGTTATATATGTATATTAATCAATTTAATTTCAGTTTAATAATCGGAAGAGACACACTGGGGGATTATTGCAACTGCAAGCAATGTGCATCATGGCTATACGAATAGTTGGTAAACTAATTTATTATAATTAGTTATTTATATCACTTTTTACTAAGTCTCTACCTTAAGCTTTTTTATATGCCACATTTTGGTACCGTAACCTTTAATTATTTCACCACAGGGTGCATATACTTCTTTTGAAATATAGTGTATTTCATTAATATTCCTCCATTTCACCTCCAGAGATATGTTATCTGCTATTAATTTGATATAGATTATGGTTTGAAAGAGGGTTTATGAAATTACATTTTGAAATTTCGTACATATAGCTCTTTATTTGCGTTTTGAGAAATTAGATGTCCATTGAGATTTTTATGTAGAACTATATAGTTTTCTGAAAAGTATCAGAAAAGATACATGATTCCACAATCTTTTAATTCAATACTATTTCCAATTCCTGTTGCCATGAATTAAAATATTCATTTTATTTCATCATACTAGACACAAACATTTTACCTTGTTTACAAGAGAGAATGTTTTTCCTTGTTTGAGAGACGCTGAATTTGAATATATATATATATATATAATATGACAATCACCAAAACAGATAAACCACGGTTACAACGCTGATAGAAGAAATAGACAGCACTGGCTTAATTTTGGAGGTTAACCAAACTTACATTCATCGTCAGGTCTAAGCATCTAAATCTAATTCACCCAAACACATGCTTGTTTCAGATTTGTCAAAGTAAGTTACTATAAATCCCAAAGCGCAGACTACAAGCATTAAAATAGGAAAAATTGAAAAATTATTAGAAATTCAAGAATTACCATGATCCATGACGCAAGAACCCAGCTTGCACGTGTATTGAAAGTTAACAGTTGTAACTGGATGAAAAAAAGTCGAGATACAGCTGGGAGAAGAAGGACAATATAAACCAGGGGGATGGAACAAATTGAAGTGACCTTCCCTGAAACCCATTCAGGCAGTTATATTAGGAGACATGATAACCAATAGCATAAGGTAAATAGGGTAAACAGGAATCATAGATGACAAATCTTTCTATAAAAGTGATTCACAGAAGAATTGAATAAACAAGTATGCCACTAACACCATTATAAGAGGTTCAAATCGTAGTATCAAATTGTCTAAATTTGCATATTTTTAGCGAAAATAATATTCAAAACATTAAACATTAAATATTTATGTATCTCATTTTCAAATATATATATATTATATATATATATATATATTATAGCTAATATCAATCGATCAAAGAGAAATCTCTAAACACAATATGTGATTCTAAGACAGATAAATAGGAACTACTAAGCCTAAAACTGAGAAATAAAGCTAGGCTTAAGTAGAAGGTTAATTCAGAATATATTCTTTATCAAGACTGAGCATCCAAACCAATGCAATGACAACACATTTGTTTCTGAATTTAGTGACTGTTTCTATGAACACCAAACGTTTCAATCAATAAGCATAATTAGATAATTAAGATTGAAAAAATATTAAGAAATCAAGTAAATACCTGGAATCATGTGTAAGCAAGCCAAAATGGATTAGAAAGTATAGCTGTGTACAAGAAGATAGGGAGAAGAATGGTGAGTAGACCTTGGAGGTTAGACGGATTTACTAAGTGTTGAAATGGTTCCAATGAAATTTTACCCTGGTGGGAATTGATGGAAATAGAAATGCCGATTTAAAACAGAATAAATAGAATGAACAAGAATCAAATACAAAAGGTATACACTCATAATTCAGAGGTGCAAGGAAATTGAATAAAAGTATCAAGAACACCAAATACTCAATTGATCCAATACTGATAGTATTTTAAATGATATTGTTCTTTGAAAAATTATATTTAAAAATGTAATTTAAATTCCCATATAACAGAAATATAAGAATCCATTTTCTGTCTATTCAAAATTAACCGATCTGAAGAAAAAGCCCCTCTAGTCCTGTTTCTTAACAATTTTACAAACAATAAAGGTGTGGCAGACATATAAGGAAATACAGACATTGAAATGGTAGAAAAAATATACCTGTACCTGTGGTGCACACTTAAATTAATTTTATTGAAGCTAGTTAAATACATTGAGTTGCTACTTGAAATGCCGCTAACAACCCACCATATATCTTTAGTACGAGTTCCTGGAATATAATATATTAACATAATACTACTCAGAATTAAATGAATCAATTTTAACTTTAAAATAACATTATTTATTAAGAACATTCTATCCGTTACTAAATAAATTACGACAATTACCACATGTAATTAAGGAGGAGATTGGACATGTGACATCAGGTAAGTTAAAAATGCCTAAACTGAATATGACCATCTATAATCTATATAAATAAAAATGAAAATCTGTCTGTCTGTCTGTCTGTCTGTCTGTCTGTCTGTCTGTTTGTCACATCATCACGGGAGAACGGCTGAACCGAATTTGATGAAATTTTGTGGGTAGCCCAGAAATAGCCCCACTTAAAATTATATCCGTGTTTTGAGTTTCTACGACCAGTGGTTCTCGAGATATTAGTAAAAAACGAAATTTTCGTTTGTCTCATCATCACGGAAAAACGGCTGAACCGAATTTAATGAAATTTGGTGAATAGCCTTGAAATATCCCCCCATAAATTTTGTCCAAGTTTCGAGTTTCTAAGACCTGGGGTTGTCGAGATATTAATGAAAAACGGAACTTTTTCCTAGGAGTTCTACTCCCTAACTCCGTGGTTTATCCAAACGAAAAGCTTGAAAATCGTTTGAAAGTGAATTAAAATTTAATCTCTGAGTTTGATGGGAGATTGTTTGCGTTAATTAGTCACTTTCTGAAAACATGAATTGTTTGAAACATGATTTAAAGGGGAAATCTATCTCCATGGTTCTTGGTTTATTTAAAACAAGTTTTTACGGAACAATAAGAAGTATAGAAAAATCAAAATCGTTATTTAATTTCGCAGTTTATGTTATAAGACATGACATATTTAACATGTTATAAGATTCTATCTTATATCATGTTACTCAGAAACGCAATTAAATTAAATCTGTCTGTTAATTTTAATAATTATTTTTTCGATTTGAATAATAAATAAATGGATATAAAAATATGTTTTAGAAAAGAACGATTTGATTTTTCTTATAGCATTTTTGACTGGATAATATCAATTACGGTCTTCAGGTTTAAAAATTATTATTATTTATATTTCCGGGGATTATTGATTCAAGGATTATTGATATTTTCAAGTTATTATGCAATTATTTTATTATGACAAAAATTGTTTAAACTCATATATTGTATGTTGTACGAATCTTCTACAAATACACGTATATATCTTTTAATCTACGAGAATATAAGTAGTACAGGTATATTGACATATGTTTTGATATATATTGGCATATATTGGAATCAATTACGACCTTCTGGTATAAAGAGTACGGATATTATTGATGTTTTCAATTTATTACGTCATCTCTTTTATTTTGGCAAATATTTTTGAGACGAATATAGTAATACGGGTAATCTTCTACTAACACATTGGCATATTTTCTGATCTGCGACAATATAATTAGTACGGGGTTGCATATATTCATTCAATTCCTATTTTTTCTTCTGTAAATTTGCTTAAAAAAGGGGGCAGGATGTTTTATTCTTCAGATCTGATCGTGAAGATAATTTTGCTTAGTGAGAACATATATTCTTAAACTTCTCTTTAGGAGCAATAAATTTAATATTTTAACAGAATTTGCACATGATTGCGAACTTTAAGTTTCTTTAAATTATACACTCCGTACGAATAACGGGTATGCTGTTAGTGGTTAATAAATTTTAACATTTTAGGAGGATATATCATGTTGCTCGGCATCGCAATTAAATTAAATGTGTTTGTTAATGTTTTTATTATTTTTTTTCGATTTAAATAATAAATAAATGGATAAATGGATATAAAAGTATATCTTATGAATGGACGGTTTGATTTTTCTTTTAATTATATTAATTGCTGACTGCGTACATCAATTTCATTTATTTTGGCAAAGAGTTTTCAAGCTTATATCGTATTTAGCTACTAAACTCATATATTGTGTTTAGCCAATAAATTCATATAGCCGATTGTTGAAACAGAAAAAGAGTAGAGCGGGTATATCTTCTAATACAATTGTAGTGTTTTCATTTAGTATATTGAAACGGGATAAGAAAGTTTCATTCAGATCTGCATATTCAAAGCTACGAATTTGGAGGGATATCGCTAATTTGACAACTTTTCTTAAACTTTGCCAAATTGACGGAAATGTCGCCAAATTGATATAAACGACACACAAACAGCTGCCATAAACATTCGGGTTGGTCGTGTGGCTTGGGTCTTCTACATATCAATGAAATTTTTTTTGTTTTGTTAGAAGAGAGTACTGAAATGATGTTTGGTTAGCATTTATCTGTCAGACCAACCATCCTACTTAGTAATACATTTAGCGAATTTTTAAAATGTCACCAAATTGATAAAAATGTTTTCAAATCTATAAAAATATCTTGAAATTGATAAAATTGCGCTACATAAATGATATTAATTGTTTTTTGTTAGGGGATAGTATTGTGATGATATTTCGTCAATTTGTCGCAAAGTGGAACTGTCAGTTCTACAGTCCCACTTGGCGATACATTTGGCGATTTTTTAAAATGTCGCTAATTTGACGAAACTGTCGCCAAATGTTCCATAGAAATATAACTATTTAGACGATATTTTTTCTACCAATTTATTTGAAGCAACTGATATCATGTCGCTTAGCAACGGATTTAAATCCAATGTGTTTATGCGGCAGACGATTTTTATTAAATCCTTTCCGATTTGAATAATGAAGATATGTATATAAAATAAATTTCATTGCCATTTCATTTTGGACTGGATAATATCAATTATACTCTTCAGGTTTAAACATTATTATTATTGACTAGCAGCATACCCGTCCTTCGTACGGAGTATATAATATAAAAAAACTTATAATTCGCAATCATGTGCAAATTCTGATAAAATATCAAATTTATTGCTCATAAAGAGAAGTTTAAGAATATCTGTTCTCACTATGCAAAATTATCTTCACGGGCAAATCTGAAGAATAAAATATCCTGGCCCCTTTTGTAAACAAATTCACACACAAAAAAAAAAGAATTGAATCAATATATGCAACCACGTACTACTTATATTGTCGCAAATTAGAAAATATGCCAGTGTGTTAGTAGAAGCTTAAACATATTGTAATATGAGTCTTAAAAATATTTACCAAAATAAAAAAGATAACGTAATAAATTGAAAGTATCAAAAATCCCCGTAATCTTAATACCAGAAGGTCGTAATTGATTCCAATATATGCCAATATATATAAAAATTTTGCCAATATACCTGTACTACTTATATTGTCGTAGATTAGAAGATATACCCGTGCATTTGTAGAAGATTACTTGTACAACGTACTATATATCAGTTTCAACAATTTTCGTCATAATGAAACAATGGCATAATAATTTGAAAATATCAATAATTCCTGAATCAACTGTCCCCGAAATATCAATAATAATGATGTTTAAACCTGAAGACCGTAATTGATATTATCCAGTCAAAAATGCAATGTCAATGAAATTTATTTTATATACATATTTTTATTAGATTTAATAAAAATCGTATGACACATAACACATTGGATCCGTTGCTAAGCGACATGATACCATCTGCTTCAAATAAATTGATGGCAATCATGTCGTCTGAATAATGTGATCTCCATGGAAGGTTTGGCGACATTTTCGTCTCCATGATATTTTTATGGATTTACAAATATTTTTATCAATTTAGTGATATTAAAAAAAAATTAGTTAAATGCGTTACTAAGTAGGATGGATGGACTGACCGACAAATGCTACAGAAACATCATTTCAGTACTCTATTCTAAAACAACAAATTTAATTTCATTGATTTGGGTCATTTTTATTAATTTGGAGATATTTCCTCTAATTTAGTAAAGTTTAAGAAAAGTTACCAAGTTATTTAGAGATATTCCGCTAAATTCGTAGCTCTAAATTTGCAGATCTGAAGAATAAAATATCCATATCCCGTCTGTATATATACTAAATGAAAACACTAAAATTGTATTAGAAGATACATACATCCGTTCTACTCTTTTTCTGCTTCAACAATCGGCTAAATGAATTTATTGGGTAAACACAATATATGAGTTTATTAGCTAAACACAATATATGAGCTTTGAAACCTCTTTGCTAAAATAAATAAAAGTGTGATGTACGCAGTTCGCAATATATATAATTAAAAAAACAATCAAACCGTTCATTTATTATGAGTTTATTAGCTAAACACAATATATGAGCTTGAAACCTCTTTGCTAAAATAAATAAAAGTAATTTACGCAGTCCGCAATATATATAATTAAAAGAACAATTAAACCGTTTATTTATAAAATATATTTTTACATCCATTTATTTATTATACAAATAGAAAAAATAATAATAATCATTAACAAACACATTTAATTCCATTCCTTTGCCGAGCAACATGATATAAGATAGAATCTTCCTCATAAAATGCGAAATTAAATAACCATTTTAATTTCTTTATACTTCTAATCGTTGAGTAAAAGCTTGTGAAATACATGGAGGTTAATACATGTAAAAACATGGAGGTAGATTTTTCCATTTAAATTCATGTTTCAAACAATTCATGCTTTCAGATAGTGACTATTTAATGCAAAAATCCTGCATCAAACTCAAAAATAAAGTTTTAATTCCCTTTGACGCTTTAAACAAACGATTTTTATCCTTTCCGTTTGGATAAACCACGGAGTTGGAGAGTAGAACTCCTATGAAAAAGTTCCGTTTTTCATTAATATCTCGACAACCCCTGGACTTAGAAACTTGAAACTTGGGCAAAATTTATGGGGGGCTATTTCAAGGCAACCCATAAAATTTCATTAAATTCGGTTTAGCCGTTCTCTCGTGATGATGAGACAAACGAAAGTTTCGTTTTTTACTAATATCTCGAGAACAACTGGTCGTAGAAATTCCAACCATAGACTAAATTTTAAGTGGGGCTATTTCTAGGCTACCCACAAAATTTCATCAAATTCGGTTCAGCCGTTCTCCCGTGATGATGTGACAAACAGACAGACAGACAGACAGACAGACAGACAGACAGATTTTCAATTTTATTTATATAGATATTTTCCGGAATTATTGATTCAGGGATTATTGATATTTTTAAGTTATTACGCCATTGTTTTATTGCGGCAAAAATTGCTGACACACGCATATTGTACGTTGTACGAGTAATCTTCTAGGAATGCACGGGTATATCTTCTAACCTACGAGAATATAAGTAGTACAGGTATATTGGCATATATTTTGACATATATTGGCATATATATTGGAATCAAGTGCAGTCTTCTGGTATGAAGATTAAGGGGATTAATTATATATTCAATTTATTACGTCGTCTGTTGTATTTTACCAAAAAACATTTGTGACTCATATTGCAAAACGGGTAATCTTCTACTAATAATCGGACATTATAAGTAGTACGTGTATATCTTCCCATATAATTTTAGCACTTTAATTTTGACATATATTGGAATAAATGACTGTCTTCAGATTAAAGATTACGGGTTTATTGGTATTTTCAATTTATACATGTAATCTACTAATACAGGTTATATTTTCTAATATTCGCGTATATAATTAGTACGGGTCCCATACAATTTTAACGCTTTTATTTTGCATATATTGATTCAATTCCATATTTTTTTTTATATTTGCTTACATAAGGGGTCCAAGATGTTTTATTCTTCAGATATGTCCATGAAGATAATTTTATATAGCGAGAACAGAGATTCTTAAACTTCTTTTTAGGAGCATTATATTAAATATTTTAACAGAATATTTTGCTTAAACATGTCATTTAGTATACTATAAGAATTTGGGCATGATTATGAATTTCAAGTTTCTTTATATTATATACTCCGTACGAAGAACGGGTATGCTGCTAGTATTTGATATGCACATACCACCAAGTCTGTCTTTGGACATTGACACACAACTTGCTATTGCACATTGCCTCTTCAGCAACCTTTGTCTCCATTTTATGACGGCACACTACTGACTATGAGCGCTGACACACATCTATGCTTCGTGTCTCCCTCTGTCGTTTCTATATTACACTGAATTTCAACTGAATCTGATCTCAGATTTGCTTCATCATTCTGCATTACTCTGAATACAGCTGATCTAGTAAATTTTACATATCTGAATCGGTAGAATCTTCTCCAGGTTGCCACCTCTTTTTGCCTGAGGTCTGATACGCCTCTTCAGCTACCATCTCTTCAGCTACTACGCCGCTTCAGCAGTCGACTTCAGTGCAACGTGACAACATATATTTCTTATTGGTTTAACTTCGAACCAATCCCATGGTTTTCCCTATCGCCTACAGTAACTGCTCTGGCTCGCCTCAACCTGTATTTGAAGTCAAGTCCCCTTAGTTATAGCACTTGCTGGCCTCCCGGCCCCCTGCAATACCGTAGCGTCTTGCCATCCGATGCCATTATTTGGCCTGATAGATATCATAAATCCACATAAAAAACTGTCTACGTGATTTCTAGTTTCACAGTACCACCTTTATATTATTGCAACAATGGATAAAATATATTAGAATATACATGAATTTGGAAAATCTTGGCCTAAATAAGACAAATGACTAGGAAATTGAAAGTATTATTAATCCCCATAATATACACTCCCTTGTTCTATAATAAGTATAGAAGCCTGGTTGGAATTGGAATGTTTCTGTCTTGTTTCATAACAAATTTAATAAAAAAACTTTCTTCTGTCAAAGCTACAACAGTTCACTCATTTTTCTTTGACTGAATAAATTTGGCGCTCTACAGATTTTTTTTCTATGCATTGAAATACATTGTTGAAGAGTGAAAAGCGAAGAAATTTGCGAAAGAATTTTGAAATGTATGTATAAACAGGGATCGCCAAGCGTAACCCGAATTAAAATCTTATTCTTATGGATCTGAATGATATAGAGAGAACCGTTTAGATGAAGGTGTACATAATAGCTATGGGAAAATCTCTTATTTGCAAATTATGGGTTTGAGAATTTAGTAAATCTCTTGTTAAGAGTTTTCTTGGCTTGGAAATTATTACTTGTCGCAAAGGAAAAGAACAAAAACATCGTAAATGAATAACCGCGTAAGTGCTACTGATTTTGTGGTATTGTTGTGGAAAATCTGCATTGGAAGTTATTACATCAAAAATTACTCAATAATATAATAAAATTAAATAATACTATTAAACTAAAATAAAATTATGCTATTAAAATAAAATTAAAATTAAATTATATTGGTAAAATGAAATAAAAATTAAATTATATTTATAAAAACATTAGAATTAATTTGTATTAATAAAATAAAATTAAAATTAAACTATTTATAAAATTCAAATAAAAAATCATATTATCCATATCAAGTAACGAGCATTTCCATTCACATTAAAACATTTCACTGAATTTTTTTTATAATTAAAGGAAAGTTCGAAATAGTGTAAAGCGTAAAACATTTAAAAAGATATCACAGAGTTAACGGTATATATTGTTAACTGTAAATATTGCAAATAGCAAATATTGTTCTGCAATATTTATTGCATGTAATATCAAACAAATCATTTTGTGGCACAATTGAGACGTTTCAAATTAAATTGCTTCTAATACCCGATAAATTTAGCGACATACACCCAAACAGTCTTATAGTAAACTATGAGTTATTAAATGCGGAAGATTACCAGAAGATACTTACGGGGACGATCAATTTGACAGGTAATAATTTTCGCAACATCTTGTAATGCAAATGATTCAGTATTACTCCGATGAGATGGGAATACCTGTAGTTTCTCTAAGTTGTCATTTCTATGACATTTTACAAGATCTTTATATACGAGATATGTGCAATGCAGAATTTAATAGGATGAGATGTAATTAAGCAGATTTAATCTTGAAAAAAATCATTATGGTTTATATTTGTTTCAGAAACCTCTAGAAATATATTAATTGTATAAGCAGAATTCAATCTGGAGAATATTTAACTTCACTTAAATTCTATTTTCTATGCCTGACCACTAGCTATATAGTAATATCACAGAAATGTTTTATTTCATAGCTTTCTAGATTTTAAAACATGGTAGTTTCCTTTTTAGTTACAAAATCATATACAAATACAAAAGGCATTTATTTAAAATGATATGGTAATTGTAGAATGGCTGTCATATTAAGGAATGACGCAATACAAAACACTTGCACGGACATACATGTAGTGTTGAGGCTGTTTGCTCTTCGTCAAAAACATTGTCCTTTTGAATTCCAGAAAGAACATGATGACGTACTTTGTCAAGCTTTGCAGGTGTCACCGTGTTCGAGTCCCTGATTATACAACGATTGACAGGTTTTAATTGCCTTCCATATACGCATTTAGTTCGTTTATGATGTCAATTCCTACTAACAGGACAATGGTATATAACTGTATAACCTCAAAATTGAAAAATGTCCTCTACTTTTGTCTGTTGCCATGTTCACTACCGTGAGTTTTTAATCATCCGCTAGGGGTGCTGCAATTCAATCGAGCATGATCATTTTACTACAGATTGCATTCGTGAACCTTATCTTACTAAGTTTTTTGTGTGCTTAAGGTCTATTCTAGAAAGAATATGACGGCGTACTTTGACAAGCATCGCAGGTGTCGCCGTGTTCGTGCCCCTGATGACACAACGTTTTGACAGGTATTTAGTTTCTTCCATTTATACATTCCTTTCTTTCATGATGGTAATTCCTACTAACTGAACAATTCCTACTAACAATTTATAATTGACCGTTTCCCCCTATTTTTCTTTATTGCCAAGTTCATGGCCATAGCTATTTTAATTTTACGCTAAAGGCACTGCAGTTACTTTTATTCGATCGAGTATGACCATTTTACTATAGATAAATATAAGGTGTACATTCGTGAACCTTACCTTACAAAATAATTGACATGCTTAAGGACTTTTATAGGAATCCCAGGGCTTAGCTAGGAACTTATTTGGAGTATTACAAAACTCAATGACTACTTGCATAGTTTAAAGAACACAACAAGTCATTGTTTAATATGCTATCTGCAAAATTCGTTGAATTAAGAAACACAATTTGTGTGTGATTATAAAATTTTCAACTAAGGTGATTTGTAAAATATAATTGGCTGTTACTGCAATTAGTTTCAGATATTAATGAACTGAAAAGAAATAAATACTACAAGGGTAGACGGGATGAAACTAATTCCAAGTGATAAATGAAACATACTTCCCACATCTTAACCAACTCATAGATAACCAGAAGTACTATTTTAAGGAATTTCTCTTACATCAATTAGCACTTTACCCTTCGTGGCATGGCATTTACGATAAATATTCGTCGGTTATACCGATATATCAGGAATCCTTAATCGAAATTCTAAAAGCGTAAACAAGAAAATTTTCTACATACGTTTTCTTGTTATTCTCAAGAGAATATGTTGAATTAGAACAATAAAAGAAATATCAAATACCAGACTGACTAGATATTATCGCGATAACATGAAGAGAAGAATGATTTCATTTGATAGACGCGATATTTATGTAATTGTGATGTAGAGCATTTGAAGGGGTATTTAAATTAAATTTTGATAAATTTTCCTAAGTATTAACTTTTCTTGTTTTTTTTTTGCATAGTTGATAAAAAAAGTAAGATATTTCTTTGTGTGTGTGTATGTGTTTGTCTGTAACTGAAAATATAAGCTTTGGACAAGTGCGACATCCGGACCTGGGTTACCTGAATATCGTACAACAGACCTCGAAAATATTTTTATAAATTTAGAATTAGGTTTTAAGTTATTTTATGTTAAATCACGATGTTGAGAGATTTTAACGCAAATCGGTACCTTACCGATCGAAAATATTCAAAAGAGTTTCTATCTCGCTATCATCCAAAATATAGAACAAGAAAGATCAATCATGCTTAAAGCATTGATTATGAAACACTTTCCAACTTCAATGGAATTTTATTTAAACAAGTCTAAAATGCAATACATTCCTCGGTAATATTTTAAAACATATCACAGTACTACATTAATTTATTATATTTGAAAACTTAAACCTTCATCGAAAAAAATGAACTTCATTCAAATGACGGCATTGAAATATAAATTGTCTGGCTTAAGCATCTCTAAAATGTGATACATTCCTCGTTAATATTTTTAAAACTAGCATTGTACTACGATAATTTATTATATTTGAAAACTTCATCGAAAACAACTGAAATTCATTCAAATGACGTCATAGAAAAAATAAAACGCCTCTATAAAAACATCATTTCATTCATAACATTTCCCCATTCATTTCATTCATCACAACACTATAATAATTTATTTTATTTAAAAATTAAGACCATGGAGACACAAGTAATTAAACTCTATGCTTAAAACTTCATCGAAAAAATCGTCCTTCTCTTTGTAAAATCAATGAATATTTCATTCATATCAGCTATGCAGACTCCATGGGCTAAATAATATTGTGTTAAAGAAATACAGCAATTCTAATACAACTCATTCTACATATTTTGCTATTTACATTTTACATAAGAGAGAAAAAGGCTTCGTTGTAGAAATAATCAAATTTGGATGAGCATTTAAACTCAAATATATTGTAATTGCGTTGTTTCAGTATGTAGATGCACAGAATTTAAGCAAAAATAAAGTGGTTTTAGGATGGATACAACACACAATATGAATTAAAAATAACTTAAAAAATCACGATTTTGAGACAAGATGGATGCCATATATCATTTTGAAGTGGGTCATGTGATCTTTTCATATCATGGTCACATGATCGCTTCATATAAGATGTGTAATTATTATTTTAATATGTATGTAAAAAAAGTACTGAATATAATTCGCTGATTTTTTTTTATATATATTTTATGGAACAATTTGTTTGAATATTACCTAAAGTTTTCGAAGCAATTTGTGAATTTTAAATTCGCTTAAAAATGTTTGAAAAATTATGTCCCATAGGGCTCAATGTATTTCATTTTTTCAACCCGGGTTCACTCCAAAACTAATTGGGTGATATTATTCATTTATATTCCCACAGGTCCTACAGACCGTCTGAACAACATACTAAAATTTCATTTTGATTAAGTCATTTTTACGGCAGTTATCGTGCTAAAGGACAGACAGACAAACGGACAGACAGAATGAACAAAGTCATAAACACTTTCCTACTTTGTTGTAAAGTGTTAAAAATGTCCTTTTTAACGATTTTTGAAGCGAATTCATCGTACAATTCTTTCTTACATATATATTTTTTTAAATATATCGAAATATGCATCTTTAGGTTAACTGATATTTTTGTTGTCGCATCCAAGAAATGAACAGTAGTGCAATTACACTATGAAGCACTTTGTCACTTTTGCTCATTTTTGTGAGCTACCTTGTTGATAATTTCGGAACATTGATAAGAAAAGTCACAATTACAATCGTTCATGAAAATTCCAGCTTTATTTCTGAGATATTCATCTAATTATCTTCTGCCGAAGCGTTACCTTATTACCCATTGCAAATACTTTATTATAGTTTGTCAAAATTTTGGGTGTATATCTTCACAGTCTAACATTTTTTTAATTACTCTTATTTTCTAATTTTCTATTTATTTTAAAAAAAAAGCATAAAAATCTGAAACAAGAAAGGGAGACATGCTTGCACCCACGTTATACTTGAATCCACGGTCTAACCAGCGGTGTTATAAACGGGGTTTACTGCAACACGTGATACCGAATATTTCTATCAAACGAAGGTATGTGCTTTCTTCAGGTAGGATTACGCTAGGAAATTCTCCTAATAAACAAAAATGCAAGTTTACCTTGAAAAAAAAAATGCATCTGCATCACCACCATATGAATAGAAAACGAACAGTAGCAGATGTATTTTGTGTTCCCTGATATTTTCAAATTAAGTTGGCTCTACATTTCAGTAACTCAATTTCTTGTAAATTCAAATTATATAATTTAATAAAATAGTGAAAAATATTATAAATACAAATCAATTCATTATCACCCTTCTTACTATTGGTACTACGGCCTCCTTAGATTCATAATTGTCTTAAGGGTTCCTTCTGGTCCATGTTGGTGGTCATATTTTCCCCGTTTCACTTTCCAACATTTTCTGTTATTGCTATTAATTCTATCAATTCATTTCATTTTCGATTTTCAACAAATATTTTGTCTTTTTGTTTGATCTTGAATGCCGTTTTTTCTGGACTGTTGTTGAATGTCATTTATTCTTCGCTGTTATTATTTTTATATTGTCTACTCACTTATTTCACTTCTTACCAATTATTTATATTTCAAAATATTTAGTTTTTGTAAAATTAGTATATTCTGAAAGTACATTTTAGTCACTGAATAACCTGCAGCTGTAAGAGTCAGACTTTTCCTTCAGTATAATATACATGAAGATTAATATTTACAATGAAAATCCATTATTATAAAATAATTAAAGGACATTAATATTTAACAAAGGAAATTATCAACATTTTAAAAATATACTCTTATTGATTCCAAGGTATGTACTTTAACAAATAATTGGGAAGTATTCATAAAAAATCTAGAATCCGGTATTTTGATTTGAAAATTTTATTAAAACTTATTTCGAAATTACTTCTATGTTGGAAAGTCTCAGAGGTTCGGAAATGTCATTAATCGACGTACGATGGTACCTTCATGTACTCTCTCTCAATCTTACGCGTCCATCTTACATTCTCATACGCTCCGTCCCTCTTACTTATTTCTCTCAAACTTTCCTTACGAGCGCTGTATTTCATTTTGCCATCCTCTCTCATGCGCTTAATTTTACTTTCTTTCCCTTGCTATCTTTATCTTACTCCTTTCTTACACGCGCGCTCTTACTATGTCATTCTATCTTATGCGTGAGCTTGCTTTCTCACTATTTATCTACTTCTTCAATCCAGATCGCCCGACTTACCTAAAGGTGTACAGTTTCTGTTTAGACGACCGTAAAATGCCACCCAATTTAGAGCGGAACCCAGTAGGGGCAGCTGCAACATCCATAGGGACCATTACGCTTCTTCGTCTACCACCAACCTCTCCGAAGGACTTTCGGACCAACATATTTAACACGCCCGTACTCCGCATGAACAAGGGGATTGTTTGAGCAGAGGCGGGGATTGAACTTGGATCGTTCGAGGACTATTTCTTCATGGTAACCCCTGGACTGCCTCATCCTTTCATTCTTTCTCCTTCTTTCGATCCACACCGTCCGACCTACCCGAGGACGTGGAAGACTCGGGCCACCCGACTCACCCTAGGCCGAGGGTATGAGCAGCAGGATGAATGGCCGGCTACTCGAGGGTGTTGTTGTTGATGAGACCCAGACCGTCCGACCTACCAGAAAGGTGTAAGGTAACTGTATGGACGGCCGGGAAGTGCCACCCAATTTAGACCGGAACCCAGTGGGGGAGGCATCCACAGGGACCGTACCCTCCTTCCCCTACCACCAACCTCTCGGAAGGACTTACGGACCCACATGTTTAACGTGATCGTACTCCGCATGAACACGGCGGCATTTGTGGCAGCGTGCAAATCTAGCGCGCAAACCACGGGGATACCGCACCCGAGATGGCCAACAGCACGCGGCGTTCCGAGGTGGTCACCCACCAAGTACTAACCGCGCCCGATGCTGCTTGACTTCGGTGATCTAACGAGAACCGGTGTTTTCAGCACGGTACGGCCGTTGGCCCACGGCTACTCGAGGGTGTTGTTGTTGTTGTTGAAACCCAGACCGTCCGACCTACCAGAAAGGTGTAAGGTAACTGTTTGGGCGGTCGGGAAGTGCCACCCAATTTAGACCGGAACCCAGTGGGGAAGGCATCCACAGGGACCGTACCCTCCTTCCCCTACCACCAACCTCTCGGAAGGACTTTCGGACCCACATGTTTAACGTGATCGTACTCCGCATGAACACGGCGGCAGTTTTGGCAGTGGCTGGAATCGAACCCGGGCCTACCGAGTGCAACTCCAGCGCGCTAACCAATGGGCTACCGCGCCCGGCTACTCGAGGGTGTAAAGTATCTCTTTTGATAGACGAGAAGTACCTCCGATTTAAACCGAAACCCTGTGCGGGCGACATCCTTACCCTCCTTTCTCTACAACCAACCTCTCAGAAGGGCTTTCAGACACACATATTTACCGTGCCCGGATTCGGCGTGAACACGGTCACACTTTCTTTCTCGCCCTCTCTCATTTACACACAAATACCTTGACTTAGGAAACTTTGCTGTCCCACCCGGAAATCGAACCATGGATCGTCGTACCGGACAGTCGATGCTGTCACGTTGATGTTCTATCGGCTCATCTTACAAAACTAGGACGGAATTTCAAGCTCTTGTCGTCGAAGTGGACCCTGCATTCTCCATCCTCGAAAGTGAGTTTGCTGTGCAATTTACAATCTGACTGACCAACTCCTGTATTTTTACCTTAGATTTGCCTCCTGCTGAAATTTTAATCTCCCGGTTAGCTTCCTGCATGATCATTGTCCCCCAAATTGAAATCAGCTCTGCATATCTCAGTGTCCACCGAATCTGTGCTAGTCGCACTAGGGTCACTTCACAGACACCCACCATATTTGAACTAACAACCTACAAGGTTGATTTGTTTGTGTGCCATTGTAAAGAATCTTGCTGCTCCAACTGGCAATCGAAACGTCGATCTTCTTACTGGCCAGAGGACTGTCGACCGTTCAGCTACTGTGACGAAATTGCAAGTTCTTATCATCGAAGTGGACACTGCAACACTCACACTGTCATTTCATTATATATTCAAATATAATCAATATTTCTTTCTTCAAATATTTCTTTACATATTCAAATATTCTTTATATAATCTAAATGAAGAATACAGAAATGATTTCTGAAAGAAGTGTGAAATAATTGAATGAACAATAAGAAATTTGATTATCAAAAAACCCATGCATTACAGAAAATGTCAGTGAAAGAGGCAAAATATATTGAAATCATAGATACATTCAGCTTAATAACATATTAAATATAAGCACAGTAGTATCTAACGAACATCATGGCAGTTGTATTTTATCATGAGTCGTTTACTTATATTTACTCATGTTGCTGTCAATAATCAAGTAGGTAAATATTATGTTTCTATCGCTTTAGGCACTTTGATCCATTTCTTCTAAGTTATTTCTTCTGTATTCATATTTATGTTAGAAAGTACTAGTTTTGATGCCAACCCTTAGCTTTAGAAAGCAAAATAATAATGAGAAATGAAACAATTTTCAACGTAAACAAATCTCATGTGGGCATTGAAAGTCATGGCCGTCACATGACTTTCCCGACAGACTTAAATTCATTATCTACATAATTCTTTCGTGATGCATTACATTAAATTTAATTTCATGATATAACATGGATACCTGAAATACCACCGAATTTATACTTTCACTTCTGTTTTCGTTTTCATTTGGTGACTGACGCGTTTGTACTTGGGCTTTGTAGAAATTTACAAAAAAAAAAAAAAAAAAAAAAAAAAAAAAAAAAAACTGAAATATATTGAGATCGGTTTGTTCTAGAGTAATAAGGTTAATCTTATTATTTTTGTGGTAAAAAATTACTCATAGAACATGTATTTAATTAATACATTTCAGCATATTTTGTATTTCATATTTTGTACTAGATTTTTAAGCCATTGTGGCCATTACGCAAGAAACAAAGCAGTTTTTGTTTGCCGAAATCTTATCACAAACCATTTTTGTCTGAATAACAGACAAGTCATTTCTGAACTAAAGTTGGGGAAAATTAGTCGAATAGTTTTAAGCTAGTGGGAAAACATAAATTTCATAGACATACAGACGTCATGTTAAAAATGATGAATTCGTGATCTTGAACAGTGGTCCCCAAGCTTTTTTAACACTAAACCAACCATGACTGGTCAAATGACAATTTTTAAAAATGGTGGCAAAATATTTTACATACAACGTTATCACATCGCCATTTGACTTTATGACTTTTATTATAATTTACATCTAATTTATTTTTAACACTTTACAACAAAGTTGAAAAGTGTTTATGACTTTGTTCATTCTGTCTGTCTGTCTGTCTGTCTGTCTGTCTGTCTGTCTGTCCGTTAGCACGATAACTGCCGTAAAAATGACTTAATCAAAATGAAATTTTAGTATGTTGTTCAGACGGTCTATAGGACCTATGGGAATATAAATAAATAATATCACCCAATTAGTTTTGGATTGAACCGGGGTTGAAAAAATGGAATACATTGAGCCCTATGGGACCTAATTTTTCAAGCATTTTTTAAGCGGATTTAAAATTCACAAATTGCTTCGAAAATTTTAGGCAATATTCAAATTGTTCCATAAAATATTTTTAAATAAAAATTAAAATAATAATGACACCTCTTATATGAAGCGATCACGTGTCCATGATATGAAACGATCACATGACCCACTTCAAAATGATATATGGCATCCATCTTGTCTCAAAATCGTGATTTTTAAAGTTCTTTCTAATTCGTATTGAGTGTTGTATCCATCCTAAAACTACTTTATTTTGGCCTAAATTCTGTGCATCTACATACTTTAACAACGCAATGACAATATATTTCAGTTTAAATGCTCATACAAATTTGATTATTTCTACTATTAAGCCTATTTTTCACCTATGTAAAATGTAAACAGCAAAATATGTAGAATGAGTTGTATTAGAATCGCTGTAATTCTTTAACACAAAATCATTTAGTCCATGGAGTCTGCATGGCTGATATGAATGAAATATTCGTTGATTTTAGAAAGAGAAGGACGATAATTTTCGATGAAGTTTTACGCATAGAGTTTTACTTACTTGTAGCTCCATGGTCTTAATTTTTAAATAATATAAATTATTATAGTATTGTGATGAATGACATGAATGGGGGAATTATTTATGAATGAAATGTTGCTTTTATGGAGAGAGCCAGGCGTGTTATTTTTTCTATGACGTCATTTGAATGGATTTCAGTTGTTTTCGATGAAGTTTTCAAATATAATAAATTATCGTAGTATTATGATAATTCTAAAATTATTACCGAGGAATGTATCACATTTTAGAGATGTTTAAACCAGGCAATTTATATTTTAATGCCGTCATTTGAATGAAGTTAATTTTTTTCGATGAAGGTTTAAGGTTTCAAATATAATAAATTAATGTAGTATTGTGATAAGTTTTAAAATATTACCGAGGAATGTATTGCATTTTAGACATGTTTAAATAAAATTGCATTGAAGTTGGAAAGTGTTTCATAATCAATGCTTTAAGCATGATTGATCTTTCTTGCTCAATATTTATTTTTCTCTTACTTATTTTTTCACCGAGAAATATACGCAACTGGACCTACCTACTACGAGGAGTCAAATGACTCTTTTAAAACTTTCTGCAAAATTTCTTACGTACAACGTTATTACACGCCATTTGACTTTACGACATTTATTATAATTTACATCCCATGTATTTTTAATATTTATTGTTCTCTTGTTTATTTTCTTTTCGAGAAATATAAGCAACTGGACCTATCTACCACGACGGGTCAAATGACTGTTTTTAAACTTTCTGGCAAAATTTCTTACATACAACGTTATTACATCGCCATTTGACTTTACGACTTTTATTATAATTTACATCCAATGTATTTTTCAATATTTATTTTTCTCTTGTTTATTTTTTTACCGAGAAATATATGCAACTGGATTTACCTACCGCGACGGGTCATTTGACCCGGGTGATGGATTGTGTGATGAAATCATGTTTGCTATTTCATCAGAATTTTGTTTTTTTGCATTACAATTATTGGTACCTATTGAGTGTTAGATTTCAGTTTTAGTTTAGCAATTTCTAGTTATAGTTATATTTTGTGAGTCAATAATTATTTTATTATTTTGTTGATAATTCTTATCCCAAAAATGTCGAGAAATTCAAGATATTTTAAATTATTAGAAAAAGTAAATAATATAGCTGAAGAGTGTTCGGGATCCAGTGATTAGGAATTATCTGAAAATGAAGTGAAAACATAGAACAAGATGATGACCCATTTGACACTACGGACGGAAGAAAATCCTCAGGTACAGGTGATGAACAGGAAGATATTTTAAATATGACTAGAGGAAAAAAGAGAACGATATCGTTATTGGGTTCCGAAAACGAAAGTTATGTAGAAGATCGATGTATCGAAATGCTTATTTTCAAGATGCACAACAGAAAGAATAAGAAGATATACAGGAAACGTAAAAAAATTCAGGTTCAGTTTCATGTGTGAGAAAAAAGTGCCAAATAAGATATTGCAAAGAAAACGGAACAACAAAAAATCTGTTTCAAATGAAAAAATTATGTGTGTGGCAAATGTGCATTTCAGCACCCAATCACTTGCAAAATATGAGCTGAATATAAGGTTTGCATTTTGTTTATTTCTAAATTCCGGAATAAATGGGGATTTTGTTCTCTTATTTTTATTCATTTTTTTAATTGAATAAATAAACAAATTAGAATTACCGTTATTTGGACAAAATTGTTTTATTAACCCACCAAATTGTACTAAATGGTATATTTTTGCTATACATACATAGTAAAACATATGGCTTTTCGAAGACGGGTCATTTGACCCTCTGTGGTAGAAATAAATATACATTAAATATCGGTAGGTTTAATATAAATGGCGTACCCCTAAGTCCTACTTTTTTATACCGCATACTCTTGGAAATTGCTTTCTTACATTGCGTACCCTTTCGGTAAATACAAATGCGGGATTTTTTTATTTCTATTGTTCTGAGAGGGATTTCTAGTAAAATAATGCTAATCATGACGGTATTGTGTTCATGATCATGTAATTTAAAAATACATGTTATTCTTTAATTATTTTTTTTTTTGTGTCAGTCTGTATAAAAACTGTTTTCAGAAGAAATAAAGTATTATAAAATATGATAAACATAAAATATTGTATTGTTTAGCATACCCCTCCCCACATACACACACAATTATTGAATTGCATAAATATTGGGTACGCGTACAACACTTTGGAGATAGATCACTGTTTTAGAGCACCCGAAAAGTGTTGGTCCGTCAAAAATAATGTCCCACCCCATTTCAATACTTTCCCTATACATTACCTATTCATTCCCTATACATTATTAAAATGGTAAACTAACTGTCATTTTAAAATATAAAAATTAATTCTAATGTATTATTATTCATACTAATGTACTTTCTTTTCATTCTAAGAAGTATTATTATTCAGTCTAATACATTATTATTTTATTAATGCATTTTTATTCAATTTAATACTATACAGTTCAGATATATTTTGCAAAAAATAACGCAATCGTGAATAACATAACTGGATTTCAACGCTATTCTGTTCAAAAAAATGATGAAATTTAAATTTAATTTAGAATTTCTATATTTTGAATAGTAAAACTAATTGCTTCATTGGATACATTCCATAAATCGAAAATATCAAATCGCTGTTACATATATTAAATTTAGATTTAATACTATATCGGATTCTAAATGTTTTTCTATTTCCAAGCAAAATTTTTCCATTTTTCACTTGTAGCAGGTATTCGATTATGATATGCAAATTAATATCCATGTTCAGTATTCGGTCACTTGAGTATTGGTTGGGGAATTATAAAATAAATTGTCCGATGCATCATTCCTCGTTCATCAGCTGGTTATCAATGGATGTATGTATGCGGATTACCATGTGTGAACATTTGAGATGACTACGCTATTCTCAGAAAATTGATGATGGTGCATATGCATCTTATACGATTGGGTGAAACTGGGCTTTTAGCTAGAAAATGCACTCGTACAAATAATGTACGATTAATGATTAATATTAAAGTACAAATAATGTACTTTGATTAAATTTACCGGAACTTATAGCAAATTTTCGAAAACCAAACAAATCCTTTTACAATAATCCTGCATACAACAACAAAAAAAATGATGTGAGCAGCACATGTCTTTCTCTATATAATGCAATGAATTTACTTCTTTTACAGTAAAAAAAAATTTGATGTGGGCAACACATGACTATCCTTATATAATGCAAGGAATTTACTATTTTTACAGCAAATAAATATCTTATTCTTATAGTAGATACATATATTTTTTTTAAGATATTGAATTTTCTTCAATTAGTCGTCATTTTAATTGATTTAGCGTCATTGTTAACCATTTGGCGAGATCTTCGTTAATTAGCATCATTTAAAAAAGTCGCCAAGTTGGCTACAATCCGCCAAATTCGTCGCCGAAATCTCGCCAAGTGTCAGGGAAGGAGAAATAAGTTATTCTTATAGCAGATAAATGACTATTGCAATACAAATATATTCAAATACAAAAGTATTACTCAAAGTACTTTTTCTCATGAATGGAATAAGCTAGATCCTCGAAAATGCTGTCACCAAATTTATCGCATGATATTACATATAAAAAGTGTAAAAATATGTGTGTGTGTGTGTGTGTGTTAGTGAGCCTGTGGAGACGATAACTGACGAACGAATGGACCGATTCGAACGAAATTTGGTACAAAAATCACAATCCGTAAACACTGGAAGCCTATTGTTTTTATACGCAATCGAGTGCTCAGAACCACCCCTAAATTTTCGAGTGAAATTTTGAAAAAATCGTCAAAAATCAAAACCGCTAATAAAGTTACGCAAATAGACATTTCTTATGTAATTTGTCATTAGAAAACGATTGACATAAATTTTAGAACGCTAACATGAACCGTTCTTGAGATATTGCACATTTTTCAAAAAAAATTTCAAAATGTCATATAAAATAAACAAAAATATATCTCCTATTGAGAAACATGTTCACTTTTCAAATGTAATGCCATGCGATAAATTGGGTGATATCATTCTCGTGGATCTAGCTCGTTCGATTCAAGACAAAATATACTTTTAGTAATTATTTTGTATTTGAAAGCCAATAGTCATTTATCTGCTGAAAGAATAACTTATTTCTTCGTCCATAACGCTTGACGGGATTTTGGTGACGAATTTGGCGGAATCTAGCCAAATGGATAAAAATGACGCTAAATCAATGAAAATGACGACTAATTGTCGAAAATTCAATATCTTGGAAATAATATAAATATCTAATATAAGAAAACCGTATTTTTAACACTTTTCAACTTTGTTTTAAAGTGTTAAAAATACGGTTTGGGACCTAATTTTTTAAACATTTTTTAACCGGATTAAAAATTCACAAATGGCTTCGAAAATTTTAGGTAATATTCAAATTGTTCCATAAAATATATAAAAAAAATTCAGTGAAATATATTCAGTAGTTTTTTAAATAAAAATTAAATTATAATTACACTTCTTATATGAAACCATCAGTTGACCATGAAATGAAAAGATCACATGACCCATTTCAAAATGATATATGGCATCCATCTTGTTTCAAAATCGTGATTTTTTAAAGTTCTTTTTAATTCATATTGAGTGTTGTATCCGTCCTAAAACTACTTTATTTTTGCTTAAATTATGTGCATCTACATACTGAAACAACGCAAATGCAATATATTTCAGTTTAAATGATTATCCAAATTTGATTATTTCTACAACGAAGCTTTTTTTTCACTTATGTAAAATGTAAACAGCAAAATATGTAGAATGAGTTGTATTAGATTTGCTGTATTTCTTTAACACAAAATAATTTAGCCCATGGAGTCTGCATGGCTGATATGAATGAAATATTAATTGATTTTATAAAGAGAGGGACGATTTTTTTTCGATGAAGTTTTAAGCATAGAGTTTAATTACTTGTAGCTCCATGGTCTTAATTTTTAAATAAAATAAATTATTATAGTATTGTGATGAAGGAAATGAATGGGAGAAAGTTGTGAATTAAATGTTGTTTTTATAGAGAGATCCAGGCGTGTTATTTTTTCTATGACGTCATTTGATCTAATTTGAGTTGTTTTCGATGAAGTTTATATATATAATAAATTATCGTAGTATTATGATTGTTTTAAAAATATTACCGTGGAATGTATCGCATTTTAGAGATATTTAAACCAGGCAATTTATATTTCAATGCAGTCATTTGAATGAAGTTCATTTTTTTCAATGAAGGTTTAAGTTTTCAAATATTATAAATTAATATAGTATTGTGATAAGTTTTAAAATATTACCGAGGAATGTATTGCATTTTAGACTTTTTTAAATAAAATTGCATTGAAGTTGGAAAGTGTTTCATATTTGTGGCAATACGAAAAAGAATATAGAGAAGGAAACAGTCTAACTTACAATTAACATATATTGTTATTAATCATTAAAAACATGGCCGTTGATCTCATAAAGTGGAATTAACATTTAAACGTACATCGCTCGTTGTTGTGCCGCAATAATTCTCCAATTATTTTTACCTTTTGTGTAAGTCCTGAAAAGAATTATTAATTAATATTAAAAGATTAGATTATTTTAAAACTTAAACAATATAATTTATTAACAACATCAATTTATCAATAACATTAAATTTCATCAATATCAATTTTCAACTATTATCAAATTTTATTTGATTATTTTAGCGAGGGGAGATATGCGACAAGAATTATTTGTTTTACGATGGTGTCTTGGACCGGTAACATTTAGAGCACATACCTTCCAGTTTAGTCTTGGGCTCATCATCTCGCTTGCATCGGTCTTAGTGCTGAAGTACGGCCATAACTCTATGGTGTGTGACTCCTCCTTGTACTTTTAATGCACTCACACATAGATCTCTTTCCATTACTTTGGAACCTTTACAGGACACTCCTTCTCAAAATTCCATCTTTCTTCGTCTATATCTCTGATTTCGCCCACAACTCTGGGGTGTGTGGCTCCAAACTCTTATATCTTTCCTCTTAAGTCATGACAATGTAAATACTCGTACTCAAACTACAACTCCTAGTCATGTCTGCTAGGTCATGTTCACTTCGCTCCTTCCGTAAAACTCTTTTTTGACTTGTGGTTCTTTCGGCGTGGGGGGGGGGGGCTCCGCCCTTCTTCCCCTTGGCGCTCATTCGTTCCTGTGAACCCAATGGCATCACTCCACAGCCCCTGTGGCCTGGAACACCGAAATTTATTGTATTTGACCTAAAAGTTCACGTTGTTTTAAACAGCGGTGCCAGCCAGACTCGAGCTTTGTTAGCCGTTCTAGGCACCATAAATATTGCAATAAAAATGTCTCATGTGAGGACATATTCTGGCCTCACAATAATCAATGCTTTAAGCATGATTGATCTTTCTTGTTTTACTGTAAAAGTAGTAAATTCATTACATTATATAAGGAAAGTCATGTGTTGCTCACATCTGATTTTTTTATTATAGTATTCAGACATACATTTTCACAATAATATTATTTTTCTGAACGAAGACATCATCGATCCCTTTCTGCATATCACGCTGAACCCAGTATAATTAGTTCACTATGATGCATCCATCTACCAATTCAGAATGTTTGGCTCGATTGGGTTCAAATATCATAAGGCGAACGAGGCACAAGAATCGATTGTGGCAGCTATTTCTGTTCGGTGATCTTCATGCTTCCTGGGAATTTTCAGAATACTTCTAGAAGTATGTGAAGATTAATAAAATTTACACATTTTTTAATTCATTCATTTCATTTCAATATTTTAGCTACTTAAGCTTATATTTTGTTTTTCTTCAACTATATTTATCATAATATCTATGACACAGTGTATACAATGGGAGACAGTGTCATTTTTGATATTTTCGCTTTTAGTTTTATGAAAATTTTAAATGTTGAGACTGCGGATAACATGTAGAAATTCTGAGAATTGTGAAAATGTAAACTTATTACTTTTTCTGCTTTACGTGCTTATATACATAATGTATAAGGAAAGTATTGTGACGGGGTCGGGAATTCGAATTCGAGTTTTCGACGGGAGAGCACGTTTTAAGTATCCCTAATCACGAATAAAACATTTTTGAGGTGATGTCTGTGTGTGTGTGTGTGTGTGTGTGTGTCAGTGAGCCTGTGGAGACGATATCTCACGAGCGAATGGAGCCATTCGAATGCAATTTGGTACAAAAATCACAATCAGTGAATACTGGAAGCCTATTGTTTTTAAACGTTATCGAATGTTCAGAACTCCCCTAAATTTTCGAGTGAAATTTAGAAAAAATCATCAAAAAATCAAAACTGTTAATAAACTTAAGAAAATAGACATTTCTTATATAATTTTTCCCCAGAAAACGATTGGCATAAACTGTAGAATGCTTGCATGAACCGTTCTCGAGATATTTCACATTTTTAAAATAAATTTATCAAAAATCCCATAAATTAAAAAAAATATATATTAACTGTTGAGAAACCTGTTCCCTTTTCATATGTAATATCATGCGATAAATTGGGCGACATCATTCTCGTGGATCTAGCTCGTTCCATTCATGAGAAAAGATACTTTGAGTAACACTTTTGTATTTGATCACTAATAGTCATTTATCTACTATAAGAATAACGTATTTCTCCGTCCATAACGCTTGGCGAGATTTTGCCGAAGAATTTGACGAAATGCCGCCAACTTGGCGACCTTTTTAAATGTTGCCAAATTAACTAAAATCTCGCCAAATGAATAAAATTGACGCTAAATTAATAAAAATGACGACTAATTGACGAAAATTTAATATCTTGGAAAAAATATAAGTATCTACTAGTAAGAAAAAAATATTTTTTAACTGTAAAAGTAGTAAATTCATTGCATTATATAAAGAAAGTCATGTTTTGCCCACATCATATTTTTTGCATATTTCTCAAGAATTGTAGATGTATTCTCAAGACTATAGACGTATTTATTCTCAATTGTAGACTAGAAAGACGAATCTGTTGAGAATTTAATGGGGGGCTTTCAACACGAATAGAAGAAGATGCTATAAAAGCGTTGATAGATAATATATAGGAATACATTGTTCATGGTTCTAGGCAAATCAACGACAATGTCGTTGATTAGCGGCAGTTATTCGTATGGAGGCACTGTGGCCAATAATACTGTCAATTTAAATTTATAAATAATATTGTAGAATAAACATTTGTTGTAAAAGTAATTGAGATATTTTAAATTGTATTTTCGTGCGTATCGTTATAATAGCGTACATTGTTGTTATTCCGGGAAAAAACAATCAAATTTATCTCTAAAGTGAAAATAATCTGAAAAGTAAATAATTAGTAAATGGCTACAATATTTATCTTTCAAATTATAATATTTATTTAGGTAGCGAATATTAATAAAATACATTTACAAATAATACTTTATATAAAAACAACTAATTAAATCTTTGAGTGAGAACTAGCATGAGATGTGAGACCACACAATGTTAATCAAAATATAAAAAAAACCCCAGAAAGATCAATCAGGCATAAATCTTTGATCATGAAACACTTTACAACTGCAATGCAATTTTATTTAAATATATCTAAAATGCAATAGATTCAGCAGTAGTATTTTTTAAATTATCACAGTACTACAATAATTTATTTTACTTAAAAACTTAAAGACCTGGAGGTAAAAAAACTTTCCAACTCCATTTTTAAAATGTTATCTAATAAGGCAATGCTATTAAATCGCCTTTTTCTGTATGTAAAATCAATGACTATTTCACTCATATAACCTGTATTGCAGACTCCAGGGCTAAATAATTTTCTGTTAAAAAATTTAGCAATTCTTATATAACACATCTTACAGCGTGATTAGTTTACATTCTGCATACGTTAAAATTAGGCTTCGTTGTAGAAATTATCAAAGTTTTATGATCACTTAAACTCCAAAATATTGTAATTGCGTGGGCACAGAATATCGATGAACAAAAATACGCAAAAATAAAGCGGTTTTAGGACGGATGTAGCACAAAATACAAATTTAAAAGAGCTTTAAAAATCACGAAATTTGACAATGGGAAAAAATATGAATGCCATATTTTATTTTTAAGTGGATCTCTTCATATTATATGGGTATAATTATTATTTTAATTTTTATTTAAAAAACTAACGAATATATTTTGCTGAAATTTATATATTTTATGGGAATATTTTCTAAATATTTCAAAGCAATTTGTGAATTTTATCGCCAGTGTGTGAATTTATGGGTCATGAACCGGCCGTTCTTTAGATATTAAAATTTATAGATATAGCAAACGATTTATTTATGTTAATTTTATCTGTAACCACAGTAACAGAGTTACGCTTCAAATATCAAAATCGTCTGTTGGTTTTTCTTGTGATGAAACTTTTGAAAATGTTTTACTTATTATAGACTAGCAACATACCCGTTCTTCGTATGGAGTATATAATATAAAGAAACTTATAATTCGCAATCATATGCAAATTCTGTTAAAATATTAAATTTATTGCTCCTAAAGAGAAGTTTAAGAATATCTGTTCTCACTATGCGAAATTATCTTCACGGGCAGATCTGATGAACAAAACATCCTGGTCCCTTTTGTAAGCAAATTTACAAAAAAAGGAATTGAATCAATATGAGCAACCCCGTACTACTTATATTGTCGCAGATTATAAAATATGCCAGTGTGTTAGTAGAAGATTACGCGTATTACACTATGAGTCTCAAACATATTTGCCAAAATAAAAGAGATGACGTATTAAATCTATATAAATAAAATTGAAAATCTGTCTGTCTGTCTGTCTGTCTGTCTGTCTGTTTGTCCCATCATCACGGGAGAACGGCTGAACCGAATTTGATGAAATTTTGTGGGTAGCCCAGAAATAGCCCCACTTAAAATTTAGTCCATGTTTGGAGTTTCCACAACCAGTGGTTCTCGAGATATTAGTGAAAAACGAATATTTCGTTTGTCTCATCATCACGAGAGAACGGCTGAATCGAATTTAATGAAATTTTGTGAGTAGCCTTGAAATAGCCCCCATAAATTTTGCCCAAGTTTCGAGTTTCTAATACCAGGGGTTGTCGAGATATTAATGAAAAACGGAACTTTATCCTAGGAGATCTACTCTCTAACTCCGTGGTTTATCCAAACGGAAAGGATGAAAATCGTTTGCTTAAAACGTCAACATGAATAAAAACTTCATTTCTGAGCTTAGTGCAAGATTTTTGCATTAATTTGTCACTATCTGAAAGCATGAATTTTTTGAAACATGAATTTTAATGGAAAATCTAACTCCATGGTCAAGCATTTACTAAACAATGGAAAGTATAAAGAAATCAAAATGGTAATTATTTTTCATATCGCTAACTTGGCAACTTTTCTTAAACGTTACCAAATTGACGGAAATGTCGATAAATTGATAAAAACGACGCAAATCAATTAAATTCAATTTGTTTTCTCAGAAGAGAGTACTGAAATGATGTTTAGGTAGTATTTGTCGGCCAGTCCATCCATCCTACTTAGTAACACATTTAGCGAATTTTTAAAATGTCACCAAATTGATAAAATGTTTGCAAATCCACAAAAATATAATAAAATTGATAAAATTGCGCTTAATAAATGCAATTAATTATGTTGGAAATGTCGGAAATGTCGATAAATTGATAAAAACGACGCAAATCAATTAAATTCAATTTGTTTTCTCAGAAGAGAGTACTGAAATGATGTTTAGGTAGTATTTGTCGGGCAGTCCATCCATCCTACTTAGTCACACATTTAGCGAATTTTTAAAATGTCACCAAATTGATAAAATGTTTGCAAATCCACAAAAATATAATAAAATTGATAAAATTGCGCTTAATAAATGCAATTAATTATGTTTTGTTAGGGCATAGTATTATGATGATTATTCGTCAATGTGTCGCAAAATGGTTCTACAGTCCCACTTGGTGATAAATTTGGCGATGTTTTAAATTGTCGCTAAATTGACGAAAATGTGGCCAAACTTTCCATGGAGATAGAATTATTCAAACGATAAAATTCCCATCAATTCATTTGAAACAAATGATGTCATGTCGTTTAGCAACGGATGTAAATCCAATGTGTTTATGCGACATACGATTTTTATTAAATCTTTTCCGATTTGAATAACAAAGATATGTATGTAAATTAAATTTCATTGACATTGCATTGTTGACTGGATAATATCAATTACGGTCTACAGATTTAAACATTATTATTATTGGTATTTTCGTGGACTGTTGATTCAGGGAATGATTGATATTTTCATATTAATTCTATGGCATTGTTTTATTATGACAAAAATTGTTAAAACTCACATATTGTACGTTGTGCGAGTAATCTTCTATAAATGCACGGGTTATCTTCTAATCTACGAGAATATAAGTAGTACAGGTATATAGGCATATATTTTGATATATATTGGCATATATTGGAATCAATTACGACATTCTGGTATAAAGATTAGGGGGATAATTGAAATTTTCAATTTATTATGCCATCTGTTTTATTTCGGCAAAGATTTTTTCGACTCATATTGTAATAAGTGTAATCTTCTACTAACATACAGGCATATTTTCTAATCTGCGACAATATAAGTAGTACGGGGACATATATATATATATATGTATATATATTCCCATATAATTTTAGTGCTTTCATTCTGTCATATATATTGGAATCAATTACGGGTTCATTGATACTTTCAATTTATACATGTAATCTATTAATACAGGTTATATCTTCTAATATTCGAATATATAAATACTACGGGGTCCCATACAATTTTAACACTGTTATTTTGAATATATTGATACAATTTCATATTTTTTGTATATTTGCTTTCGAAAGGGGCCAGGATGTTTTATTGTTCCGATCTGCCCGTGAAGATAATTTTGCATGATGAGAACATATATTCATAAACTTCCCTTTAGGAGCAATAAATTTAATATTTTAACATAATTTGAATATGATTCTGAATTATAAGTGTCTTTATATTATATACTCTGTACGAAGAACGGGTATGCTGCTAGTCTATATAAATAAAATTGAAAATCTGTCTGTCTGTCTGTCTGTCTGTTTGTCCTATCATCACGGGAGAACGGCTGAACCGAATTTGATGAAATTTTGTGGGTAGCCAAGAAATAGCCCCACTTAAAATTTAGTCCATGTTTGGAGTTTCCGTAACCAGTGGTTCTCGAGATATTAGTGAAAAACGAATATTTCGTTTGTCTCATCATCACGGAAAAACGGCTGAAGCGAATTTAATGAAATTTGGTGAATAGCCTTGAAATATCCCCCCATAAATTTTGTCCAAGTTTCGAGTTTCTAAGACCTGGGGTTGTCGAGATATTAATGAAAAACGGAACTTTTTCCTAGGAGTTCTACTCCCTAACTCCGTGGTTTATCCAAACGAAAAGCTTGAAAATCGTTTGAAAGTGAATTAAAATTTAATCTCTGAGTTTGATGGGAGATTTTTTGCGTTAATTAGTCACTTTGTGAAAAAATGAATTGTTTGAAACATGATTTAAAGGGGAAATCTATCTCCATGGTTCATGGTTTATTTAAAACAAGCTTTTGCGGAACAATGAGAAGTATAGAGAAATCAAAATCGTTATTTAATTTCGCAGTTTATGTTATAAGACATGACATATTTAACATGTTATAAGATTCTATCTTATATCATGTTACTCAGAAACGCAATTAAATTAAATCTGTCTGTTAATTTTAATAATTATTTTTTCGATTTGAATAATAAATAAATGGATATAAAAATATATTTTAGAAAAGAACGATTTGATTTTTCTTATAGCATTTTTGACTGGATAATATCAATTACGGTCTTCAGGTTTAAAAATTATTATTATTTATATTTTCGGGGATTATTGATTCAAGGATTATTGATATTTTCAAGTTATTATGCAATTATTTTATTATGACAAAAATTGTTTAAACTCATATATTGTATGTTGTACGAATCTTCTACAAATACACGTGTATAACTTTTAATCTACGAGAATAAAAGTAGTACATGTATATTGACATATGTTTTGATATATATTGGCATATATTGGAATCAATTACGAACTTCTGGTATAAAGAGTACGGATATTATTGATGTTTTCAATTTATTACGTCATCTCTTTTATTTTGGCAAATATTTTTGAGACGCATATTGTAATACGGGTAATCTACTACTAACACATTGGCATATTTTCTGATCTGCGACAATATAATTAGTACGGGGTTGCATATATTCATTCAATTCCTATTTTTTCTTCTGTAAATTTGCTTACAAAAGGGGGCAGGATGTTTTATTCTTCAGATCTGATCGTGAAGATAATTTTGCATAGTGAGAACATATATTCTTAAACTTCTCTTTAGGAGCAATAAATTTAATATTTTAACAGAATTTGCACATGATTGCGAACTTTAAGTTTCTTTAAATTATACACTCCGTACGAATAACGGGTGTGCTGTTAGTGGTTAATAAATTTTAACATTTTAGGAGGATATATCATGTTGCTCGGCATCGCAATTAAATTAAATGTGTTTGTTAATGTTTTTATTATTTTTTTTTTCGATTTAAATAATAAATAAATGGATAAATGGATATAAAAGTATATCTTATGAATGGACGGTTTGATTTTTCTTTTAATTATATTAATTGCTGACTGCGTACATCAATTTAATTTATTTTGGCAAAGAATTTTCAAGCTTATATCGTATTTAGCTACTAAACTCATATATTGTGTTTAGCCAATAAATTCATATAGCCGATTGTTGAAACAGAAAAAGAGTAGAGCGGGTATATCTTCTAATACAATTGTAGTGTTTTCATTTAGTATATTGAAACGGGATAAGAATGTTTCATTCAGATCTGCAAATTCAAAGCTACGAATTTGGAGGGATATCGCTAATTTGACAACTTTTCTTAAACTTTGCCAAATTGACGGAAATGTCGCCAAATTGATATAAACGACACACAAACAGCTGCCATAAACTTTCGGGTTGGTCGTGTGGCTTGGGTCTTCTACATATCAATGAAATTTTTTTTTGTTTTGTTAGAAGAGAGTACTGAAAAGATGTTTGGTTAGCATTTATCTGTCAGACCAACCATCCTACTTAGTAATACATTTAGCGAATTTTTAAAATGTCACCAAATTGATAAAAATGTTTTCAAATCTATAAAAATATCTTGAAATTGATAAAATTGCGCTACATAAATGATATTAATTGTTTTTTGTTAGGGGATAGAATTGTGATGATATTTCGTCAATTTGTCGCAAAGTGGAACTGTCAGTTCTACAGTCCCACTTGGCGATAAATTTGGCGATTTTTTAAAATGTCGCTAATTTGACGAAACTGTCGCCAAATGTTCCATAGAAATATAACTATTTAGACGATATTTTTTCTACCAATTTATTTGAAGCAAATGATATCATGTCGCTTAGCAACGGATTTAAATCCAATGTGTTTATGCGGCAGACGATTTTTATTAAATCCTTTCCGATTTGAATAATGAAGATATGTATATAAAATAAATTTCATTGCCATTTCATTTTGGACTGGATAATATCAATTATACTCTTCAGGTTTAAACTTTATTATTATTGATATTTTCCGGAATTATTGATTCAGTGATTATTGATATTTTTAAGTTATTACGCCATTGTTTTATTGCGGCAAAAATTGCTGACACACGCATATTGTACGTTGTAGGAGTAATATTCTAGGAATGCACGGGTATATCTTCTGACCTACGAGAATATAAGTAGTACAGGTATATTGGCATATATTTTGACATATATTGGCATATATATTGGAATCAAGTACAGTCTTCTGGTATGAAGATTAAGGGGATTAATTATATATTCAATTTATTACGTCGTCTGTTGTATTTTACCAAAAAACATTTGTGACTCATATTGCAAAACGGGTAATCTTCTACTAATAATCGGATATTATAAGTTGTACGTGTATATCTTCCCATATAATTTTAGCACTTTAATTTTGACATATATTGGAATAAATGACTGTCTTCAGATTTAAAGATTACGGGTTTATTGGTATTTTCAATTTATACATGTAATCTACTAATACAGGTTATATTTTCTAATATTCGCGTATATAATTAGTACGGGTCCCATACAATTTTAACGCTTTTATTTTGCATATATTGATTCAATTCCATATTTTTTTTTATATTTGCTTACATAAGGGGTCCAAGATGTTTCATTCTTCAGATATGTCCATGAAGATAATTTTATATAGCGAGAACAGAGATTCTTAAACTTCTTTTTAGGAGCATTATATTAAATATTTTAACAGAATATTTTGATTAAACATGTAATTTAGTATACTATAAGAATTTGGGCATGATTATGAATTTCAAGTTTCTTTATATTATATACTCCGTACGAAGAACGGGTATGCTGCTAGTTGAGAATATAAATAATCCCCGTACTCTTTATACCAGAAGGTCGAAATTGATTCCAGTATATGCCAATGAATATCAAAACATATGCCAATAAACGTGTACTACTTATATTCTCGTAGATTACAAGATATACCTGTGTATTTGTAGAAGATTACTCGTGCAGCGTACAATATATGAGTTTGAATTTTTTTGTCATAATAAAACAATTTCATAATAACTTCAAAATATCAATAATCCCTGAATCAATAATCCCCGAAAATATCAATAATAATAACATTTAAACCTGAAGACCGTAATTGGTATTATCCAGTCAAAAATTCTATAAGAAAAATCAAATCGTTCTTTTCTAAAATATACTTTTATATCCATTTATTTATTATTCGAATCGAAAAAATAATAATTAAAATAAATAAACAGATTTAATTTAATTGCGTTTCTGAGTAACATGATATAAGATAGAATCTTCCTCATAAACTGCGAAATTAAATATCCATTTTGAATTCTTTATACTTTTCACTGTTCAGTAAAAGCTTGTGAGAAATAAACCATGGAGATAGATTTCCCATTTAAATCATGTTTCAAACAATTCATGTTTTCAAAAAGTGACTAATTAGTGCAAAAAATATCCCATCAAACTCAGAGATAAAGTTTTAATTTACTTTCAAACGATTTTCAAACTTTTCATTTAGATAAACCACGAAGTTAGAGAGTAGAACTCTTAGGGTAAAGTTTCGTTTTTCATTAATATCTCGGCAACCCCTTGACTTAGACACTCCAATCTTTGGCTAAATTTATGGGAGGCTATTTCAAGGCTATCCACAAAATTTTATTAAATTCAGTTCAGCCGTTCTCACGTGATGATGAGACAAACGAAAATTTATTTTTTTACTAATATCTCAAGAACCACTAATCGTAGAAACTCCAAACATGGACTAAATTTTAAGGGGGAACTAGTTCCAGGCTACCCACAAAATTTTATTAAATGTGGTTCAGCCGTTCTCCCGTGATGACGGGACAAATAGACAGACAGATGGATAGACAGACAGATTTTCAATTTTATTTTTATAGATTGATTTTTAAATTAAAATGTCTATAACGTTGAACATAAGACATCATATAGTGCTTGCAGATGAAATATTGTTTCATATGCTGCACATTCCATGCTAAAAGTATAAAATGTGCTTTCGTGTATGCATTAATTTTAAACTGGATTTGATATTTAAACCTTTTATGAAGTGTATGTGTCACATTTAGTGAAAATCTTATGAATATGTATTGATTCCTTAAAAAATCCAAATTCAATATTGCGTTTAAACCTTAAATAAACTCAGATTTCTAATCTTAAAGATCTTTTAGAAATATCTAATAGTTGTGGCATTTACTGTATATCTTGTCAGTGTGGTCCTTCTTATATTGGTCAAACTAACCGTACTTTAAATTTTCGCATTAAGGAACACGAAAACTATGTTAAAAAACAGAAATTAAATAAGTCTTCAGTTGTCCAGCATTGCTATAAAGCATTTGACCACCGTTTTGAGATTTTTACATACATATCATACAGAAATACACGTCGATCTATGATCTTGATTTCTTTAAACCCTCCACATCCAGAAAAATTCTAGTAATTTAGTTAATGACCTGTCTAGTACTCTATTTCTGTACGCGGTTTGCCAAAATACCCTGTAAAATAAAATAATAAAAAATAAATTAAATAAAATATAATTCCACTTCCTTTTTTCTATTTCTTTGTGGCTGGTTTATGTCTTTTAAACCTCTTGTTTGGCATGTTGGGTGGGTTTCAGTTATCCTTTGTTGAGACATGATGTGTCTTTTCGGGCTATTCCTACTGTGTTTTGACACACATCAATCTTGCGTTGTTATTTCTCGTGTTCTGATAGACAGGTCTGTTCTTCCTACGGCTTTCTTATTATATCTTTCTTAATCCAGGTGTTGTGTATATAATCCTCCCTGCTTCTTTCATCTGCCCCATTCCTCTTTTGGAATTCAGGTTTGTTGGTTCTCTTGCACTGACGAAGGGGGTCCAGCGTATCCTCGAAACAGCTGTATGCTACTATGAGACCAGAAATAGATCTCACATTTGATGATACACTTTTATGTATAAATTTATGGTGGCCAAAACGACGAACAAAGCGTGTAGTCTGGCTGGCACCGAGTTTTATCACTCCGAGAACCTAAAGGTCAGAAGACCATACATTTCGGGGGCCATGACAGAGGGGCTGAGCTGGGCCTTACGAGATGTGGAATGGCTCCATTGGTTAAAGGAGTAACCAATAAAAAAAAAGAAGATTGTTACGTCAAACTCAATACGGCAAATGGAAGAAAAGGGGGATTCCCCCCCCCCCCAACGAAGGAACCACAGCCGGTGACCCGATAACGAAGTAAGACAATTATGAAGATTTGACTTAAGAAGGACGTGAGCAGATTCGTGCAACTTGCGCATATAGCTTGTACAACATGACTTAAAGACTTGCGCAAATGTTCCAAAAATACTGACTAGATCTATATAAGGTGGAGTGCAATCAGATGTACGAGAAGGAGCCACACACCAAAGAGTTATGGCGGTGCAAATGACTGATGCAAGCATTTGATATATGATCAAAGCCCAAGACAGATTTGATGGTATGTGCTCATTAACAATCACAGGTCATAGACACATGATAGTAATTTTACTAGTACTGGTCACATATGTCCCCTCCGCCGCAATAATTAATAAGAATAATTATTGGTAACTATATAATTAATAATATGAATAATTGGTGTAATTAAATAATTTAGATTTGATGTTGTTAATAAATGTTTTATTGTTAAAGTTTAAATGGTGCAGTCAATGAGTATTATAATAATTAATTATTCCTTTACAGGACTCACACGAAAGGTAAATAATTGGAGGGTTTTATATAGCGGCACAACTAGCAATGTACGATTAAATACTAAATCCAGTCTGTATAAATTACGACCATGTCAATCTTAATGAATTTAATATTTAAAAGTACAACTTTAGATTCTTTTCCCACAGCTACATTATCGTGTATTTGGGCTTATTTACGTTGTTCTTGTCTGCCTAATATTCAAATTAATCTGGAGGTAATAATGTTTAATAAGATGTATATAATAAAATTTTATATTAGAGTAATTTTATTATATACATCTATAAGTACTAGATAAAATATAGTATAACTTTCATAACTCAGGCTACTTCAGTATGGGCAAATTTTTAATTAGACTGTAAACATATTTTTAATTACTTCCTATGTTGCTCGCGTAAAAAAGAAATCCAATTTTACCTTAGTCACCATCATTTTCACCGTCTTCTACGTAGAAGTAAAAGCACTTACTGAAAAACTAGAACTCTATATAACTCTGTATAAATGGCAAAATATTTATTTTACGAGTATTTTTCAGTATACCTAACCCGCTTGTAGTTTTTGAAAAGACGATGAAGAAAGATCATAAAAGTGTGCTTTCTTAAACCAATAAATTTAGGCAATTTATTTTAACGTGCCTTATTTTATAGCATTATATAGATGACTTTGCTTAAATATATTGCTTTAATTAAATCAATGCAAAAGAGTCGACATTCTGATTAATTGCTTTCAATTATGGAGTTTCCAGTTAATGATGCTTTAAGTAAGTATTCATATTTGTCAGAAGATTCATTAAAACGTATTTTTTTTTTATTATCGCAGAAAATATTTATGTTCCAAAAGTATTTTGCCGTTTAATTCCAATCGATTTTTAAATGCATATAAGGGGGGGGGGGATGTAGAGTATTAGAATTAATTTTAACTTTAAACAACACGCGGCTAGAATATAACTGGAATACAACATTGGTCTCCCGAATTGCGCCCTGGCTTTTGCTACACAGCTATCGCCATATCACTTTCGTTGTCTTGCTTTAGTCCCCTTTTAAACTAGGCTAAGGGTTGGTCCCTGCAATGGAGGAGTTTGGAACCCCTGCTAAATTAATCACTTTGGTGAGACCAACACTCCGAAGAGTCTAATGCAGGATCAAAATGCAGAATGAATTATCTGAGGCCTTCTACATCAATAGGAGTACTGCGACAGTGTGATTCCTTTGCGTTCCTATTATTTAGCATCACCCTGAAAAAGGTCATCAAAGATGCAGATAATTCATCAAAAGGAACCATTTTTTTTAGATCCTTGCATAATTTAGATTATGCCTTCGATTTCGAGAGTATTGGGAGATCCCGGTCATCTGTCATCGAGGTCTTTATGGTTCTTAAGTCTACAGCTAGAGATATGGGACTAACTATTAATACAAAGAAGACATAGTTCATGGAGATAACCAAGAGAAGTACTGATACTCTCTCTCTGCAGATGAATGGTTATCCTTTTGAGAGAGTCAGGCAATTTAAATACCTTGGGATGACAGTAACCATTAAAAATTAAATCAGCACTGAAATTAATAATTGTTTGTTGATGGCAAACATGATACTATGGTCCAAACAGCCAAATTAAAACACTATTACTTAACTATATCACCAAATTTAAATATTTATAAAACTTTGATATGACCCATAGTATTATATGGTGGCTAAATTTGGCCATTTAATAAATCTACTGAAAGAAAACTATTAATTATTGAACGAAAAATCCTGAGGAGACATTTTGGCATTGCCCTTAAAAATATTGTCTGGAGTATCCGCTATAACCATGAAAATTGTAATGTATGTAAACAACCTGACATTGTTACAATCATTTAAGTATATCGTATTAGATAGATTGGAACCAAAATTTAATATTTATAAATATTTGATGCGACCCATAGTATATATTATAGGGCAGCGACAGCTGTCCATTCAATAAATCTACGGAAAACAAACTATTTATTATTGAACGAAATATACTAAGAAGTATTTTGGGATTGTCCTTGAAATTAATATCTGGAGCATCCGATATAACCACAACATGTATAATATATATAAACAACCTGACATCGTAATAGTCATTGAAGCATATCGTATTAGAGAGCTTGGACATTTATTCTGATCCGAAGACTCTAATCTTGCTGAAACTAAGTATTATTATTTTTTTAAAATAAATTAGTATATAATTTCTGAAAGATATTTAACCTATTTTATTCTTTATTTTTATTTTTAAGACATTAAAGTCGGAGATATTCATCTAAATTAAATAAACTTCATGATAAAAAAAAAATCTCTCAAACACATGAATCGGGTAGCGAAACAATCGATGTACTATTTTAAGGTACTGCTCCCACATCAATAAATACTTGAACCTGTTCTGGATTTGCAATAAATCTTCATTCCTTAAGCTGACGTATTACGGATTCTTAATCAGAATTCTAATGGCGTGAAGAAGAAAATATTTCCATAAGATTTTTCCTATTCTCATGAGCATTGATTAAATCCAAATAGAATATTTAATTTCTGCTGCTGATGTTTCGATACGATTTTATCAAGAATATATAATTAAGGACGTTTCAATGTGCCTTTCGTGCAGAAAATTATTAAATATATAACTTTGGAAGCATTTACGAATAGCATTTATGTAACTTTATATTTTTTATACTTTATGAGATATAAATAATATAAAAAAATGACTGAATGCCCCCCCCCCACACACACACGCGTTAGAGGTGACACTTAAGACGAGATGTAAGGGAAATATTGTTATCAGAGAAATAGTGTAACAATAGTAAATGTACTTATATTTTGAATTTACCGAATTTATCGTGCCACGGTTTTAAATATATACTACACACAATACAATATATAAAAATATGATACAGATAATATGATATGTTAAGCGAAAAACTATTAATACCACAAAACATTAATGTTGAGGTTATTAATACCATTTAAAATAAAACGTAATTTGAGAATGAATTCTATTAAGAAGTATTCGTTTTCTTATAGTAACCGAAATTATTGGTTTATGATAACAGAGATACGATGCATAAATTCATCGATTGTAACTATTCTAAATATCTAGAAAGTATTGCTTCAGTCGTAGTCCTAAAATTCGTGGTTGATACTGCTGGATCATTATGAATTTTCAATTTAAATTTTATGTTTAATAATTTAATAAGTGACTGTGCTGTAGGAGAAATAAAATTTACATTGAAATGACCACAAAAACCATTGGCATTTATCTAAATCCGTTCCGAGGAAAGATGAAATGAGTTACGTACAAGAGTTTGGCATAATTACCATATTTAACTATTAATTCAGTAACGGAAAATCACAATAATACATTACAATTGTTTAGAATAAAACGAAAATATGAAACACGTTAGACTCACTTGATGCATAACAAGCAACTTGGAGCTTAACGAAAATATTTAACGTAACCCCACTCACTGCTCTGCAAAGAGTGGGGTGAACGATAGCAACTCCACTCACTGGCGAGCTTAACAGAAAGTGCAAACCGATATTTTTACTCTACCCATCTCAGTTGTCAGGCCACTATTGAAAGAGGTTCACACATCCGTTTCACTTTTTGTTATTTTCAGATACCTATTAAATAAATTTGCACTACCGTGCCGTAAGGAGTTTCACTTCAAAATATCAACTGAAAAACAACATGGACAAATGCTAAACATATTTCCCATTTTAGCAGTTTTCTTGTTATTTTTTTAACAGAATGTTCTGAAATGATTTACAAACTGTGATTTTCTATATACAAGTATTATAATTGCTAAGTAAAATTGCACTTTAATGGTTAAATTATTAAACTATTGACTTGACCATTCTGGTGACTTAATAGAAACAGAAAATAAGATTATATTAAAACATGTTTTTCTTTGATTGACCTAAATTGTGTTTTCTTGGATTGTTTGTGACTATAGGAAATATATTGGCGTAAGAAATATAATAAAGCGATTTGCTGGTTGGGGAAACATTTTACTTCCTGGAAAAATAACTATCCCTTGCTAATTATGTTTTGAAGAAAAAGAATCTGAAGACCATTATTAATACGTAAAAAGAGGTAATATCTTAAGATTAGAACTTTGTACTGGTGAATAGAAAACCAGTCCTCTTTGCAATGCAATGCAATATACAGGGTGTCCCAAAAAGATTGAAAAGCGCTTTAATTCTTTACCTGTTAGAGATAAGTGGGCAATGACAAATAGTAAACATGTTGAAAGTAAGGTAGGAAATAAGACTATGTTAATAGTCCACCCATTAATTTTCAATATATAAAATAGTCCTCCCATTAATTTAAAAAAAGTTACACTTTTTAAATTTTTATATGACACCCTTAGACAAATTTGGTCAATCAGGAAAACGTTATTTTTAATACAACAAGTTCATTAAAAAAACCGCATATCTGTATCTTTAAAAATGAGCAAGTTATATTTAATTGAAAATTGAACATTGTGAATGGTGACCATATATCAAATTAGAAATGTAAATTTGTGACATATCACAAAAAATATAAAACTGAATGATAATACATTGGATACCCAACCACTTAATCAGTACCACTGCTTTATATGATCTCTGTCTCTGTAATGCTTTGTTTAGATGCATTTGTGATAAAAAAAAATTTGACACATATTAACGTATATGGTACGGAAAAATGGCATAAGTCAAATGTTTTCCTTTATCATAATTCAGTTGATTTTAAAGATACAGATGTGCTGGGGTTTTTTAATGATCTTAAAAATAAACATTTTCGGATTGACCAAAAGTATCTAAGGTGGTCGTATAAAAATTTAAAAAGTGTAACCTTTTGAAAATTAATGGGAGGACTATTTTATTAACGTAGTCTTATTTCCTACCTTACTTTCAACATTTTTGCAATTTACTTTACCCACTTATGTCCAACAGGTAAAGCATTAAAGCGCGTTTCAATCTTTTGGACACACCCTGTATGTTTTTCTGCTATATAAAATTTCTTATAACTTAAAATAATCAAATTTGAAACTACAACCTTTGTTGGCCGATATTTTCATTTATTTTGAATACACGCCAATCACATTTTACTGGATTTGCAAATTAATAACTAATACTTCAATTTTTATAATCATATCAATTTGATCTATTTCTAAAATTATGAATAATTTCAAAAATCTGTTTCGTAATTCATTTACTTTGTTACTTCCCCTATAATACATGGTAATGTACAGGGAGGCATTGGAATCATATCGGAAATCATAACACGAGTTTTCAAATGATCTATACGCTTCAAGTATTCTAGAACCCCCTTAAAACTATTTTTTGAGTGACGTCTGTGTGTGTGCCTGTCTGTGCAATGCATGTATACACTCTAGGTGCAAAAAAATGGGTCGAATGTCACAAAACTTGATTGATACGTCATTTACGGGTTCATCATCATCATCATAACTTATTGTGCCTTGTGGCACATAAGGCCGTCAGCTTGCGACGCCACCATGGTCAATCCTATGCCGCAGTCCTTGTTTCTGACCAACTCCCCAGTCCCACCAAATTTCTCTCCTGCTCCTCCAAGTAAGCTCCGCGCGAGCCCACGTACTGCACTGCACATACGATACTTCTTTGTGTGGGCTACTCTACTAGGGGAGAACTTTCCAGAAAAGTTGAGACGGAGGAATTCGGATTCGAAGGCCAGAATTGGGCCTACAGCTCATACGTCACGAGGTACAGGGGGGGGAAAGTAGTTCGGCTTTTTCTACCGGGGTAACGGCTTGAGTCGACCCCGAGATCTTTTTCGTTCAGGCGCCCAAGTAAGTGCCGTAGCAGGGATGTTGTGCTGCGGCATTCTTAAGACATGTCCATTCCATTTCCAACTACGTTTTTTTTTCTCCATCTGAATTGCTTCCTGCCCAGTACACCTGTGAGTTCAGCGTTAGTAATGACATAAGGTCAAAATACTCCCAAAATTTTCTTGAAACTTTTAGTCTGCCAGGCATTTAACTTGCATTGGCCCCTTGTCAATTTCCATGTTTCTACTCCATATAGTAAATCGCTTTTCACTAAGGAATTAAAAAGGTTGATTTTGGTTTTTAAATTGAGGTTAATAATTCTCCATATTTTATTTAGTTTTCTAAAACAATTCTGAGCTTTTGCAATTCTTATTTTGATTTCTTCATCTGTTACACCCTCCTTGTTCAGCAGTACACCACAAATGTGTGGGTTACCCTGGTGTAAATTAGATTTTGGTACGATTCGGGGGGGGGGGGAGGAAGAACCTGCCTGTTTTGCAAAATGGCTCGCAAAAAAAAAATATCCATTCTAGCTGAAAAACTACTTGACTAAATTATATAAAATACTAACAGCGATTACAAGGTGTTGCTCGGGATTTACGATGCAAAACTCTGATAAAAATTACACCGGAACACATAGGGCCGTGAATCTTATACATTGTCTTTTCACTGTGAAAGAAGTAAATTCACACATTGCATTATGTAAGAAATAAAATGGATCTGATAGGCCATTCTTTGGCCTGTCAGATCCATTGGATCATACATACATACATTTCTTCTTTATATATATATATATATATATATATATATATATAGATAGATAGATAGATATTTTTATATTCATTTATTTATTACTAGCAGCGATTACCCCGCGTTGCTCGGGAATTGCCATGCAAAAGTGTGATAAAAAATACACCGGAACATAGAGGGTTGTGAATCTTATACATTGTTTTTTCACTTGAAAGATGTAAATACATTGCATTATGTAAGATGAAAAAAATCATTGCATTATGTAAGATAAAAAAAATCATTGCATTACATAAGTAATAGCTGCATACGAAAGAATCATCCTCATAAAATGCTGATTATTAAATAACCAGTTTTATCACTTTACAACATAGTTGGAAAGTGTTTATAACTTTGTTCATTCTGTCTGTCTGTCTGTCTGTCTGTCCATTAGCAAGATAACTACTGTAAAAATGACTTTATCAAAATGAAATTTTAGTTTGTTGTTCAGACGGTCTGTGGGACCTATGGGAATATAAATGAATAATATCACCCAATTAGTTTTGGATTGAACCCGGATTGAAAAAATGAAATAAATTTAACCCTGTGGGACCTAATTTTTCAAACATTTTTAAGCGAATTTAAAATTCACAAATTGTTTCGAAAGTTTTAGGAAATATTCAAATTATCCCATAAACTATATAAGAAAAAAAATCAGCAAACTATATTCAGTAGTTTTTTTTTTTTAAAATAACAATTAAAATAATAATCAAACCCTTTACATGAAGAGATCACGTGACCATTATATGAAGAGATCACGTGACCCACCTCAATATAAAGTATGACATCCACCTTGTGTCCAAATCGTGATTATTAAAATTATTTTTAATTTATATTTAGTGCCGTATTCGTCATAAAAACCGCTTTATTTTTGCTTAATTTATGTGGAGCTGCAATCTGAAACAACACAATAGCAATATATTAAATTTCAAATGATCAGCAAACTTTGCTAATTACTACAACGAAACCTAATTTTTACTTATGGATAATGTAAAGTGATTAGGCTGTAAGATGAGTTGTATAAGAATTGCTGAATTTCTTTAACGCAAAATTGTTTTGCTCAGGAGTCTGCAATATAGATGATATGAATGAAACATTCATTGATTTTCCATAGAGAAGCAGACAATTTAATGGCAGACTTCTTTGCAGAAGTTTTATGCATAGAGTTAAATTACTTTGGCCTCCATGGTTTTAAGTTTTTAAGTAGAATAAACTATTATAGTACTGTGATGAATGAAATAAAAATATATGAATGAAATATATACTGAAGAGATCCTGTCCGACCCATCCGAAGATTTGAAACAGCTGCTCAAATCTTCGGATGGGTCGGACGGTCTGGGTCTTCAACAGAGAGCCCAGTGATTTATATTTCGATGACGTCTTTTGAATCAAGTTCGTTTTCCAAGAAGTTTCAAATTTTCAAAAAAAAATAATAATTATTGCAATATTGTGACATATTATCTCTGAATGTATCGCATTTTAGAGATGTTTAAATAAAATTAAAGTTGGATAATGTTTCATAATCAATGCTTTATGCATGATTGATCCTTCTTGTGATTTCTTAATATTTTTCGTTGTTGAGTAAGCCAGTGAGAAATAAACCATGGTGATAGTTTCCATTTAAATTCATATTTCAAATCCGCGATTTTCAAAATTGACTAATACGTTCAATAAACTCAGATAAAATTCAGAGATTTAATTGATTTTCACGTTTTAAACCAACGATTTCCAACTTTTTTCGTTGAGAATCATGGAGTTTGAGAGTCGAACTCCTAGGAAAAACTTTCATTTACCATTAATATCTCCGCAATCCCTGGTCTTAGAAACTCGAAACTAGGATTACATTTGTGGGTGGCTATTTTAAAGCTACGCACCATATTTCATTAAATTCGGTTTAGCCGTTCTCCCGTGATGATGAGACAAACAAAAGTTTCGTTTTTTACTAATATCTCGAGAACTACTGGTCGTAGAAACTCGAAATGTAAATTAAATTTATGAGGGGCTATTTCAAGACTATCCACCAAATTTCATCAAATTCGGTTCAGCCGTTCTTCCGTGATTTTGGATCATACATACGTACATACTTTTCTTTTATATATATATAGATGATATGAGAAAGAATCTTCCTCATAAATTGCTGAAAATGATATAACCAATTCGATTTCTCAATACTTTTCGTTGTTGAGTAAACCTGTTGTTGTTGTTGATTGTTGAAACCCAGACCGTCCGACCTACCAGAAAGGTGTAAGGTAACTGTTTGGACGGTCGGGAAGTGCCACCCAATTTAGACCGGAACCCAGTGGGGGAGGCATCCACAGGGACCGTACCCTCCTTCCCCTACCACCAACCTCTCGGAAGGACATTGAGTAAACCTGTGAAAAATAAATCACGATGATAGTTTCCATTTAAGTTAATATTTCAAACCTGTGATTTTCAAAAGAGACTAATACGTTCAATAAACTCCCTCAAAACTCAGAGATTTAATTGACTTTCATGTTAAAACCAACGATTTCCAACTTTTATCTCTTCGAATCATGGACTTAGAAGTAGAACTTCTAGGAAAAAGTTTCGTTTTCCATCAATATCTCGACAACCCCTGGTTTTAAAAACTCGAAACTTGGACAATGTTTATGGAGGGCTATTTCAAAGCTATCCACCAAATTTTATTAAATTCGTTTCAGCCGTTCTCCCGTGATGATGAGACAAACCAAAGTGTCGTTTTCACTAATATCTCAAGAACCACTCGTCGTAGAAACTCGGAACATCGACTAAATTTTAAGTAGGGTTATTTCAAGACTACCCACAATATTTCATCAAATTCGGTTCAGCCGTTCTCCCGTGATGTTGGATCATATATACATAAATACATACATACATACTTTTTTTCTTCTTTATATATATAGCTATATTAAATCATATTTTTCCTAATTCCCCCATTTAAAAAAAATGTATATAGTTATTTTTAATGCAGTTTATGTAGCTAAAATTGTGCGGTTAGTTTCATATATGTTTAGAGCATTATTAAAATTTATTTTAACATAAATTTTTACAAAAAAAAAAAAAAAAAAGGAAATTATTTCATTGTCTGTTGTATGCATGAAAATTGGTATGGTAAATGAAATTAAAAAAAAAATTCTATAATCATGTATATGATATAATCATATAATCATGTATATAATCATGTATGTAGATAAATGAAAACCACAATAAGAAAGAAGAGAAATTTTTGCATTTATTGTCACTTTTTGTAATATTATTGATAGATCTAAACACTATTTGCTCTCTCTCTATATACTCATATATCCTCTCTAATTAAAGTAAAGATTATCTTGTACTTTGTATTTGCATATGAACCCAGACAAAGGTTACGGCGGTCGTGTCTCCTATAAGAAGTTAAATATATTAATAATCCTGGTAATCATGATGAATTATAGAAAATTAGCAGTATTTATAAATATCTTCAAGAGTGAATTGCGAATAGCCGAGCCGTATCAGTTGTTGTTGATGTTGTTGTTGAGATCCAGACCGTCCGACCTACCAGAAAGGTGTTGAAGACCCAGACCACACGACCAACCCTAGGGTTTACGGTAGCAATATGTGTGGCGGAAAGGTGAAAAGTGTGGGGTGTACCAGAAAGATGTGGGGTAACTGTTTGGACGGCCGGGAAGAGCCACTCAATTTAGACCGAAACCCAGTGGGGGGAGGCATCCACAGAGACCGTACTCTCCTTCCCTTACCACCAACCTCTCGGATGGACTTACGGACCCACATGTTTAACGTGATCGAACTCCGCATGAACACGGCGGCAATTGTGGCAGCGTGCAAATCCAGCGCGCAAACCACCGGGCTACCGCACCCGAGATGTGCCAACAGCACGCGGTGTTCCCAGGTGGTCACCCACCCAAGTACTAACCGCGCCCGATGGACGTATCAGTTGTTGTTGTTGAGACTCAGACCGTCCAACCTACCAGAAAGGTGTAAGGTAACTGTTTGGACGGCCGGGAAGGTCCTATCAATTGCAGAAATGGCCACGCCCACATTTGACCACGCCCATTTCAGCATTCCGAATAGTCTTAGTGTATTAAAATAGTGTTTATTTGCAATAAATATGACAGACGAGACTACATTTTTAAGCAGTTTCATTCTAAATCCCAATTTTCGAAAATGTTGAAAAAATCATGATATCGTTCTATCTTTTTTCTCACAGAGCATAAAGTTATAGAAAAAATAAATGTGAAATATTTTGACGTACTCTCCATATATGTCGGTAATATTTATTAAAATCTATTTTATATGATGAATTATTTTGAACTATAGTCAACACGAAATCGGAATCCAGAATCTAAGCCTTTTACAACAGCATAGCATCATCTATCATTCCGAAAATGGCTGCGTCTTCATTTGTCCACTCCCATTTTCACCATTCGGATTATTCTTGCGGTATTGAAATTTTTTCTTCTTTTAAACAATGACCAGGCCCTTGATACTATAACTTTCGCCTATACATCGGCCAAAATCGCGAAACATTTAGCCGTCACATAATGTTGCTGTTGCGAAACAGTTGGGGCGGAGCAAGTTGCGACAAACAGCACAACTTCCATGGCCGCAGTTGGGACACGAACCCATAACCCGGCAGCCGAACGTGCCTTTGACCGCATAGCCATTGCGTCGCAATATTGAAATAGTATTTATTTGCATTAAAAATGGAAGATGGGAGTACATTTTTAAGCAGATGACATTTGTCTCCTCCTAGAGTATGATATTATAAAAAAATTATACGTGATTTTTTTTGGTACACTTTATATCTACCCATAATTTTTCAAAAATATATATTATATAAGAAACAATTTCGATTAATGAGTATTATACTGGCAATCTCGAAAATGGTTTAATCCAGAAATCTGAGTCTAATACAGACACAGAAATTTAATAATACGTAGAACACATGCTGGACGGTTTACATATGAAATCCAGGCAAAGGTTACGGCGGTTCTCACCCCTATAAGAAGTTTACACTAGAACGACGGAAGCGATCATTTTGACAGCATAACTACTTTCACAAACGATTCCTCCAAAACGGTAAATCCCGGCCCATTGAAATTTTATGACTTTTCTTATTTCCTTCTGTGTTTTCAATAACTTCAAGAAAATAAGAAAAGTCATGAAATTTCAATGGGCTGGGATTAGCCGTTTTGGAGGAATCATTTCACAAAGTAGTTCTGCTGTCAAATTGACTGATTCCGTCGGTCTAAAAATCTTGAGAATCATGTTCAATGATAGAAAATTACCATTATTTAAAATTACTTCTTCAAGATTCAATTGCGAATAGTCGAGACGTATCAGTTGTGCAAATGGCCACACCCACATTTAACTATTCTCATTTTTAGCGCTCCGCTTGAGTATTCCTAGGGTCTTTTTTTTTCTTTCCCAATGGCCAGGCATTGACTCTTTCATCTTCGCCTATACATCGGCCAGAAACGTGAACCTCTTACCCGTCAAATGACGTTGCTCCAACGCACTAGTAGGGGTGGGAACACATTGTGCCCAACAATACAAACATCCATGCCTGAGGTGGGACTCGAACCCACAACCCGGCGGTCGAACGAGGGCGAGGAAACGCTTGCATTTGTCGCGGATAACGCTAATTTATAAGTTTATATTATATTAATATTAATTATTATTAAGCATTAAAGACATGGCTGTTGATCTCATAAAGTGGAATTATTATTAAAACGTACATTGCTCGTTGTTGTGCCGCAAAAAACCCTCCAATTATTTTAACTAAGTGTGAGTCCTGTAAAGGAATATATTAATCATTATTAAAAGATTAGACTATTTAAACTTAACAATAATATTTATTAATTTACATAACTACTTATTAACTTCCAAAACATTATATTACTCTTAAAATAGATTCGGATAGAGACATGTGAGACTACTTGAACCAATATCTAAATATTTATTAACCGTTGGATTGTTGATGACACATACCTTGAGTTTTGGGCCTTGTTGGTAACCGTGGTCGAATTCGTCTGTAGTTGTTCTCTCCATGTCATGATGATACTCTCACTACTTGAAATCTGCTAATCTTACGATGATACTTGTCGTCATCTTACTTGTTCATGTTGCTAAGTCAGAATGCTGATGCCTCTAAGTCATGATTTCTCTAATACTCAAATCTTCCTATAACTGCTTCTAAGTCATCTTACTTGTTCATGTTCTACTACTATCTATTACAAAATACTCATACTAATACTGCCGATAATACTAATACTATTGCTCAGATTCTATATTGAAAAACTGTCGATTCTCGGATCCAAACTTTAGGTCCACTCGGTGGGGGGGGGGGGGGGGTAACTCCGCCTTACTTCTTCCATGGCACTGATTGGCCACCTCTCACCCAATGGCACGACTGTATTTTCAGTCCGGCCCAACTCGTATATGGCCTCCTAAATTCACTGTCCTTTGACCTAAAAGTTAAAGTTCTCATAAAATTCGACGCCAGCCAGACTAATGCTTTGTATGCCTTTAAGGACACCATAAATCTACACATAAACTTGTCTCACCACATGTGAGAACATATTCTGGTCTCACAGTACCGTCATGAATGAAGAAAAAAAGTATGAGTGAAATATTTAATGCTTTTACACAGAGAGCCAGGAGATTTATATTTAGATGACGTTATTTGAGTCAAGTTCGTTTTTTATGAAGTTTAAATTTTCAAATATAATTAATTATTGCAGTATTGTTATATATCACCGTTGAATGTATCGCATTTTAGAGATGTTTAAATAAAATTAAATTTGAAAAGTGTTTCATAATCAATGCTTTATGTATGATTGATATTTTTTGTGATTTCGTAATGAAATTCGTTGGTGAGTAAGCCTGTGGGAAATAAACCATGGTGATAGTTTCCATTTAAATTCATGTTTCAAACCTGCGACTTTCAAAAATGACTAATAAGTTCAATAAACTCCCACAGATCTCGGAGATTTAATTGACTTTCACGTTAAAACCAACGATTTCCAACTCTTTTCGTTGAGAATCATGGAGTTAGAGAGTAGAACTCCTAGGAAAATGTTTCGTTTTTCATCAATATCTCGACAATTCCTGGTTATAGAAACTCGGAACTTGGATTAGATTCATGGAAGGCTATTTTAAATCTACCCACCAAATTTCATTAAATTCGGTTAAGCCGTTCTCCCGTGATGATGAGACAAACGAAAGTTTCGTTTTTCACTAATATCTCGAGAACCACTCATCGTAGAAACTCAAAACATAGACTAAATTTTATGTGGAGCTATTTCAAGACTACCCATCAAATTTCATCAAATTCAGCCGTTCGTTCTCTCGTGATGTTTGATCATACATACATACTTTTCTTATATATACTCGTATATATATATATATATATATATATATATATATATAAGAAAGAATTTTTTACTTAAATTGCTGATAATTAAATTACCATTTTCATTTCTAAATATTTTTCGTTGTTGAGTAAACCTGTGAAAAATAAATCATGATGATAGACTTTCCATTTAAGTTCATATTTCAAAGTCATGGAGGTAAAAGTAAGGAGTTAAATATTCATATTAAGAAAACGCCAATATCTTTTGAGACAATAATTCAGGTGGCGATGGGATAAGTTAAGCAGTCCTGTATTGTTTGCTTTTCTATGAAGAAAAAAACCCTAAATTATTTATTTAAGCTGTCAATTTTGTAATAATTAATTATTAGTACAACGCAAAGAATAACTGAAGCAATGAAGAATATTCCTACGTATTCAAAATTATTTTACTTTCCAATTCATTTTTACCTTCACATATTCTGTACTCTATCCGACAACTATGAAAAAATACTGGTTAATTATACTCATAATTAAGGAATCCTTAATTTAAAAATTATTAAAAATACATATACTAAATACTACGTCTTTCTATAGTGTCAACAATCAATAACAAATACTTTACAAACACTAGCGGCACCTAGATTATTCCTAGATATAAAACTCTAGCGGCACCTAGATTCCTTAATATTTTCTAGATTTAAACTAACTGAAGCATTATGGCATATTCAAGCGTTTCATCCATAGGAGTTTTATCTCCTCCTTTCGATCTCCATGTTCAAACCTGTGATTTTCAAAAGTGACTAATATGTTCAATAAACTCCCACAAGACTCAGAGATTTAATTGACTTTCACGTTAAAACCAACGATGGTGTATCATACATACATACATACTTTTCTTTTATATATATATAGATGATATGAGAAAGAATCTTCCTCATAAATTGCTGATAATTAAATAACCATTTTGATTTCTTAATACTTTTCGTTGTTGAGTAAACCTGTAAAAAATAAATCACGATGATAGAGTTTCCATTTAAGTTCATATTTCAAACCTGTGATTTTTAAAAGTGATTAAACTCCTTCAAAACTAACTGAAATTTAATTGACTTTCACGTTACAACCAACGATTTCTAACATTTTTCGCTGGGAATCATGGGGTTAAAAGTAGAACTCCTAGGAAAATGTTTCGTTTTCAATCAATAACTTCACAACCCCCGGTTTTAAAAACTCGAAACTTGGACTAAGTTTATGGAGGACTATTTCAAAGCTACCCAAAGCTAACCAAAAGCTAACCAAAGCTTTCAAAGCTAACCAAATTTTATTAAATTCGGTTTAGCCATTCTCCCGTGATGATGAGACAAACTAAAGTGTAGTTCTTCACTAATATATCGAGAACCCCTGACCGTAGAAACTCGAAACATGGACTAAATTTTAAGTAGGGCTATTTCAAGACTACCCACGAGATTTCATCAAATTCGAATCAGCAGTTCGCACTTGATATTGGATCATACATACATACATACTTTTCTTCTTTATATATATATAGATATATTAAATCATATTTTTCCTAATTTCCTCAATTAAAAAATATATATATAGTTATTTTTAATGCAGTTTATACAGCTAAAATTGTGCGGTTAGTTTTATATATGTTTAGAGCATAATTAACATTTATTTTAACATGCATTTTTACAAAAAATAAAAAATAAAATATTTAACTGACTGTTGTATGCATGAAAATTGTTATGGTAAATGGAATTTAAAAGCAAATTCCATAATCATGTATACGCAGATAAAAGAAAAACACAATAAGAAAGAAGAGGAGTTTTTGAGTTTATTGTCACTTTTTCTAATATTATTGATAGATCTAAAAACTATTTTTGTGTGTGTGTGTGTGTTATACTCATATATCCTCTCTAATAAATGTAAAGATCGTGTTGTACTTTGTGTATGCACATGAACCCAGGCAAAGGTTACGGCGGTCCTGTCTCCTATTAGAAGTTAAACATATTAAAGATCTTGAGAATCATGATCAATTACAGGAAATTAGCAGCATTTAGAAATATCTTCAAGAGTCAATTGCGAATAAGCGAGACATATCAGTTGTGTAAATGACCACTCCCACATTTGACCACTCCTATTTTCAGCATTCCGACTATTCTTGGTGTATTTAAATCACGGCCAACCCAAATGACCTTGCGAGCCACTTCAGAAAAACATTATAATCCCGCGGGCCGCACACACATATATATATATATATATATATATATATATATATATATATATATATATATATATATATATATATATATATATATATATATATATATATATATATATATATATATTATTGCCAATGGCCAGGCACTTGACTCATCGTCATTCGGCCTTATATGTGATCCATTTAGCCGTCCTAGGGACGTTGTCCCAGGCGCACCAGAGGGGGCGGAACACACTGCGCCCACAACACAACAACATCCATGTCTTACGTGGGGCTCGAACCAACAACATGGCGGTCGAGCGATTGCTTTGGAAACGCATGCCTTGACCACTCGACCACCACGTCGGCCCGAGGGCGGCATATAAAAATATATATCTTTATATTAGATTTGGACCCATTACAAACATTTATTGGAGTGAAAATTTAAAACAGAATGAATTATTATTATTGTTTTCATTATTTTTCATGTATACAAACATAGATAATATAATAGTAATAATGCAATGATCGAATAATGTTTAATTTATTTAATTAGTGAGATATTTGTTTCTCAACTCTTTCACTTAGTTTTTGCAAGTCGATCTCGATAAATTTCATTTTCGAAAAAAAAAAACGATTCACAAGTGTAAGTTGATCCAAAAGCGCTCACAACTTTTTGTGCCAGATCTCTCAAATTGGAAAATTTTTCTTTTGTGACATAAGTGTTATAAAAATCTATTTTTGATTCTGATGTTTCAAAAATGTGTTTTAATTCATTATTGCATTGTAAGTCAATCAGTTCCATTTGGAGATATTCTGGGGCCGACTCGACATCGACATGAAAGGGAGATGAATATATTTCAAATAATTTTTTGTATTTTTCTAAAATGCAATATTGCCCACTTCTAAGTATGTATAAAAACAGAAGCAACGTGTAAAATAGAAACAGTTTTGGGATTTATTTGTTACAAAACACTACACTAAAAACAAAAATATTCGACAAAATAATCGTATTTTGTAAAGTTGTAATGAATCTCGCGGGCCGCAAAATTATTCAAGGTGGGCCGCATGCGGCCCACGGGCCGCGGGTTGGCCACCCCTGATTTAAATAGTGTTTATTTGCAATAAATATGACAGACGAGACTACATTTTTAAGCAGTTTCATTCAAAATCCCAATTTTCGAAAATGTTGAAATATCGAAGGAACAATACAGAAATTGTATTAACTAAGTAAACATTTGCATTTTCAGCCATTTGACAGCATTTAGTTAAGCCACGAAATCATGATATCATTCTAGCTTCTCACGGAGCATAAGGTTATAGAAATATTAAATGTGAAATATTTTGACGTACTGTCCATATGTGTCAATAATATTCACTAAAAACTATTTTATATGACGAATGATTTTGATCTAGAGTCAACACGAAACCTGAATCCAGTACCTAAGCCTATTACAACAGCATTATCTAACATCACGAAACTGGCTGCGTCTACATTTGTCCACTCCCATTTTCACCATTCGGATTATTCTGGTGGTATTGAAATTTTTTCTTCTTTTAAACAATGACCAGGCCCTTGATACTATAATATTCGCCTATACATTGGCCAAAATCGCGAAACATTTAGCCGTCACATAATGTTGCTGTTGCAAAACAGTTGGGGCGGAGCAAGTTGCGACAAACAGCACAACTTCCATGACCGCAGTTGGGACACGAACCTATAACCCGGCAGCCGAGTGTGCCTTTGACCGCTTAGTCATTGCGTCGCGATATTGAAATAGTATTTATTTGCAATAAATATGACAGATGCGAGTACATTTTAAGCAGTTTCATTCAAAGTCACGATTTCTGAAGTTGCTAAATTAACTAACGAAAAAACAGAAATTATAATAACTATGTAAACTTTTTCATCTTCGGCCATTTGGTCAACACTTAGTTAAACTCAAAAGAGATGACATTTGTCTCCTCCTAGAGTATGAGAATATAGAAAAATTAAATGTGAAATATTTTTAGGTATACTTCATATGTACCCATAATATTTTAGAAATATATTTTATATAATAAACAATTTCTATAAATCAACATCCCACAGTTTTAAAAGTCGCCTGCTCCAGAAATCTGAGTCTAAGAGAGACGCAGAAATTTGAAATACGAAGAATAGATGCTGAACAGTTTGCATATGAAACCCAGGCAAAGGTTACGGCGGTTCTCTCCCTTATAAGAAGTTAACATTAGAACGACGGAAGCGATCATTTTGGCAGCATACCTACTTTGAGACACGATTCCTCCAAAAGGGTTAATCCTGGCCTATTGAAATTTTATGACTTTTCTTATTTCCTCCTGTGTTTTCAATAACTTTAAGAAAATAAGAAAGGTCATAAAATTTCAATGGGCTGGGAATAGCCGTTTTGAAGGAATCATTTCACAAAGTAGTTCTGCTGTCAAATTGACCGATTCCGTCGTTCTAGTGTAAAACAAATTAAAAATCTTGAGAATCATGTTCAATGATAAAAAATTTAGAAGTGAAGTTAAATAAGCAGTCGTACGTTTCGGAAATATAGCCAATATACAAATTATAGCCAATAAAAAGCCAATATATAAATTATAGCCAATATACTAGCTCTACCTAGTGTCACAAAAAGGAGTGAAAAGCGAAAGAAAAAATAAAGGAAATGTGAACTTGAGAAGTAAACGAAACAAAATAAATAAAATGCCAAGTATATAAACGTAATGCGCAAAACAGAACAAAGAAACAAAACTTAGGCATTTTCATACCTCGGAGAATGAAGTATTCAAAACGGTATAGTATACGGTATAGTATACTTGTTAGAACGGTATAGTATACCTTTTTTTTAATTATACTACATTTTAAGCAGTTTCATTCTAAATCCCAATATTCGCAAATGCTAAAATAATAAAGAAAAAATACAGAAATTGTATTAACTAAATAAACTTTTTTAACTTCAGCCTTGTGGACATCATTTATTTAAGCCCAAAAATCATGATATAGTTCTACGATCTTCTCACCGAACACAAAGTTATAGAAAAATTAAATGTGAAATATTTTGACGTACTGTCCACGTGCCGATAATATTTAATAAAAACTCATATTTAATATAAACTCATATTACTTTGGAAACCATGTTTTTAAGTTTTTAAGTAGAATAAATTATTGTGGTGCCGTGATGAATGAAGTAAAATGCATGAGTGAAATATTTACTGTTTTACACAGAGAGCCAGGAAATTTATATTTCGATGACGTCATTTGAATCAAGTTCGTTTTTTCGATGAAGTTTTAAATTTTCAAATATAATTAATTATTGCAGTATTGTGATTTATTACCGCTAAATGTATCTCATTTTACAGATGTTTAAATAAAATTAAAGTTGGAAAGCGTTTCATAATCAATGCTTTATGCATGATTGATATATCTTGCGATTTCTTAATTCTGTTCATTGTTAAGTAAGCCTGTGACAAATAAACCATGGTGATAGTTTCAATTTAAATTCATATTTCAAACCTGCGATTTTCAAAAGTGACTAATATATCCAATAAACTCCCAGAAAACTCAAATATTTAATTGACTTTTACTTTTTCAACCAACGATTTCCAACTTTTTTTCGTTGAGAATCATGGAGTTAGAGAATAGAACTCCTAGGAAAATGTTTCGTTTTTCATCAATATCTCGACAATTCCTAGGTATAGAAACTCGAAACTTGGACTACTTTTATGGAGAGCGATTTTAAAGCTATCCACCAAATTTCATTAAATTCGGTTGAGCCCTTCTCCCGTGATGATGAGACAAACGAAAGTGTCGTTTTTCACTAATATATCGAGAACCATTCATCGTAAAAACTCAAAACATAGACTAAATTTTAAGTGTGGCTATTTCAAGACCACCCACAAAATTTCATCAAATTCGGTTCAGCCGTTCCTTCTCCCGTGATGAGTTAGAGTGCAGAGCTACCAGGAAATGTTTCGTTTTCCATTAATATCTCGAGAATCCATGACCTTAGAAACTCGAAACTTGGACTAAACTTATGGGCGGGGTATTTCAAAGCTATCCACAAAATTTCATTAAATTTTGTACAACTGTTCTCCTGTGATGATGAAACAAAATAAAGTTCCGTTTGTCATTCATATCGCGGCAAACCCTGGTGTTAGAAACTCGAAACATGAACTAAATTTTAAGTGGGACTATTTCAAGACTACTCACCAAATTTTATCAAATTCGGTTCCTCCGTTCTCCCGTGATGTTGGATCATGCATACATACTTTTCTTACTTTTTTTATACCGGGTGGCCAGAATTAAAACACCCCTACTCTGAGCTCTCTCTACATCGAACTACTCAGTGTAAAGGCTCCAAAATTGTTGAACCTACTATTCAAGACATGGGGAAAGGGATCACGCGAAAAAAAAAATTAGTTCCAGAAACACCTATAGGTGGCGCCGTACAACAGAAAATATGCTGAAAAGACACAAAATAGACATTTGTAACGCATTTTATTCGAACGTACCAAACATTCATATCACAAGGGCCTTATCGATGCAGGGAATGCTGCTCAATATGGTTCCCTTCATCAAGATGTAAAATATGCAGTCTGTGGAGAGCTTGTTCAACTGCGGATCGCAATTGGTCAATTGAGATGCTTCTGACATACAGAGAGATACTGTCTTTAAAATCTGCCAAGGATACCAGACGTCCTCGATAAACAAGACTTTTTAAGTATCCCTACAGCCAAAAATCACAGGGATTAAGATCTGGAGAACGTGAAGGCCAGTTTTTCGGAAACGCACGACTAATTACTCTACCATTAGTAAAATGTTGCCGAAAAATCTGCTGTACACAGAGTCCAATGTGTGGAGGCGCTCCATCTTGCATAAAGGTATAATTGAATCCAGACATTGGTGCTCTTGCAGTTGGGGTACAACAAAATTTTCGAGCATGTTTTTGTACCTCCTGGCCGTCACTGTGCATGTCACAGGGCCATTGTGAGTAGCCTTTTCCAAAAAGAAAGGTCCAAGAATGAATGTGGCTGTGAATCCACACCAGACTGTAACTTTCGGTGAGTGAAGTGGAATCTCTTGGAAGGTACGAGGGTTTTCCGTGTCCCAAAATGCGACAGTTATGGGTGTTGACTTTTCCACTTAGATGGATATGCGCTTCATCGCTCCATAGAATCGGCCATGGCCACAATGCATCCACTTCAACTCCAGCCAGAAATGTCAATACAAAGGTCAGTCGCTTCTCCCTGTCGATGGTCAGCAAGTGGTGATTGTAACTAATTTTGTACCGAAAAAAATTCACTATGTTTCTCAGTATGTTCCGCTCTGTGCTGTAGGGAACACTCAAGTGTCGCGACACTCCACGTGCACTACTACAGCCTATAACGTTATCCATTGATTGTTCAACAATAGCGGTGGCAACATCGTCAACGACATCTGAACGAGTCGATTTGCGTCCTCGATCTGGCTGAACTCCAAGATGTTGAGAACTTGCGAAAGTAATGGTCCTTTGTTCAAATTCTTATGTCGACAAAACTCTCGAAGTGCAGCTGCAGTATGTCCTTTCTTTTCATAAAACAGCTTCACAAGCAAAGCGCGTTCTGTCAGTGTGACAGCCATCGCTGATAAGAATGAAAATATCCCAGTTTTATCCCCTTTTATGCCCAGAACAAATTAGCTGCAAACCAAAGGTTTATGCAAATTTTTGTGCTTACAGTGCGAAATTGCAGTTCCAATGACAGTTTAAGTTTCTTTACTTTTTTATTTTCTTTTTTTCATATCAACAAAAGAAATTAAAAAGGAAAAATTCCATATCGCATGTGTTTGTTTTTTTGTGATTATTTTGTGTTTTTCAGCATATTTTCTGTTGTACAGCGTTACCTATCGGTGTTTCTGGAACTAATTTTCTTTTCGCGTAATCCTTTTCCCCATGTCTTGAATAGTAGGTTCAACAATTTTGGAGCTTTTACACTGAGTAGTTCGATGTATAGAGAGCTAGCTCAGAGTAGGGGTGTTTTAATTCTGACCACCCGGTATATATATATATATATATATATATTTATATGGCAGAAAAATCTTCTGTGAAATACTCTGATGCTGATGAGATTTTGATATGATTCGAAAAAAGAACCTACCTATATTGCAAAAAAACTATAAAAAAGAAGCTTAAAATCTAAGAGAAAATACTGCGTATTCTCAAATATATGAATTATATGTGTAAAGGTTTCTACTCTGGGAATGCCAGTGTAAAGTAACCTTTACGTATCTATTCCTAAAATCATGCCTTTCATTCACCATTGTTCTCCCTTCAATCTTAAATCTACTGACTAGAGTTCGATGGATGATCAACAACATTAACAAACACATACTTTATTCCAGATAACTTCGCTGACAACTCAAAATTACAATTACGTACACATAATAACAAGCTAGCACATATATGTACATATGTATACAAAGACTACACCTTAACATTTCTTACTGAACTGAACTAGAACTATTAATCAACTATTAAACCCCATTTATCTATACTCACAATCTTGTAGAGACAATCACTTCGCTGCGTACTTCCATTAATGAACAGACCACCATCTCCCGCGCACTCTCGTATCACAATACCAGCCTCAGCTGCACGACGACTCATGATTACATTCTTATCGAGTTCCTTCTTTTATAGTCCTGGCCAGTCATGAGTACGTGATTCTCGAAAACAGAGTTGAGGCGTTTCGTACAAAAATTAACATAATGAAAAGTAAAATTAGCATACAATAATAATGAATAATAGAACCCTCACACATGCTTGTTTTATGATTAATTTTTGACGACGAAAAAAATAAGGGCAACCCCCATTTCTCTAGGTCGGACCATCCTCGAGATATTTTTGTTTCTAATTTTGCGGGACTGAAGACTTTTCTCAATGTAGTTGGAAACTATTTAATGAAATTTCCTAAATACGAGTAGTTACATCCCTTAAGGTTTAGCCTAATGTTTATTAAATTTTGGCATGGTTCGGAATTATATGGGGTGATTCAAAACAGATGAGCCAAAATATACGAAGTGGTATTACACATCAAACCAAGTATTCTTCGTCATAGTTTACCGGGTTGGAAATGACACGTAAAGGCGTTACAGGGCGTAAAGTCTGGCAAGGTGGTCCCATAGCTTGACCCCAAGATCGCCCGATCTGTCGAGTCTCAATTTCTGTTTGTGGGGATATCTCAAGAGCCTCGTCTATGGCACTCCCCTTTAATCTGAGGAGGACCTTGTCTCCAGAATTTTGGCCGCTGCTGCAGAAGTGCGCGACATTCCTGGTCTGTTCGAGAGAGTTCGTCATTCCCTCCATCGCCGCTGTGAGACGTGCGTTCAAGTTAGCGGTCTCTATTTTGAGCTATTACTGCAATTATTGTTTATTATATGTTATTTTATAACTTCAAAGTCATTCATGTTTTTCGCGACACCTCATCGGTTTTACCAATAACCACCCACTAGCGCCTTTACGTTTTATTTCCGACTGATTAAACTACGACGAATAATGCGTGGTTTGGTGTGTACAACCACCTAGTAAAGTTTGGACCATCTATTTTGAATCACCCTACATAACCGACCCTTTCTTTTTGTGAAATGGCTTGCAAAAATCCCGAAAATCCAAAATAAATGACTAAAATTGATATATATGATAAAACAGAAATGTATTAATTAATTACTGATTTATATAACTTTAGATAAAGCGCATAAGACTGACCCCATGACTCTAAGATGAACAGTACTTGAGTTATTTTACTATTTTGGAATTTTGAAGTGCTGAAAACTTGCATTAATTTGCAGTGCATTTACTTGCCAAATGAAACTAAGATGCTTTAAATGTAAATAATGTATAATATCAGAAAGTATCCATGTTATTTTGAGTAACTAAACTCAATTTAATGCATCATGAAATAGAAAATAAAAACACGCATTTCAGTCTGTAGGGAAAGTCATGTGCTGACCCATTATATTTTTTTTATATAATAAAATATGTATTTAAAAATTAAATAACGTTTAAATGAAATCCAAATGTTAAATCAAAAATATCTTTTACACCTGAATCACGCCTCAGCGCAATGGAAGCATTATTTTAAAGGACAGTTTTCACATTAATTACGGCTTCAATATTTCCCTGCATTTTCAATAAATATTTTTTTCTCAAGATGGCACATTGAGGAGAAAATATTTTAAGAAATTTTTCTTAATCTCATGAGTATTGACTAAATAGGAATAGCAACTAAATGATATAATTTCCAATACTGCTGTGTCGATATGATTTTATAAACGATTTATAACTATGGAGAAATTAATCTAATTTCAATAATTATCAAAAACTGTTAAATATGTAATTAAATTTAGCAACATGTACAAGCAATGCTTATGAATTTTGATATGCTTTATATTATATTAGATGAAATCCCCTGACCAGTGGTTTACCGGATTTAACTGTTTTGTGTCCTATTTCGAATATACTAGTCACGGTATTTCAATTCGAGTAGTTCCCAACAGAAATTACTTCAACCTACAATCTGTGTCAATATTTATAACCGACGTTTTGAGTAAAACAGTATTTTGAGTATAATAGTTTACAATGATTTTAAAACTATTATTGATATATTATAAGTTGTAAATACAGATTGCTATATTTTTGTTTATTGTGTAAGTGTGTATGAATTGATAATGATAGGATCGAACACGCGACCTAGAGCTTACAAGACCGACATTATAAGATTAGACCAAAGGTTAACTTCCGGTCCGAACTTATAATTGGGGTACTGATTCCTAGCATTTTCGAGATCGATGGTTTTGGTTAGAGCAAAGTCGGTTGCTGCCATCAATCTTTGACCATTGCCTTAACATAATAGAAATAGAGGAATAGTTTCGGCCTTATTCGAGACTATTTTCTGTTGGCTTGTAGCTGTACAAGTTCGGCTCGGGGTCCTGGGCTCAAGATACCCAGATATTAGGCTGTATTACACTGATATATTTAACCCTATATCTGGTAAGATATATGATGGTTTATAATGGTTTTGACATTTGAAAGTAGTCCCATGCCGGATTTACAAATGATACTTTATCAATTTGATCGAACTTTACGGTCACAAACAATTTCAAGAATGTGAAGGAGTCAATAATTTCCAGAAGAATATTAATATATTTCTATGTGTTGATTTCATTTTAGGAAAACAGTCATTTACATATTTCTAATTTTAATAAGGCTTAGATCCAAATTATTAATGAAAAGTATCTTCTCTGTTTGCATTGGGTAACGATGTAATCGAAGTACAATTTAAAGTTCTTGATCCGATATTAATAATTATTCAAATTTTATTGGAATTTGTAATAAATAGAAAGGGGAGCATGGAATCATGGATGCTTTCATATCAATGCGACTTTCATTATGAAGAAATAATTATGAAAATTAGAATTGCAGTAATCATTAACAAATTTTCTTAATAAATATATATATATATATATATATATATATATATATATAATACACTATATATATATATAATATATAACACAAGTTTGAAAGTCCAATGAAAGAAAAGTGAGAAGCTGTAACCCGAAAAACCTAACAAGCTTACAAAATGAAATTATAAATCAGCAAATCTTCAATCAAATGGGAAAAATTTCAAATTTCGAATCATCAAGTCAAAGAAAATTATCAAAAATCAATGGTATGGAATCGATAAAAGAAAAATAGATTAAATCCATGCATTAATTCTATACACATGGACAAGGTCTAGGCCTAAAGCATGGATTTGTTCACTTCTCCAAAAATCTTCCTCAAATCCAAGTGTTTTGTAGAAGCAAACACAAAAAATGTATGTTTCTGAAGAAATAGATAGATTATATCTATAAACTATTTCTACTTGGCCAACATACATAAAGAAGAAAAAATAAAAGGAAGCAAGAGTATCTGGAATATAACACAACAGATGCATGAACCTATCGAACCCGGACCCCTAGAATGAAGAGACCAGTGTTGCCATTCTCAAAGGAAAAACACATGATCTACTGTTGCCATTTGTAAGAAATAAATATCGGTATTCCAAAAAGACAAGAATAAGTGATAATATGCAATCAGAGCAACAATAAGGAGGGTCTAATTATTAAGTGGATGTAAAAATAAAATATCATTAAAACAAGAGAATGGAGGTGTCAGGCTAATATAAAAAAAACTATGAGTAGAATTCATGAAAATCCTGCTAATCTAAATTTTTTAACTATACCATTTACAAAATAAGAAGGATATTTATATAAATTGCTGGTAATTATTAGATAATTAATATGTATAGCATGAACTTTTTCATCAGATAATCTATAAATTCTAAAAAGTTGATTAAGTATAATATTTCTAAACAATAGAATCGAGTTGCAGGAATTAAATCGTAAGATTTTATTAATGTTAAATTAAAATAGTCTTTTTAGTAACAATTCTATTAGAAGGTTCAATAATAAGATTTAAATCCAAAAAATTAATATTTTTAATAGTAGTTTCATTAGGAATTAATTCCAAATTGTCTGGATAGAAATCTATATCTATGATACAATTTTTAGTATATACAAAGCAAATCAGATCATCAACATATTTCTATAATGTATAATATAATGATGTAAAGACTGTTCATAATGATAAAGGCATAAATTAGCTAACATACTGCTACTGCAGCCACCCTGAGGAACTCCTGAGATTTGTAAGTATAATTTATTTCCTTGAAAAATATAATTATTGAAAATAACAAAGTGAAGAAGATTAAGAAAATTTATAAAATTGGTTTCAGTTGATAGACTAGTATTATAAGCATTAAATGGAGCTAAAATTACATCATACAGGTCTGAGATCTTGATATTATTAAAAAGATCTTTAAAATCAAAAGTTTGAAGTCCAAATAGATGATATCTAAAATATGTTAATTTATTGTTTAATTCTTTACTATTATTTAGAATAAGGTAATTATTGCTAGACTGACGTGAACTATCATTTATTAGATTTAAAGAGTTTAGTATTCATTTACTCGCAGTAGTAAGTATTATCACCAGTAGTTACTATTCTAAATTTAATAGGATTTTTATGAAATTTTGAAATAAGCACTATATATGGAAATTTTGGAATAAGCACTATATATGGAAATTTTGGAATATACACTATGTATGGAAATTTTAAGAAATTTATATTTATTATTTAAATCACTGTACATATTGATAATTTTCAATTTGATACTATTAATGGAATGTAAATCAAATTTAAAAAGAATAAATATTTTAAATAATCTAACAGATATTGTATATAAAATTTTTTACAGATAATAGCATAATTTTTTTAGGCTTTATCAACATAGGTGATAAAAAAGATCTTTGTAAATCATTAATGGAGTGTTTAATATAATCAATAGTATATATAGATCTAGGCAATTTAATACTACTAATAGCATTTTAATAGATTCTAATAAGGTACATTTCCACATATTAAGTGTCTCTAAAGGCATAGCATATTTAGAAGCTAATTTATATATATATTTATCAAGATTTATTGATCTTAAAACTGTAAAAGAGTTATTACAAAAGGGTAACCTAAATTTAGTGTCAAAGACATAATGGTTCTTAACGAATTGTCATATATATATATATATATATATATATATATATTATATATATATATATGTATATATATATTAATGTCATATAAAAGATACGAATATAAGATTTAAAATTAACGAGACAAGTAGGCGCAATGCTGCTCTAAATTGTCTAGTATAATAAAAGAGAAAAATTCTACAAAGAAATCTCAAAAAAGGGGGGGTGGTGGAGAAAAGCCAACAGGGAAATTTGAAAAGGCCTAGGGGGGTGGTGACCCCTAGTTCCCCGGTTAAAAGTCGACTTTTATTCCAAAGGAAACACTCCCGGAGCCGAAAAATACCTGAGGCCAATATCCGTACAAACGTCAAAGCAAAAGACGCACAAAACAGTCCGAACAAGGAACAAATGGACTCCATTACGAAGCTGTAAAAGCAAGGATATACATACAAAGTCAGAATCCAGAGTGACAACACACAAGAAAAGTAAAACGTCCAACTGAAATCCCTCAGTCAAAAGAGAGAAGGGAGTAGAGTGTATAGGACTAACACCATCGTTGCCATTTATAACCCAAAACTAAACGTTTGCCAAAATCATTTTCAAATGCGTTGACTGTTTTATTATGATAGGTATTATAAATATGTCTGAGGAATCCAAGGGGATAGTCTTGTTTTATAGCCTCCTTGATAAATATAACATCACTTTTTATACGGTCTTTTTTATAAGTATGCAAGCGGGCGTTCCGTATAAAGTGATTCATTACGATATTACGAAAAACTTTCTGACTTAAATTAGACCTCCAATTGATAATATAATTCACTTTAATCTTGAAATGTCGTCTTTTATCATAAAGTATCGTATACAAGTATCGTATTAAAAAGATCTTTAAAATCAAAAGTTTGAAGTCCAAATAGATGATATCTAAAATATGTTAATTTATTGTTTAATTCTTTACTATTATTTAGAATAAGGTAATTATTGCTAGACTGATGTGAACTATCATTTATTAGATTTAAAGAGTTTAGTATTCATTTACTCGCAGTAGTAAGTATTATCACCAGTAGTTACTATTCTAAATTTAATAGGATTTTTATGAAATTTTGAAATAAGCACTATATATGGAAATTTTGGAATAAGCACTATATATGGAAATTTTGGAATATACACTATATATGGAAATTTTAAGAAATTTATATTTATTATTTAAATCACTGTACATATTGATAATTTTCAATTTGATACTATTAATGGAATGTAAATCAAGTTTAAAAAGAATAATTATTTTAAATAATCTAACAGATATTGTATATAAAAATTTTTACAGATAATAGCATAATTTTTTTAGGCTTTATCAACATAGGTGATAAAAAAGATCTTTGTAAATCATTAATGGAGTGTTTAATATAATCAATAGTATATATAGACACTTAGTGGTGTACCAGTTAGATGTAACTACCGGCATTCCTCTAGCTTTGTAACTTTGACCAGGTCAGTACTTCTGAAGAACACGGCATACATTACCTTTTTCATTGTTTTCCACCATTCTTGGTTTGGGGACATCTTCAAAGACCCATACATTACATTCTTGACGTGTTGGAACGACCAAAAACGATATGTACTTTTCATCACCAGTTATGATTTTAGAAATAATACGGTATCCACCATCATTAAGTAATATTAGGGTTTCTTTACTTTTTCTGACATCGCTTTTGACACGACTTTCGCTTTTCTCCGCTTTTTGGTGTTCTGTTAAATTACGGGAGACCCAACGACAAATTAATTTTTTCATATGCAGTTCTTCATGAATGATTTTATGTATAGCTGCGGATCTAATGTTAAGTTCCTTTTGAGTCATTTGGTAGATATAGCGATTATCTTCGATTAATATTTTTCGAATGGCCGACACATTTTCTGGGACTAAAACTGACAAATGTCTTCCTGTGTGTTTTCCATCCAGGAGAAAATTTCGACCTCTTTTATACTCTGTAAACCATTTCAATACAGTGGCACGAGATGGGGCATCATTACCATATGCTAATTGTATACGCTGAAGACATTCTTCTTGATTTATTCCCACTTTAAAATGATAGAAAATTATAACTCGATAATGTTTTCGGGTCAACTCCATTTTTTTTTCCTTCAAAATTTATTCTAAAATAGCTAAATTGCAATTGTTGCCACAATTTATCGTATACGGACATAAAAGAGTTCAAATTTAAATATACGACCAATAATTCTTTTTCTATCGTATATCGTTTGCCCCTGTCTCAGAAATTTCAGTTTTACTTCAATGTCCATGCTAAATAAATTACTATTAGATAAAAATATATAGATTCGGTTTTATATATAAATGTAATGTTAAATCATATAACTATATAAATGTATTACTGTAATTGTATATATTAGTAAAATCATATATAATCCTACTAACTAGAACTGTAATCTCTGTAATTTAAACTAAACATATGTTTCTAATTTGTCATGCGAATGGTAATTTCAAGCACACATTGAACCAAAACTCATACATTTAATTGATAATTTTATTTTAGCCATTACTCTTGGGAATTCTAACATATATCATACCAGGAATTGCAACAAAAATTTTGTAACATATACACTGACTTCCTAAAGTTAAGCATGCAATGCAAATTTTCATTTTTCGAAAGGGTATTTAAATTTGAGTGGCTGAAAATAGCTGCAGATGTAGATGGTAGTATGCAAATATCGTATGTTACAGCCAATCACGATTGACTGTCCGGATATATGCTAATTAGGCAGTGGTTGAAGACGCCAGCATTCTAAAGTGTTTGAGAATGTGCCTTTAAATGCTGATACGAAGTGCTTATAACTTTTGTAGGGTTATTTTGATGATATGTGTGTGTCTGGGGCTGAAAAAAGATGAATGATAGATAGTCTGCGATGTCGTGCTGTCGGACGCTTTGGACCCGGACTGTCAATCAAAGGTGTCGCAATTTTCTTTGTCGTTGATCATTCGGTAATTTCTTGATTAGTGAAACAATTCAAAACAAGTCAAACTGCTGTCCGGGGTCTTATGCCCGGCCGTCCAAGGGATGTCATCCCCTCTGATGAACGGTATATAGCTATAGTAACCAAGCGGAATCGACGAGTGGCCTCCAAATCTGCATTTGGTAGACAATATCTGCCAGTACTCTGCACCGAAGGCTCCACATGAAGGTACGCCGGAGTACCACGTTTTGCGTTCCACTAACCGTCCAAGCCAGAGTGACAAGATTAAAGTGGTGTCGTCAACATGGCAATTGGACTGTCTCAGATTAGTGCAACGTCCTGTTTTGCCCAGATTTGCCCAGGAATCAGATGATAGGCATGTAAGGGCCTGGAGATAACGATGCACACGCAATCACGCCGATAACATCAACGAAAATCACGCATTCAGAGGTGGCAGATTCATGGTGTTGGCTGGAATTGGAATGGGATATCGCACAGAGCTGCACATCTTTAAAGACGTTTCTGTGAGGATTGGGCGGCATTGGGATGAAGTACTAGACACCATCGCGAGACTTTCAGATGCAGCAGTTGGTCCTGATTTCCTCCTTATGGACGATAATACCCTTTCTCCATCGAGCTAACATTTTTGACGAATATCTGTCTAGAAAGTGAGGGCATTTATCTTGCGGAATCGACGAGAGACCTCCACAACTGCACTTGGTAAGACAATATCTGCCAGTACTGTGCACAGAAGGCTCCACGTGAAGGTACGCCAGAGTACCACGTTTTGTGTTCCACTAACCGTTCAAGCCAGAGTGGCAGGATTAAAGTGGTGTCGTTAACATGTCAATTGACTGTCTCAGATTTGTGCAACTTCCTGTTTACGAACGTCCTGTTTCGAACTTCAAGATTTCAGAGGTGGCAGCTTCATGGTGTTGGCTGGAATTGGGATGGGATATCGCACATAGCTGCACATCTTTAAAGGCGTTTCTGTGAGGGTTGCGCTGTATTGGGATGAAGTACTAGACACCATCGCGAGACTTTCCGAGGCAGCAGTTGGTCCTGATTTCCTCTTTATGGACGAAGTAAACTTTCGAGGTTCTTCTTTAGTGCGCCATTTCTTTTTAGAACACTAACCTCGCAACTTCCATTGCATTATATTTGAATAGAACACTCGACAAAAAGCCAACTGTAATTAAATATCCGCATTTAACACAAACCACATTTATTTAGACGAAAGCACATAACATAACAACACTTAAACATTTAATTCACTGGTTAACTCTTTAAAATGTTCACGACGCAGGATGCGCCTTGCTTTCCGCCTTCACAACTATATCTATCTTCTCGCTTTTCTCGGCTCTCGCTCTGTTGCTCTGGCAACCCTTAAAATGCTTGCCGGCAGAGTCTTCATCGCTGATTTGGCGATGTGGGAAAAAAAATAACTTGTTGGAGTCTTACTACTCCCCCCTTAAAAAAAAGCACATTCGTCTCTTTAAAGACAATGTTGTTGAAAATAGAGTTCTATGGGCATATACACATTGAAAATACAGTCCTAACAACTTAAAAAGCGCATACTGATACATTAAATTTTACATTTGTTTAACAACACCATTTTACATCTGATTTAACAACACAATATTACAGTATATTTCAAAACACCTAATATTTTCAAGAAAAAAAATCTAATAGTTTAACAATAATATTTCCTACCGTGTTACAATAAGAAATGTTATAACTTAAACAATAGTCACATATATATATCAAAACACAATGCAGTAAAACATTATAAATTCTTTTCTTGGTTAGATCAGTTAAAGGTATCACTACTGAAGCGAAATTTGGGATATAATCTCGGTAATAGTTAGCTAGTCCTAAAATACCCCGTAATTCCCTCTTATCAATAGGCCGTGCTAATTTTTTCATCGTTTCAACCTTATCTGGGTCAGGAGAATGTCGTCCCGATCCTATAATATGGCCCAAAAATGTCACTTCTTTTTTTCCGAAATCACATTTGTTTAGATTTACAGTTAGTCCAACTTCACGTAATGTTTTGAATACAGCATTTATGTGGGACAAATTATCGAGACACGCTTTTGAAAATATAGCAACATCATCAATGGAAAACCGACAATACTCCTGGTGAGATGCCAACACGTGGTCCACTGATTTCTGAAATGTGCTTCCTGCATTCTTCAGACCGAAAGGTAACACTCTCCACTGAAAATGTCCGGCATGGGTCACAAATGCTGTGTAGGGTTTGTCATCCTCTTTCATAGGGATTTGCCAGAACCCCTTGGTCATATCTAGAACTGTGATATATTGAGAGTCTCCTATGAGCATTTTGAGTTCATCAGCAACTTTCATTGGATAAGCATTGGGCACTGTAAAACTGTTCAGCAATCTAAAATCGACGCAAAGTCTGACGCTACCATCCTTTTTTGCTACACATACAAGGGGATGCGCCCAATCGCTGTCGCTTGGTTCAATCAATTTTAGATTTAGTAATTCTTGTATTTGACGATCCACTTCTTTCTGCAATGACATAGGAATACGATATGGATGTAACTTTTTAGGGCTACACTCTGAGGTAACCTTGATGGAATGCCCTTCCACCTTCGCCCGTCCAGGGATAGTGCTAAAAACGTCATGATAATTGCATAGTATGGAACTTAGTTGTAGGCATTGTTCTGTTTTCAAGGTCGCTGTTTTCCCCTCAATATACCTTCTTACTTCCTTTCGCGTAATGTTAACTCGGTTTGTAGGCACACAATTCAGTTCTCCAAATTCTTTGTCTTCGTCGAAAATAAGTCCGATTTGTTCGATACGATTGATGTAGGGTCTCAATTTGTTTACATGTAATTCTCTTCGAGTTCCGTCATCGTATTCGACAACAGCCGAATTTGGCCTTGTAAGCTGAATAACCGTCACTGGACCCATCCAAGTGTTTTGTAACTTATGGCTGGAGAGGGCAATAAAATTAAAACCTTATCCCCGATCTTAAAATGTTTTTCTTTTGATCTCAAATTGTATCTAGAAGCGTAATTTCCCTGAGTTACTTCGGATTTCTCAGTTGCAATCTCATGTCCTTTTTTCAATTTCTCTATTAGATCATGTAGATATTCCTCCACATTTCGGGATGCCCTGGTGGGAATTTTCCTTTCTCCTATCCATACATCTTTTAGTAGAGCAAGTGGTCCTGGGGGTAGACGTCCATATACTAGCTGAAACGGTGATACACCTGTTGTACTATACCTGTTGTACTAATGTTGTACACCTGTTGTACTAATTTCTTGTTTTGTAACAAATACAGTCAAAAATGACGTATCATATCCACTCGTACTATAATGCTGGTGCATTAATTAATTGATACCGGATGTATCTTCATCGTACAATAGACATGAAAATTATAAGCAACATATGTTATGATATTATAACAACATAATTTTTCAAAAATCAATATCGTATCCACTCGTATTATAATGCTGGTGCATTAATTACTTGATACCGGACGTAACTTCATCTATTCACTAAAAACATGCAAATCGTTTTTCATTCCAGGAACGATTATTACTTCCGTAATAAACTAATCCTACCGACTACGCCAGTAAACTTTCGAGGTTCTTCTTTAGTGCGCCATTTCTTTTTAGAACACTAACCTCGCAACTTCCATTGCATTATATTTGAATAGAACACTCGACAAAAAGCCAACTGTAATTAAACATCCGCATTTAACACAAACCACATTTATTTAGACGAAAGCACATAACATAACAACACTTAAACATTTAATTCACTGGTTAACTCTTTAAAATGTTCACGGCGCAGGATGCGCCTTGCTTTCCGCCTTCACAACTATATCTATCTTCTCGCTCTTCTCGGCTCTCGCTCTGTTGCTCTGGCAACCCTTAAAATGCTTGCCGGCAGAGTCTTCATCGCTGATTTGGCGATGTGGAAAAAAAAATAACTTGTTGGAGTCTTACTGACGATAATGTCCATCTCCATCGAGCTAACATTTTTGACGAATATCTGGAAAGTGAGGGCATTTCTCTTATGGAGTGACCGGCGTATTCCGCCGACCTTAATCCCATTGAAAACATTTGAGATACCCTCGAGCGTGCGGTCTCTGCACGTTTACCTCCTCCAGCCAGTCTCAGTAGGAAACTGCCCTATTGGAGGATTATCCATTACTCGCGCGTATCTGCGTTGGTTGATCACCTCATTGAAAGCATGGAAAATCGTTGTAAAGTTTATGTGAAGGGTGGTCACATACCATATAAATGTAAGTTTTGTTTGGTTTGTTTGCATTTAAACATCATTTTGTTAATTACCCAAGTGACGTCATCATATTACTTACGAGAAGTAAATATTTTTTTCATCTTTGTACATAATTCTTATTTTCTTTAATGCGTAACACATTTGCTACCTTCATTTACAATTTTGAGTTAATCAAAGCTTTACTTTTCCATTTTTGTTGAATTAACCTTCAGTGCTTAACTTTAGGAAGTAAGTGTATCATAAGAATTTTGTAAAAGAACTTATTTACGAATCAGACTGTGAGACCAGAAATAGATCTCACATTTGATGAGACAATTTTATGTGTATATTTATTGTGACCAAAACGGCGAACAATACTTGTAGTCTGGCTGGTACCGGGTTTTATCACCCCGTGAACCTAAAGGTCAGAAGACCATAAATTTAGGGGCCATGACAGAGGGGCTGAGAGGATGGGCCTTACGAGATGTGGAATGGTTCCATTGGTTAAAGGAGTAACCAATAAAAAAAGAAGATTGCTACGTCAAACTCAATGCGGTAAATGGAAGAAAAGGGGGAGTAACCCCCCCCCCCCGAACGAGGAAACCACAGCCTGTGACCCGAGAATCAAGAAAAATAGAAAATATTTGACTTAAGAGCAGACAATTATGAAGATAGATAGAGCAGACTAGAGAAGAAAGAGAAACTAACATGACTTGAGAGAGTGAGATACCAGTATGTTCTAATACGACTTAAGATAACTTGGAGACGATGGCTGGATTTGGTGAATTCAGACTTGTAGAGTGTCCCGTTGAGGTTCCAAAATAATGGAGATATATTAATGTGTGAGTGCAATCAGTGTACGAGAAGAAGCCACACACCAAATAGTTATGGGCAGTACTAATAACTGATGCAAGCATTTGATATATGATCAAAGCCCAAGGCAGAAATTGAAGGTATGTGCCCATTGAAAATGATATCCGGTCGTAACCACTATTTAGGATTTTCCGTTTTAGTCACGTATGTCCCCTCCGCTGAAATAATATAATTAAATAGTGTAATTGAATTTAATTAAGATTTATGTTGTTAATAAATGTTGTATTGTTAAAGTTTAAATGGTGCACAGTCAATGAGTATTATAATAATTAATAATTCCGTTACAGGACTCACACGAAAGTTAAATAATTGGAGGGTTCTATATAGCGGCACAACTAGCAATGTACGATTTTAATACTAAATCCACTATGTATGAATTAACGGCCATGTCAATCTTAATGAGTTTAATATTAAAAGTTTAACTTATAAGCTTTATTCTTATTTATACGTGTCCCACACAGACAACGGCGAGTAAATCAATAGATCTTATATATAAAACGATTATTTTCAAAAACAGCATCTAACAGAATAATAGTAAGTCCGTCTGAATAAATATTGTGTCCATAAAAATACATTTGTGTCTAGGGAACATATTTCTAAAAACACAATATTTTATAGATCTTTTATTGCTTCCGTGTTAATTCAACGTAAAAACTAAAGAAATTGACTCTATTTTCGTTGGTTATTGTCCTTATGCGGATATATGAGTGCTTGTTAAAAATATCTTCATCATCTTTAAAAAGGTGAAAGCCCATAGAAATATATTTTCATCACATGCTGAATACATGTATTGCTTATAAAATCACGTATACTTAAAATGATCCAAAGAATTTCGAAGAATAGAGCTCAATTATTTCAATTAATGTTCTCTATAGATAGGACAGCTATTAAATATTTTTCTATCATTGAATTGCTAGATTGCAGTCGCGAATTCATTTAATGGACCATTTATTAGGAAAGCTGTGTTAACTGAGCACTAGTAGGTACTTAATGTGCACTTTACAGAGTCTACTTCAACAATTAGAACTTGCAATATCGTCCCAGTTGCTCAACAGCAGACCATCCGACGACCAGTTCGAAGATAAAGGTTTCAATTCCCAGTTGGGTCAGCAATGTGCTTTACAATTCCCGAATAAATCAATCCTGTATATTAGTGCAAAGATGTCGGAAATCTGAAAATGACACTGGTATGACTAGCACGGATTCCGTAGACTCTGTGATATTGAGCTAACCTGGTAGAGGAACCTAACTTGGTGGCTAAAAATATCTTCAGGTGGCTAACCTGACAGAAAAAATAGCAGGAGGTGGTCAGTTAGATTGTCAGTTGCACGCCAATCTTACAGTAGAAAGTGAAGAATCCAGAGTCCATTTTAACAGTAAGAACTTCAAAGTTCTTGACGTGTATTTCATTGCGTTAAGTGTATCCTGCGTTACCTGCTATAAATATAGTTTTATAGGTAAACTGTATTTATGATGTAAGATCTCTGTCACTTGAATTCGGCGACACATTTGTCAAAGTGTTGTAAACTCCGCCACCTTTCCGTGTTTAGAAAATTGTAAGAACTAAGATGACAGGAATAATGATGTTCTTGAGTTTCGTAGATTTTTCAGGAATCTTACATAAAGGGTATGTATGTAAGATGATCATAGCTCAGAGAGAAACAGTTGAAAGTTACGTTAAACGAGTAAACGTGAATTGTTAATACACTCTAAAACAAAAAAATCGACGCAAACCGCAAAATAATCCGATAGTAATGAAATTTTACATGCACACACCTTTCGACCGAATATGCAAATGATAAAAAATTCGCAGTCGATGAATGAATAATAGGAACTACAGCGCATTGAAACTAAGCACCATGGTTGTGTATATAATGAGCGAACAAAACCTGCAGTGGATGTCGATTGAGTTTACGTACCTTGATTGTAATAATGCCTTGTCGGCGAATTCGCGACTACTACGAGCATATGAAGGAGTTTGAAAGAGGACGTGCGGTCGGATTGCATGAGGCTGGATGAACATACCGACGAATAGCTCGGCATTAGGGTAGGAGTGATGCAACAATTAGACGATGCTGGTAGGAATGAGTCCGGAATGGTAGATTTCAGCTGCAAGTGGGCAGCGGACGGCCTAGAGCGACTGCAGAAAGGGAAGATAGAGCGATTGTCAGAGCAGCTGTGATAGCATGAGATTCGTCGTTATCAACCATCCAACGTGTGACAAACACAGAAGTGATCATACTGATCATTAATAGGAGACTAAGGGAGAAAAATCTATACTCGTGGCGACCATTACGCCGTCTACCACTGACCAGTATGCACCATTAACAGCGATTGCAATGGTGCAGGGCCCGATCAACGTGGAATTGTTAGGATTGGGAACAATTTGTCTTCAGTGATGAGTCCCTTTTCGAACTGAGTCCCGACGACCTGCGCAGGGGTGTCTGGAGACATCCCGGACGTCGTCAGGATTCTTCTCTGCCTCACACCACACGGCTCGACAACAGAGAGTTATTGTCTGGGATACCATTTCGTTAGATAGCCGGACCCCTTTGATAGATCTCCGTGGCAAAATCACAGCACAGCGATACGTTGCCGACATTCTACAACCCGTCGTTGTATTGCCATTCTTTTCGCGAAACCCTGGACTAGCTTTTCAGCAACATAATGCCAGGCCACACACGGCACACCTCTTTATTTATTGTCTACGTGCTGAAGATACACATCCTTGGCCAACCAGATTCGCAGATCTCTCGCCTATTGAGCATATTTGGACAGAGATGTAGCGTCGCCTGCGGCCATCCCAAGATGTAGACAAATTAACTCGTCAAATGGGGGTCATGTGGAACGACATCGCTCAGAACATCCTCCGGCAAATTTATGCATCTATGCCACGTCGAGTAACAGCTTGTATCAAGGCCAGAGGTGGGCCAACGAAATATTGACTTGCTCACTTTGTGTAGATCCTTCAGTGCAATAAATCATCTAATTACTCTGAAATTCTAATCATTTTTTTTGTGCATCAACATTACACTTACTAATTATTTCTTTGAGCGTCGATTTTTTGTCATAGAGTGTATGTTATTGTTTCGAGAATATAAGCATATTATTTGTGGATTAGTCTAGTCCTTATGCTTTCTGAGCATTTGTTACTTTTTCTTGTATATGATAATGTAATGGGCAGATATTGGAATCACAACTCGAGTTTTCGGAAATTGGAACTAGAGTTTTTGACAGATCAGCACGTTTCGTGCGTTCTAAAATACGAAAAAGCTATTTTTAGAGTAGTGACCGTATGTGTGTCAATGGGTCAGTATCTGCAATGTATGTACTTACTCTAACTTGAACAAATTTCACAAAATTTTGTAGATAAGTCAGTTGTGGGTTTTTCTGGTTCTGATTAGATGTTTGTACGATGTGGTGCATTTCTCAAGGAATAATGGATTTGTGCAAAGATTTGTTCAGATCAATAGAAAAGCCAACAGTTCGTCAAATTACATAATATGAATCAAGCACCTACTTAAACAGCTTCTCAGCACCCCAGTTTGAAGCACATTGCATGGTATATGCTGCATAAAATGTACTAACTACGTTTTATTTAATGATGTAACAAGCAATGACTATTTCACAAGAGTAATAGTGTTGTTGTTGTTGAAACCCAGACCGTAAGAGTAATAGTGTGACAGAGCTTAAAATTTTGCACAAAACTGACTATGAATGTCAAAACTGTGGGCTGTGCACTGTTGCTAATGATTTCTAATGCTTTATAGAGAAGGAAATGTGTCAAAAGCGATTGATTTATCAGTTGTTTAATATCTTTCGCAAAATCAAATTGTAGAGGGTTTTTAAAATTTAAATTCGTTTTAGTTATATGTTTCAGTTTCAATGCGAAATTATAAACAATGTATTTAAGCATAAAAGTTCATATAATTTAATTTAAATAATACTCGCAATTCAAACGCACAAAATGTACATAAGGAATTTCATTGTTTAGATTGCTTTTGTCGACATTTGTCTGTTGTACAATATTTTTCGTAAAATATACATAAAAACTATCACTTTAAAAATAATAATAAATTAGCACCCAGTTTTCATTTTATCAAGATGATATATTTATATAATGAAAAAATGGTTTTTACCGCAAGGAAAACATTTCTTACACTATAATTACATTTTTTATTACTTGCCGTGTTATTTTAGTTCAAAGAAAACACTAAAAAGATAGACTCATATTTCGCTGTTTATTCTCTTTAAGTGGTAACACGAGTGCTTGTTAAAAACTTTTCACCTTCATTAGAAGAAGAAAATCCTTATATTTATGACCCTTCCTTATCAGACTGTGAACACCTGTGTTCCTTGTAAAGTCACAACTAATGATAATGGGACGTAGAAACATGGATTGTTTTTTGCATCAATATAGATAGACAATTTCACTGCGTGTAAGTACCTTATACAGAACAGTGTTTAGATATATTCTAGTATTAAATTGAAATCTCTTTGACTTATGATATTTAATTATGAAATTGTTACAACGCTGTTTCTTATCCGTATAGATCTGAATTAAGAGGAATTTTATTATAGCAAAAATCATGTAAGGAATGAATGTGGCAATCAGGACTCGAAAAAATAATCAACGTCTTACTAGGTGATGATCTGCCTTTTTAACTACTAAGACGATAGTCTTTTCATATTCCATAAACTCCACAACTGTGCAATCTTTTTATATTCTACATTTACAGGATAGTATTCTTAATTTTACTTGCGAATGAAAAATCGGTGCCATAAATCATAAAGTCCTTACGAAAATTTAAATTATATTTTTAATAGATTTACTTCTATATTTAACATAGACTCCTTAACAAGAGTCACCTATTATATTTTAAATTAAAATTAAGCTTGCAAATATTGCAATATCCTCATATTCTTCATTTACAGGATATTTACAGGATATCATTCTGTTTATTCAAGAACGAGAAATTCAGAACATAAATCGTAATGTACGTATAAAAATAAAAACTCGATTTTAGATTTTAGTGGTTCAGTCCACATAACCTGATAGATTGGTGTTTTCGTAATTCATTATAAATAACTCATATCCCAAATGGAATACAAAACTTAGACCTTTTACTAGTAATCACTGCTATATGCACTACAGAGATATAGTTTTTACTCAAAATATATGGAAACACGCCAATTAAGTAAAAAACGAAGTAATAAACACAATCAAATTTGGTAAATTAGAAGGTCGTTAATAATAACACCACTTATGACTTACTTAAAATGACAAATCCAGAGCGCTTTTGGACGTCACTCCTTCCTTCATCAGTGGCAATGTAAATTGCTTAAGGTGTGACACACACGAGCTCTTATACGCAGCCCACAACCGTGAGATGGGATTTGCATAAAATTGAATTTAAAAGGAACAATATGCAAATATTGGCCAACGGTTGTAGACTGTCGAAAACCCAAACCATATGACTTATCCTAGGGTTAAAGCAACTGTTTGAGTGGCCGTTACGTTTGTCGGCTGTGTATGTGTATAAGAGCTCGTGTTCGCCACATCTTAAACAATTTACATTGCCGCTAATGAAGGACGTACTGACGCCCAAAAGCACACTGGATTTGTAATTTTAAAATTGACTTTATATCTAGTCTTGAAGTAAATATCACATGGGTATGGCAATATTATTCACGAGTACCACACCTCGCGGTAATTTAAGATAGTTTTTGAGAAGTATATAATTCAAATGTTTTCGAATACTGTGTTTTTTTGTATTTGAAATTTTGTTTGATTTAAAGAGTAACTAAAATCATTATAGAATTTTTAAAATTTCTAACAAACATGATTTTAAAAGTTTCACTAATGATATGAGCACAGAAATGAATTTGTATATTTACATTAATGAAAATATTGTTTTCGAAGGTAAAAATTACATATATTTTATTACGACGTTGAATTGGAATAAAAGAACAGATTTTGATATTTTTATATAAAAATTTTTATATTTCAATTTTTGTATGTTGCTAATATAAAATGATTACTATTTCATAGAGAAAACATATCTTGATTGATTTTTAAACGTATGATTTTAAATATATCGTAGTTCAAAAGATAAATAAGAGTTACCGGATTATATTTATCTTGATATAACTGAATATTTTGACTATTCCAGAGAAACAATTGTTTTAATTAAAGTTGGGCAATTTAAGGATTCTAAGCTTTTAACATGAAACGTGAAACAATTGAAAATATTTTATAAAAAATCTGATGTGGGCAACACATGACTTTCCTTATATAATGTAATGAATTTATTACTTTTACAGTACAAGAAATAGGTTTTTCTTATAGTAGATACTTATATTCTTTCCAAGATATTAAATTTTCGACAATTAGTCGTCATTTTCATTGATTTAGCGTCATTTTTATCTATTTTGCGAGATATTTGCTAATTTGGCAACATTTCAAAAAGTCGCCAAGTTGGCGACATTCCACCAAATTCATCGCCAAAATATCGCCAAGCGTTATGGACGAAGAAATAAGTTATTCTTACAGCAGATAAATAAACTATTGGCGTTCAAATTCAAAAGTATTACTCAAAGTATATTTTTTCATGAATGGAACGAGCTAGATCCACGAGAATGATCACCCAATTTATCGCATGGTATTACATATGAAAACTGAACATGTTTCTTAATAGGACATATCTTTTTTATTTTATATGACTTTTTTATAATTTTTTTTAAAAATGTGCAATATCTCGAGAACGGTTCATGTTAGCGTTCTAAATTTTATGCCAGTCGTTTTCTAATGCAAAATTACATAAGAAATGTCTATGTGAGTAACTTTATTAGCGGTTTTGATTTTTTGACGATTTTTTCAATATTTCATTCGAAAATTTAGGGAGTTCTGAACATTCGATTGCGCATAAAAACCATGGGCTTCCAGTGTTTACGGATTGTGATTTTTGTACCATATTTCGTTCGAATCGGTCCATTCGTTCGCCAGTTATCGGCTGCACAGACTCACTGACACACACACACACACACACACACACACACACACAGACATCACTTCAAAAATCTTTGATTCGTGATCAGGGATGCTTGAAACGTGCTCTCCCGTCGGACCCCGTCACAATACTTTCCTTATACATTATGTATATAAGGAAAGTAAAAATCTGATATGGACAACACGTGACTTTCCTTATATAATGCAATGAATTTACTACTTCTACAGTTAAAAAAATCTGATGTGGGCAACACATGACTTTCCTTATATAATGCAATGAATTTACTACTTTTACAGTAAAAAAAAGGCTTTTCTTATAGTAGATATTTATATTCTTTCTAAGATATTGAATTTTCGACAATTAGTCGTCATTTTCATTGATTTGGAGTCATTTCAATCCATTTGGCGAGATTTTCTTTAATTTGACAACATTTCAAAAGTCACCAAGTAGGCGACATTCCGCCAAATTCGTCGCCAAAATCTCACCAAGCTGTACTGACGGAGAAATAAGTTATTCTTATAGCAGATAAATGACTATTGGAGTTCAAATACAAAAGTAGTACTCGAAGTATATTTTCTCATGAATGGAACGAGCTAGATCCACGAGAATGATGTCACCTAATTTATCGCATGGTATTACATATGAAAAGTGAACATGTTTCTCAATAGGAAATATATTTTTTTTATTTTATATGACTTTTTGATAATTTTTTCGAAAAATGTGCAATATCTCGAGAACGGTTCATGTTAGCGTTCTAAAATTTATGTTAATCGTTTTCTAATGGAAAATTACATACGAAATGTCTGTTTGTGTAATTTTATTAGCGGTTTTGAGTTTTTGACGATTTTTTCAAAATTTCACTCGAAAATTTAGGGGGTTTTGAACATTCGATTACGTTTAAAAACAATAGGCTTCCAGTGTTTACGAATTGTGATTTTTGTACCAAATTTCGTTCAAATCAGTCCATTCGTTCGTCATTTATCGTCTCCACAGACTCACTGACACACACACACACACACACACACACAGACACACATACTTTCACACACACACACACACACAGACATAACTTCAAAAATGTTTGATTCGTGATCAGAGATGTTTGAAACGTGCTCTCCCGTCGAAAACTCGAATTCGAATTTTCGACCCCGTCACAATACTTTCCTTATACTTTATGTATATAAGAAAAGTAAAAAGTATTTAAAAGATTTTGAATTCTAATTTTTATATATATTTTTTAAATAGATAAATATATATTTATTATCATTTTTTATTAAATAAAAATGTTTAGAGTATGTGCATGCGCACTTATTAGTGCAACATACATATTAATATCGAATCAAATAGGATAAAACCATTCATATAATAATGTTGACAGACACAAACATTTGAAACTGAGAAAAAAGGATTTAAACACATGTCAAACTTGGGAAAATGGCGATGTATAAAAATGGATGTATCACTGTATGCTTAATTTGCGTTCAATGTAAATGCGGGTTGATTTAAGGCCATCCCCAAAATGCAATATATATTTTAAAGTCTAATATATACAATCGGTTTTTTAAATTTGAAACTAATATCTCTCCTAAAAGCACAAAATAACTTAAGGATCCAATTTCAATGGAATTGATATAAAAATAATTATATAAAGATATAATTCAATGCAGAAAAAACACATTAGAAAAACATTAAATTTATGAAGGAGCCTTCAAATGATTGTAAGTGGTGTGTACACTTATTTGTGACGGATGTATTACATTTTTATACACTTTGCATTTATGCGAATAAAATAAAAGCAGAATGGAGATTTTTAGTGAATATTTTACCCCCTCTAAAATTGAATCCACATAAATCATCTTTAGAAATCAGCCAATCTTTAGAAACAGAGGTTGTAAGGAAAATGTAATTTATTTAATTGTAATCGATATTTTTAGTACCGGAAGTATAAATTCACATTAAGACACCCTACTTCCCCTAAATTTTAATACTGGATCCATATCAGTCATCCACCAAATTCTATATAAAGCCAGTTCTGAATGAAAATGGAAGTTTCAAGGAAAATTTTTGAGTCGGAAGTAGAAAAGAACCGGAAATGGAATTCTTAGATGAATCCTTAACATTTTCGAAACCTTGATGCTAAATCCATATTATCCATCATCTAAGCTATATCTATAGCTGATTCTGGGGAATATATGTTTAAAAGAAACTTAAAAGACATTGAACCGGAATTGTAAAAAAAACCGTAACGGCAAATCCTTGGTAACCTGGTAAACACACCTTACCATCTTGAATTTGATGTTGAATTCGTATTAGTCATTTTCTAAGCCCTATCTATAGTTAATACCTTAGTAAATAGATACGTTAGATACGTATAGTAAATAGATACGTATAGTAAATAGATACGTTAAGGAAAATTTTGAACAAGAAGTAGAAATATGCCGGAAGTGGAAATCCTTAGTGAACCCCTACCAGTTTCAAAATTTTATGATGAATCTATATCAGTCGTTATTTAAGTTATGTAGCTAATCCTGAGAAATAGATGTTTCGAGGAATGTTTTTTGGCCGAAGTGAAAAATCTTAGTGAACCACCTTTCCTACTCCAGAATCTGATACTGAATCCATATCAATTATCATCTAAGCTCTATATTGCTAATCTTAGAAATAATGTTTCAAGAAAAAGTTTTTGAAATGGAAATGGAAACATATAAAGTAGAAATCCTTACTGAATCACTTTTGAAATACTATGCTGAATCCATATCATTCATCATCAGTTCTTGTAGTAAATCATGAAAAATAGTTGTTTCATTTCTTTTATAAAAACATGAATGACGAATTTGATTGCCATCAATAAAAATTCTATTTTTTTTTTCTTTTTGACGCTGCATTCTCTTATTCCAAATTATTACGTTAAATATAATAAAATGTTATTTTGAAAATGGAATTCTTAGGTGAATCCCTAACCTTTTCGAAAACTTGATACTAAATCCATATTAGCCATCGTCTAAGCCATATATATAGCTGATTCTGGAGAATATATGCTTTAAAGGAAATAAAAAAAAATTGAAACGGAACTGTAAAAACCGTAACTCGAAATCCTTGGTAAACACCCCTTACCATCTTAAATTTGATTTTGAATCCATATTAGCCATTATCTAAGCTCTATATATAACTAATACTTAGAAATTGATACGTTAAGGACAATTTTGAATCAGCAGTAGAAATATACCGGAAGTGGAAATCCTTAGTTAACACAACATTTCCAAAATTGAATGCTGATTTTATATCAGTCGTTATTTAAGTTATATAGCTAATCCTGAGAAATAGATGTTTCGAGGAATGTTTTTAGGCCGAAGCGGAAAATCTTAGTGAACCACCCTTTCTACTTCAGAATTTGATACTGAATCCATATCAATTATCATCTAAGCTCTATATATTGCTTATCTCAAAAACAATGTTTCAAGAAAAAGATAAAAGTTTTTGAAATGGAAATGGAAAAAGTTAAAGTAGAAATCCTTAGTGAATCACCTTTGAAATACTATGCTGAATCTATATCATTCATCATCAGTTCTTGTAGTAAATCATGAAAAATAGTTGCTTCATTTCTTTTATAAGAACATGGATGGCGAATTTGATTGCAATCAATAAAAATATTATTATTTTTTTCTTTTAACTCTGCATTCTCTTATTCCAAAATATTACGTTATATATAATAAAATGTTATTTTGAAAATGAATACCAAACATGCACAAAGAGTACATTTAGATAATTTTTTTCTATTATATCAATATATTTTTCAGATGCCGAAGCATATTTGTAAGGTTTCATTTCATTTTTTGTTAATTTCGGAGTTTTTTTTATTTCGAAGCAAAAACTGAATATGAGCCTCATTTAGCTGTGTATTACCTCTAATCAGATACAAGAGTATCTAAAAACCTTTCTTCGTAATTAAAACAAGAAATCGCATTTTATGCTCCTTTTTTATAAGACTTTGCAGACTTCTAGTTCTTGAAACGCCACATGTAATGAAAATGAAGAATATATATAACTTTGGACGTCAAAGAAATAAAGGGAGAGATAATATCAGTTACGGTTATTTTTAGATATGTCAATGGCATAGTCCATGCTGTAATTTATACTTTTCTTCGAGTTTAGATATATTTAATTTAAGTAAGATTATTTTTTAAGAGTATTTGTAATAGCACATATTTGTTTCAGAAAATTATTTTCTGTATTCCAGTCGTAGCTTCTCTTTATAAAGAAATCCTCAGCTGGAAATTGAACCACCTATTCCTAAATGTTCGATAATGACACAGATATTCGGAATATAACCCTCTTCACAATCAGTTAATTAAACTATAACCGTTAATTCTTTATTTGAATTAGATCCTAGATTATCTTCCTTCTGATTTTAGATCGAAACGCAAATTATGATTTGTACATCATTCGCATTCTTCCTTTTAAATCCAGAATATCATCCTGTTCCGAGTAGTTCACAGTGAATTGAACCATCTGTCATAAATCGTTAGATCATGTGATATTTCAATTTCGTCATTATTCAAAAATTGATAATATATTGAATCTAACTTGCATTGTTAAATCCAGTAAATAATTCTAGCCTATGAGGGGAATTTACCCACCGATCACCTACATCGACGTTTCCAAAACCTCCCAAACTAAAAATACCTCCCAACAGCACTTTACACAAATAAAGTGGATAATTTCTGTACATAGCATACATCGAGGAGTTTATTCCTCCTGAATAAGTTATAATGCAAATTTCCAGAAAGGTTATTCATATTTCCACAAACTGTACACCTCAGTGTAAAATTTGTGTTTGTTTTGAATTGCACAAATGGAAGATCTAACTGTGGCAATGAAAGATCTAGTTGTGGTAATGGCTGCAGTTGCCACAAAGTCGATTTCTGTTCTTTGTGTCAACTGCAGCCATTACAGAAAATCCAGCTTCTCCCACATAGCTCGGAGAAAATGGAATGTCCCGAGTATTTTGTGAAAGGAATCCGGGAAGGCCCAATCACACGTGGAATGGTAGTCACATATTTTCTATCTCCTAACTATAAAGAAAAGGGAAGTCTTCTGGCCACGACTCTCGTAGGTGCTTAAGAGACTACATACCTGTTTGAATAGCAAGTATTAGAGACATGCCCAAATTAATCCATAAAGGGGACCAGATATCTGCATGCTCTACTGTAACCATAATAATTCTTGGTTCTCAAAAAGACACAAACAACAGTCCTGGATATTTTAGCAATTTCGACGGACTAAATCGTGCAGAACAGGAGGCGTGCAAAAACCTCAATTCTGAATTCAGTGCAATCTTTTCGGCCGCTTCAAAATACATGACACGCACCAGACTAACTAAGCATAGAATCAACACCGACAACCAGTTCCCGATTAAACAAGATCCCCAAAAGCTGCTACTCGCTAAAAAAATAGAGCAAAATAAGCTTCAAAAGATATGCAGGAAAGCGATGTGATCGAAAAATCACCAAGTCCTTAACCACACATTCACCAACCGTTTTAGTGAAGAAAAAATATGGTTCTCTCTACAAGGTTTTACGTTAACTATAGAATACTGAACTCCCTGATAATTAAAGAGAAAGACTCAATAGAGATTCAGCGACTTCAAGTATACTATATGGAGATTTGGCACCTAAAGGAATAGTCTCATGGAAACGCATATGTGCTCTAGAGAAGACCTTGTCCTTTAACCTATGCACATTTCACTCGTGTTGAAAGAAGTTTCAGATTTCAGCAATTATCCGGCAAGTTGTCACGGATCAGAGTTAATAAATACCACCTTATTCTTGGAGCGATAAATAACTTTCTCGAGCACAAAGAGAAACGATAGATATCTCGTCAATACTGATCCACTAAGAACGAGCTAATATGAGGTCAACTTAGTAAGACATTTCTTGCTTCTCACCTGAAACAAAACGGTACTGGGCACTGTGGGACTCTACACTTGAATAACTGAATAGTACACCATAAATGGGAGAGTAACAATGGAAAGAGCATCAGATGACAGTTGCTACTCCCTTACTCCAGAATGTCTAGCGAACTAAAAAAGATACATGATAGCCCCTTTTGGCATTAGCAAAACTCTGAATAAAGTTCGTGAACCCTTCTTAAGTGTAATGAAAGATCTGGTGATGCAAAGAATGCACTGAATCTCTCGGTAGGTTCCGAAGAAGAAAACACATGAGTATCTTCAGTGTTACAACGTCGAAGCTCCTTTTAAGAGCATCTCACTCGACATTTCAGGCACTACCACGGAATTTAAAAAGTAACAAATACGCCATAGTATTAACGGACTACTTCACAAAGTAGATAGAAGCTTATGCAATCTCTGACCAGAATTTGACAATCATCAGGGAAGTTCTAACCTGGAACTGAAAATGTCGTTAAGGACTTTCCTTGCTTATCCATTCAGACCAGGAAACCATCTTTGATTCTGGCATACTCATGCTAATGTGCAAACTACTCATAATGGACGAAATTCGAACTACTGCTTTTCAACCTCAACCGAACGGCATGGTAGAGATATTCAACAGAACGATACTTAATCATCTCTCCATATATTAATCCATAAACCAGCAAGATTTTAATCGTCACCTACCACTGTTCCTCCTAGCTTACAAAAGTACTGTCCATGAATCGACCGGGTATTTATTCTCTGTCAAAATGCAGGTTGGCTTGAATCTACGACTGTCGTGTGATTTCATATTTATAAAATCACGCGATACGACTATGTTGGATGTTGGAAACCCAGACCACACGACAGACCCGAAGGTTTACTGTAGCTAAGTGTGTGGCCGGGAACTTTATTTATGATTCAAGAAATTACAACACATATTAAAATTGAATCACAACACAATAAGTTACAGCAAGACAAGCAAAGACAAGATACGGAGGGCGACGAACAAAAAATACACAAGCAAAGACAGAAAGGGGTATCACAATATAATAACACACAGACAAACAATGCGAGAGGGATACCCAGGAGCAGCAAAAGAAAACGAAAAAAAAAAAAAAAAAAAAAAAAAAAGGGGGAGGATCACCAAGGGGAAGAGGGGGAAAGCAAGTCACATAAACTCATCTAACCCGGTTTGTGATATCTCTGGCAACGAGAACACAGTTTTTAAGTTTGTTAAGTAATACAGGGTTACGGCAGACCCCGGAGAACCAAACAGCACGAGAAAGGGGGGCAGGTTTAACAAGGTGGAAGTCTTTAGTGAATGGACAGGAGTGAATATAATGGTCGGCGTCTCCGTATGAGTTGCATGGGCAGTTAGAAGAAGATTTATGTTTAAAGAATTTCAAATAATCTAAAAAGGGGCCATGGCCTGTGACAAAGTAAATAAGGAAACGATTAAAAATTTGGAAATGGGGATCAACAACAGGAAGGAAAAGGGAGATTCGAGAGGGATCATGAGTGCGAGGTGATCTATAGTTATCAAGGAGGAGTTGCCAAGAGTTGTTAATTTCCTTTTTACAAAAGGAGGATAAAAAAGAATAGGGGAGGGGGACAGAGACAGGGGATCCAGATATGGTGGCTTCTTTTGCCAATTTATCTGCTGTTTCATTTCCGAGGTTGCCTGTATGAGCTTTGATCCATAGTATATTTATTAGGTTTAAATTTTTAGCCGAAATTGCCAAAAGTTTAACTTCACGGAGGAAGTTAGATTTATTTTTGTAAGATTTGAACGCCAAAATTGAGGAAAGGCTGTCAGTGAATATGTTTATTTTTGTAGAGTTATCAAGGGCCCATTTTATCGCATGTTTAATAGCTGTCAGTTCGGCTTGGAAAACTGTATTCTCGTCGCAGAGTTTGAAGGAGAAGGTCTCAGAGAGGACACCATTTTTAAAAACACAAATGGAACAACCCGTATGGTTTTCCATTTTAGAACCGTCTGTGTATACGCAAGTGTCTGAAAATGAAACAGGGTCAAGGACAGGGAGAGTGACAATGCGTTGAGAGGGGGGGAGAGAGGAAAGGGGACAGTGGAAGTCAAAAAGGGAAGGGGAAGGGATGGAAGAGGCGGGAAAAAGGTTGTTTTTTAAGTGCCAGAATTGAAATTTTTTGTATAAATTTTGGATGACTAAGTGAACAGGGGGGATACCAGTGATTGAATAGAGAGAGATACTTGAAGTTGTTCTAAAACCGGAGGAAATTTTCAAAAGGAAAATCCGTTGCAAAGAAGTGAGTTTAGAAATTTGATAAGTGTTTGCCCCAAATGCCCGCCCCGTAAGTAATGATTTTCTCGATAACAGATAGGTACCATAGTTTTAAAAAAGATTTGTTTACGCCCCAGCTGTTTCCCGAGATTTTCCTAAAAGTAGAACAGAGCTTCAAGCATTTCTCTTTAAGATAAAAAACGTGAGGGCTCCAAGAAAGGCGGTCGTCAATGACGATTCCAAGAAAGGTGAGATGGCGGGTAATTTTGAGACTTTTGTTAAGGAGTTTAATCCTGGGGGTATATTTACGCTTTGAACGGGTTTTGCTAAAAATTATGCATTTTGACTTTTCAGGAGATACTGTGAGGAGCAGGGAGGACAGGGAAGAGGTCAAGGTCAAAAGGTTGGAGGTGGAGGAGCGAGTTGTTTCTAGAGGCTATGTGCAAAATCTGCAGGCACTGTTGGAAGAGATTCATCATTTTGATCGTGAAAGAATCAACTATGTTAGAATGACGACAAGGTACGATACCAAAGCTCAGAAAGGGCGATTCCAGAAAGACGACGGAGTGCGGCTCTTCAATCCTCGGGCGAAGACCATGATTTCTACCGAAACTACAGCCGAAGGTAATAGAACTTCTGAAAATTCTGCATATTTTTGGCGATAACAATCAAGTCTGTGTGTTTCAACGGAGAATATATAAAATACATCGTCGTTCAGTGGGAATGCAATTAACATGAAATGAACTACATTAAATTGTGAGATACCATAATATTTTGATAATAGTATCTGTTGTTGTTTAGCTATTCTGCGGTTTTCGAGCTATTTGCTGTATATTGCTCTTGTTTACGCTGTGCTTGTAAATAAACGTGTTAATTATCCAGAAATTTGGATTCATTATATACTCAGAGTACACTCACGATCCCAGAGGATATTTCCTAGTAATATAGTTCATAATACAGGGCCTTCCATTTTTATATTGGGTAATATTTTTTCATTTTTTGTTAATTTCTTAACAGTCCCTGGTCCTGGAAACTCAAAACATGGACAGGGTTTTCTGACCATGTTTACTTGCGTGAAGTAGAATAAACAAACATAATTTGAGAACAAACGACCTAAAACTGTAGATTTGTATATTGAACATACAAACGAATAAATAAGCAAACAAACTTACTTTTGATTTTATATCGATATATTTCAAGTCATAAAAATTCCTGATAAATATCTTTAAGAACACAATTATGCAAAGCCTCATGGTTCGTGATCTTACCTACGGTGTAATTTTCGCATTAGTTCCTAAATTAAAAAAGATCAAACATACTTACATTTATAATTCATTTATGCCAAATAACCTATTACATAACGGACAAAGAGACCGCTATACCGATAAATTTAGACATAAATTGAAATCGTAACTGACAGGATGAATAAGTACCTCACGTGATTTTGCAATGAACGTCTTTTGAATTCTTGCAAAACTTCTAAATATAGAATTCGCCATTTTGACGTTCAGTCAGGGTAAATTCTATTTCGGTATAATTTATTCAAAGCAAGAGTGATTTTGTATATTTAAAACTACATTTTAAATGGTTAAAATATATTTCAAGATGTTTTTTATGTTCACATATTTATTCTAATATTTATTGAAAAGGGAATTTATTCCCTCTTACCATATCAAAAATCATTGTTTGTAGTGGAATATTCAAAATTTTAAGCATTTGTCATTATTTCATGATATTAAATGTTTACAAAGTACTCGCTTACTCTTTTTATTTTATCTGTAATACATGGTAATGTATAGGGAAAGTATTATAATCATACCGAAAATCGCAAATTGAGTTTTCGACGGATTTACACATTTTCAGATCTCTAGAATACGAAAAACTATTTTTAGAGTGACGTCTGTGTGCGTGTTTGCCTATCTGTATGTGTGTCTGTCTGTGCAACGTGTGTATCCACTTTAACTCAAAAATAATGAACGGAATTTCATAAAATTTGGTAGGTAAGTTACTTGTGTGTGACCCTGGTGCTGATTAGTTTTTGGTACGATTCAGTATAAAAGAATCCGCCTTTTTTGTGAAATGGCCCGCAAAATTTGTATATATTCACTCTAACTTAACTAATCGGCTAAATTTCATAGAATTTGGTAGATCACTTGTGTGTCACCCTGGTGTTGATCAGATTTTGATATGATTCGAAGAGGAAGAACCTGCATTTTTTTATGAAATGTCCCGCAAAATTTGTATATATCTACTCTAACTGAACTAATTGACTAAATTTCATAAATTTTGGTAGATAAGTCACTTGTGGGTCAGCCTGGTGCTGATCAGATTTTGATATGATTCGAAGAAGAAGAACCTGCATTTTTTTTATGAAATGGCCCGCAAAAATTGTATATATCCACTCTAACTGAACTATTCGACTAAATTTCATAAAATTTGGTAGATAAATCACTTGTGGGCGACCCTGATGCTGATTAGATTTTAGTACAATTCGGAATACATGAACCTGCCTTTATTGCTAAATGGCCAGAAAAAATTGTAGGTATCCACTCTAGCTTACAAACTAATTAATCAAATTACACAAAATTTGGCAGATAAGTCGCTCGAAGGATATTGTGATGCTGGTTAGATTTTGATACGATTCAGAAAAAAAGAATCTGCCTTTTTTGTGAAATGACTCGTAGATCTAATATATTCTATCTAAAATGAAATTCTACACGTTCAAGATAGTGAATTTCTGAAATAAAAGACTAAAATTTATGAAATATATTAAAGTACTTGTTCTACAAGTAAAATTTGACAACAAAGCGAATAAATCTAACCCCATGACTGTAGGATAAATCGTTCTCGAGATATTGTAGTTCTTGTAATTTTAAAGATCTGAAGAATTTAAAGTGAATTAAGTTGCCAAACGAAACGAAGATGCAATAAAAAAAACGAATCGGACATAATATCAGAAAATTATCCATATTATTTTCTGCAATTAAACTCATTTTAATGCATAACGAAATGAAATAAAATTAAAAGCTGAATTTGAATCTACAGGGAAAGTCATGTGCTGCTCACATTATATTTTTATGTATTACTACAAAAATTGCGTTTAATAAAATTTGGTTGAACAATTTGTTTTTGAAAGATTAAATAATAATTTCTGAAAATGATCCTTACGATATAAGTGCTTCTTGCAAACTTCCAGATAAACAGTGACGCAAACAATCCAATATTTTTAAATATATTCCCGTAAGAGGTTGTACATTAACCTTCATCTAGAATTATGTTAATGTTTACAGAAATGAAATACAGAACGTTTCGTAGTCAAACACTAATTTCAGGTTTTGTATAATTAGTTTTAATACAAATTTATTGGTAGATAGTTATTTAAATAGCATGGCATAATTTCGTGGTAAATTAGTTTTGAAGCTATAATATTTGAAGTATTGAAAATAGCACTTTTAGGAAATCGATCTGAAGTCTGGATGGTGTGCTTGATATATGCATGTATTACTTACCCTATTTTATTAAAAAATACATTCGAAGTGGAATATATGGATAGTTATTTTTCAAAGTATTTTTAAGTCTTTGTTTAAAAAATATTTAAAATATGAAAATTATTGTTTTAGGTGTAAATTAGTTATTACTATCCTGGTGATAAATACATATGTGTAATATTTCTGTAAGCTTTGTCTTCATATTTGAGATCTTGGCTGATCCATGATGAAAATCATAAACCACATATCCAATTAAATTGTTAAACAGTTTTTACATGCTTAGTGTTTAACATTTAAATTATTTTCACTCTTTGTTTATTTTTAAAAAAATGTGCAGACACACACACACACACACACACACACACATATATATATATATATATATATATATATATATATATATATATATATATATATATATATATATATATATATATATATATATAATTAGGTGAAACTTAGGTGAAACTAAATGTGATTAAAACTAATAGTTAAAATTTCTTAAAATTTGGTAAGCTACTTGTTGATTACCATGCCGTTGATTACATTTCGGTATGATTACAAAAATAGCTACTTTTTTTTCAAAACCGTCAAAATGCGAAATAAATAATTGAATATGCTGAAGTATTAAATGTTTGTTTTAGACCTAATTTGACGAAAAAAATAAAATCAATCCCATTACCTTAGGTGAAACCGCTTTTGAGATATTTGGGTTTTTCTGTAAATTTGAGGAGAGTTTTTAAAATGCTTCAAATTGCATAATGAAAACGAAAACAGAACTGGATATAATACCAAGTCAGTATCGGTGTCAATATGAGCAATTAACTGAATTTAACACATTATGAATTTGAGCCTCTAGGGAAATTCATGTGATGTTCACAACAGATATTTTGCATGGCAACATCAAACTGATTATTATATCAGTGGACCTAAACATTATGTAACATGGATGTATTATAGTAAAGTCTAGTAGAATATTAAACTCGGATATATATCTTTCTAGAAAGTGTATAATCTTTAATGCACTTTCAACAAATTATAAATTAAAATCTGATTGGATGAAAACAGTGGTGCTTTAATACATAAGGGAATTTTCTTTTAATTTATTTGCTGTAAACTAGCATATGAAAAGGAAATATTCAGTCTGAACACTTTAAGTATCAGAAAACTAATGCACGTGGTATTGAATTCATTTTCCATCCTAAAACGTCAAGCAATTTCATTTCTAAAACTTTTCGGCAGAGCTCAAATTACATTTTCAAAATGTTATACACGGATTGCTTCTTAAGAGATTCTCACTTTTGAGTTTTCTAAAATATGAATTTTGAGAACGTCGGTAGAAATATCGCTTAAAATAATTTTCCAGTATTTTATTTTCAATATATGCGGTATGAATTTGCGATAAAGTTTTGTATATTGTTTAAATACGTTATGTAATGTTGGTATTTGTATTTTTAAAATGATTAGTAAGGGCGCACTGGATTTATTTACCGTGAAATTAAAATAATCTAGATTCTTTTCAAACCATATTTTCTCATTTCTCATTTTTTAATTTTTTCTGTCTTTTATGAGATTTCTGATTAAACAAATATGCAATTGAATATTATAAAAAAATTTTTTAAGTTACTCGGTTTTAGTAAAATGAACTAAAAACATAATTTTTAACTATCATAACATTCTTCGTCACATGCGACTAAAAATAAAACGGTGGGGCGCCCATGAAATAATTGTATTTGGACATTAACAAAATTTTAAGTAACAATAGAAGTGATATTATAGAAATGATATATATCATAATGAATATCATAATAATGATTACATTCAATTCATTTAATTTTTCTTTAACCTCCATACGTTGTTCAAATTTAGTATACACCTAAGGTGTTCGGGTCAAAAATGACTCCCATGGTGTAATTTTCAGTATTATTGAATTGAAGTCACATTTTATAAATATTAGTAACGTAAATATATAATATATATAAATGTAATGCAATATATAAATATATAATGCAATTCAATCATTCATTCGTGCAAACACTGTAAACTTTCAAATACAATTCAATGAAGTATTTTTCCTGTATTTATTAGATATATTTATTTTTATATAGTAGATATTTTTATATTTTAGAACATTCGTTTGATGAAAGCAAAATTACACAGTACAGACTAAATAATTGTGAAATATATAGCTTACCGCCAACAATACAATTCTGGAAGTTGTTCCGTTTATATACAATTGTTACACACTTGAATGAAGTGTTTCTTACAAGTGAACTGTCCACATTTGAAACACTTTATATAACTTGTGTTGTCAGTCTGTGGGCACAAGTGACATCTTCCCCTTTTGCCAGCAGTTGCTACACTTTCGGATGCTTTAGGTCGGGATTCAGGTTGTCCTGAGTTTCGAATATTCACCGCCAATTCTCGGGCTGTCCTTGCTCTTGGCAGATGTTTACTTCCGTCACTGTGGCGGGTTACCAAAGTCATGCCAAGCTTCTCAATGAAGATTCTCCTTTTGCGAAATGACCTCGTCTTCCATGCTTGATTGATCTTGATAAACAATAGGATTGCATTATACGCGGAAATGTCCAGGATGTTTAAGAAAACTACAGTGGGCCATCTGTTTGTCTTCCTCCGACAGGAATAGTGGGAGACCAGTTTATCCAACGTGCCTACCTCTCCTTTGGTGATGTTATAGTCCAAATTGATTTGAGGTTTCTTTGTGTCTGTGTCTACTATTTTTCTGTCATGGTGAAGAGTGCTCTGGAGAACCACACACTTGCCTCTCTTCGGGATGTACAATACAAGAGTTGTATCCTTCGTGAATGCAAACCTCGATGTGTAGTTTGGAGCCTATTTTGCAAGCAACTGTGGAGGAATTGTTGGCTTATTCTTTCTCATTGATCCAATCATTGTCAGTTTTTTTTCAAAAGAAGCTGTTCAAGTTCATATGACGTGAAAAAGTTATCACATGTTACATTATGTCCATTCAAACCTTGAAAGAGATCGTTGACAACCCTGAGATCTTGGTTTCGTTCTGCTGTAGAACCAGGCTTCTTTCCAAGGTCGGGCTGTATATTCCAGACATAATTGGTAGCGTTGTCACAAAGTACCCACAATTTTATGCCGTACATGACTGGTTTCATGGGCATGTACTGGCGGAATGAGCCCCTTCCTCGGAAAGCTACCAATTGTTCATCCACAGTAACGTACATTTCAGGGTTATACAATTGTCACAGCAATAATAATTAATAGGGGCATTGTCACAGCAATAATAATTGAATAATATATTGGATTTTATATATTTTATTTTTCCTATGCACTAAAAATTCAACACGGGTCAAAATTGACCCGAACGACTTATGTGTTACAATTTTTACTGTAAAAAACTACCATTTGAAAAAAAGAATTACACATAACTGAATATTTACTATGACTATGAAAACAAAGTCACAAAATATTTTTGAAAAATTCCCAAAAATATAATAGATCTATACAAAATAAATTTGATATGGGTCAAAAAAACCCGAACACTGTAGGAAGGTTAATCTGTCACGCTTATATATGAATATTTATATATATGTATAATCTAATAATCTTTTAAATTTTGATAAATGTTTCTATTCGAGAATATGCTCGAGTTTCCATAAAGCTTAATACCTCTGTCGTGCCTCTCCGACTATTACACACCCATTTACACCCCGGCCGTCCATACAGTTACCTTACACCTTTCTGGTAGGTCGGACGGTCTGGGTCTCAACACCCATTTACACCAGCAGCCCATTAAGCTACTCTATGTCTTAGGAGCCGCCCAGGCGGTGAAGTGGATAGCGTCGTCGGCTGCTGTCCGGTGGGCTCGGGTTCGAATCCCGAGTAAGGCATGGTTGTATATCGAGGTAAAGTCAGTCTTCCTGCTACTGGGTCCTCATCTATAATGTGAAGCTGCACCCCCTTTGACCTTCGTCAGTGATGCTTGTCCGTAATAAACGTTGTTCTCCTGTATTGTCTTGTTCGTTCTTTCCGGTGTCACTGGTCCTGAGTCGGTTATGATTCGGTTACAGGAGGTTATCAGAAACAACAACAACAACATGTCTTAGGATGAGTCGATCGGCCTGGATTTTCGACACCCATCTACAATACTTATAAATCCCTTTTTCAGCACGCCTGATCTGCTGAAACGGCGCCTCATACCAGGTGCGTCCAGATGAAAACGTAATCTACGACTGTTTTAGAAAGCCGGTCACTCAATCTCTGGTATTCGTATCTTTTTTTCTTAATCGATGATGATCGTGCTGTGAATCGAGCACCGTTGTAGAACTTGAAATCACCAAGACATACTATACTAGTCATTTACAATCCTTTCAATAGATCATTTAACAGATTCGTTTAGACTTCAGATGGATATGTAGAAAGTGTCCATTTTTCCAGTTTATCTGTAGTCAGTAGCATATTTGAAATTCGCAAAAAGTTATTTCATATTTATATAAAATATAGTTTATTTTACGAACGCAGACTTACTTTATTTGATTTATAAAACCTATTCCTGGACCCAATGCACCTCAAAGTTCTATTTCTTTGTCAACTCTGTTTGCAAAGATATTCAAAGTAAATAAATCCCAATAAGATGCAATAAATATGTGCTAAGCATTTCTTCGAATGTGCTGAAATAAAATATTTCCTCATTCTTTTATTTTATTCCAGCTGGTAAATCTTAGAAAAAGTATGATTTCTATTTATTTCTATTACTTCTATCGTACATCTTTATAAGGTACAGTAGAACACCTAATGTCGCCATTTTGTCATATAAATACATGTGTGTGGGTTGCAGATAGCGATTATGATTCCGGATTGTTTTGCATTCCTAAGATCCTAAGAATCCCTAATTCAATCCCGGGATCAGGCAGAACGAGGAATTTAATTTTACTTATTTTAAAAGAAAGCTCATTTATCTCGTTTTGTTATTTATTTGTCTATATTATTTGCGTAAATTTGCTTCAATCTCCTACATAACAATGCTTACTTCTAGAAAATATATGCAAAGTAAATACATCTTTATATAACATAAGTAACAGGGAGTAGCACGTTCTTTTTTTCTAGTGCGCCAAAATGAAATATTTTTCCATTTTTTCTGATGTTTCCATATGTTTTCAAGTCATTTAATCTCAGAATGCGCATGCTCTGTTTTTTCAATTAATTATATTGTATTTCATACAGCGCAATAGAGCCCACTTTACGATATAGACATTTTGTCACAGATATTGCAATTGAATATTTTAAGCATTGTTTCCGTATTATTCTTCGTGTTTTCATACATGTATTGATTGTATTTTCATTTTATAATGCTTAGTTTTAACATGATACTCGTACATTCGTGACACCCAAAAATTTAACTTCATTTTTGAATTGCTCATATTGATATTAATATTTAAAATGTTTATACGGCATTTCGCCTTTATCAAAGGGAAAACGACATTTACAGACAACAAATGCTATTATTTGCCCTCCATTACATTTAAATCTCTTGAAAACCAAGTGTCAAAGTGAAGCAAAATGCTTCAAAGTGCAAATCCCCTCCCCCTCCTTTTTGTAATTTACCTGTTTTAAAATATTCCTGCAATCTTTTAATTTCCAAGTTTCTTTTGAATTGTATAGGAAATTATTTTACTTATTTCTATTATTTAATGATTCTGTATACTATAGCATGTTACTTTTCTCATTTTCACACTTTTCTCTATTTCATTACTTATTACAGTATCGGGCCCAGTTTCCGGAATTCTAAAGTCCAAAGGAACACAAAGTCCGGAACCATTTTTAATCCGGGCCGTCTGTGTATGTGTGTGTATGTGTGTATGTGTGTGTGTAACATACGTTCACTTGCTAGATGGTTCCTCGATCGCACTTGGAAACGGAAGATTTATTTCTCCAGAAATATCTGGTATTCTGAGGAGGATTTTAAAAACGGGAGACAGCAAGGAGGTTTTAATAACAGGAGATAGCCTGAGAGGAAAAATCTTGAAGCGTGACAACCATTGAAGTTAGTTCAGGAAACATCCGTTCCTACCTCTATGATTGGCACATAACGAAGTATGACGTATTTTGTGCCCAACATCAAACTTTTGTAGTACTATGCATCTGCTGTAAGTAAAAGTGGCGCAGTAAACAAAAGAAGTTGTAAACGTGATTCAGCTGTAAATAAAAGTGGTTGCTAAAAAAATTTCTCCAAGGTAAAGAAAAATATCCCCCAGATTTTTCTGAAATTTACGCTAATGATCGTGACTAAAAATTGGCACCTTACGGTATTATTTATTCAAATGTCAAACATTTGTAGTCAAGTAAAAAGTACGTAATTCTGTGTCTTACTAAGGAATTTTCGTGCTAAAAATTATTTTTTGCAAGACAAATCGGAATTTCTATTTCGGTTGCAGCTTTATTTGAGGAGCTTAGATGAAGGCAGAAATTTTACCCAGTCCTGCCGAAAAAGAGATTTTAGAGACATCAAACAAACCAAAGATACGTTTTGAGGCACAGTAAAAAGATAAAGTCTGTGTTTCTTTGACTCAAAAGCATCGTATCGCGACTCGCCAGTTCTTTGTGAAGAATGGAATGGTTCTTCGTGGCGGTTCTGGATGAAATCATTCCGGGAAATTTCGTGGAAAGCGGTGCCGCATAACCCATTTAGGAGAAAGCGGAATTGCTTTGGAAATGTTCGGTTGAAAAGGAATTTTTCAGAGAAAATATGAAATTCGTAATAAATTTGTACATCCTTTTTTTAAAAACAAATTTTAATGGTTACTATACTCGTATAGAGTTTTGTGTCACTGATGAAGATGTTTGGCAAGTATTATATAAGATTTATGCGAAATAATTTTTTTTCAGATGCATAATTCTTTTTCGATTGAAATCATACATATTTTATATTCGGCTAATAACCGGAACGTTGTTTGTCCGGGGAATTCCGGATAATCGATTCCACACTGTATTTTACTTGACTAAAGGCGTTTATTTAAAACTGTATTTTAAAATTTTGATGAAAATACTATTCATTTCCATCCGCATGCTTCGAGTGGGAGAAATAGAGAAATGTCTAGTGGTTATTATAAGTGGCACATATGTACTTTATAAAAGTCATGATTCGTTTCAAGCTCAAAATTGGCGCACATTCTATAGTTCTGATAACAATAGAATTACGAATGCAAAACAATATTTTATTTCCAATCACTGTATATTGCTTTACATACAGCATTTTATATTGGACTAAAATCCGGAACGTTGTTAGTCTGGGGAATTCTGGATACTTCACTTTACATACAATATTTTACAATGTCTAAAATGAATTAATTACAGTATTATTTTTTTATATTTTTATTTGAAAAATAGCTAACAAATGATTTCTGTATTTGAAACATAACTCGGTTACTAACTATTACTACTGCAATGGAATAAGCAAACTTTTTTGACGAAGTATAATTAAAAAAATTGTCTGTTGTAACTAGAAATTAAAATATCTCAAGTAAAATTGAATAAGTTCCAAAACATGTAATAAAAAATTAGTATATTTTCTGTCTGCAGAAGATAGTGTAAAATCGAATTTTGTATTCTTAACCGTTTTCAAGTTATAGCTGAAAAATTATAAAACAAGATTTTCCGAGATTTATAAATTTCTGGAGTAAAATTCCATTATTGTCTTGATATATAGGTCAAAATAAAGATGAAGTGGGGAAGCGTTTGTGATAAAGTTCCTGGTAAGCCGGAGATTTTCTTGAATTTGGAGGTCTGGCAGAAATGGATCTTTTTGCAGGGACAGGAATTTTTTTTTGTCCTTGAGAGACTGCGCAAGCAGTTTTTGGATCGTATTTTCTAAGATTTTAATTTTCTTTATATAGTTTTTTGCCTTTTCCTGTTTATCTTTGTATCCTTGTTTTATTTCTAGTTGCTCTATTTATTTCTTCAACTGTTCGTTTTCAAAGTTGTGGATTTCTAACTTTTCCACCACTCTTTTTACTATTTCTAAGATGATATCGGTGGTGTTTAATTCCTTATTTAATATTTTTGTACTTTCCTTTTGGAGGGATTTGGCTTTATTAGCGTATGTGTTGTTTGAGTTTGATTGTTCGGATGGTAATTTATTTTGATATACAGTTTTTGTTTTAGTTTCTTTTTCTTGTTGTTATATAGTGCATATTTTCTTTAGGACATCGTGTTCTTCCCCACATCTTCGACATTTCTTTGTGTCTTCTTGGCATTCATCTCAATTATGTGTCCCTCCACATTTGCTGCAGTGTTGCTTTGCATGGCAATTTTTTGCAAAATGTCCGACTTTTAAGCCCTTTTTACATATTTTGGGATTTTCCCAGTATATTGTTGGTCTAAATCTACTAAATAAAATAACTAAGTGTTTTCTTACGGTTTGGTCATACTCTTTTATCAGCACCACTGGTAGTTTGATTTTGCCCTTCTCTTTTGTGAATTTAATTATTTGGTACCGAGGGAGGATTTTCCAGTGAAGTTCTTCCGTTATTTCTTGAATCGAGTACTCTATTGCTATTCCTTTTAAGATGTACTTTCTGATAGCTCCCTGTTACGCTATGCGAGTTGTACAGATTAGACCATATAAATTTTTGATTTCTGCGATTTTTATTGCATCTTCTAGTCTGTTTACTTTATTGTATAACTCTCCTGCTCCGGATATATTAGCCTCGTATTTCTCCAAATTTAATTCCTTTAGGATATTTCTAATATCAGACATTTTTCTGCTGTTTATATGTTCAACAATTTCTCTTAATATTAACGTTATTTGGCCAGTTCCAATAACATAAACTAGTTAAATTTTTTGTCTTTCGTCAAGAGTTTTAGTGATACTGTCCTCGTTAAAGTTTAGGTTTTCGTATATAATAATAGAGGCCTCCTCTATTTTGGAAGGTGAAAGTAAAATGCGACACCTGCTCCCACAAAAAAATAAAGCTTACATTTTTTTTGTATTTTCAGTCGAAGCAAAAAGTATAAAATTTAAATAAAACTTAAAGGGAAAATATTTTCCCCTATAAAGAATATTTGTAAGTCACTCTTTCCTTCTGAACACAAACATCAAGACACCCGCCCTTTCTTCATTCAGATTAATATTTGCCATAGTGTTTTTCAGATACTCTAAGATGCCTTTATTATAGCCGCTAGGAGGTCAGGTCACAGTTAATGCTATCCACAGAGTTTGTCAAAATCGGAACAATAACATCGAAATTGGACAAATAGAATGCTGGCTCCCGGTTCAGCCTCAGTGAATAGCATGTGGTGATCTGCAGCTACGTGTAGTCATTATTTATTTTTAATTATTACCAGGTCCTTAAATAAGCTTTAGTAAAATTTAAAATATTTCATTAAACATGCTAACTCATTAAGCCGCATTGTAAATGAAATAATACCTCGATTTCTCCTTCTCCGTCAGATAACCACTTACCGTTACTGCAAAGTGAAATATAATTAGACTGGTCATTAAAGACTACTTAGTAATATCTAAAATCTATTCATTATACTGACAACTCATGTTATTATTTACAAATATTATCTTACTTCTTACGATATCATTCTAATATATTTAACATTGTGAGGCCAAATTCTTATTTTTTCTAGACCAGTTTTACTGTTTGAGACCAGAGTGGTGAATTGCATAATTATACTATATATCAAATCAATTGTTCATTAGACTTATGAAGTCGTAACGTACCTACTCTGCATGTGATAAAGGTGGGCCATCTATGTGAGGATCTACGTCTGCCATCTATGTCTGCATGTGATAAAGGTGGGCCATCTAAAGGTGGGCCATGCATGTGATAAAGGTGGGCCATCTTGGTCCCTTGACTTATACGACACAGATTGACTTTTCTCATTATTATTTATCGCACATTAATAGTACCTTCAAATCTCAAATTTTTTTAGGAAACTTGCTGGACCCGTGTTTCAAAAGCGACTCTCGAGCAACTGTGCCTTAGAAAACATTCCATACATCTTTACCCCCGGCTTGATTGGCCATTGATTTGCCCCACTTCAGTAAATGTTGGTTCAGGAGCAAGTTCCTTAAAGGACATTGACTCATCTCCTCATCAGATTGAGTCTCAAATTTAATTTGTTTTTAGTCGCACCGTATATACTACGTAGCTCATTAGTACATATAGAAGAAATACGCCATAGAATAAGATCCTTCCGAGAGGTTGGTGGTAGGGGGAGGAGGGTACGGTCCCTGTGGATGCCTCCTCCACTGGGTTCCGGTCTAAATTGGGTGACACTTCCCGGCCGTTCAAACGGTTAACTTACACCTTTCTGGTAGGTCGGACGGTCTGGGTCTCAACAACAACAACCATAGAATAAGAGATATCTAAAATGACAGCAAAAAAATTATCTGAGCTCCAATTTTGTGAGCATCTAAGCAGACTCGCAAATTTAGACTCACCCCATAGCTGATTTTAACTTTCTTATACAGACTTTAAAATTTTTTTCATTGCAGGTACTGTGCTAACGAGCATGCACTGACAAGCTGACGTGCTGTATTCCGTGCTGACGAGCATATGCTTGAAAAGTATGAAACCGATCCATGGATATTGGTATCTGCAATGATACCGACTACTATCTTTGGAAAGTCCTCCAAAGTAAATTTTAAGAGAAATATCTGTATACATGTATATGATGTGTGTTAATTATACTGTAATTCAAGCTTCAATTGGCAGCAGCTACGATCCAGAAAATAAAGTGCAGTTGCTTCTGGACATTGCGTGGCTTTATTTGAAAACAGGGCAGGCCATTCATCAAAAAAGTTTATGCTTCATTAACACTGCGAATAAACGAGTTTAGGTGGTTTTAATATTTAAAGGGCGCGGGTAAACACGTTTCATATCAAAAGTTTGCGAATTCTTTCGTACTTAGTATTCTATTTTATACTCGAAGGAGGATTTAATTTGAGGAATCCCCCTTTTAGCCTAAATCCAAGAATCCTTTATATTTAAATAAACCGTGCTAAAATGATCGAAATTTATATTCAGAGGCTGGAGTAAAATAAGTTTATTTCGCTGCGTATTGTCATCCATTTGAATTTGTGTACAAACAAGTTTAAATAAAAGGGTTATTTGGAGGTATGGTGGATTTGCAGTGCTGATCACGTAGGTATTTTAAATGATATTTATAGTAGAAGAGAAATGCATTTCATTTTAACTTGGTTACTTTAACATGTTTCATGCAGTGCAATTTATATAATGTATAAAGTGGAATACTTTTAAATTCATCATGTAAAATATAATATGAGGATCATATGAATTTCCCTACATAATGCAATTAATTTACTTTTTCTCAGCAAAAAAAAATTGATGTGCAAGATCCATGGAACAAATATTTTTGCTTCGGATTGTTCATTTGGAGCTTTTCTAGATGGCAACATGCAATGATATTTCAAAGTACCCAATAAACTTATATTTCCAGCAAATATAACTTGAAAATTGTCAATAAGGATAATATGCGCAATCAGCAATGTAGTTTATAAATTAAAATATCTTAATTAACTCACCGTTTTGGAGTTATTTCATTAATTTAGCGTATTTTTTTTCAATTTCGGTGTTATATTCGTCAATTTAGCATCAGTGATAAAGTCGCCAAATTGGCGATGTTTCGTCATATTAGATGCCATATTTTCCAAATTCTGGCCAAGTGTTACTGGTAAGTGGAAATAAGAGAAAATTTATATAAAATTAAATCCCTTTTATGAATAATTATTTGCGTCAAGTTACAAAACTGTTACACACAGCATATTCTCTAGTTAATGGAATGGACTTGATCCACGAAAATAATGTTAACAAATTTGATAAATAAATATGCAGTAAATGATGCTAACAAATGTGAAAACGTGCAATATCTCGAGAATGGTCCAGGATGGCATTCTAAAATTAGTGTCATTATTTTTCTAATGAAGAGTTACAGAAGAAATGATTAGTTATATTACATTATTGAAGGTTCTGATGTTTAATTAATGTTTGCATAATTTCATTTGAAAGTAATGTGTGTGTGTGTGAGGGTGTGAGCTGGTATTCTGAACATTTGATTACTTCTAAAATCAATTGTGTTCCAGTATTTATCGACTCTAATAATTGTATCAAATGAAGTTCGAAACACCTCATTCGTTCATGAAATATTGCATCCACAGACTCACATACACACATGCACGCATATAAATACATACACATATATATATATATACATACATCCCCTCTAAAACATTCAATTTGCGTTCAGGAATGCTTAAAACGTGTTCTTCCGTCTAAACTCGACATCTAATTTTCGAGCTCTTCACAATTCTTTCCCTTCATATTAAACTACGCATATGGGGAAAGTAAAAATATATAATACTTTAATAGAAACACGCTAGCCCTTGCTTTATAAACACACCCTTTTTTAGAAAAACCTTTACTAGAGCAAAGTTTCAATCAGATTACCAACAATTACAATACCCGATATTCAAACCCACTGTTCCTATGAAGAGATAAAGATAAATAGATAGATAACAAGAAATCTCAACTATGCTTAAAGCATTGATTTTGAAACACTTTCCAACTTCAATGCAATTTTATTTAAACATGTCTAAAATGCAATGCATTCCATAGTAATATTTTAAAACTTATCACAATACTACGTTAATTTATTATATTTGAAAACTTGAACCTTCATCGAAAAAAATGAACTTCATTCAAATGACGGCATTGAAATATAAATTGCCAGGTTTAAACATCTCTAAAATGTGATACATTTCTCGGTAATAATTTTAGAATTATCATAATACTACGATAATTTATTATATTTGAAAAATTCATCGAAAACAACTGAAATTCATTCAAATGATGTCATAGAAAAAATAACACTCCTGGCCCTCTTTATAAAAGCAACATTTCATTCATAAATAATTTCCCATTCATGTCATTCATCACAATACTATAATAATTTATTTTTTTTAAAAATTAAGACCATGAAGCTACAAGTAATTAAACTCAATTCTTAAAACTTCATCGAAAAAAAATCGTCCATCTCTTTGTAAAATCAGTGATATTCCATTCATATCAGCTATGCAGACTCCATGAACTAAATGATTTTGTGTTAAAGAAATACAGCAATTCTAATACAACTCATTCTGCATATATTGCTGTTTACATTTTACATAGGTGAAAAATAGGCTTCGTTGTAGAAATAATCAAATTTGGATGATAATTTAAACTCAAATATATTGTAATTGAGTTGTTTCAGTATGTAGATGCACAGGATTTAAGCAAGAATAAAGTAGTTTTAGGACGAATACAACACTCAATATGAATTAAAAAGAACCTTCAAAATCACGATTTTGAGACAAGATGGATGCCATATATCATTTTGAAGTGGGTCACGTGATCATTTCATATCATGGTCACTTGATCGCTTCATATAAGAGGTGTTATTATTATTTTAATTTTTATTTTAAAAACTACTGAACATATTTCGCTGAATTTTTTTTTATATATTTTATGGAACAATTTGAATATTACCTAAACTTTTGAAGCAATTTGTGAATTTTAAATCCGCGTAAAAAATGTTTGAAAAATTAGGTCCCATAAAATTAAAATAATAATTACACCCTTTATATGAATTCGCGGCGTATTTGGTGATATAGGGTGTGATGTATTTATTGATTCCATCCAAATGCGATTCCGGCTTCAGACCTAGGTGATCCCACTCAGACAAATGTTATAGAACATAACGAATGCAGCTGTACCTTCACTTAATTACTACCTTTTCTCTTTGCGCATACGAATACACGCAACTGAGTTATGAGGCATAACATAACATTGACAGAAGACCCGAATTTTTTTTATCGACCATTTATTTTATATGAAGACAACAAATGACCATTATATGAAGAGATCATGTTGTATGTGTTGTATTCCTCCTAAACCTCTATATTTTTGCTTAAATTCTGTGCATCTACATTCGGAAACAACGCAATTACAATATATTTGAGTTTAAATGATCATCAAACTTTGATTATTTCTAGAACGAAACCTAATGGAGAATATAAACATCAAATATATAACTATTATATATAATCAAATATATAAACGCCACTTATGGAGAATATAAACACCAAAATATGTAGAATTGGTTGTATAAGAATTGCTGCATTTCTTTAACGCAAATTTTTTTAGCTCATGGAGTCTGCAATATAGCTGGTAAGGATGAAACATTTATTGATTTTACATAGAGATGCAGACGACTTTTTCCATGAAATTTTAAGTATAGAGTTAAATTACTTGTATATCCACGATTTTAAGTTTTTAAATAAAATAAATTATTGTAGTATTGTGGTGAATGAAAGGAATGGAAAACAGTTTATAAATGAAATGCTATTTTTATAGAGAGAGCCATGCAATTTATATTTCGATGGAGTTATTTGAAGAAAGTTCATTTGTTTTCGATGAAGTTTTCAAATATAATAAATTATTGTAGTATTGTGATAATTTAAAAAACATTACCGCTGAATGTATCGCATTTTAGAAATGTCTAAATAAAATTGCATTGAAGTTAGAAAGTGTTTCATAATCAATGCTTTATGCGTGATTGATCATTCTGGTTTATTTTTTACTTTTTTGTACTATATGACTGCTGTAGCGTCCAATGCTGTGAAACGCAGAAGTAATATTAAGTACTATGAAATTCGGAGCAGTATAACATTTAGCCAAATTTTAAAATTATCATATTTCAAAATTTGCTTTTATAGTTTTGCCACAAATCGGATCCCAGTACAGTTTAACGAGTCCCAAAAATATGCATATCTGCCGAGTCGCTTTTGAGTTGGAAGCAATCAATACAGACAGAAAGAAACAGGTTTATTATTTCTCATTGATTTTACGTCAAGTGTAGTGAGATAAAACATTTAAAATTCACTCCCTGCACTGAATCTTATTGCTGGAAAAAATTCATTGAAATAGAAGATATTTTACTTTAAATCCCATATTCAATTATTCCATATATATATATATATATATATGTAAGCCTACATATTCGAAAATATTTTCAGCTATATATGTTTGTTATTAAGCTTAACAAACCAGTGAAAAATGTATATAAATTCATGGAGTCGTTTCGAGTTTTAAGTCACCTTGAAACAGGTACAGATTTATAATTCTCGTAATTATGCACTTTGCGATAAGGTGACGAAACTAGAAGTTGTTGGCCTAAGCCTCCTTGTCTATATATATTTTTTTGCTCACTAGTTTATAAAATCAGTGGTTAAATTTCATCGAGGAGATATTGAAGTTTGAAGCTCATAATGAAATTTTAAGAAACTCGCAAAGCTTAAATATTAGGAGAAAAATATAAATATTAATAATTACGAAACTTAAATAGTAGAAATAAAATATATATAATAATAATTACGAAACTTAAATATTAGAAGTCCTTGGACTCAGTCTCCTTGCCTATACAATTATTGGTTAAAATCCATCGAGTGGTTAAGAAAATATTGAAATTTGAAGCTTATAATGAAATTTTAAGAATCTCACAAAATTTAAATATTAGAAATAAAATATAAATAGTAATAATTACGAAACTTAAATATCATAAATCCTTGGACTCAGCCTCCTTATCTATAAAATTAGTGGTTAAAATTCATCTAGTGGTTCTAAAAGATATTGAAGTTGGAAGTTCATATTGAAAATTTCCTTTTTTGTATTAGATTAGTTGACGAATAATTAGAAACGTCTTCGCTAATATAGCTATTTTTAACCTTGAGAAATCAGAAGCTATCAATAAACCCCCGGCAGAAGTAATCCATCACCTGAGGGTATAAAGATGTTTTTTTTTCCAGTTTTAGTTAGAAGTAATCTTCTCAACTCCTTGTAACAACGGATTCTTAATTTCTTATGCCTGTAATAAATCAAACCTCGCTTGACATTTTTGTTGCGTAAAAATAGCTGTAGGAAGACTACATGCTAAAAATGGACGCATAATTCAACACATTTTAAACCGCGACATTGATAAATAATTTCCTTCTAATTTCGCAATTACCGCGCATTTACGCTGCATAGTTGCATTATAATACGCATTTTAAAATAGTGTCCATGGCAAATAAGAATGTTTAGTACGCATGAACTGATTAATATTCGATAAATCGGAGACGTTGTACCTATTGTGATACAATAACCGTAAAAATTGATTTCATTCAATTAAATAATACAAAATTAAATACATCTTGGGGAATATAAATTTTTACGTTTCTGTCCATTTTGAAACGAATAAAAACAAAAAGTGTCTTGGAATTCTCCTTTCTCGCTATTCTAAGCGTTGCTATGAGATCACGAAACTTAAATTTGAAAAATTTGTAGACTCAGCCTCCTTGCCTATAAAATTAGTGGTTAAAATTCATCAAGTGTTTAAAAAAATATTGAAGTTGGGAGTTCATATTGAAATTTTCCTTTCATGTATTAGATTACTTGAGGAATATTTAGAAACGTCTTCGCTAATACAGATATTTGTAATCTTGAAAATCGAAAACCATCAATAAACCCCCCAAAAAAGTAATCCATCACTTGGGTATAAAGCGGATTTTTTTCAGTTTTACTTAGACCGGTGATCGATATTTGAATTTCCATTGTAGTTTCGGAAGCAATTTTCTCACCTCCTCGTAATAACTACTTCACAGTTTCTTATACATGTAATAAATCAAACCCCTCTTGACATTTTCGTTGCGTAAAATTAGCTATAAGAGGACTACAGGTTAAAAATGGACGCATAATTCAACACATTTTAAACTACGACATAAGTAATTTTCAATCATGTTTGCAATTAGTGTGTATTTACGCTGCATTGTTGCATTATATTACCCATTTTAATACAATGCCCATGGCAAATTAGTAGCTTTATTGGAATGAGCTGTTACATTTTAAAAAAATTAGTGACGTTGTATTTATAGTCATATAATAGTCATGAAAATTAATCAACTTAATAAGCAATTAAATAATATTGTAATCAATTAAATAATATTACAATCAACTAAATAACATTGCAATCAATTAAATAATATTGATTCGATGAATTCCAGTAAAGTGAACATTTTGCATACTAGTACTGACAATCAAATATGACAAAGCTTAAAATTAACACCGTATATGTTTTAACATTCATTTTATAGCCTTTTTCTGTACACAATTTGGTTTAAATTGCCTGTGTAATTTTGGGAAATATCAGTTTAAATGGACTTGTAGACTGGCCCAAATATGGCATGTCTTCCAAAGACTTCCAAACATGACATGTGTTTGTTCATGCATAGTACCCCTCGAACAGGAAATATTTTAATTCCTGTCATAAGATATTTTTGATAAAAAATAATAATTTCCTTTAGCTAAGAAAGTAAAAATGAGTGAAACTGCCCTAGTCAATATTCTACTCTGTATGCAAGTGTTTTCGATCTTAAACTTTGTACATTTCGCTATGCACTATACTTTATCAAATTTCATTTAAATATTTACTCTCAATTATGTTCAATGAAATATAATGTGAAAAATTTACTTCTATGCTTGCACAGATAATAATAAAATACTTACAATATAGAAATTTATCTGGCTTGGAATGTTATATTTTACACATATTTGACGCATTTTTGCTGCAGCGTATGATACAAATTGATATTTGTACGGTTCCAAAATATTCTCTGTGATTAAAAGTTTGTATTTAGTTATGTTCTTCTTCCATGAATAGTACACTACTGGAGAACAGACAAAATAATAAAAACATATATTATAACAGATATAAGCAAATTTAACCTTCACAACTAAATTATGTAATGTTTCTTAAAATTAAAATACTGTGTTACTAACAGCATACGATAGTTAATAATCAGGTGGGTCATAAATGATAAAATTTTGTAATACCTGCCTTTATACTGCTCCTGTACAAACCTAGTAATTATGTAATACACAGTGGAAATTATATTCATTGTCCACAATGTAAACTACATCCTATAGTTAGTACAGTTATGTATCTCGTTATTTAGCTCTCTTGTACATTACAAAAAGTAAAAAGCATTAGGTATTAGCGATATGCAAATGAAGAGATAATTTCCACAAAAAATATTTTTGGAAGATTCTGTTTATCTATATGCAATAAAACAGTGATGCAGAATGGTTAAAAGGAAGATAGCAATTACACTGACAAAGTCAAATACACTGCTGGCCATTAAAATTGCTGCACCATGATGGAAAGTAAATAGCAGAATCTTATTTATTGTAATACTAGCCGCCTTTGGCGACCAGCCTGTTCGCTACCCTTGAAAATTCTGACCGTGGCAAACTCGTTGGCGCGACCTACCAGAAAGGTGTAAGGTAACTGCTTGGAAGGCCAGGAAGTGCCACACAATTTAGACCGGAACCCAATGGGGGAGGCATCCAAAGAGACCGTACCCTCCTTCCCCTACCACAAACCTCTCGGAAGGACTTGCAGTCCCACACGTTTAACGTGTTCGTACTCCGCGTGAACACGGCTGCAGTTTTGGCAATGGCGGGAATCGAACCCGGGCCTACCGAGTGAAATTCCCGCGCGCTAACCACTGGGCTACCGTGCCATCCGCGACAATCTCCATAACTTTATTTTTATTCGGCAATTTTGGGAATCGAACCCGGGCCTACCAAGTGCAAATCCCGCGCACTAACCACTGGGGTACTTCACCCTCCGCGATATTCTTCATAACTTTCTTTTTATTCACCCAATTTAGACCGGAACCAAGTGGGAGAAGCATCCACAGGGACCGTACCCTTCTTCCCCTACCACCAACCTCTCGGAAGGACTTACAGACCCACATGTTTAACGTGATCGTACTCCGCGTAAACACGGCGGCAATTTTGGGAATCGAACCCGGGCCTACCGAGTGCAATTTCCGCGCGCTAACCATTGGGCTACTTTGCCCTACGCGACAATCTCCATAACTTTCTTTTTATTCATCCAATTTAGACCGTACCCTCCTTCCCCTACCACCAACTTCTCGGAAGGACTCACGGACCCACATGTTTAACGTGCTCGTACTCCGCGTAAACACGGCGGCAATTTTGGGAATCGAACCCGGGCCTGGTAACTGGTTGAACGGCCAGGATGTGCCACCCAATTTAGACCGGAACCCAGTGGGGGAGGCATCCACAGGGAACGTACCCTCCTTCCCCTACCACCAACCTCTCGGAAAAACATACGGACCCATATGTTTAACGTGATCGTACTCCATGTCAGTGGCGGAAATCGAACCCGGGCCTACCGCGTGCAATTCCCGCGCGCTAACCACTGGGCTACTTCGCCCTCCGCGACAATCTCCATAACTTTCTTTTTATTCACCCAATTTAGACCGTACCCTCCTTCCCCTACCACCAACCTCTCGGAAGGACTCACGAACCCACATGTTTAACGTGATCGTACTCTGCGTGAACGTGGCGTAAGTTTTGGCAGTGGCGGGAATCGAACCCGGGCCTACTGAGTGCAATTCCCGCGCGCTAACCACTGGGCTGCCGCGCCCTCCGCGACAATCTCCATAACTTTCTACATATTCACCCAATTTAGACGGGAACCCAGTGGGGGAGGCATCCACAGGGGCCGTATCCTCCTTCCCCTACCACCAACCTCTCGGAAGGACTTACGGACCCACATATTTAACGTGATCGTATTCCACGTAAACACGGCGGCAGTTTTGGCAGTGGCGGGAATCGAACCCGGGCCTACCGCTAACTTCCCGTGCGCTAATTTGCAATTTAAAATGACCATATGCTTAATTCCATCATCCTCATTCCATTGTTTCATTGTTCCATCATTTAAAATATCCATAAAATTAAAATATCCATTTAAAATATCCAAAAGTTAAAATATACAAAATGACCATATGCTTAATTCCATCATCCTCATTCCATTGTTTCATTGTTCCATCATTTAAAATATCCATAAAATTAAAATATCCAGTTAAAATATCCAAAAGTTAAAATATACATTTAAAAAATCCAGATCGTCCCATCATTTAAAATATAAATATAATAATTTATATAGAGCAAAGGAGCTCTATTCAGAACCGTGACGTCACCTCCACCTTGACGTCCCCACCCACCACCTTCCCTGCTTCAGCGGGGGAGAAACGAACGGAACGCCGAGAAATTTAAAATCATGACGTCTTTAAAATTGCGATCCTGAAGGCAATTTTCATTATTTCTGGACCAGATTAGACTTGTAAGAATGCCAGATATTTCAGCTTTCTAAAAATGTAAATTATTAGTCGAAATTATGAGTACTTTTTACTATGCGAGAATTTAAAAACCAAAAATCGTTTTTTTGAGCCAAAAGTGACTTTTGTTTTAAAATCTTTAAAAAATATTAGAAATCGAAATGGAGATTTGAAATTGATATATATTTACTCGCAATTGTCTGCTCTTTCCGATTGTGTGAGTTGTTTTTTTCTACGACGTCTGGATCGTGGAGAAAAAAGGGCAAAAAGGGCAAAAAAAGGTCGAAATCGCATAAAACATTAAATAAATAAAAAAATAATTAGAATTTTGAAAATCGGTTTTTACGTGTCCCCTTCCCTCCCCCCCAGGTCTCCGATTGCCAAATTTCGTAGCTCTCCGACGCGCGGTCGCGAAACGTATAGTGTATAAGACAGACACACACACACACACACAGACATTGCCTTTTATTATATAGATACAGTATAATGGGAGGAAGACATGATTACATTTGCAGGAGGTTTGGGGTACACAACATCCAGAATTCAGTACACAGAGCTGCCACCTCTGGCAGCAACAACGGCTGTAATCCGGCTGGCCATCGAGTCGAAGTGAGCTTGGATGGCAGATACGGGTACGTCATTCCATGCGTCTTCAACTCTAGGCAGAGTTCATCAATCGTAGTGGCTGGCGAGGGGTGGCGTGCCAATCTCTCAGCAACCCATGACAGGATGTTCTCAATGGGTTGCAGATCTGGAGTACGTGCTGGTCAGGGCAACAGTCGAACACCCTCTGTATCGGGGAAGGTCAGGATATCACGGCAACATGCGGTCGTGCATTATCTTTTTGAAAGATGGCGTCACGCAGACCTCAAAGATAAGGCACTGCCACGGGCCTTAACACGTAAGAAATGAAACGGCGGCTGTCCACATTACAGGCTATGCGAACAAAAGGTGACCGGGATGTGTACCCAATGACAACTCACACCACTACGCCAGGTTCTGGACCCATATGATGATGACGAATGCAAGCAGGCAAGGTTAGTTCTCCTCGGTAGCTCCACACACGGATACGTCCATCGTGATGCTGTACGCAGAACCGGGATTCATCTGAAAAGGCGACGTGATGCCACTTCTGTGTCTTGTGTTGTCGTTCGTCACATCACTGTAGGCGGGCCTGTCTCTGCTGAAGCGTCAAGAGAAGCTGCAACAATATGCACCGTGCAGACATTCCGTAGTGATGTAGACGTCGTCGTACTGTCTGTGCGGATACTTGTCGTCCTGAAACGAGCCAAGTTTCTGACTCAGGGTACGTGACGTGGTTGCACGATCCAGCAAAGCCGAGAGGACAACATGTCTGTCCTCTCGGGAGGTAGTGGCCCGGGGCCGCTAAGATCCTACATGGCGTTCAGTATGGCCCTCCTGGACCCATCGATTCCATATTCGTCTGACAGTCATGGGATCCCTACCAACGCGAGCAGAAATGTCACGGGACGATAAATCGCAGTCGCGATAGGCCATGATCCTGGCGCGGTCGAATTTCGACATGTGCTGGTAGTAGTTTCTCCTTCTTACACGAGACATAACACATAACACAACCTTCATACAAACAGCCAACGTTCAAATGAGATTTCTGAATGAGAAACTCGCCGTGCAATCTTCCCTTTTATACAGAATGTGGATGACGTTACTCATACCTGCTTTGTGCGCATGCGCTGCAATGCTAATAATTTGCATATCTCAGCATGTAGTATCTTTCATGCATATTTGACGTTTGCTGCATGCCGCCTTCATTGTGCAACAATTTTAATGTCCATCAGTGTAGTATGTGTTCCCGATTGTTGAGCACAATGGAGGAACAAACTCATCAAACAGAGTATTGATCAAAAACAGAAAGAAAACTCATTACGAAAGCTTGCAAGCTAAGTTGGCAACAAATTAATTCTTGGGAATAAGATGGATAATAATCGTTGGTGCTTTCATCAGGATGTCATGACCATCGAAAAGCATAAAAGTGATGTAAGGAAAATTTTCTCGTACTGATTGCTGTTGAAGACTGGTCCCTAAATTGACCATATTCGAACCCATTGTACAAATTTGTTTGGGAAGAATGCGTTTACTGAGAACCTGCAACTCAAAGTTCTTTTATATAAGGTCGCGGATGGGAGAGCTTATGGCTTAGCGTGTGGGGGATTCAACTAGGACGACCCGAATTCTATCCCCGGCTGTGCCCAAACTGTCACGCGTGCACGCGGTAGACTGACTCATTAAATACGTGTTGTTGTTGATGAGATCCAGACCCTCCGACCTATCGGAAGGGTGTAAAGTAACTGTTTTGGACGGCCGGGAAGTGCCATCCAATTTAGACCGGAACCCAGTGGGGGCGGCATCCACAGGCACCGTACCCTCCTTCCCCTACCACCAACCTCTCGGAAGGACATACAGACCCACATGTTTAAAGTGATCGTACTCCGCATGAACACGGCGGCAGTTTTGGTAGTGGTGGGAATCGAAACTGTGCCTGAGTGCAATTCCAGCGCGCTAACCACTGGGCTAATATCTTCTATGATAAATATGTGTGTTATTATATGTCCTTCAGAGAGTTCAGCGGCCGGAGAAGGAGGGTTCGGCCCCTGTGGATGCAAGACTCCACTGGGTTCCACTATACATTGGGTGACACTGTCCCGGCCGTCTAAACAGATAGCTTACACTTTGGGGTAGGTCGGACGGTCTGGGTCGAGCAATCAAACAATATAAAGGCAGACAGTCAACAGATCAGAAAGTTGGCAGCATACACCAGTCCGAGAGAGTTTCGTCACTTGTGACATTACCATCCATGAATAATTTTAGGAGGAGTTGCAAAGCCACAGTTAAGTTTTCGCATTATTATAGTTAAAAATTGTTTAATTTCAAAGTTACAATATCCAGACAATAACTACTGTGAACTAAAGTGATTTTGAACTGTGATGTGTGCACAGGACCCATTGATGACCAAGGATATTTAGTAACGTCAGTGGGGTGTAGACCGGCAGTCGCATGTTTACAGCTAGATTGAATTGGATGTCTGAAATGGTAGTGAATATCTTGCTAAGTAAACATGTAAATGTCTGTAGAGAATTGAATGGCGAATTCATGACAAAAATGTTTCCTAAGGATCTCTTTTACAACTTATTATTATAATAAATGTTATTATATTAAATGCAATAGTTCAATATTTCATACGCACAGTATCCACTTCATATATATATATATATATATATGTTTACGGATTTCAAAGGCAAGCATATGTTTATTAAATGATTAAAACAAAGCAGTCATAAAGCAAAAGCAAGCAAATTTCTGTCAGTGGAAAAAATGTTCATGTGATCCAGAAAGATAAACGTTTATAATTAAAAACAAGAAAGATCAATCATGCATAAAGCATTGAAATTGAAACACTTTCCAACTTGAATTTTATATAAACATCTAAAAAATGTGATATATTCAACGGTAATATTTTTTAAATTATCACAGTACTGCAATAATTATTTATATCTGAAAATTTAAAACTTCATAAAAAAAGAACTTGATTCAAATGACGTCATTTAAATATAAATCGCCTGGCTTTCTGAGTAAAAGCAGTAAATATTTCATTCATACATTTTTATTTCATTCATCACTATTACAATAATTTATTCTATTTTAAAACTTGAAATCATGGAGGTAAAAATTTATATAACTCTATGCGTAAAACTTCGTCGAAGAAGTCAATAAATCGTCTGTTTCCCTATGTAAAATCAATGAATGCTTCATTCATATCATCTACATTGCAGATTCCACAGAGTAATATAATTTTGCGTTAAAGAAATTCAGCATTTCTTATACAACTGACCTTGCAGCCTAATCTTTTTACATACTCCATAAGTGAAAATTAGGTTTCGTTGTAGAAATAATCAAAGTTTGATGATCATTAAACTCAAATATATTGTAATTGCGTTGTTTCAGAATACAGATGCACAGAAAATAAACAAAAATAACGCTGTTTTAGAACGGATACGATACAAAATTTAAATTAAAAAGAACTTTAAAAATCACCATTTTGACACAAGATGGATGCCATATCTCATTTTGAAGTGGGTTCCGTGATCTCTTCATATAATGGACATGTGAACTCTTCATATAAAGGGTTTAATTATTATTTTAATTTTTATTTATAAATCAACTGAATATATTTTGCTGAAATTTTTTTTATATATTTATATATTTTATGGGATAATTTGAATATTTGCTAAACATTTCGAAGCTATTTGTGAATTTTAAATTTGCTTAAAAAATGTTTGAAAAATTAGGTGCCATAGATTTCAATGTATTCCATTTGTTCAACCCGGGTTCAATCCAAAACTAATTGGGTGATATTATTCATTTATAATCCCATATGTCCCACAGACCATCTGTGAACAACATACTTCAATTTCATTTTGATAAAGTCATTCTTATGGCAGTTATCGTGCTATAAGACAGAGACACACAGACAGACGAACAGACAGAATGAACAAAGTCATAAACACTTTTGAACTATGTTGTATTGTGTTAAAAATAAACGAAATATCAAAGGAAAGATGAAGGCAATAAAACTAATAAAGGGTTTAAAAAACATTGGCCACGAACATCAACATTAATTGTGGATGTATAGCCAAAGACATTATACTGAATCAAACACAAAAAATAAATGAACAACCGGTATGGGAAAATAAAATAGCCACCTTCTTCAGAAAATTTACAACAGTAGGAAAGAGCTAATTGTAAAAGTTAAATGTTTACTATCAACTGAAAGAAACCTTTGAATGATTTTTTTTATTACTTTATTAAAAAAAATTTCTGGAAAATACATTAATGGAAAATATATATAATTCATTATATACATTTTGTGTACTATTAAAATTAAATCGATCTACAAAGCAAATTAAGATACAAAGGAAAAAATAAACACAGCGTATAAAATATATAGAAATTAGAGAACACATTGTTATTATGGACTCCCACTGTTATATGGGATGAATCATTTGAAATCTCAACAAACTTTAGACATTCTATCGATTTCAGATCTATAATGGCTCACCATGGCAACAGAGTAAGCGATCATTCGCTTAACAGCTCTATCGATGACAGACAAGTACGGATCAAGCAAATACCTTGAGGAAAACAAGTATGGATGGAAAGATATTTCGGAACAATATCACACAAGATAAAAAATAGCTGAAGCCGTTTTTTAACTATTCAATTTAAGAAAAAATGCTTATATGTCTGTCATACTTGAATATGAATATAAATATAATTTAATCATTTTGTAAATTAGATTTAAGTATATCACTATTTGAATTTCAGATATAAAATTGTTTAAATATATTATTGAAAATATTCATACTTAAAACAAATGATCCTATAATGAACTAACAAAACAGGACAAACATTGACAAATATTTTTATTTCGTAATTCTTCACATTAAGCTTTTTTCAAGATCGTCATTACCAATTTAATTAAAGCAAATTATTCGTAATTATTAATTAATTTCTATTCATTTTCTTTCTTAAAATTTGCATAAGAGACTCGGAAAACTTTTATAGCTTTCGCGATAGAGTATATTTTTAGAAACGTTGGACATGTCAGACATTAAATGGTTTCAAAAATTAACAACGAAACAGTTAAGTAAATTAACTGAATTTTAAAGAGAAATAACTAGTTCTTCATTATAGTCTAAAAATGCACCAATAGGCATTTAATGACTTCCAGTTTGGGTTTAAGTCTGGGGAATTAGGAGACCAGAGAAATAATTTCAAGTACTCGTAAAGCTCCTCGAACCTTTTACAGGCAGTTCTCTTTGTATGACACTTCGTATTGTAGAGCTGTCAGATCCCATCTGCCCCAGAGAAGTCAATTTATATATATATATATATATATATATATATATATATATATATATATATATATATATATATATATATATATATATATATATATATATATATATATATATATATATACATATACATATATATATATATATATATATATATATTTATGATATATATATATATATGTATATATATATATATATATATATATATATATATATTCGGTGCTTTTCAAATTTTTTCATCCTGTTGAGGCTTATCGCACTTACACATGGACGATGGTTCCTGCCTCATGGTAATACTTGATTTCCTAATTTTTCTTCTTTTTAATTCTTCATCTTTTAGTGCCTGTAGTCTGAGTTTTGGCATTCATAGGAAGTTACTATTGCCAAATATGAAACAGGCATTTGATTAGGTTAATTAGACTTAGATGCTCAGACCTAAAGAGGGATTTAATTCTGGTTAATCTTCAAAATTGGACCAGTTCCGTTCATTTCTATTATCGACATTGTAGCCGTGGTTTAGCTGCTTTGGTGATTTTAATATTTTATGATTACTTGGAATTGGTTATTATTAATATTATATTTTTCTAATATATATATAATATTGAAACTCATATGTTTTCATCATTACCGGATAATGGCTTTACCGAAGGTCAGAAAATTTTAAGGAGTAGGGTCGGACTTTAAATTCATGTGTACGTCTGTCTATCTTTATATCATTCTGACTGCTTCCTCACATTTTTGAATTGGACCGGTTCTGTTAATTTCTATTATCGACATTGTAGCCGTGATTTAACTGCTTTGGTGATTTTAATATTTTATAATTACTTGGAATTGGTTATTATTAATATTATATTTTTCTAATATATATATAATATTGAAACGCATCTGTTTACATCATTACCGGATATTAGCTTTACCGAAGGTCAGAAAATTTTAAGGAGTAGGGTCGCACTTTAAATTCATGTGTACGTCTGTCTATCTTTATATCATTCTGACTGCTTCCTCACATTTTTGAATTGGACCGGTTCTGTTCATTTCTATTATCGACATTGTAGCCGTGGTTTAACTGCTTTGGTGATTTTAATATTTTATGATTACTTGAATTGGTTATTATTAATATTGTATTTTTCTAATATATATATAATATTGAAACGCATCTGTTTACATCATTACCGGATATTGGCTTTATCGAAGGTCAGAAAATTTTAAGGAGTAGGGTCGCACTTTAAATTCATGTGTACGTCTGTCTATCTTTATATCATTCTGACTGCTTCCTCACATTTTTGAATTAGACCGGTTCTGTTCATTTCTATTATCGACATTGTAGCCGTGGTTTAACTGCTTTGGTGATTTTAATATTTTATGATTACTTGGAATTGGTTATTATTAATATTATATTTTTCTAATATATATATAATATTGAAACTCATCTGTTTTCATCATTACCGGATAATGGCTTTACCGAAGGTCAGAAAATTTTAAGGAGTAGGGTCGCACTTTAAATTCATGTGTACGTCTGTCTATCTTTATATCATTCTGACTGCTTGCAGCCCCTCCCTCTGTATTACCTCCAGCTAGCACCCGGGACTAACCCGGAAGAACTGTATGCAATCGATCAACTCTTGGGCACGGAAGTGAGATTGGAGCCATACACTGGACGCAAAGGCTTTGCTAGCCAATGCTACTCCTGTAACGGATTTTTTCACAGTAGCTTGGCATGTAATATGCCAAAGCGATGCGTTAAGTGTGCTGGACCCCATGCCGCCAGTGAGTGCAAAGCAGATTACCTGCAATGCTGCAATTGCAGTGGCCAACATGCTGCAAACTGGCGTGGTTGCCCAAAGAACCCGGGCAACTCGTCCGTGACCAAGAGAAATAGGGCTCCCCCTCAAAAAGTTAACTCTAGCTATCGCCCCCCCCAGTATTAAACACTGGGAACTCTGGCCGTCCATACCGTCCTGCTGGCATTAAGCCTAATGTAAACTTCGCATCTGTAGCCTCTGGTGTACACCAGGAGCAACCTACCCCCCCTGCCAAAAACTCCGGACAAATTGAAACTCAGTCGGTCCCAGTAGTCGCCACCCAAAATTCAAATTCTCAAGTTGATAGCACTGGTGCTATCAACTACACCGACTTCCTCCTCTCTCTTTTGGCCATGCGAAACACTCACGACAAGGACTTACTCCTTGCCGCTTTTGAGCGTTCTCTTCCTGATCTGCGTTTGGCGACAACGCAAATTGACATGATATGGATTATCTACCGGAGCTACAATGCTCTGGCTAGGTAAACCGCCCACCCCTGACTTTCCTTCTTGGCTGTCGCCATGTTCTCTCTTTCGGCATCCCATACCTTGCAGTCTCTCAAAGTCGGCTTCTGGAACGCCAATGGAGTGCGTCCAAAGCTGGCCGAGATGCGTGATTATGTTATAGATGAAAACTTCGATATTTTTATGGTGAATGAGACCCACCTGACCCCCCCCCCCCCCGCCTCCCCGGCAATCTGTAATTATACAGGTTACTTCTCGTACAGAACGAGAGGGCGGAATGTCAAAGGCGGCACTGCACTCTACGTTAAAAACAACATTCCTCATCATAGGTTAAGTGTCCCGGCCTTCACGAAGCTTGATGCCACAGCTATCAAAGTCACTATTCCAAATTTGGTCCCGATTGCACTTGCTTCAGTGTATATCCCTCCTGATAATGGTTCTAGATTATGTACTTCGGAGCTTGAAGCACTTTTAGGACTGAGCAGTAATATTATCATCGCTGGTGACCTAAATTCTCGCCATGTTTCCTGGGACATAGCTTCGAATGGAAAAGGCAGAGATCTAAAACGATTGGCTCAGTGCGCCAACTTCAGGATCGTAGCTCCGCCCACTCCCACTCACTACGGTACTGGAAGGAACCCTTCAGTTCTTGATCTGGCTCTCTTCAGAAACATTCCTTTTAATCACTCGATCAGAGTCGATTATAAATTGACGTCTGATCACCTTCCAGTACTATTGACCCTTAACTTTGATAAAATCTCTTTAGATCACCCGGTGGAGCTACATACAAATTGGGACGATTTTCGTCACCACCTTAATACTTCTAGCACTACCCCCCCCTCTCAAAATTACCAGCGATTGATAATACCGTCCAAGATTTTAATCACTTACTGCTAGAGGCTTATGCTGCTGCCTCAAAACCAAATCGTTCACGTATAAACTATCACTCGTTACCGAGTGATATCAAAGCCAAAATCAAGCAGCGTAACAGGTTACGGAGATTTTGGCAGCGCAGTAGATATCCACCATTCCAAGCGCAACTCCGTCAACTTCATAGCGAGGTCAAGGCTATGATTCAAACTCACACCCAGCAACGCTGGCGTACTCACCTTGAGGGACTCTCACCCAAGAATCACAGTCTCTGGCGAACAGCTAAAAACATGAGAACCACGAAAACAACAATTCCGCCCATTAACGGCTTACATGCTCTCGCCCAGACTGCGGAGGAAAAAGCTAATGCTATTGCAGATAGCTTGGAACTCCAATTCACTCCACACGAAGACCCAAACTTCAGCCAACTTCATGCAAGCACTTTACACGACTTCCAACAGACCAATCAGAATGCTCTAAATGTACAAGTACCAAATGACCTCGAAACTATACACTTGGCTGAAGTTCACAACATCATACGGAGCTTCAAAGCAAAGAAATCGCCTGGCTCTGACAAGATCAGCAATAGAATGCTGAAAAACCTTCCTCTTCATTATGAGTGCTGGCTCACCGTGCTCCTTAATCATATGTTGGAACTTCGTTACTTTCCCCAGAGTTGGAAAACTGCTGACGTAGTCCCTCTCATCAAAAATGGTCAAAATCCTAATTCTGCTGATAGTTACAGACCAATCAGCCTTCTATCTAGCCTTTCCAAAATTTTTGAGTTAGTGTTGCTTAGACGTTTGACTAGTTTCTGCAGGTCGAAAGACATTTTAATTCCTGAACAGCACGGCTTTCGATCTGATTTTTCCACGCATTCCCAACTCATGCGTGTAGTAGAAACTATTCACAAAAACTCTACCAACAAGCAGTATACCAGCATAGTGTTTTTTGATATCAGTAAAGCTTTTGATAAAGCCTTTATTCCGGGTCTGCTAACCAAGCTGGTCCGACTTGGTATTTCGACACAACTTTTGGCTCTCATGAACTCGTATCTTGCTAAACGTTCTTTCCGCGTACGAGTTGAACATTCATACTCTTCTCTTCGGCCAATCAGAGCCGGGGTTCCTCAGGGCGGAAATTTAAGCCCACTTCTATTTAATCTTTATATTAATGACATTCCTAAAAACCCTTACGTAAAGCTGGCCATCTTCGCTGATGACACAGCCCTGATGACTAGAAGCTCCAAACCACACCACACTATTAACACACTCCAAAAATACATAAAGAATAGTCTTGAGCACTGGCTCGCGACCTGGAGAATTAAAATTAATCCGACCAAGAGTGCAGTCGTCATTTTTCGTCCAAACTACCGAGAACTTAGCACTAATAATCTCTCCCTTAAAATTTTCAATGATCCGATCCCCTTTTCACAGTCTGCAAAGTATTTGGGAGTCATTTTGGACTCCAAATTACTTTTCGCTGAGCATATCTCCAAGAAAGTTGCAACTGCCAATAAAACCTTTACAGCCCTCCTCCCACTTCTCGGTAGAAAGTCTCACTTGTCCCTCTACAACAAACTGCTCATCTATAAACAAATCATCGCACCTGCATTTTTGTATGCCAGCTCTGTCTGGGGCTCGGCTGCAAAAACGCACATTGAGAAACTGCAAGTGTTCCAAAACAAGGTATTGCGCTGCATTGTTAATGCGCCCTGGTACATCCAGAACGAGGTGATCCATCATGACCTCAAAGTCCCACACGTTACTGGGCATATTAGAAAAACCGCTCAAAATTTTTTCAAGAAGAACACTAGAAAACCCTGCCTGAGAGGTGTCGATAATAGCTACGACACTTCCACAACCTCCTACCTTGGAAAAAGAAGGCCTAGACACCTTCTTTCCGGGCCTACGGCGCCCCCGTGGAAGCGCCCCAGATATTCTACACCTCAGACAGGTGTTTCCTAACCTCGTTCGCCGGACGGCGTTGAGGGCGCACTTTTTCTCTCTGGAGCTGCCCTGGCAGACCCAGAGTGGAACGGAGCGTTCTGATTCGTCCCCCCCGGCGAGCCCTCAATCCACTTTGTACTTTGCTTTGCCCGCGTCTGTAATGCCAGCCCGGTCAATTCACGTGCAAGCCATGCTTGCCCTACATTGTACATTACTGCTTACTAAAAGCACTCGTAACTTTTATTAATAAATCACTTGTATCTTGTGTTAAAAACTTCAAATTGTAAACTTAATTATAGTGTGTCCCTGAAAAGGGCCTTTCTTTTTTCGCATCTGTGACGGATCTTAATGTGATAGGAAAACTTACTTGCTCTTAACAAACAAATTATTTATATCATTCATATCAATTTTAAATCATTTAAGTACAACTTGTATATCATTCATTATCGTAATTAATCATTTAAACTTTAAAATAACTTAAAATTAGAACTTCTGCATCTTTAACTTAAATCTAACTGGCCCTGCACTCTGCAGTTTTCTATTGGCCGCCTGTCTTGGCCCCGCCCTCCCACTCTCTTTCAGCTGCCACAGCCCAGTACTCAGTCTAGTCTTCAACACCTACCAAGACGAGGATGGCACAACATCGCCATCAGTGATCCACATCAACATCACCAGTGAACCCTTACATAGCACCTCACTCAGTGAAAGAGTGCAACATTGAACTATCGCATATTGCTAAAATCATTTGTGGACATTCGTATTTTCTGATGTGGGCGTAAGGGACTTTGTCCCAAGGTAGCCCGTAACGAAGCGTCTTGGTCTTGGTCTTGGTCTGACTGCTTCCTCACATTTTTGAATTGAACCGGTTCTGTTAATTTCTATTATCGACATTGTAGCCGTGGTTTAACTGCTTTGGTGATTTTAATATTTTATAATTACTTGGAATTGGTTATTATTAATATTATATTTTTCTAATATATATATATAATATTGAAACGCATCTGTTTACATCATTACCGGATATTGGCTTTACCGAAGGTCAGAAAATTTTAAGGAGTAGGGTCGCACTTTAAATTCATGTGTACGTCTGTCTATCTTTATATCATTCTGACTGCTTCCTCACATTTTTGAATTGGACCGGTTCTGTTCATTTCTATTATCGACATTGTAGCCGTGGTTTAACTGCTTTGGTGATTTTAATATTTTATGATTTCTTGGAATTGGTTATTATTAATATTATATTTTTCTAATATATATATAATATTGAAACTCATCTGTTTTCATCATTACCGGATAATGGCTTTACCGAAGGTCAGAAAATTTTAAGGAGTAGGGTCGCACTTTAAATTCATGTGTACGTCTGTCTATCTTTATATCATTCTGACTGCTTCCTCACATTCTTGAGCGTAATCCAATCGTTAGAGTATATAACGATTCCATTACGATTCCCTTCCCTCAATTCGATAACGATTCGATTACGATTATAGTCTTTAAACCAACATGGACTAATGGATCTATTTGTAAAAAATGCAATTAAAAGTACAATAATGTGACCCGATTGTTGTTTGTGCTCTACCTCTAAGATTATGGAATCGTGTGTAAATTAACGAAACAAAAAGTAAAATATCAATTCTGCAAACAGTAGTTAAGAAAGGAAAATTTTGTTACTTGGACCGGTTTAATTTTTACATTTAACTTACATTTAATTTTTTTTTATTGTCTGTCATACATAATAAAATATGTTTTCCTCTTTGTGTGTGTATGTGTGTGTTTGTCGATTGTAGCAGAAATCTAATATTCATACAGGCAAGACATTTGGCTCTGTGTCAGCTGATCACCCGGTTCAAAAGAACTCAGCGAGGTTTTCTTTTAAACTTGATTTAATTGTGTTTTACTTATTTTACGTTGAAGCACGATTTTGAGCGATATTTTCACGAATCTGTTCATTAGTGATCTTAAATATTATCACATAGTTTCTATCTTAATATCATCGGGAAGATAGATGAATGGGCTTACATTCGAATTCATAGGATAGTGCCTTCATATTTATTTATGTATTTTTAAATGCATCTAAACATGCATACTTTATTTTTTACTTACTTATATCGCCGCATCCAATACAGGAAGCTTAGATCAATTCTACAGTTTGGTAAAAATATGAGTGCACGATTTCGCATCCTAACAAAAGAAACATAATTGCTCTATTTTTCTTTTATTTTCTGTTAATTCACAACCCAAACTATAAAAAGTTTGACTTTCGATATGAACGCATAACTTTCAATATACAGGGTGTCCCCAAAAGATTGAAACGCACTTTAATTCTTTACCTGTTGGAGATAAGTGGGCAATACAAATTGCAAAAATGTTGAAAGTAAGGTAGGAAATATCACTGCGTCAGTGAAATTGTCCTCTCATTAATTTTCAAAACGTTACACTTTTTTTAAATTTTTATACTACCCACTTAGACAAATTTGGTTAATCAGAATAACTTTATTTTTAATGCAACAAGTTCATTAAAAAAACCGCATATCTGTATCTTTAAATTTAAGCGAGTTATATTTAATTGAATATTGAACATTGTGAATGGGGACCATATATCAAATTAGAAATGTAAATTTGTGACATATGACAAAAAAGATACATCTGGATGATAATACATGGGATACCCAACCGTGTAGTGAGAGCCACTGCTTTATATGATCTCTGTCTGTGTAATGTTTTATTTAGATGTGCATTAAGTCTTTATTATTATGAATATTAAGTGTCGTAATAATTGAGCCATAAATAAACTCTTTTATGCATTATTACTTCAAATTTACCCTACAGTGCCATGTTAAAAAAAAAATCAAATATATTTCGAAGTTTTCGGTCGAATTTAGAAGCATTCTATCTAGTTCTAGATTTTTTTTATAACAAAGCCGGATATAAAAATTCGTGAAAATCCAATAACAATTGCAGCAGCTCGTATAGATTAGCATATGGCCACAGAAATCAGACAGACGGACAGTAGTACGGACGTCACTTCAAATATAGTCAAAACGTGTTCAGGAGGTCTTAAAACATATGTTGGCATCAAAATTCGAAAGATTTCGACTAGACTAGAATTCGAAATATTTGTGAAAACAACACTTTCTTAATACTTCAAATAATGTAAAATGTTAGCAGCAAAATATGTCGAGTGAGTTGTATAACAATTACTGCATTTCTTTAATGCAAAATTATTTAGCTCATGAAGCCTGCATAGCTGATATGAATGAAATATTCATTGATTTTACAGAGAGAAGGACGATTTTTTTCGATGAAGTTTTAAGCATAGAGTTTAATTACTTGCTCCTCCATGGTCTTATGTTTTTTAATAAAACAAATTATTATAGTATTGTGATGAATGAAATGAATGGGAAAATGTTATGAATGAAATGCTGCTTTTATAGAGAGAACCAGGCGTGTTATATTTTGATGGCGTCATTTGAATAAATTTCAGTTGTTTTCTATGAAGTTTTCAAATATAATAAATTATTGTGGTATTATGATAATTATAACAATATTACCGAGGAATTTATAGCATTTTAGAGATGCTTAAACCAGGCAATTTATATTTCAATGCCGTCATTTGAATGAAGTTCATTTTTTTCGATGAGGGTTTAAGTTTTCAAATATAATAAATTAATGTAGTATTGTGATAAATTTTAAAATATTACTGAGGAATGTATTGCATTTTAGAGATGTTTAAATAAAATTGCATTGAAGTTGGAAAGTGTTTCATAATCAATGCTTTAAGCATAATTTATCTTTCTTGTTTATTACTGCAAAAGAAGTAAATTCATTTCATTATATAAGGAAAGTCATGTGCTGTCCACATCAGATTTTTTTATCTGTAAAAGTAGTACATTCATTGCATTATATAAGGAAAGTCATGTGCTGTCCACATCAGATTTTTTTTTCATAGTAGTAGGATAGAGTACAGAATCTATGTAGATAAAAATAAATTGAAAGGTAAAATAATTTTGAATGAGAAGGAATATTCGTTATTGTTTCAGTTCTAATTTGCATTGCGTTAATTACATATTTTTACAAAACTGGCAGTTTAAAAAATATTTTAGGTCTTTCGCCATAGAAATTTATGCAATGCAGCTTATCCCAGCGCCACCTAAATTATTGTCTTACACGATATTGGTGTTTTCTTAATGTAAAGTTTTAACTCCTTACTTTTACCTCCATGGTTACTGGCATTGTATTTTTTGAAGGTTTAAATTTTCAAATATAATAAATTACTGTGATATTTTAAAAAAATAGCAGCGCTGAATGTATTACAATTTAGAGACGCTTATATAAAATTACATTTCCAGTTGGAAAGTGTTTTATAATCAATGCTTTATGCATGATTGAACTTTCGTGTTTATTTTGTTCGCAACATATAATATGGGACTATGATAACTGAAGTAATATAAATAAAACTGTCGAAACAACTCAATCGAAAGTTTCGAGAAATTATCAATAGAAATTTGAACAACTTTTTCAAAATAGTTCAACATTTTAGAATCTCGAAAGTATAACCGCTATATTTTGCACAAGGAAGAATTGGATCCAAAATTAAATTATTTACTTTTGTATGGTTTTCAAGGAGCTAAAAAAATATTTGCTAACTATTTATAGCTAGCAATTTTAGTTTTAAAAATATCAGCATTACAAACTAATAAAACGGAAAATATCCGATCTTTTTCATCTTATCCAGACGATTGTTCGAAAACTGTAAAAGCCTTTTAAAATGGATTTCCTACAGAATGCTTATTCTTGCACATATTTTTTTATAGTTTAGAAGATATTTGGAACAATCTTCTACAATTTTTCGAAAGAAATAGTTCTAAATATTAAGATAAAATTCATACATGTTACTATAGTTCGAACAAAAGAAATATATAAAGATTGTTTATAATTTCATCTATAAGGTTCAGAGGTATAAGCATACCAAGTGAAAGAAAAACATTTTGATGTAGACAGCACATGACTTTTCCAGTATAATGCAATGAATTGACTTTTTGTACAATGAGCGTTTTTAAACAGTGAATTTTTTCGAATTCTCTTTCGAAAATTTAGGGGTCTTCTGGACATTTATTTGCGTTTAAAATTACTAGGTTTCCAGCATTCACTGATTGCAATTCCTGTTCCGAATTTCGTTCAAAACGCTCTATTTGTTCTTGAGATATCGCTTCGGTAGACTCTCGGACAAACACAAACATATATACACATACAAACAGATATCATCTCAAAAACGTTCGATTTGGTTCAGGAATGCTTGGAACATTTTCTACTCGAATTCGATTTTTCGACTCCGTCACAATACACCGTACTTTCCCTATTCATTATACTATGTATATATAGAAAGTAAAACTATTATAATGTATTTATAATAATTAGAGTATATTTATTGTATTAATTTATCTAGGAATAAAAATAAATTAAACATTACTTTACTTGGTTAATCGAATAGTAAACTGCTTCCTTTTTAGTTACAGCCTTTGCAGATCTGTGACTTAACATTATGTATGAGATTTTATGAATATTGCCTGTCACGGAAAACGTTTTATGCAAAGGTAAATATTGGAACCAGCAACAATTTAAAGTCGATAGATCTTTTATGAAAGCATATAAAAGATCAATGTTTGAATACAAGTTATATAATTACAAGAATGTGTAAACATGGGTAAACTTGGGTTGCTTTTTAAGCTCTTCATCTTTGAAAACTTGAGAGAAAAATATGCAGCTATAGGCTCTGGATATATAACATACACTCTTTTGCAAAAAAAAAACAAAACAAAAAAAAACGAAGCAATCCTAAAAAATAATCCGATCATCTCGAAATTTTGCATGCAAATTCCTTTATACCAAGTATGCAAATGATTAAATTAGCAAGGCCAATGATTGTTAACTTCGGTCATGGCGTGCGTTTCTTCTGGGCAACTAGCATCCTATAAAATAGGTTAAAAATATGGTCGGTATATCTTTGTCTGTTATCGGCGTTGCACTTCAGTGGAGACATAATCAATAATGCTGTCACGAGTGTCCGAAGTCCCTATAAGCAATTCGACGAGTTCGAATATGGTCGTATAGCCGGAATGCGTGAAGCTGGCTGGTCATACCGAGCAATAGACCGCCACCTGCTCCGAATGGACACTGCTGTGCAAAGGTGCTGGCAGCAGTGGTTGCTGCAAGGAACTCATCGGCGGAATGAAAAGCCTCTGCAAGGCCAAGGTGTCCTCAAGGAGACCTCTTCCATACCACTCGTGGTACCTTCCAACATCTCACGGCGCTCAGCTGAGGCAAGGTTACCCTCACGGGGGCCTTTAAGACGTCTGCTCACAACCCCACAACATCAACAGAATAGTTTGGAGTGGTGTCGTAGCAAAGCATCATGACTGCCAGAAGACTGGCATCGCATCGTATTCAGCGATGAATCACTCTTCAATTTTTCAATAGATGACCATCAGGTACGTGTGTAGCGGCGCCAGGGCCAGCGGTCCCAATCAGCGTCTGCATTACACATGCACCACCATTACCCCTGGTGTGATGGTGTGGGGTGCTATCTCTTAAGACTGCAGGTTGCTCCCTAGTCATCCTGCGTACAACTTTAACCACTCAACAGTATGTTGATAAAATCCTGCGGCAGTTTGCATTACCCTTCATGGCACGTAATTCTGACGCCATTTTCCCACAAGATACGGCCACGCAACATACGACTCGCATATCTGTGGGCTGTATATGTGCTGTTGATACTGTTCTTTGGCTAGCCAGGTCAGCAGACCTTTCGACAATCGAGCATGTATGGGACATGCTAGGCCGCCAGATTTGGCACCCCGAAATGTAGCAGATATGGAGCAAAAATTGAGGAATGACTGGCAGAATGTATCGCAGGATGACATTAGGAAACTATATCAACTTCTTACCTAGACGAATACCAGCATGCATTGCCGCCAAGGGGGGGGGGTCACTAATTACTGATTTTAAAATTCAATGTGCAATTGATAATAATTGGCCCTGCGGCCTTGATTTTGCAATCATTTCAGTAGCTGTGTATGAGCGGTACACATATTTATTTTCAACAGTCACTTCTTCATGTTGCTTTTTTTTTGCAAAAGAGTGCAGTTAAGATTTATGAAATTGTTTATGAATATTTTAAAATACAATCTGGCTGACTTCCCTTTCACGACCAGTCAGTGAAGGAAGAAGCATTATCGCACGTAGCCGGAATCGTACGCTACTCCTTGGCGACATTGGGGTCCATGGACGCCAATGCCTGCAAAGGGGGCTCGAACTATTTGGGATAGGGTATGTCAACTACCTGTCTGTTTGAGAGGTTCTTCGTTTTGGGATTGACGCTGTCCCACCCCCGTAAGCAAAATGTTAAGCAATAATTGTAATGATGGATATGGTATTTTACTGGGACGATCATGATCATATGACCCTCTATGATTTTCAGTATAGACTGATTATAAAATCCAGTCAATAAATCTATCTTAATAATACATTTTCGGGGTCACCAATCCAAACAATTTAGTTCAACGTTGATTTTAATAAGCAACGTTTATAAGAATATTATAACTGATATATAAAAAAGTAGAATGCTGCATTACTAGTTATTAAATGCAATCGATACTATTAAAACATATGAGACTGTGTACACTGCAATACATTCTTTAACCTTTACACATTTTTTTCAGCTACTTTATTGATAATTTCGGAAAACTGATATAAAACGCCACAATTACTGGTGCTTATGATAATTCCAAATTCATCTCTGAAATATACAGCTAATTACAGTCTGACGAAGCTTACTTTTGTGTGTATATATATATATATATATATATATACAGTGCGTCAAAGACTTTTTAAGACTGGCGCTAGATGTCAGCGTACAGGGGCTCCATCAGTGTAATCGAGCATGTATGATAAACCTCGACCGTCTGCTGGCGCACTGCCAAAAACATTTGCTAAACTAAATCAATAGATATGGCCGGTTGAAAATTTTTTCATGTTGAATTATTGAGATGGAACAGAGAGCAGGAATTAAATTTAAAATTTATAAAAGTGCCTCGGAAACGTGCCAATTGATGAAACAAGTTTCCGGTGAGTTTTTTTTTAGTAGATCAAATGTTTTTCTGTGGCACACACGTTTTTTGGACGGAAGAGATACGTTAGAACACAAGCATACTGGAAGACCAAGTTCATCTAGGACACCTGAAATTTTTGAAAAAGTTCGTGATTTCGTGGCAAACAATCACTGTGCGTCACTAAAAATGATGGAAGCGTCTTTAAACAACAAAGAAACGATTCAATCCATCCTGTATGAAGATTTGGCCAAAACAAAAATCCGTGCTAAATTTGTTCCACACACTTTAACCAATGAACAAAAATCAAGAAGTGCACATTGCAGAGACATCATTTCAGCTGCTGAAAATGCTCCAAACTTCTTGAAATCCATTGTTATGGATGATGAAACATGGTGTATGCAGTAGGATCCTGAAACAAATCGAAGAAATTGTATAGATTACATTTTTGTATGAAATATATTAATGTTAAACAACTGAACTAAGTACAGATAATTTTAATAACAATTCTTAATCCTAATGGAAGAAGACTTGGTACGGACTTGATTGTAATCAAGTAGGCTAGAATTTAATATTTCACATTAATTAGATTCCCTTGACTAAAAGAAGCTATATAATTGAAAGCATATATTTTATCTGAAGTTCGCACATAACCCTATTAATTGTACCTGACAGTTTCTTTTCTAATTAGAAACTACGTACAGTGCCAGGAATAAATAATAATACAAAATTTTCTATGTATAATAAGATCATTTCATTTTCTAAATTCAGTTTTATCAATTATTGTAGAAATGCAAATCCTGTTAGTAACTGTCTCAGGTTAGCAAAAGGTAAACGTTTTAATACATTTTCGCTGTGAGATATATCTATGTTAGATAAAAGTGTCACAGTATACTGAAAACTTTTATTTACAATATTGTTTTCTCAATTTCCGTATCGATTTGTTATTGAGTGACGAAATTTGCAAAAAAGTATATTGAAAAACGATTTATTGCGTTGCAGAATGTTAAAGTGATTGTTATTAAAGTTTTACCAAGCTTATAAGATGCTTGAATAAAAAAAAGAACTTTGCGATAATATGTTTAAACTGTTGTCGAATATACCTGTAGATATTAAGTAAGAGAGCGTAAAGTAGATATTTAAGAGTATTAACAGGTTTTCAAAACCTTCATTTTCAGGATAGACGGACAGTCTAATGTATATGAAATTGAGTTGTAGATATGTCGCTTTTATACTGAAAACAGAGGCTCTTCACATTTAAAACAGGTCGATACCTTAACATCTGTATTATTTCACTGAGCGTTTATCAACTTTTTGTCAAGGTACTTATTGCGGAAAACTTACTTAGTGTCATCTAAAAATTTGGTCCCAGTGTGGATACTATTAAGAATTCCCACAAGTAATGACTGATTTGTAATTAAACCCATAACAAATTAAAAAAAAATGCTTTCATTTATTGACCAATAATATAATCATAATTATTATCTATAACAATCCGCCATCTCTTTTTCTAAAGGATCAACGCCTCACTTAAAACATTGTGGCTTTTCCGAGGAGACAATTGACCCGAGGTTATTTTATCTTCATCAATAATCTGGAAAAAAATTAATTTCTAAATAATAATTGCGCAAGAGATCTGAGCAGATCGAACTATTTTGGAATGAAAATTATTAGTTTGCCTTATAGCATTTTTAGGTAGAACAGTATGAACATAAAGAAATTTAAAGGTGGGCTTTTTCCACTATGCAATTATATATAAATAAATTTAAATAAATAAGCACATTTTTCTGTCATCAACAATTACAAAAAAATGTACATAGAGTATCCGAAACAGAGAAGCAACGCAGAAACCAGAGCACTTTGCAAACACACTTTGCAAGATTTTGAATATCGCTGTCATGCGATATGATAAAAAAAAACAATACTTACATGTGTTAGAATTTAATGTAAAGCCTGCTTAATATACCCTCCATCAGCAACGATATACATTTGAATTCGATAAAAAATAGTATCGCGTAGTTTTATAAACATTGCAGATGACACCGTGTTGTTGTCCCTGACGATGCGGCGTTTTGACAAGTATTTATACAGTTACGTATTTTGACAGACATTTAGACACTTACACATTTTGACTGGCATTTATACATTTACGCATTTTGACAGGTATTTATACATTTACATATTGTATTTTGAAAGGTATTTATACATTTACATATTTTGACAGACCTACCATACACGCGTTTCGTGTTTTCCTGATGTTGATCCCTACTAATTACATATTTTTTTTACAAATTTGTATTTAACATTCATCTTCTATTTAGATTTGTAGCCAAGTTCATAATTTAAACATTTTAAATTCTGCTTGTTAATCCCTTTTATTAGATAGAGTATTGTCACTTCAATATAATGGACCTAACACTCATATATGTTTCTAGACAAAGCTATATTGTGCTTAAATAATTTCCTAGGAACCATGTACAATACGCTATCCGACATAGAAAATGCAACACCATGAAGTTTTGATCATATAATTTTGGGAATTCCGAAATAAACGCAGCTGGTCGATTTATGCAAATGATCTGAAATGCAAATAGGTCACGTATTTAGAGCGCGGGATAAAATAGATGGAAACGGCAGATGAGCCAACAGTTATTACTGTCTGTAACTCACGGAAACCCGTTTTTCGAATTGTTTCTCATTTCAAAAGACACGTGTTGTTGAAGCAATGCCTTTCAGGCGACTCCGAAGTCTGTTTCAGCATTTGGACGATCGGGGATTAAATTGAGTACCTACGTACAGCAGGGTGGTCGCACCGGCGTATCGCCGCTGAAACACGCATAGATGCGTCCACTGTGCTAAGGATTTGAAGATGGATTGAAGAAGGACATATGAATCGCTGCAGTGGCGCAAGTCCGTCCAGACTTATATCACCACACGGTGATCAAAGCATTCGAAGACATGCGGTGGTGACCCCTTAAACGACGACTGTCGACATTCTGCACAATTTGCAGGGTCCATTGGATGTTCCAATATCAGTGAGAACAGTTTCTCGAAAATTGGCCAAAAGTGCCTTGCACTAAAACCGTCCTTCACGAAGACTGCCATTGACGACAAGACAACGATGTGAGAGATTGCAGTGGTGTCGGTCCCGAGCGTCTTGGACGACTGAATGGGACAGACTAGTGTTCAGATACGAGTCTTCTTCTTCTGCGACCCAAATTGTCCGACTTACCAGAAAGGTATAAGGCATCTGTTTGGACGGCTGGGAAGTGCCACCCAATTTAGACCAGAAACCAGTGGGGGAGGCATCCACAGAGACCGTATCCTCTTTCCCCAACCAGCAACATCTCGGAAGGACTTACGGACCCACATGTTTAACGTGATCGTACTCCTCGTGAATACGGCGGCAGTTGCAGTTTTAGCAGTGGCGGGAATCGAATCCGGGCTGACCGAGTGCAATTCCCGCACACTAACCACCATGGGCTGTCGTGCCCCATAGCCACGAGTCGTGGATTTGTTTGTCAAATTACAGTCGCCATGTGAGACTCTGGAGGCAACGAGTAAATATATCCAATCCTGTTGCGATTGTTGAACGCCATACTGCTCGACAACGCGGCATCATGGTTTGGGGGTGCCATCGGATTCAAAAGCCGGTCACTCCTAGTTCGTATCAGAGATACAATGACTACACGACGATACGTATACGAGGTGCTATGGCGGAATTCCCTGCTTTACTTTCAGAGGTTACAAAATTTTGTTTTTCAATAAGATAACGCCCGACTGCACAGAGTAACCATCAGCAGACAAGCCTTGCAAGGTATGAAGCTGCTTCCTTGGCCTCCGCTGTTTGCAGATCCCCCATCCATCAAGCATGTTTGGGACTTATGATTGGCCGTCGTTTAGCTTCCCTGCTTCAGCTTCGAACAGAAAACGACCTTTGGAGAAAGATGATTGAAGACATATGGTCGTCCATGTCTCAGGAATGTATCTGCACGCTTACTGTCTTTGTTCCTTGTAGGGTTGCTGCTTGTATCGCCGCAAGAGGTGGTCTTTCTGCCTAATGAACACCATGTCTATGCCATGACTGTATTGCATTATTCTTCTGGAATTAATATCAGTTATTTATATATGCCATCTCTGTCTGTGTGTCCTTTAGCATTGCATCTATTCGTTCTTTCATGGTGTTGTATTTTACTTGTCGGGCAGTGTAATGTACAACAATATTATGTGCCCTCATGTACAATATCTTTTCCAATAAATAGTTCGGTAAACTCAAATTTTCCTTTTTTTTCTATAATCGTTACGGTTAAATGGCTTCTATACACGTTAACGATTAACAAAACTCAAACTAATTATTTTATACTTAACTGCTTCATCGCATTTTGCACCGTAAAAATTCCTTAATAAAAGCAACGACCGTCCATAATGATTTAACGAAGTTATATAAACTAAACTGCCAGGTGTTTAAGAATTCTGGATATAATTTTTTGCTTTTTATGGTTTATGGGTCATTAAATTATCGAAAATAGATGAAACTGTAATTCCAAGAAGCAGTTTGTGTTTTAATATTATATATCTTTTATAAAGCAGAAACGTTTATAATTACTTTCCGTTTCGCATTTTCTGCGAAATATCATTATCAATATTTTTAGAAAAATATGGTTTCTGTTCAGATACAAAAAGTTGCCAATATGTTTTGCGTACTTTACATACTTTTGTAAAAAAAATATATTCTATGTATATTCTTCTTGAAATTGCTTGACACATTTGTTTGAAAAGTATATCGTGTCGCTTTGGAGATTATATGTTTTATTTTCCCTACAGTGCGGTATCGTCCGATAAAAAATAGCAATCCGAATGAAATTTGGTATGACGATTTTAATTGTAAACACAAACTGTAAACGAGAATTCGATTATTATTAAGTCTCAGCGTGAGTGCATTAAAGAATTGGATCAAACTTATCAAAAAAAGTAAATAAATAAATAACATTGTAATGTTAAAAAGTAATATCAAGCTATGAGAAATTAAATTGAATGAAGTATATATATACTATATTATTTTCTATATAACAGATAAGTATTGAAGCAAAGCTAATTCTGACCGAATCTGTCAACTCAAATCTGTCAAATCATTATAAGTGAAACGCAGTGGCGTGGAAGAGGATGGGCTCAGACAAATGCTGGATCATGTGATCTATTTTAAAGCGAAATTTTAAATCTTGTTCTTCAAAATGATGAAGTTATCAAGATTTCTTGTGGATACCACATCCACTGGGTTTCAGTCTAAATTGCTTGGCACTGCCCTGGCTGTCGGACAGACACATTACATCTTCTGGTAGGTTGGACGGTCTGGGTCGAAGAAGGAAAAGAATTTGCCATGATGACACGGGTTACCTGTTTGGTTTCGATGTTGGCGGGGCTGTGGCTTTTCGGATGGGAATTTCGGGCGTTTCTGTCGGCGTTCTTCGCAAGGGTGGTTGCGCCATACTGGGGGTGGGTCTGGTGTTTCTTTAAATTCCTAGGGATTCGCTTTTTGCATGGTGGGATCGGCGGTTGTCTTTGGCTGGCGGGGTTGGTTTACCGGTTGTATCTGCTTGTTGTTTGAAAGTCACTCTCTTCCCGGCTAGGAAAATAGCTGTTCTAAACTGAAGGGTGAACTCCAGGATTGAATCCCTTTTGTATTTATTACCCAGGCCATCCAGTTCACCCAAAGGGTATGCAACAGTTACAGGGGACGGTCTGGAAAAATACAGAAATAACAATGCACAAACATACATAGCCAATATACTTAGAAATACAATACAGACAGAAAACAACACAAAAAAAACATACAAGGAAAAGAAAATTACCTTGAAAACAGTTGAGATTGATATAAAAAATAAGACAAATTCATATAAATTGAAATCCCCATTGCAAGGAAAAATCGTTTAAAAAAAAATATGATGTGGACAGCACATGACTTTCCTTATATAATGCAATAAATTTACGGATGGAACGAGTTAAAAATTAAACGAGTTAGATCCACGAGGATGATGTCACTAAATTTATCGTATGAAAAGTGATATGAAAAGTGAACATATTTCTTTTATATATATAAAAGTCATATGAAAAGTGAACATATTTCTTAACATCTTTTTTTAATTTATGGGATTTTTTGATAAATTTATTTGAAAAATGTGCAATATCTCGAGAACTATTCATGCTAACGTTCTGAAGTTTATGTCAATCGTTTTCTAAGGAAAAATTACATAAGAAATGTCTATTTGCGTGACTTTATTAAAGGTTTTGATTTTATGATTTTTTCAAAATTTCGCCCGAAAATTTTAGGGAATTCGGTACATTCAATTGTGTTTCAAAAAATAGGCTTCCAGTATTTATGGATTGTGATTCTTGTACCAAATTTCATTAGAATCGCCCCATTCGTTCGTGAGATATCGTCTCCACAGATTCACTGACACACACACACACACACACATACACACTCACACACACAGAGAGAGAGACGCACACTCACACACAGATCTCACTTCAAAAATGTTCGATTCGTGATCAGGGATGCTTGAAACGTGCTCTCTCATCGAAAACTCGATTTCGAATTTTCGACCCCGTCACAATACTTTCCTTATACATTATGTATAGAAGTAAGAACCAGAACTTTTTAAATCTCGTTTATAATAATACATTACGATTACAATAGAGACACCAAAATACTATTAAAAGCAATAAAAGAATATAAAAAATAACAATAGAAAATTTACAGAAATAGTCTAAAACCAGAAAAAAAAATACTCTCATTAAATAGTTTTCCATATGATCATGATCGATCCTGCAGCAAAGAGATCAAATAATTTCAGACATATGTATTGAGTCAAAGGGAAATGTCATATAAAATTTGGAACAGTGTAAAGTCTTATTGATCATATACACTCACGGACAATGAAAGCTGCGGACTAAGAAAAAAACATGGTACAGCCGCAAAATGATGTAAATAGCTAGCGGAAGGGCTGGTATGCAAATGATCCTAGTCTGGTGTGATTGAACATGGCAGTACACCCTTGAGTTGGCGCTGCAATCATAAGCCAGAGGCCTTATAAACCCGCGTGTATTCGACGCCCCATCAAGCGAGAAACTTCGGCCGAAGAAAACACGAGTACGGAGTGGCAATAATGGTGGGTAAATGTTAGAAATATCGATACACGCAACTGACGGACTTTGAGCGAAGCCTGATCATCGGGCTGAAAACTGCAATGTAGTCAGCGCGCCAAATAGCCCGTCGCGCAGATCGTTCGGGTTATACCGTCAGACGGTAGAGCGATGAGTGCCCCTTCGTTTTCGGGACCGATGATCAGCGTGTCCGGGTGTGGAAGTCCCATGCATAACGCTACAGTCCCAACCTCGTTTTCGAGCCCCTCACCAGTCGCACTGCAGACATCATGGGCTGGGGAGCCATAGCCTACGACAGCCAATTCGCTCTAGTAGTGGTATTTGGAACATTGACGGGTCAGGGGTATGAGGATGAGATTTTACGGCCGCATGTACTCCCATTCGTTGCTGGGATTCCAGGTGCGCAAGTCCAGCAGAATAACTCCCGTTCACACACGGATTGGGTCGCAAAGGCTTGCCTGAGTCATGGCCAGACACTTCCATGGCATGCCCTCACACCAGACCTGTTCCCTCTCGAGCATGTATGGGACCAGTTAAAACGCCAACTGCCTCGCTGCGATTATCTTCGGGATTTGGAACGTAACGTCCAATAGGTGTGGACTCGTCTGCCGCAGGACAAAATCAGGCGTCTGTGCGACACCATGCCGGACCGTATAGATGCTTGTATTGCAGTACGAGGCGATGCGACGGCTATTGAGGATGACCGGACAGAGTATCACAGCTCCCTCTGTACGTATTCTGCTGCGCTGTTTTTGTGATCATGTATATCATCCATCTGTATCCTTCCATCAATAAAATTTCAGGTCCATCCTATGCTTCCGTATCGGTGCCCAACTTTCATTATCCTTGAGTGTAGTTTAAAGAAGTAGACAACACAGTATTGCTGGCTTAAGTCTTTTAAACTATCAATTTGAATCTGAAAAAAACAATGAAGAATTGACTCATTTTTCGATGAAAGTTAAAAATCTGTGCCGATTCTGGATTTATCTTTTTGAGTTTATATTTTTAATTTTCATGGTCTTCTAGGTATTTAAGCATTACGTTATCAAGAGAATTATCAAGATGTCGTTTTTGTAATAATCTAATAATGTTAATCTTTTAGAAATTAATATTATTTACTGTAGAATTCTGTTAACCTAAATTGATTGATAAAAAATCAATTAATAAAAAAACAATATAGATGCAAGGGAAAATTCAATGATAGTTTCAAATTAGTTTAAATAAGTATTATTACAAATATTGTCGTGGTGCATAGGTGCCCCTTCACCTCGGAGGAATTAGTAACGAACGAATGAACGAACAAATATTGCATTTTCCGGTTACAGGAATACTAAAAAATCATGAAATAAAAGATTATAATTAATTGTTCAATTATGAATTTAAGTAACTTGACTAAAACATTAATGTATTTATGAATAAATTATTAACTTTAAATAAAATGCTACCCACATTCCTAAGTTTAATGTTAAATTATTTTTATATGCATAATTTTTATATAATATTTCAGGTTTTGGTTTTTGTTCCAGAGACGACAGTATCCAGTTTAACTAGTTTTGTTTTTCGTGGCCAACTGGTTTTCTAGTTCTTGAAGAGATTATATTTTCCATTATAGTAATTTTGTATTAAAAGAAATAATGTTTGCCTACAAATTTGGTGATGATCTACAACGTTTTAGTTGACTTTTTTCGGTATGTATCATGGTTTCCCACAAATAGAAGTTTAAGTTCTAAATTTTGCTACTAGGCGTACAGTCGTTTGTCTCATTTGGTAGCATATAGTCACTTTGTGATACCTATTTCTCACTTTCATAACTCTGGCTAGTATCGTTCATAATTTATTTGGCCTCTACTTGTAACTTAACCGAATGGTTGCGTTACATCAACCATAAAATTAACAAAACAGGAAACAGTAAATCTTTTAAGCCAGACCTTAAAAATGCGATGGAAACATTTTCGTGGATTTACAGTGACATGTTCTGAATAATAGCACATTCATTACGTGTTAGGAAGTATTTAAGCGGGGTCGTCAAGATAAGTGTGGATTGTTCTAGGAAAAAACATATAATGTCCTATAGAACATCAATTTGCATTGATTATTTTCTTGATTAAGATTGATTTTCGCAATTTAAAATGGTGGATTTAACAGATAAAATTAGTTTGAGTTATGTGAAATTAGTTTGAGTTATTACGATTTAGTTTGAGTTATGTGAAATAACAGAAATCTTTCATTACTTTCCTTATATAAATAATGTATAAGGAAAGTATTGTGACGGGGTCGAAAATTCAAATTCGAGTTTTCGACGGGAGTGCACGTTTCAAGCAACCCTGATCACGAATCAAATGATTTTTGAGGTGATGTCTGTGTGTGTGTGTGTGTGAAAGTATGTGTGTGTGTGAAAGTATGTGTGTGTGTGTGTGAAAGTATGTGTGTGTGTGTGTGTGTGAAAATATGTGCGTGTGTGTGTGAAAATATGTGCGTGTGTGTGTGAAAATATGTGCGTGTGTGTGTCTGTGAGTCTGTGGAGACGATATCTCACGAATGAATGGAGCGATTCGAATGAAATTTGGTACAAAACTCACAATCCATGAATACTGGAAGCTTATTGTTTTTATACGCAATCGCATATTCAGAACCCACCCCCTAAATTTCGAGTAAAATTTTGAAAAAATCCTCAAAAAATCAAAACCTTTAATAAAGTTACGAAAATAGTCATATCTTATGCAATTTTGCATTAGACAACGATTAAAATAAATTTTAGAACGCTAGAATGAACCATTCTCGAGATATTGTACATTTTTAAACAAAATATAAAAAAATCATATAAAATTTAAAAAATATTACCTATTGTTGAAATATGTTCACTTTTCATGAGCGATATCATGCAATAAATTGGGTGATATCATTCTCGTAGATCTAGCTAATTCCAGTCATAAAAAAATATACTTTAGGTAATACTTTTGTATTCGGACGCCAATAGTCAGTTATCTGTTACAATAATAACTTATTTCTCCGTCCATAACGCTTGGCGAGATTCTGGCGGAATGCCGCCAACTTGGAGACTTTTTTTAAATGGTGTCAAATTAACGAAAATATCGCCAAATTGATAAAAATGACTCTATATGAATGAAAATGATGACTAGATGATGAAGTAATTATTAAAGTATTTTAATATATGAACTATATCGCTTATTGAGGATTTTATAGATATTCGTGATTATGTCGAGTTTGCGCGAAGTATAAGTTAATTGAGTATTTTGAAATCATTTTGCATGTTGTCATCCTGAAAATTGCCCAATGTACAATTCAACGATGAAAACGCAGCGCCGTGGATGTCTTCATCACTCTTTCACCGTTAAAGAATTAAATTTTTTATTGTAAAACTAGTAAATCCATTGCATTTTTGGAAATGAATGGATCTAGCTCGTTCCATTCATAAAAAAGATACTTTATGTAATACTTTTGTATTTGAACGCCAATAATCATTTATTTGCTATAAGAATAACTTATTTCCCCATCCATACCGCTTGACGAGATTTTGGCGACAAATTTGGTGCAATGTCGTCAACTTGGCTACTTGTTTAAATGTTGCTAAATTAACGAAAAACTCTCCAAATGGATAAAAATGAGCCTAAATCAATGAAAATGACGACTCATTGATAAAAATTCAATATCTGGGAAAGAATATATCTACTATAAGAACAACCTATTGTTTATACTGTTAAAGTAGTAAATTCATTACATAATATAAGGAAAGTCATGTGTTGCCCACATCAGATTTTTTTTATATTTCATTTCCATCCCCTCAAAAGTTTTCTCCTCCCAGTAAGTGTTCTTGTGATTACGGTTTATTTTGAATTAAAATATTTCAATCGAGCTTAAACGAGGAACTAAACAATGTAATTGTATGCCTAACCTCGTTACGTTTCATTGAAGTCACGTTTACCGGATAAGCGACATGGTCATTCATCGCGTCTGTTTAGGATAGATGGCCTACACTTTTAAGGGTTTGTTGGCCAGTCTACATGGGCCAGTCTCGAGTATTTCGGCAGGTTTGTTAACCAGCTTCTCGCTTTCTTTTCAGATGCCAAATATATATGTTAAGAAACGAGGTAGCAACCATGGGGAGTGGACACAAGGGGATTTAAGTAAAGAAATTAAAGCAATACGTAATGGCATGTCAGTCCGACAAGCTTCCATTGAACTTCGTGTGCTGAGAAAAACACTGGTGAGGAGATGGAAAACTGGATACATAGTCAAAGGCTCGATGGACTGAGTCGAGTTCGCTGAATCTAGCGAAGACAGATTCTTAACCACAGACCAGCACTTCCAAGTAGAGTGAGGCGTAATGAGTGGTCACTCACAAAATTGGTGACCGATATTACACCTGCCCCACTGATTAGCAAAACTCGCATTACATCCAAACGTCAGAAACGCCATACTACTATTCTAATATCATCCAAAGATATAGATAAAGTAAAGCAGGAAGCAAAAATTAAGAACTTTAGGACTTTTTCCAGCAACAGCTTTGAAATGGAAATTGATATTCTATATGCATCCAGTGGTATATCCAGTGATGATTTTGATCACTCTAATGAGTGTGTAGGATGCAGAGAAGATTATAATAGCACAAAGATTAAAACTGCCTGGATTAGGTGTATTCGTTGTCACCCCTAGGTGCACTAAACATTATCATCATTGATGTATGCCAGTCCTGTGGTATTATTACATAAAAAAAGAAGACACATTTTTTATGTGTAATGCTTTTATTTCAGTTAATGTAATGCTTTTATTAACACTTTACAACAAAGTTGAAAAGTGTTTATGACTTTGTTCATTCTGTCTGTCTGTCTGTCTGTCTGTCCATTAGCACGATAACTGCCGTAAAAATGACTTAATCAAAATGAAATTTTAGTATGTTGTTCAGACGGTCTGTAGAACCTATGGGAATATAAATGAATAATATCACCCAATTAGTTTTGGATTGAAATCGGGTCGAAAAAATGAAATACATTGAGCCCTATGGGACCTAATTTTTCAAACATTTTTTAAGCGGATTTAAAATTCACAAATTGCTTCGAAAATTTTAGGTAATATTCAAATTGTTCCATAAAATATATAAAAAAAATTCAGCGAAATATATTCAGTTTTTTAAATAAAAATTAAAATAATAATTACACTTTTTATATGAAACGATCACGTGACCATGATATGAAACGATCACATGACCCACTTCACAATGATATATGGCATCCATCTTGTTTCAAAATCGTGATTTTTTTTTAGTTCTTTTTAATTCATAATGAGTGTTGTATCCGTCCTAAAACTACTTTATTTTTGCTTAAATTCTGTGCATCTACATACTGAAACAACGCAATGACAATATATTTGAGTTTAAATGCTCATCTAAATTTGATTATTTCTACAACTAAGCCTATTTTTCACTCATGTAAAATGTAAACAGCAAAATATATAGAATGAGTTGTATTAGAATTCCTGTATTTTTTTAACACAAAATAATTTAGTCCATGGAGTCTGCATGGCTGATATGAATGAAATATTAATTGATTTCATAAAGAGAAGGACGATTTTTTTCGATGAAGTTTCAAGCATAGAGTTTAATTTTTTGTAGCTCCATGGTCTTAAACAAAATGTTTAAATAAAATAAATTATTATAGTATTGTGATGAATGAAATGAATGGGAGAAAGTTATGAATGAAATCCTGCTTTTATAGAGAGATCCAGGCGTGTTATTTTTTCTATGACGTCATTTGAATTAATTTCAGTTGTTTTCGATGAAGTTTTCAAATATAATAAATTATCGTAGTATTATGATAATTCTAAAACTATTACCGAGGAATGTATAACATTTTAGAGATGTTTAGACCAGGCAATTTATATTTCAATGCCGTCATTTGAATGAAGTTCTTTTTTTTCGATAAAGGTTTAAGTTTTCAAATATAATAAATTAATGCAGTATTGTGATAAGTTTCAAAATATTACCGAGGAATGTATTGCATTTAAGCCTTGTTTAAATAAAATTGCATTGAAGTTGGAAAGTGTTTCATAATCAATGCTTTAAGCATGATTGATCTTTCTTGCTTTAGTTAATATATTCAGAAGTAATCATTTCATGTATTTTTGTAACACATTATCTGTAGTACTATTTTCCTTCTATACAATAATGTATAAGGAAAGTATTGTGACGGGGTTGAAAATTTGAATTCGAGCTTTCGACGGGAGAGCACGTTTCAAGCATCCCTGATAACGAATGAAACATTTTAAAGTCATGTCTGTGTGCGTTTGTGTGTGAAAGTATGTGTGTGTGTCAATGAGTCTGTGGAGACGATAACTGACGAACGAATGGACCGATTGGAACGAAATTTGGTACAAAAATCACAATCCGTTAACACTGGAAGCCTATTGCTTTCATTCGCAATCGAATGTTCAGAACCCTCCTAAATTTTCGAGTAAAATTTTGAAAAAGTCGTCAAAAATTCGAAACCTCTAATAAAGTTACGCAAATAGACACTTCTTATGTAATTTTTCATTAGAAAACGATTGACATAAATTTTAGAACGATACCATGAACCGTTCTCGAGATATTGCACATTTTTCAAAAAAAATTATCAAAAAGTCATATAAAATAAAAAAAAAATATTTCTTATTGAGAACGGTTCATGTTCAATTTCCATATGTAACACAATGCGATAAATTTGGTGACATCATTCTCGTGGATCTAGCTCGTTCCATTCATTAAAAAAGATAATTTGAGTAATACTTTTGTATTTGAACATCAATAGTCATTTATCTGCTGTAAGAATAACTAATGGTGGAATGTCGCCAACTTGGCGATTTTTTTATTGTTTCAAAATTAACGAAAAACTCGCCAAATGGATAAAAATGACGCTAAATCAATGACGACTCATTGATGATGACGACATGGAAAATGGCGACTCATTGATGAAAATTCAATATCTTGGAAAGACTATAAATAACTACTATAAAAATATTCTATTTTTTTACTGTAAAAGAAGTAAATTTATTGCATTATATAAGGAAAGTCATGTGCTGCCCACATCAGATTTTTTTGTTCTTGAATTAAAATCGTACTTTCAAATTAAATGCGAATACTTCCTTAAGCTTAACTCGTACATAATAACTTAAAATAATACTTAAAATAGACGTGGCCAACTAACTCACCATCATATGGCTATCTAACCCGAACTCCAAGGGATAGATGGTCAACAACATAGGTTTAAGATTTCGGAATTTTTTACGTTCTATCAATTTTTTTTCACAGAAGTCCATATAAATATAATATCTACTGAGTGTGTTAATATTTATGTGATCATGCATTTTAATAATGCATGCCCGTAATTTTCTATTTAAAAAACCATGGCCATCTAACCGGGATTTACCAACAAAGACAATAAGTCCTTTACAAAGGAAGCAATATAAAGAATAATTACTCTACAATGGATCTTGAACAAGGCTCATTACTCTACAATTGCACCCGATAAGGGTAGTGTCGTGATATCCTTCACCTAAGTCCAAGGAACGTCCTCCACACTGTTTAAAATGACCTTCAGAGACAATACACATTTGAAGTCTAGAAGAATTTTGCCACGTACTTTGACAAGTATTGTGAGTGTCACCATGTTAGACGTTCTGATGATGAAACTTTTTTAGAAGTATTTATTATCTTCCGTATATGCTTTTAATTTGTTTCTGGTGTTGATTCTTAGTAACTGGACAATGCTTTACGATTTTGTAATTGGCTTTTATAGTCTATCTGGCTTTTCTGCCTAGTTCGTTGTCCTAGTCTTTAATTCCCCTCTAAAGGTGCTGCAATCAGTTTTATTCAATCGGACATGGTCACTTTATTGCACATAATCCTAACGCTCAAAATCATGGATCTTTTCGCACAAAGTTATTGGAGATAATTGAGGACATTCTTAGGGAATTTGTAGATTTGTATAAAGTAGATAAAAATATAATATCGATTTGAAAAGATTTTCTTGTAAATACCTTAATATACACTCACGCACAATGAAAGTTGCGCACCAAGAAGGAAGCATAGGATGGACCTGAAATCCTATTGAGGGAAGGATACAGATGAATGCCATACATGATCACCGAACCAGCGCAGCTAAACACGTACAGAGGGAGCTGCGGTACCCAGCCCGATCATTCTTAATTCCAAGTTTGAGGCAACAAGACAGGGTAAGTTTCAACTGGTCCCATACATGCTCGATAGGGGACAGGTCTGAAGCGCGGACAGGCCATGGAAGTGTCTGGACATGACTCAGGCAGGCCTGGGCGACCCTAGCCTTGTGCAGGTCTGGACAATCCAGCCGTGGACACTATTCTGCTGAAATTACGCACCCGGAATTCCAGCAACGAATGGGAGCACATGGGACCGTATAATCTCGTCCACGTACCGCTGGCCCATCAATGTTCCAGGTACCACTACTAGAGCCGATCGGCTGTCGTAGGTTATGGTTCCCCAGCCATGATATCTGCTGTGGGGCTAATGTGGCGCTCGATAACGAGGTTTTGACTGCGACGTTGTGCAAGGAACCTCCACACCCGGACACGCTGATCAACGGTCCCCAAAACGAAGCGGCACTCATTGCTAAACACCACACATCTCCAATCTGTGGCGTTCTACATTGCTCTGGCCTTGCACCACTGCAACCGAAGCCGCTGATGTTCCCGAGTTAACGGTAACGCACGCAAGGCACGCTGGGATAGCAGATTTGCTTCTTTCAGGCATCTAGCTATGGTTCGTGGGCACACAAGAGCCACTAAGTGTGCCTGTATCGCGGATCTGGTCGCTGTGGGCTTTATACGTGCCTGCCGCACGATCATTCGATTCTCTCTACTCGTGGAATGCCTAGTCCGTCCAGAGGCGGTCCTCAGTGTCTGGGTGGTGTCCAGTGACCAGTGCTCTCAACACCGTCAGGCGGTTAGTCCGAACGATCCACGTGACAGGTTATCCGGCGCGTTGACCATCCTGCGGTTCTCAGCCCGATGATCAGGCTTCTCTCGAAATCAGTATGTTACTTATATCGACGTTTCTGGCATCTACTTACCATTATTTTTATTTCGTACTCGTTCCTGTGTCTGTCGAAGCTTCTCGCATTCATGGGGCATCGACTACATGCTGTTTTATAAGGCCGCTTGCTTATGCTTGCAGCACCACTCACGGGTATAAGGTAATGCCCAATTACACCAGACTGGGAGCATTTGCACACCAGCCCGCCCTCTAGCTATTTACATCATTTCGCGGTTGTACCATATTTTCTTCTTGGTGAGCAAAATTCATTGTCCGCGTGTGTACGTACTGAAATGAAATTCTTGCAAATAAATATGAACAAAGATTACATAAATATCTTAAAGCTAAGCCAAAGATATATCCACATTGAAGTAAACAAATGTAACTCTTAACAATAGTTAATAGTGTATTGTCCCCTATTAATCATCTATAGAGGTTCATAAATATTTCTGTAAATTGTTTTTTGTGTTTCTGTAACATTTTTTATTCAAAAATAGTTTTTACTACTCATTTAGAAAGATTTTGTAAATTGAAACATTAAAGAAATATCAATATTTTTTAAATTTTATGTTTAGTTTCATTTCCTAAAATGAAATAAAATTTTGTTACTTGACTCATACCTAGGTCTTATATATAAAGACAATATATTCTAGTATAGAATGGAAATTTTCTATTGCAACATAAAATATGCTTGAATATTTTCTTGAATATATTCGTATATTCGGTATAGAACTCTTGTATTACGTGAAACAGTATTAATTGTTATATGCAATTTTACAAATACAGACAAAATTATATTTTCTGAATGATGGTATATCCACTTTGAATTAAAGAACGAGCATTTTTATGAATCTTTTAGGATTACAGAATCAATTCCGAAGACTTATGGTCACATATTCCAAAAAAACGGTACATTCATTATTCTCCAGGATGCAATTAACTAAGAAGTCATCAAGGTAAGTAGGAGGAAAAACATTAGCTGCATATGATGTGATATTACAGTATTTTATGGTTTTCTTATACCCCTATTATATTGTTGATAGATTACTCTGATTGATTAATCTGATATTTTTGGTCTGAATAGATTCGAAGATTGTTTTATGGAAACTGAAAACTTACAGAGAAAAGAAATCGCTGGATTTATTTTGCTTGCACTAAAATGCAACTTTTATTTCTCTTGGAATTTCTGCATTAATAATACATCATTTTATTAATTAGCTCATCTGGCTGTAACATACAAAAACATTATGCACTTCAGTATAAAATTGAAAACTTTTAATGCAGCATTAAGATATTTGTAAAATGTAATTATTTTTAATATAAGATAATCTTCAAAGCCTTACTCACTGTTATATATGGTACGACACGTATTTATTTGCCAGCTTTATTTCCATCCTCGGAACGGAGAGGAGTACGTATTAGGAGAACTTTGAGAGAAATTAAATAATGCATTGTCCCTACAGAATCATATCGATATATTTTAAATTGCATGTTTATAAAAATAGTGCATTTATCGTTATCCAAGTATAACTTCCTACATGAAGATAATTAAACCGCGGATGTAGATGGCATCAAAGTTTTAAAGTCATTTTAAAACGGTTTAAGTTTTTGAGATTACTTCAATTTCACAGAATGCCATTTAATCTCTTAAAATAGCATTATACATAATGATAGTACTTTGATATGAAAGAAAATATGTTTTCAACAACAATTTCGATGCAGCTTGACTTTTCATTTGCGCTTTTCTCCATAAATATTCTCACTTTGTTCATGAGGTAGTTAAGTGCTTCTTTGAAATGATGATGGGATTGTTTTCAGAACATACCATTATAAATCCCTAAAGATGTTTCTGAAGAGGACAAGATTATATTCTGCGTTTTTTAAAAGTTGAATAAAAAATCGTCGTTGCTTTTATCACAAAGCTGATATAACCTTGGAGAATTAATATGCCATTTAATGTGATAATACAATGATATAAAAAACATGCTGTATAAAAATGTCAATGCAACGGGGCTTGCCATTTGCCCTTTACTCCATAAACATCCCTGCTTAACTTGTTTGCTCCGTAAGTAAGTGCTAATTGGAAGATGAAGGCGTCGTTTTTCAGAACATGCCATTACCAATCCCCAAAGCTGTTTCGGCAAATAACAACTCTATATTCTGTGTTCCTAAGAGAAGAATCAAAGTTCTCTTTGCTTTTTTCACAAAGCTGATCTTGGCGAATAACTTCTAATGTGGTAATAAATACATTGATCTCAAAGAAAATATGTTTTTATAAATATTTTAATGCAGCGAGGCTTGTTATTTGCGTTTTCCTCCATAAGTGTCCATAATTACTTTTTTCACTTCGTAGGTAAGTGCTCCTTAGAAAATGAAGGCATTGTTTTTCAGAACATGTCATTATAAATCCCCAAAGATGATTCTCTTTAGAATAATGCGATAGTCTTATAAGCTAAGTTTTCGCTGTTTTTTGCAAACTTGGTATAACTTTGGCGAATCTATATGAATTCTAATGTATCACATACACACACCGGCCAGTGAATTGGAAAACCGGGAACATGTATGCAAATGTAAGTCACAGTCGGATGTATGCAAATGTAAATCACAGTCGGATGTGTGCATATTAAGTTGCTTGAGGGATGTACACGTGCAATGTTATAAGAATGCTTTTGGTGTGTGCTACGACAGAAGTTGGGTAAAATGGGGGAAATGACGGATTTGTGCCAGTTTGGAAAACGTCTTATTGTGGATACTCGTTTGGTAGGAGCAACGATTGCAAGAATATAGCAACTATCTGACTTTTCCAACTCACTGGCAAACCTTAATAAAATGTTTTTGCTATAAAATTGGGCAACTTTTACTCTCTATTGCATTTTAAAATAAAAAATTATTTTGTTGTCTATTCAAATGTCCCACCCAATTGTTCATATGCTACGTTTGTTCTTATTTATTTGTGTATTTTATATGAAACTAGTATTTAGGCCTAGCACATACAAAGGAGCAAACATATTTAAAGACATAAAATATAAAATATTGCAAGTTTGTGTAATAAGTTTTATTTTGATTTGCAATGTATAGCGATTAGCGTCGAAAATAACCATTAAAATTAAAAACTCCCTCTGTTAGCTTCTGTCCCGTGGCCAACACTATAAGTGTGAAAAATGTTTCTATTCTTAGTCATCAGAAGCTTATGAAAAGTTCTTAAAGATTTTTTTACCCCCTTATTGCCCGCCCTGGAGGATAAATCGAAATTTAGGTCCGTTTGGTCTGTCCCTACATAGATATAATAAGTATGCAAAAATTCCGCCTTTCAAGTCACCTCGGAGCTTTTATAAGATCTAAAAAGATTTGAAAAAGCAGCTTCTCTACCCTCGGGAGGAATCGAAAATCTTGTTCCTTTAGGTTCTGTGTTGTTGACCAGGGGGTCATTCAATCTTTTACCTTCAACAAGTATTCACTAATTTCAAAGTTTTTTCGAAAGAACTCGATAAAAATATGTCATAAATTTATAGTTGCATATAAATACATATACATGGTATTTAAGAAAACAGGTAAGTATCTCTTGAAATACAAAGAGATATTTAACAGCAAAGAGACCTTGTCATAGTCAAATGGTTTCAATTTAGGAAATGATTCACATAAGGTAATCTGTCGGAATACGACATTATTGGTCACGTGACATATTTTAGCAAAAAGTATTCACGAGACAAGTTTTAGTAAAGTGTATGTACAACATCAACTTTTAATACATGCCCTTTATAAAGAAAGTACCAATTAGAAAATCAATCTATATTCATATAAAGATAATTAAGAAAGAATTTTACATCTTTATTTAATGGGCAGGAACTTCATTTACTAAAATTTGTCCGGAATCGTGTAATGTGTGACGCACTACACTGGCGTCACACATTACATCATTTACAGAAAGCACAACATGTATGTTTTAGGTGGTATTCGAACCACAACCCCGGCAATAGAGTGGCTTCAGACTTATCTTTTTGTCTTTTGACTCAGACCCTCTGACCTGCTCGAAAGCGTAAGGTGTCTTTGTGGATGGCTGGGACAGTGCCACCCAATTCAGACTGTGATCCAGTAGGTGCGACATCCACAGCAATCCTCATTCCCTTACCATCAATCTCTCAGAAGAACTTCCAGATCTACATATTTATCGTGTCCATGCTCTGCTTGAACAGGAGGATAGTTTGGGTATACATTATACCTCCACATTGGGCTGGGATGCCTTAGACTTGTCGGTTACCGGAACGTCTTTCTTTCTCTGATACGGAAAATTGGCCATAAAAATTATCAAAGTTATAGGACTTAAACCATTTTTAGCCGATCATAAGAATCGGCGAAAATATACATTTCCGCGTGATATACAAACATAGATAAAATTCGTATTCGAAAGCTTACATGTATACCTACCTTTTGCATAAGTTTTATATGGCCCGAATTACTTGGTAAAATAGTTATTAAAGATATATCAGGTAATTTTGATCGTGCGCGATGGAATTCTTTGCTTGTGTCTAATTAAACTGTAGAAAATATTTTATAATTGGAATTTTTCTCGAAGGACACGTATAAAAAGTTACATTTTGCTCTTTTTATTAAAATGTGTCACAAGATCAGAATTTGCATACGATGATAGTCTTCTTCAATTAAAGCATTTTTTAAATTGGACCTATGGATCTAAGACAGGTCGTCCAAGATATAGTCCAAGATATATTTAATCATGAAATCTTTATTGACATACCTAATAAGCATACATGCTTGAACTCATAGATACGCACATTTTCTTCACAGATGAATCAACATTTGTCCTGTAATAGCCGTGTGCAACTTTGGAAAAAAAACACGGAGCACGCGACCAGTATAGTAACATCATTATTAGTACAGTAATATAGCAACCAGTATAGTAACCATTATAGTAACATCGTGACAAGTATAGTTACCATCAGTATAGTTACCAGTATAGTTACCTTTTTTCTTGGTAGTGTGATGGCATGGGCTGGCTTTTCTTTTGGAAGTCTCACCATGTTGTATCAGGGCGGCACTGTGCCGGCGCAAAGGTATTTCGAAGATCCCTATAACTGACTATAACCCTATAGCATTCGTCGGTCCGGATCTTTTTAATGGATGATACTCTTGTCCACACACAGCGAACCTAGAGGAGGACTACCTTCAGATCGGAGGACTACCTTCAGATCGGAGGACTACCTTCAGATACGTTTTTGAGTAATCATCGTATGTATTTTTTGGAAATTGTTCGAATGATTTCGGATGAGCTGTCTTCTCGCCTAGTCTCTACCACCATCCTTAAGGAACTGTAAACTGCTCTTATACAGGAATGATAATCATTGTCCTCCATAGATCACTTCATTGAGGGGATGAAGTGCTGATGCTAAGCCAGTATCACTTTCTGTGGGGAGCTACATTCCATGTTAAGCATTATTTGAAAGCTCTATGTATCATTCAGAATGCTGAAACTATTTATACATTAATATGTTGTAGCAAGTAAAGGATAAATAAAACACCCATATTTTATTAAAGTTTAAATGACTCAATAACTCATCAGAGAATTTGTCTGTCAAATTTGGAGTCAAACGGTGAATAACTTCATGGGTTATGGAAAATTTAATTTCCCGTGCTTGACTATTTGTGAGTAGTCAATAGATATATTCCTTCGAATAGATGTAAAGAGAACCTTGTATTTTACATTTATACAGGAGCCTAGGCTATGCATTATAGCAAACCTTTCACCTATAAGAAATTAAGTATATTGAAAATCCTGGCACTTAGAAAACAAGCATTATTTAGAAAATATCTATAAGATTTAATAGTTAATAGGCCAGGCATGTATCAATTATGGATATGGCCACGCCCACATTTGTTCACTCCCATTTTTAGCCTTTAGAGTTTTGATGGGTAGTTAAAATACTGTTTGTTTGCAATAAAATTGATGAGGGGTAGGGTTGCATCTAAGAAGTTTTGTACTGCATAAGCGGGCAGTATTAGTACCATATGAATTATAAATTGCAAGGGGAAAGGGGTTCGATTGTTTTTTAGCTGGTAAATTTTGGAAAATTTTTAGAAGTGCAGAATATGGTTATATTAGTACCTTTATAAAATATACTAAACTTCGTATCTCCAGAAGGGGAAGAGTCCTCCCGTACATAAATTAGTTATGAAATCTAAGCTCCAATGCTGATTAGCACAATTGATGATCATTGAACAAGGATATTGCTTAGAAAACATATTTAAAATAACTACAATTACTGAAATGTATTTTTTAAATGAACAAATATTGATATTTAATGAAATACGTAACAGTAATAAAATGTGAGGCATAAATATTACTGAAATAGTTTTCAAATGCAGCAAAAATATTTTTATCAAAAATTTTTACACTGTATATTTAGAAAAGCTGAACAGCATTTATATGGTGTAAAAAGTAGAATGAAAATAATGTTAAATATGTGTTTATGTCGCTACTTTTATTTCTTAATGGAGAGAAATCATTAACTATACTCGCAAAGCGCATTATGCATTTTCACTACATAAGAGGTTTAGCATAAAGCTCTTTTAACTTAATCTCTTCAATTTTACACATTTAACAGCCGTTATAAAAATTAAATGTAATAATTATGAAAAATAAATATCCGTTAAGCACCAACATAAGCACTGTTTTTTTTTCATTAATGAGGGTTTTTTCTCACACTTCACATATTCGAGTCTTATCCTGTACAATTTGTGCGCTACTGTACTTTATAAAAAGATTCTTAAGCATAAGGTTTCATTCCAAATCTAAAATGATCGAGTAAAAAGATGGAAATTGAAGTAATTTTCTATGCAGATTTCACATTGTCACCAATTCTGCAATTTCATGTTTAAGTTTATTATAATTTGATTTAACTTTGTTTCATTTCATATACAGCCAGGCAGATGATAAGTAAATTAATTTGATGGAAGTTATTCGGTCAGCTAAGCCTAAAGCAAATAAAATTATTCTCTAACGTCATAGAGTATGAGATAACAGAAATTTAAAAACTAAATATTTTTACGTACTGCCATATACACCGTTAATATTTTGAAATTTTAATTTATATAATAAATGATTTCAAAGTACTATATGACATCGATAATCGGAATTAAAAATCCCACCTCAAACATCTGATATTAAATAAAACTCGCGACTAATGTTCAAAACTCTAAGCTGACAAAATGCTGGATAATCCTTAGATCTGCATCAACCCCCCAAACTTCTTAAACTCTAAATGTGCAACAAACTGCCACACTAGGAGCTAGGACAAATAATAAAAAGATCAATCATGCTTAAAGCATTGATTATGAAACACTTTCCAACTTCAATGCAATTTTATTTAAACATGTCTAAAATGCAATACATTCCTCGGTAATATTTTAAAACTTATCACAATACTACATTAATTTATTATATTTGAAACCTTAAACCTTCATCGAAAAAAATTAACTTCATTCAAATGACGGCATTAAAGTATAAATTGCCTGGTTTAAACATATCTTAAATGTTATACATTCCTCGGTAATAATTTTAGAATTATCATAATACTACGATAATTTATTATATTTGAAAACTTCACCGAAAACAACTGAAATCCATTCAAATGACGTCATAAAAAAATAACACGCCTGGCTCTCTCTATAAAAGCAACATTTCATTCATAAATAATTCCCCCATTCATGTCATTCATCACAATACTATAACAATTTATTTTATTTAAAAATTAAGACCATTGAGCTGCAAGTAAGTAAACTTCATCGAAAAATATCGTCCTTCTCTTTCTAAAATCAATGAATTCATATCAGCTAAGCAGACTCCATGGACTAAATGATTTTGTGTTAAAGAATTACAGCGATTCTAATACAACTCATTCTACATATTTTGCTGTTTACATTTTACATAGGTGAAAAATAGGGTTAATAGTAGAAATAATCAAATTTGGAAGAGCATTTAAACTGAAATATATTGTCATTGCGTTGTTTCAGTATGTAGATGCACAGAATTTAGGCAAAAATAAAGTAATTTTAGGACGGATACAACACTCAATATGAATTAAAAAGAACTTTAAAAATCACGATTTTGACACAAGATGGATGCCATATATCATTTTGAAGTGGGTCATGTGATCGTTTCATATCATGGACACGTGATCGCTTAATATAAGAGGTGTTATTATTATTTTAATTTTTATTTAAAAAACAACTGAATATATTTCGCTGAATTTTTTTTTATATATTTTATGGAACAATTTGAATATTGCCTAAAATTTTCGAAGCAATTTGTGAATTTTAAATCCGCTTAAAAAATGCTTGAAAAATTAGGTCCCATAGGGCTCAATGTATTCCATTTTTTCAACCCGGGTTCAATCCAAAACTAATTGGGTGATATTATTCATTTATATTCCCATAGGTCCTATAGACCGTCTGAACAACATACTAAAATTTCATTTTGATTAAGTCATTTTTACGGCAGTTATCGTGCTAACGGACAGACAGACAGACAGACAGACAGACAGACAGACAGACAGACAGACAGACAGACAGACAGACAGACAGAATGAACAAAGTCATAAACACTTTTCAACTTTGTTGTAAAGTGTTAAAAAGTAGTAAATAAAAACCTCGAACCTCCAATTAGGGTCACTGAATTAATGTCACAATTTGACGATAAGAACCACATATTGAAACTGGGGATTAAAGGCGCTTCGCGTCTGGTGCTCTGTCCTGTACGACTCTCGACTTTCAAAGAACTATATGTTCTTTATTACTTTATAAATAAATTTCAAGAAAGCTACTCACAACAAGATCGCAGCTTAGAAATAGGCAGAACCAACTATCACGGATCGCAGCATCCACAGCGACTTGAACTCATCATTCTGAAAGGATAACGTATAAACGTTTCACAAGGAGGGAAATCCCAATACGTATAGGCTACGCTGCTTTCTAGATTGACTATTGCGTACTACGAGCTACTACATACATCTATTGCAGATAAGGGCTTTTATAAAAGTGCAGCAGTGTGTCACTTAACTGGGTGTGCGCCTGCGCATTCGTTCTTCTTAATTTTTGACCGGACTGGACGTACTTCTGAAGCTTTCTTTGACTTTAGATAATTTGCTGTAAATTCCGAAGTAGTTTTGATCAGAGGCCTGCATCTTAAATGCCGAGTGCATATTCTAGTACGTAATATGCTATGTATGGAAAAAGTATTGTTACATAAGCTAGTATTAAAAATTGATTTTTTATTACAATCGTATATTTGTAGATGTTACAACAGGATTTAACTATTTTCAGAAGTACGGAAGTTTTTATACGCGTATGCGGTGAGTCTATCCTTGAAAATGAAATGCAATGTACTTTTGTGAAAACTATAACTCAACTATAGGATTTTAATGAAATTTTCAATTGGAGATTTATTCTGCTTCCCATTAGATTTTCGTAAAATTTTTTAAAAATTTAGATGTTGTTCTTTTGACACCATGGTAATAAAAATGTCAAATATCAAAATAAAGGATAAAACCTGGACATTTATATTTACCAAATTATTGTTGTCTCTAAAATTTTTCACTGGAAATTCAACACAATTTTGATGTACTAAGATAAACCATTTTGACGAAGTTTCTCGTTTATGGGAAATTTAGAATTATTAATGGGCAATAAAAATAACAAATTCCCAAGTAATAATTAAATGATTGAAAATAATTGAAAATTTGACACAGCTTTAATTACATTTCCATTATAAATGACAATGTGAATATATCCTAATTCAATTTTAAAAATCTGATGTAGGTAGCACATGACTTTCCTTATATAATTCAACATATTTACTCCTTTTACAGTAAAAAAATAATGTATAAGATCCACAGTACTGTGTTTTTAACGTTGAATTGTACATTTGGCGATTTTCTGGATGACAAAATGTAAAATTTTTTTAAAGTACCCAATTAACTTATATTTCGCGCAACTCTAAATGAAAAATTATCAATATTGATAGCATTCTCAATAAGCGGCATATTTCATACGTATATTAAAATATTTTAATAATTAATTCATCAATTAAGCGTCGTTTTTTTTTTTCAATTTTGACGATATTTTCGTCGATCTGGGGTGAAATATCACCAAATTCGTCGCCAATACGTCGCTAAATTATTTGTCAAATTGGCTAAATGCATCAGCAAGTGTTACAGATAAACGGGAGAGAAAAGCATTTTTTATGATGCACTGCAAGGTATGCCCACCATATGACGGAAATCAGAACTTCCCATTTGACGTCATTTTGATTAATTTGACGGCATTCTTGTCACTTTGGCAACATTTAAAATATTCGTCAAGTTGCCGAATACCCCTCTAAATTTCTTGCCAATCGTTACGGATGGAGAAATGGGTTATTCTTATCATCTGCTCTTATGTTCTTTCCACGATGTTAACTCAATTAGTCGTTACTTCATCGATTTAGAGTCGATTTCATCAATTTGGTGAAATTTTATTAATTGGGTGATATTTTTATCAATTTGTCAACATTTAAGAAGTAAGTTGGTGATATACCGACAAATTCGTCACCAAAATTTTGTCAAACGTTACAGACGTAAAAAATAGGTTATTGTTATAGTAGATTCTTATATTCTTGCACAGATATTGAATTTTCGTGAATTAATCATCGTCATTTTCATTGATTTAGCGTAATTTTTATCAATTTGGCTACATTTAAAAAGTCGCCAATTTGGCGACATTTTCCCAAATTCGTCGCTAAAATCTCGCCAAGCATTATGGAGGTAAAATAAATTATTCTTATAGTAGATAAATCGCTATTGGCGTTCAAATACAAAGGAATCACGCAGGTACCTTTTCTTATGAATGGAAGTAGCTAGAATCCATGACAATGATGTCACTCAAATGTTTCGCATGATATTACATATGGAAAATAAACGTATTTCACAATAGTAAAAATTATTTATATTTTATGTGAGTTTTTGATACATTTATTTGACAAATACGCAATATCTCTTGAGCGGTTCATGCTAGCATTCTAAAGTTTATGTTAATCATTTTTTAAGGAAAAATTACATAAGAAATGATTATTTGCGTAAATTTATTAATGGTTTTGATTTTTTGATAATTTTTTCAAAATTTCACTCGCTAATTTAGGGGTTTTTTTAATATTCGAGTACGTTTTAAACCAATAGGCTTCCAGTATTCATGGATTGTAAGTTTTGTATCAAATTTCGTTCAAATCGTTCCATTCGTTCATGAGATATCGTCTCCACAGACTCACTGACACAGACAGAAATAGATAGATAGATAGATAGAGAGAGAGAGAGAGAGATCACCTCCAAAATATTTTATTCGTATTCAGGGATGCTTGAAACGTGCGCTTCCGTCGAAAACTCGAATTCGAATTTTTGAAACCGTCATAAGACTTTCCTTATACATTAGAAAGTAATAACAAAAGTGAAAGAGACGAAAATTAATATATAGAGAAATTTATCTACTGGTCACATATTTTAGATATTATCTATTTATTAAGTGAATCATTTAAAATTACTTACATTACCTCGAAATTAGTACAGCTCAGCGTTTTGAGAGTTTCAATCTTTTTGAACAATAAAATTAAATATGTCATATGATTGTTTTTAAAGTGATTGATTATATTTTTTTTGATATGTATTACATTAAAAAGTAGTTGTTGTTCATAAATATTGCATTTACACTAACTGCAAATAGTCAAGCAAAAATTTCGTTTGAATAGTAAGTATGTCGTGTTTCAGAGGTAACGCTGTTTGTTCTCACACTCACTTAATGCTAACATTACTTCAAAACATTCGATTTGTGTCAGACGCGAGCTCAAATTATGTTTAATTGTTACTTTTGACTGTTTAAAATACATTCTGCACTGCATGTATGGAAGGTAAAAGTATTAATATTTCATTGACGGCTCTTTTTCTGTGGTGTTTCTGACAATACTTTGCTTATAAGCTCGTGGTGCTCCTCTATCTTCTTTAAATTATAGACATCCATCTGCTCTCCTTTTCGATCTGCTCTATATTTCCATCTGTTCTCCTTTCCTATCGAAAACGGAGTAAATTATCATAAATTTTTATGAAATACGTCACACCTTACATGTCCCGGCCATCCATCAAATTGCTCTATGTCTTTGGACGAGTCGGATGGTCTGGGCTTTCGACACCTTACATGTCGGGGCGCGGTAGCCCATTGGTTAGCGCGCTGGAGTTGCACTCGGTAGGCCCGGGTTCGATTCCAGCCGCTGCCAAAACTGCCGCCGTGTTCAAGCGGAGTACGATCACGTTAAACATGTGGGTCCGAAAGTTCTTCCGAGAGGTTGGTGCTAGGGGAAGGAGGGTACGGTCCCTGTGGATGCCTCCCCCACTGGGTTCCGGTCTAAATTGGGTGGCACTTCCCGACCGTCCAAACAGTTATCTTACACCTTTCTGGTAGGTTGGACGGTCTGGGTTTCAACAACAACAACACCTTACATGTCCAGAAAGCTACCATTAGCCTTTGGGTTGGTCGTGTGGTCTGGGTTTTCTACACCTTACATGTCCGGCCACACATCAAACTGCCGTTAACCTTAGGGTTGGCTGTGTGGTCTGGGCCTTCAACACCTGTATAATATTCACTTCATGTATAATATTTGTATCTTACCGCAACAAGGGAACAAAAGGAGCACTTGGTTTAAATTCATTTCACTGTTTCATCACGAATATATGCATTATATATGGAATTTAACAAATATTGCACGTTCATTTCAGTTCTGCAAAAATGTCTACTCTATGTTCTTATACTTACTGAACTTATATCCGAAAACGGTTTTTATTCAAAATAATTTATTTCCTCATTGTAAATGAAGATTTTAAAATAAAATTGAAACTCAACGCACATTTAACATATTTCTCTCCTATTAAAAATTATTTCAATCGAATTAAAATAATGGACAATAGTCATTACATGGTCACATGATTAGGCACTGGTAGTGCGAGAATTTTTCAGCTTTTGAGAGATGGCTAAAGGAGATCAAAAATGCCTTGGATGTGAAAACATGAATTTTGCGTAATGTAGCTTGCATGTAAAGCAGTGTATTCAACAGAAATGATCAGCAGCTGTTTATTATTTCTCTTATACGGCGCAAATAAAATAGAGCAACATTTAAAGGCTTCACTAATACATTTCTTCATAAAACAGTTGTTCTTCACTAATACGGTTCTTCATAAAGCAGTTGTTCTTCACTAATACAGTTCTTTATAAAACCGTTAATCGTGTTCTTAAAACACTGACATATTTCATAATTCACTTTGACTCTTATGTCTACTCTTTCCAAATAAACGATGACTTCCTAATAAACTATCCATAGAAAGCTCTGGAAAGAGGTCGGCATCATTGAAATTAGTGAATATTACTAGAATATTCCACTGAATTCAGAAACTCGCCAAAAGTCGCCAAGTTGGCAATATTTCGTCAAATCGAACACTAGGGGCACAAAAGCGTGCTGAAATTCTGACAACCATACTTTGACGTAACAACGATGATTGTCGGTAAAAGTGTTTTCTCCCTGTGGGAGATCAAAGACCCACGCAATTTGCATATTCGTAAGACTGCCCATCCTTAAAACTACATGCCCCGGGGAGTAATAACTTACTATGGCCCATAGCATGGGACTAATCTGTTGATATGGATGATTTTGGCCTGGTTGAAGACAATTTTTGAATTCCTTAAATAATACTATCTATCTTCTTCATTATGGCGTGCGAGTTTGTTTTTTCAGTCGTGCAGCAGTTTTGAGGAAAATCCCGGTCATCGCTGAAAGGGGAACAGCCGCAGTTTTTCGCCTTCCTGCAATAGAGCCATTTGATAGTTCTGACATCGCACTATGTCATTATTCTAACGGCAACAGTGTTGATCCTGTCACGATTGAAGTGATGACTTTCTGCAAGCGTTTCTGTAGGTCGTGAACATATTTTTCGAGCGATAAATGAGCCTCGCAAGTTCGTCAAAACATGAAATCACAAGGTAGTCATAGATCTTAGTCAAACAGAATTTTGATGGAGAATATCTGACCGATTCATAGTCCGATTCTGGAAACTAGTAGAAACAAAGGTAAATGGCAGTCCGAATTTTGCTTATTTCTGTATACAAATATAGATAGATGATTAAATATCGCTCAGTTGAATCTCTCCACAATTTTTCCCAATTTGGGATGAGTTTTGTCATAGTTCGTGTTTTCGAGTTTTGTTCATCCCGAGTAGTTAGCACAATCCCTTGAATATGCTAGAATTAAATTTCGTCCCTTAGAATGAATGAGCGAGGGAACCATGTAACGACACATTCAGCTCCGGGTTATAAATTCACTGGTGGTGTTCGAGTCTTGAGTTGGGATTGCGTAAGCTTCTGGTCACATTGTGAATAATCCATTATTACTAAGATGTATTTGTTACTGTCTAAAAATCGTGGTATTAGTCCTATAATATTCAGTGCGATTCTTCGCATTCCCTGCACATTTTAATTTGCTCCAGTTCTCAAAATTGAACATTATATTGCAGCAGAGAAGTTTTTCATCCTCTGCATTTGTATATGAATTAAATCCGATAGTAGCTGTTCTGAATGTAA